>CM032451.1:122426583-122661583 GCA_019049505.1 Pachyrhynchus sulphureomaculatus
GAACGAAAATTATCACGAGTGCATTAACTTTAATAGTTTATCTGGTATATAAAAAAAACAAAAAGTTCAAGGTCATCAATTTTCAGTAGAGATTGGAAACAAACTTTGTTGAAAACTCATTTGGGGTGTGTTTTGTGAAGTCACTGATCATTTTTATACCTCTATAACAAAATTTTTTATTTGAAAAGCAATCAACGTACGGAGCACTAATTGCGCAAGTTCAACTTGCACTTGGCCGGTTTTTTCTTCTTTTATGAATCGAAAGTATGATTAAAGTAGTGCTTCGTTATTTGGTAGAGTTGATTCATCGAGTTGAATGAAAAATATTTCAACGTCTTTAGCCATTTTATCTATTCTTCTTTGCACCGATTTATTACTCAGAGGAATTTTTCTGATGATATCTGATGGTGTCTTACGATGAAGACTAGTTTTTATTACCTTTTTGACTGCCGACAAGATTAATTCCTCGGCAATTATGTGTGGTTTTTCCCGCTTTCGCGATTAACAATGAAATATTATGAGGCTCGTAGTCCATCATCTTCTTGTTTAGAAGACGACGCAAAAAGGTTTGATATGCTGAGGGCTGGTTAAAATATTTCTTTTCCAGTCTTTGAAAATAGGATGAAGCTTTGTCCTTTTTATCAGCATGCATTTTATTCAAATGCTCTTGTAGCCCAGAAAGCTTCACAGCTTCATTTGAAAAAACTTTTTGGCAAACTAAAGACATAGGTAATGATTGGTTAGTAGGAGAGTGGGTAAATCCACATTTCAAATACTCAATACTGTACTGCCGGCATTTATTCTTAGATTCAGACATTTTGAAATACAAATTTTGCTACGGTTTAAATAAATTAACTTTTCAACTGATTTATAGATATGTGGATTATTGGCGAAGCACACAAAAATAATAAGACATTCTAGAGCTATCCCTGCCTCTTTTAGATTTGATTTCGTGCACGCATCAACTTGTATGCCTTTCTTACCTTCCTCTCTCCAAAAAATAACCGGTCAAGTGCAAGTTGAACTTGCGCAATTAGTGTTCCGTACGTTGATTCCTTTTAAAACAAAAAATTTTGTAACGGAAGTTTAAATGATAAGTGACTTCACAAAACACACACCTCAAATGAGTTTTCATCAAATTTTATTTCCAATCTTTACTGAAAATTGATGACCTTTAATTTCTGTTTTTTTTTATATACCAGATAAATTATTACAGGTAATGCACTCGTGATAATTTTCGTTCAATCTACACCCCGTAGAGAATATTCCAGATTTTTTTCCAAATTTTTTGATAAGTACTTTTCGAGATAAAGCGGGTGGACAGCGATTTTTCGATATTTTTTAAAATACGAGGCTGGTTTGAAAAGTCCGTGCAAAGTCCGAGAGATGGCACCACCGGGCGTATCGAGGTCATGTTTAGTTAGTAGCATCTCTTGAATGAACGCACACCAAGTTTCAGCCATATTGGTCTATTTCTTTGTGTTTGGCATTCGTGTGAATTAAGGAAGTCGAGTGATTTTCAAGAAAATGGACGAAAAAGAATTTCGTGTGGTGATTAAACATTACTTTATGAAAGGCAAAACGCCTCAGGAGACTAAAGAGAAGCTTGATAAACATTATGGTGACTCTGCACCTTCAATTAGAACAGTTTATAAGTGGTTTCAAAATTTTCGGACTGGCCATATGGGCACAAGTGACGCTGAACGTTCTGGACGGCCTGTGGAGGTTACGACTCCAGAAATCATTGATCAAATTCATGATATGGTGATGGATGACAGAAGAGTTAAGGTGCGTGAGATTGCTAGTGCTGTGGGCATCTCGACTGAACGGGTACATAATATTTTGCATAAACATTTGGACATGAGAAAACTATCCGCAAGATGGGTGCCGCGATTGCTCAGGCTTGACCAAAAACGGAATCGTGTGAAGTGTTGCAAGGATGGTTTGCAGCTGTTCCAGAAGAATCCGGAGGACTTTAAGCGTCATTTCGTCACTGTGGATGAAACATGGATACATTACTATACTCCTGAGACCAAACAACAATATAAAAAAATGGGTTACCAAGGGGGAATCTGCACAAAAAAGGCGAAGACCGTTCCTTCGGCCGGAAAGGTTATGGCGACTGTATTTTGGGATTCGCAAGGGATAATCCTCATCGACTATCTGGAAAAGGGTAAAACTATTACAGGTGAATATTATTCATCGTTATTGGACCGTTTTGAAAACCGAGCTGCAAGAAAAACGCCCGCGATTGGCCCACAAGAAAGTCCTTTTCCATCATGACAACGCCCCAGCACACACCTCAGCAGTTGTGGTCGCAAAATTAATGGAAATAGGATTCCAACTCGTTTCACATCCCCCCTATTCTCCAGACTTGGCTCACTCGGACTACTATTTGTTCCCCAATTTGAAGAAATGGCTGGCGGGACAAAGATTTTATTCAAACGAGGAGGTGATTGCAGACACTAATGGATATTTTGCAGACTTGGACAAATCCTATTATTCGGAAGGGATCAACAAACTAGAACATCGTTGGACGAAGTGTATAAGCCTAAAAGGAGACTATGTCGAAAAATAAAAAAGGTTTACCCCAAACACATAAGTAGTTTTTATTTTTGCACGGACTTTTCAAACCAGCCTCGTAATACAAAGAAAAGTGCGCGCAAGTATTACATTATATATATATTTTTTACTCGTGTTTTCACAAACTTTCATGTGACACCACACTCGATTACCTAGTAAATTTTTTTTTTTTTCACTTCCGATTTTCATCCCCCAAAACTAACCCCTTAAGTCAAAATTTAACTTTCAAAACTACATGGCTCTGATGAGGCCATCAATTCTTATATTACTACCAAATTTCAACTTTCTATGACAAATAGTTTCGGAGAAAATCGGGTGTGACAGACGGACGGACAGACAGACACCGAAGTGATCTTATAAATGTTCCGTGCGGAACACTAAAAACGAGCTAGCTGTAGTACCTCTTGCCTTTGCTCTCTAAACAAACTCACTATTAATATCGACTCAATATGTTCTCAAAAGTAAGAAGATACTCAAAGGACAGAATGATGGTTCTTGTTTAATAAATAAAGTATTTATTTAATATAAAAAAAGAACACCACGTAAAAAGGTCTTGGAATTATTATTATTATTTAATGAATTAGGTTGTTCGTTTTATTACTACTAGTGTGTAATTTTAAGAATTATATAATAATATAATGAGATGAAATATGCGACTATTGAATAATTATTTATAACAACTTTGCATTAAGTTTTCCTAAAATATTGTAAGGTTGATAAAAATGTTATTTCGCTTAATTTATACATCTCAAAATATTCTTTATCATCATTAAACGAAACTTTATTTTCTGAAATATTTTATTGAAATATATCTGTTAACATAAAGGTATATTGTTTTAGTTGTTTTGTTCACGACCCTTTTTTTATAATCACGAATATGTGGATTCTAAAGAATTCTTTATAGGTTATGTTAATTTTAACCTCCTTCGCAGCAGTACTATCTTAAAGTACAATATTTTACGAGTATTTTCCCGTTTGATTTATTCACATCGGATAAAATGCATACTGTCAACAGATTTTTCTCCAAAAAATGGCACTTTTCCCACACTGTGCGGCGTTGGTAGTAAAGGTTACAAATCGGCAACCATGTCTCATCAATACTGAACTGTACATACGAAAAAAAAAATATTTGGAAACCTTAAAACTGCAAACACACCTCTTCGATACATAAAAAAAATGGACTTACTTTGCAGCAGCTTCCTGCTGCACCTGCGCCGCTAACCGTTCCGCCACCGAATCGACAGATCGATTCGATTGGTAGTTGCTACTGTGAGCTTGCTGCTGATTGTTGGCTGGCTTCTGGTAGCCTGGCAACGAACTGGCACTAGACGCAGACGGCTGACTGGTGGTTAGAGATTGGGAATCTATAAATTTCAAAGGAGAGGAAAAACTATAATAATATTTGTTTTGATTTTTTCACTAAAATTATTCTGAAATTAATTTCTTTTACGGGACGCTTTGTACGTGTTTTAAAAATTACTAATAAATGAAACCAACACTTACTTAACAACTGAGAGGCTTGCGAAATGGCAGACTGAACGGTGGTTCTCGTGTAGCTCAGTTCTGGCCGGCCGTATTGTTGTTGAAGAGCTCTGGAGAAATTAACTTCAGGGCCTGTATAACCTAAGGGCAAATTTAAAAAATAAAATTGCTGACATGTTTGTGAAACTGCTACGGTATACAGACAGGGAATTATTTTTATCTGGTTATGGTATTAACTAAATAAATTCGCCCACACGAAAGTACTTAAAAAAACCTTTTTTTACAGTACTGGCGACTGTTTTCCTATACTACGAGGACTACCTTTTAAGCATTTACTGTTTGAATACTTCTGCCAATTCGTCTACTATGATATACGACCACTTAAGTACATTTTCCGCTTGCACCTGTCTCATAACTTTCATTTCATTTCGAAGCGTCGAGTGCCACGCAGCATCTCTCGTGAAGCACATCAGACGTTATAAAGTTTAAACTATTATAGAAAGTACAAAAATGAACGAATTTTAATTGTGTAAAATAATTTCTGCCCCATGAAGGTGAGTATAATTTCATTGTGTTTCTGGAATTTCATATTTACTTAATGTTAAGTGAATAATTAACTGTTCAATTATCGAGTTTTTTTAAGAAAATATTCCCAAAAATCTTTAAAGAACAAGCAATAAGTTAGGGTTGAAGGTCCATTGAACTCTAACGTGAAATGATTGGAGTTTGTTTATTAGACATTTTTAGCCAAAATATCCAAAAATTGAGTTGTAGATGTCGCAAGTTTGACATCTGTGTTTTTGTAGTTTCTGTGCGTGAAGTTGTGCGTGTTCCTTAAAATCCGGGAGAGTGGAAAACTTAAAAAAATTGTAAAAGTTACTTCAAAAATTCGGGAGAAAGTTGCAATTTGTGAAAAATAGTTAACAAATTGCAATAAATGTTGCAAAATGGAAAAAAAACACTTTAAAAATTCTGTAAATTGTTGCAAAATGATAAAGTTAATTAAACAATTCGGGAAAATGTTGCAACACGGAGCAAATTGTTTGCAACTTGGCGAAATTGTTGCTAAAATTGAAAAATACTTGAAAATGTTACTAAATTGGAAAAAATAATTTTAAAATTCTATTGCACAATGTACAAATTGTTTAAAAATTCATAAAAGTTTCATAAAAAATAGCTCCCGAGCCACCATTTTTTTCCAAAAATAGTCCGCCAAAAATTTTGAAGCTCACTTTTTTTTTTTTCCATTATTTTGCTATTTTTTTTGAAATTTGAACTTCCATATTCGTAATCAGCGACCCTAAAACTCCACGTATACAGAGTTTCATAAAAAAAAGTCACGGTTTTCCAAAAATAGTCCTCCATTTTGGAGAGCACGTCATTTTGTTTTTTGAAATTTGAATTCCATATTCGTAATTAGCGATCCCAAAAACCCACGTATACACAGTTTCATAAAAATAACTCACGTTTTAGTTTTTGGAGCCGTCATTTTTTTTTTTTTTTTCCAAAAATAGTCAGCCATTTTGAAGCCGCCATTTTGTTGTTGGAAATTTGAACTTCATATTTGTAATCAGCGACCACAAAACTCCACGTATACAGAGTTTCATAAAAATAAGTCATGTTTTTTTTCCAAAAATAGCCCTCAATTTTGGAGCCGTCATTTTGTTTTTTTGAAATTTGAACTTCATATTCGTAATCAGCGACCTCAAAAAAACTCATGTATACACAGTTTCATAAAAATAACTCACGTTTTCTGTGGTTTTTTGAAAATTTGACTTCATATTCGCGATCAGCGATCTCGAAAACCCAGATCTACCGAATTTTTATCGAAATCGAATAATACCTTCATATTTTGGCCAACGTTTCGGGACATTCTTCTTCTATGCGGCCGACATACAGTTGCTTTCGACCGAGCAGATGTGCCATAGCACTTCTCAAGCCATTCTTGGATTCTGACTGTATTTTTTTATCATCAAAAAGCAATGCTTAATCAACACATGAAATTCTTTTTGTTCCATCGTTTTCCAAAAATCAAAATGGTGTCACTCAAACAGCTGTAACTCGTGAACTAATAGACAAAATGTCATAAAAATTTTACACGAATCTTTTGAGAGTTGACACTAACTGATAATAATGTTTTTTTTTAACGGAAAACTATAACAAATAGATGCTTATACTGCACTATGTCGACAACTTACCAAGTCTATTCAAACTGAGCGGCACAGCACGGCTGGTACTTATTGCAGAAACGCACCTTTCTCGAGCTTACTGCTCGAAGGCATAGATGGCAGCATCGGTATAACAACTAAAAACGAATCGAAAAGACTCGCATTTTTTAGAAGTTACCAAAAGTGTTCTTCGTATTTGCTGAACCATCCAAGACGCGCAAGTTCCATGTTTTCAAAATAGCGTACTTCGCGCCTAAAATGTAGGAGTACGCCTTCACGACAAAACAACATTGTTTATCTAATATTTAAAGGCATTCGGTACTTATCCCGTATTGACGTGCACCACCACTAGTGGTGTGGGCGACTTCAAAGTCGTCACGAGAGGCATGGGGACGACGAAAAGTCCAATAGTCTAAAAGCCGATTTGACCCAAAATAAACGTTCAAAAAGAGAGCAATTTCATCAAAAAAAACTCGAGATCCGTCCGAAAGATTAGCTAAAAAGACAATGTGAATTTCAAAATCAACTGTGCACAACAGTTCGGCTATTTTGAGCAAAAACCAAGTTTGTGTGTTGATCATCAGATTTGACACCTTGTGACTTCTTTCTGATATCCCATTTTCATTTGGCAATGAAAGGAAAGTGATACAACACCACTGAAAAATATTCAAGCGTCAGCGATTCAGATAGATTCCAAATAAGTTTGGCCCAGATTATAAATAACAAAACGAAATTTGACTTACCCATGTTGGTGAACTTGGACATGTCCAGTTTCTGCTGATGTTGTTGCATCGATCTCGCAGAAGGAATGTTCAACGGGAAAGCATCTCTGTTCGTATAACTCGAGTTGTACGGATTCGATTGCGTTGTAACCGGAGGATATGACACGTTTCGTATACTTGAAGAAGCGGATTCACTATGGGCCGCCACTTGTTGTTGGTTCCTTTGACCTACGTGCTGTTGCTGTTGACTCAGCACCTGTTGTTGACCTAATCCTTGCTGTTGACCCATCGAAGAGTGCTGACTCGTTTGCTGCATCGGAGGCGACGGAGTTCGTAGCGAACTATCCGAACTTTTACTTGAATATACTCCCATCTGTTGTTGCAACATCTGTTGGTTTTTCTGCAACTGCTGTTGTTGTTGACTCTTCTGCAATTGCTGTTGTTGTTGTTGTTGTTGTTGTGTCTGTTGTTGGACCTGTTGCTGACTTTTCTGTTGCTGTAATTGAGCCTGTTGTTGCATATGAGCTTGCTGCAACAGTGCTTTCTGTTGCTGCAGCTGAGCCTGTTGCAACAGCTGTTCTTGCATTTGCTGTAGCTGTTGTTGCTGCTGCTTATGAATCTGTTGCTGTAACTGTTGTTGCACGATATGTTGTTGCTGCTGTTGTTGTTGCTGTTGCGTCTGTACAGATTGTTTAATTTCAGATTCCTGTTTTGTCGGCTGCGGGTTTATCGACATCTGATGACCCATCTGGAGATTTCTATTGACCATTTCTTCTTGTAAAGCGGTAAATTGAGAGAGGTCGCTGTCAACGAATGCTCGTTTCTTGACAGGAAATACCTGAAATTGAAAACAATATTTTTGCAGTAAAATGATAGCAATTCTCTTAATTCCCCGTACTTTTATTGCTCCAAGTTCCCCTTTTATCACATATTACTTACCGGCTGATTTTGATTCGAGTTCTGAGGGTTCTGTGGCACCTTACTTTCCCCACCACCGCCATTATTCGACCCTTCGTCGTGCTGAGAATGAAACTGTTCCACACTAGGAGGATTAATAGGCGAATTCACTTGCGAATGATGGGGCGAATTCACACCCATAGGCGAATGCAGCCCGGGCGAATGCAATCCAGGTGAATGCAAACCAGGTGAATGCAATCCCGGCGAATGCAATCCGGGCGAATGTAATCCGGGTGAATGTAACCCAGGCGAGTGCAAACCAGGTGAATTCACTTGGGGCGATACGACGCTCATCTGAGGCGAAACTACACTCATCTGAGGCGAAACTATGCTCATCTGAGGCGAAACTACACTCATCTGAGGCGAAACTACACTCATCTGAGGCGAAACTACACTCATCTGAGGCGAAACTACACTCATCTGAGGTGACATCGCGCTCATCTGAGGGGACATCGCGCTCATCTGAGGCGACATGACGCTCATCTGAGGAGAGTGTACGCTTAAACTGGGCGAGTGCAGCCCCGGATTGGGACTCTGCAGTTGGGGCGAGTTTACGCTCGGCGAGTTCTGAGAGTGGATGCTGGGCGAGTGCATGCTGGGCGAATGCATACTTGGAGAATTGACATTGGGCGAATGCATCGAGGGGGAATGGACGCTTGGCGAGTGCATCGAGGGAGAATGCACGCTCGACTGTTGGGAATGGAGGCTGGGCGATGGCTGAGAATGGACGATCGGCGAATGGGGGGAAAGTTGCGGTTGGGGAGCTGGGATGGTTGGCTGCTGGCTGGAGAGTTGGCGGTGTAGTTTTGTGACGGCTTCGGCTGAAAAATTAAAACAAACGAGTTATTAAAAAGGCGACAAAAATATGATGCTTATGCTCACTTGGTACTGATCAGCTACCTTACTCGTATCATAATAGGAACTACTACTGCCGTCCATATTGTAAGGCGGAGTAGGATTCGTACTACTATAGTTCGGCGGGTGAGTATAATAAGGAGTGTTCGCGTACGAGTACACGCTGCTATGAGTGGTGTTCGGAGCGTATACGTGATCGCCTGGAGGGTAGTACGGGCTGCTCTGAAGGTTGTCACGTGGGCTGCAGGATTTGTCTGGACTGCTCTTGTTGGAGACGGTGTCCTGGTAGAAGAAAAGATTACTCGTATAAGCGAAAAACGTGATTTTATTTAAAAATCTTGCTTCCTTAAACGTTCAAATAACATCAACGTACCTGGTAGAATCCGACGCGCATCTGGCCGTTGAAGGGATAAGCGGAGCGAGGAGAGATGTCCGGTCGAGGCGAAGCCATGACTGGAGAGGCGCCACTTGGAGATCTGTACACATATAATTGAGTTTCATTAATTTATTTTAAACTCGCTGCTGAATTCAAGCCTTACCTGTGTAACGGTGAAGGATACGGGGCGGGGTATGCTCCTCTTTCGTCCATACCGACTCGTGGAGAATCCAAATCTTGACTGAAGGAAGACCTAAATAAATAATAAAATAATAATAATAAAATAAGAAACACCTTAAGACAGTTGCGAAGCTTTAAATCTGATCGACCTGACTGCCTGACTAATCCACTTAGTAAAGCGTTTCTCGATCTGTGTCACTCCACCCATCTATCGTTTTATGCCTCAAAAAAACGCTTGTTTGAACAAAAATGAGTCGCGGGGCGCTAAATCAGGGTTATAAGGATGTTGCAACAGTTTCTTGAAACAGTTTGAATTGTGCGCAATCGACCGTTTTTGTCTAATGATCTGCTTAGGTTTGTGCCTATATATATATATATATATATATATATATATATATATATATATATATATATATATATATATATATATATACGAGGCTGGTTTGAAAAGTCCGTGCAAATAGTAGTCCGAGGGAGCCAAGTCTGGAGAATAGGGGGGATGTGAAATGAGTTGGAATCCTATTTCCATTAATTTTGCGACCACAACTGCTGAGGTGTGTACTGGTGCGTTGTCGTGATGGAAAAGAACTTTCTTTTGGGCCAATCGCGAACGTTTTTCTTGCAGCTCGGTTTTCAAACGGTCCAATAACGATAAATAATATTCACCTGTAATAGTTTTACCCTTTTCCAGATAGTCGATGAGGATTATCCCTTGCGAATCCCAAAAGATAGTCGCCATAACCTTTCCGGCCGAAGGAACAGTCTTCGCCTTTTTTGGTGCAGATTCCCCCTTAGTAACCCATTGTTTAGATTGTTGTTTGGTCTCAGGAGTATAGTAATGTATCCATATTTCATCCACAGTGATGAAACGACGCTTAAAGTCCTCCGGATTCTTCTGGAACAGCTGCAAACCATCCTTGCAACACTTCACACGATCCCGTTTTTGGTCAAGCGTGAGCAATCGCGGCACCCATCTTACGGATAGCTTTCTCATGTCCAAATGTTTATGCCAAATATTATGTACCCGTTCAGTCGAGATGCCCACAGCACTAGCAATCTCACGCACCTTAACTCTTCGGTCATCCATCACCATATCATGGATTTGATCAATGATTTCTGGAGTCGTAACCTCCACAGGCCGTCCAGAACGTTCAGCGTCACTTGTGCCCATATGGCCAGTCCGAAAATTTTGAAACCACTTATAAACTGTTCTAATCGAAGGTGCAAAGTCACCATAATGTTTATCAAGCTTCTCTTTAGTCTCCTGAGGCGTTTTGCCTTTCATAAAGTAATGTTTAATCACCACACGAAATTCTTTTTCGTCCATTTCTTGAAAATCACTCGACTTCCTTAATTCACACGAATGCCAAACACAAATAAATAGACCAATATGGCTGAAACTTGGTGTGCGTTCATTCAAGAGATGCTACTAACTAAACATGACCTCGATACGCGCCGGTGGTGCCATCTCTCGGACTTTGCACGGACTTTTCAAACCAGCCTCGTATATATATATATATATATATATATATATATATATATATATATATATATATATATATATATATGTATGTATATGTATATATGTATATATATATATATATATATATATATATATATATATATATATATATATATATATATATATATATATATATATATGAGTATTATGGAATTAACTACATATAATGGAATTGGCTGCCCCTTATAACAAGACTAATTGCAGAAAATTCACCTTAAATAGTGGATCTCAATAATAAAGGAAAAAATCGACCCTAAAGATATGATGAAAGAATGTAACATAAATATATTTTTTTTCACGCCGCCTCTGGGGAACCATACATTGCCATCTACAGTGTTGTCAGATTTAGCTAGATCTTTCCTAATAAATTTAATAAAAAAAAATCTATAAAAATATTCAATATATTCATCTTGTAACAATTTTTATCCATAGATGATCACTTACTAAAAATTTTAACCCTACAAAACTATAATCTGCCCAAAATAAGCCATAGGAAAATTTATTGCACTAAAATTTCTTATAACATAACTTCCAATAATTCAAAAAACTTTTTAACCTTTTAAAATAATTCCCTCGTAACACCAACAAATTAATTACACAAGTTTTATATTTCAATGTAGGACACTGTGAAAAATTTTAAATCTTTCCAAATCCAAAGCCCAATTTTGTTGAAACATTACTTAAAGGCTGCTCTCTGATTTATCGGTGCGGTATCGTTTTTCTCGGTGTCCTCGGCACTGATTTAGTAACGAAAACATGCTGAACGCCTATATTTCAATGAAACCCACCTGACTTGCTCCGCGTCCACGCATCCCACGCAAGTCAAGCACACCGAGAAAAACGATACCGCACCGACAAATCAGGGAGCGGCTAAAACATAAAAATTTTGACACATGTAATGCAGTAAAATTTAATTTCTTTATGCGTTATTTATTTTAAAACCTAAGGTCCCAACAAACTAGGGTTGCGGTCGTCTTTGACCTAGAGACAAGCTATTGAGGGGGTGGGATATTCAAAGACAAACTTTTTATTTTTTTTTTAGATGAGAATGTGGCAATATATTGCGAAACTACGAAGGTAACTTTAGAGAAGTGTTTTCCTTTTTCCCATCAGCTTACTGCAAAATTGGTCTGTTTTCATTACTGATAATATTAAAAGCGTCTTTTAAGTTCGACATGCTTTAATTCCTTGAGTTTGTTTAAGAGAAAGGAAAGATGTTTCTATCCACAAGTCAAACTTCGGCAGCTTTAAATCCGTTCACGATGGTGCCAATGATAGCAGCTCTTTGGTAAGCTTCTACAAATAAACTTGCAACTTGATATTAAGTTACTTGACAACCTGGATTTGTTCCCAACCATTTTTCTGTTGCTTAAATATAGTAACTGCTTATAGGTTTAAAAAAGATACGTCCAGTGGTCGTAGATGTGAGTACTGTAACGTGGCTATTGTAACAGTATTATCCTATTAGTCTTTGCTATGTTGTTATGGTCAAAACTGGCCTCGATAAATTAAATATTCAAATGTTTTTAATTAGGGCATAAATTGAAACACCTTTTTTAAAGTTATTCTGAATTGTTATTTTCCTCCATTTCTTTTTGAAATAATATATTGTTCAAATGAAAATTAAATTACCATTGTTTTCTTTTTTTTTTGACAATATATTTTGAAGTTCTATATTTTGGAAAGTTAGTATGTGGTTTTTTGTGTATTTTCAGTTGTTTAACAGATGTTCAACGTTTAATTTTGTAGAATAAATTTTATTTTAAAAAGTTCAGCAGGCAACCAACTTATTGACAACTCAAATGTCTTTCACGTGGGAAACAAGCTATTTCTCAGGGTGTTTTCACAACGATTATAAACTGGTCATGTATTCTCGAATTACCATACCAAATCGACTGGTTGCTTTTGGTTTAGGTGTCAGTAGTAAAACTACGTGCGAGAAGCGTACCTCAGTTTGAAAAGGGGTTTTTTCCGGGACCACAGACCCTACCATAACAGGGTTAAGGATAACGAACTTCAAAAAAACTTTTCCAAATTTTTCATTTAGGTTATTCGCTTCTTATTTTTTTTACTATTTTTATAAATATTTATTGCTTGCATTTTAAATCATCACCATTATCAAATAAAAATTTTAAAAATGTAATAAATCAAAATCCACAAAAAATAGCTCGTCATCAAATGTCAATGTCAAAATTACTTGCCAGAATGTGGAATCTTTGGTACAATGACACTACTCGGTATATGTCACCACTACACTTTATTTTTGCGCTCGATGCGCGTTTCGCTAACCATGTTATTTTCATCAGGGGCGATGATTAACTAAAGCTAAACTACAAATCTCAGCATGATTTTTCAATAGTCACAGAAGAAGCGTACTTATAAATACCCTTGTTTTTTAATCATTATTTTTTGAGCTCACCTTTCTGACATGCTGCTTCCTGTGCTTATCCTCCGTTGCCTGGCAACAGGTTGGGGACTGTCTAAACTCGGAGACGGGTCAGGTACGGGTACTCGTTCTGATTTGGCGGTTGATTCCTCTTCTTTCGCGTCGGGCTTGTTATCGGTTTTCTTTTGAGGTGGAGGAGCCTGGAACGAAATTAGTGGTCGATATCACAAAATTGTTAAGAGAAATGACCGTTTACGCGAATCTTTAGGAAAGTGGTAATTTATTGAACGAATAAGTGAGTTTTTAGATGGAACCATACGTGTACAGAAAAGTATATTTTCTGTCCGCCGGAAAAGCTACCCTCGCACAGTGTGAAATTTAGGAAGTTCAGCGGAACTTTATTCAATTTTTGAAATACGTAAAGTGCGTAAGATTATTCATTATTTTGGTTGGTAGGTAGACAGCTTGATCTAAATCTAATCTGAATGTAAAGACGCTAAGATAGTAATGTAGCCATCCTAAGAAACTACTACAGAGGGTGAAAAATCCCGAGACTCTTGAAGAAAAAGCAATGTTTTTGCCAAAAATCCACTTTAATTTTCAACATAGTTTCCTTCAAGAGCGACGCACTTCTTCCAAAAATCTTCCAACCTCTCATATGATACGATTTGTCGAGATCTCTAACATAGGCCTCAGTTTCCTATTCGACTTCTTCATTTCAGCCAAATCTCTTTCACTGGAGTCACATTTTCAAATTTGAAAAGAAGTAATAATCGCTGGGGGCCATATCTGGTGAATATGGCGAATAAGAAAGCAATTCAATTGGTCCAATTTCACCATCGATTTTATGCAGTTGTGAGCTGGTGCATTATATTGGTAAAAACAACACTTTTGCGGTCTTTTTTTTTGATTTCACCATTCGAACGGTCTAATAAACCAACCTATTAGTCTCAGGTGATTGTTCGCCCCTACTCAAGGTAGTCAATCAGTATTATTCCATGAGCATTCCAAAAAATACTTGCAAAGGCCTTTCCAGTTGATGTTTGTGTTTTTGGCCGCTTCGGTCGGCTTTCATGCATTTCAGCCACTCTGCGGACTGGCTAGGGGATTCATGTTTCGTCCATTGTTACGAATCAACGTATAAAATTCCTTTGGATTACGCCTAAAATGTGCCAAACGGCATTTTGAATCTTCGACACGTTGCACAGTGCGAAATTTAGGAAGTTTAGCGGAACTTTATTCAATTTTTGAAATACGTAAAATGCGTAAGATTATTCATTATTTTGGTAGGTTAATATCCCACCTCTAAAACCTCATACTCAGTTTGGGGATTAACCCTGCGTAACAACTGCAAAATGAACCTGAAAGTTGCATTACTTATTCAATCATACTTTTTGCCTACAGAAAGCTATTCGATTTGTTTAAGTTAATAGAGTAGTACATACAAACGGCAAGTCAGTAGGCAATGATTTTTTCTTCATTTATTTTATAAGAGAATTGTCAATTATTGGCATTTAAATAATTGCAAAATCTTTTCTTCCTCGTGTGTAATTTGTTCGTGAAAAAAGTGATTTTTAAGAAGTAAGTAAAATTTACATTTTTAACTTCAGTGGAGACTTTAAAAAGTGATACTACATAATACCAGCTTGAAACGCACAAAATTTGAAAGGTTTTTTTTTCCTCTGTTGGAAAGACAAAAGATCTTCTGCGATATTTTGCGATCTTCTTTTAAATTAAACATTTTCCAGAATGACTTTGCGAATTTCATATAACTGCATATTCCAAAAGTGGAAGGAAGAACCGACATCGGACGCCATCATTCGTTTTGTTTTGGAAAAAATAGGCTCACCAATGCTAACATCTGACGCTCTTTGCAGTTTAAAGGCAACTCTTCGTGCGCTGGTTTGTAAAATACAAAAAAGGTGGAGGGAATCCAGTCGAAATTTAGAATCATTTTTGAATAAAAATGCTAGCTGGCTTGAAAATAATGTAAAATTTTCAAATACTGTAAGGGATGCATTGCCTAGTGGATCGAGGACCAATGCAGGCAGACCTAAAAAAGAATTTAGGGATTGTTATCCTAAAGTGCAAAACAGAAAAGTGCATCATCTTTTGAAGTCCGGTAGTCAAGACGAGTTAGCCAAAGCAACTGCAACAAAGCTATACCAATCTGGAAAACGAAACTATGCAGCGATTGTCAATGAACTGGCATCTGGTTCTCCAGAAAGGGGTAGCAAAATCAAGAAGGCTCGCATGTCTTCTTCAAACAGTCCACGAAAATGAACTCCAGACCAGGCTCTGGCGCTACTTATTGATGCAAACTTATCGTCAAATCAGTACAACATTGATCGAGATCACGCAAAAAATCACCGTTGCACTTTGTATCCACCTTATTATGTTGTAAAAGAGGCAAAGAGGTTGTGCTATCCAGGACATAATAATAACTGAAGTTTCAGTTGAAGTATCAGTTCAGTCGCTTATAAATCATACCGTAACAAGACTTTGTACAGGGCTAGAAGGGATTCTTAGAACTTTATCAAACGTTAAAGCACTAAATATTATCGTAGTGGGGTTGTGATGGGGCGGAATAAGTTAATTATCGACAAAAGTATATGGACGAACATAGCTCTGATGATAGTATGTTTAGTGTATCAATGGTACCAATCCAAATGTGCTCCGTAAATGATAATGGTGATAATTAGTCAATAATTTGGAAAAACCCTGCTTCTTCTTCCACACGGTACTGTCGCCCCATTAAGTTCGTTTTTGCCAAAGAAACAGTCAGTGTAATTACCTCAGAAGTAAACAAAGTGAAAGAACAAATATCTCAACTTACTCCAACCACTATGTATACTTGTAGATGGCAAGCAATTTCAGGTTACAGCAAATATGATCTTTTGTATGATTGACGGTAAAGTATGCAATGCTGTATCATCCTGTGCATCATCACAAACATGCTACTTATGTGGGGCTAAACCTAGTCAAATGAACAACATCTGCGATATACCTCAAAAAAATATAAATGAATCCTTTTTATCCCTTGGACTATCACCCCTCCATGCATGGATAAGGTTTTTGGAATGTATTTTACATATATCGTACAAACTGGATATTAAGGCATGGCAAGCTCGTGGAGCAGAAAATAAAAAAAAAGTTGCAGAGAAGAAAAAATACATTCAACAAAAATTCAAAGAGGAGTTTGGCTTGCTTATAGACATGCCAAAACAGCAGACCGGAAACACAAACGATGGTAATACCGCGAGGAAATTTTTTAGAAATGCCGAAAAGTCCTCCGAAATAACTGGCGTTAATTTAGATTTGATCAAGCGTTTTCATGTGCTGTTAGAGTGCCTAAATTGTGGTCTTAAAATTGATTCAGAAAAATTCGGCGAATATGCAAGAGAAACTTTGGAATTGTATTTGAAAGAATATTTCTGGTACTCAATGCCCGTAAGTGTGCATAAAGTCCTTTGTCATGGAAAGGATATTATAGCCTCTTGCATTCTTCCGATCGGACAATTTTCTGAAGAAGCTCAGGAGGCAAGAAACAAAGACTGCAGAAAATATCGCGAACTTTTTACTAGAAAAACATCCCGAATTGACACAAATACGAATTTATTTAATCGACTGCTTATTTCATCGGATCCGTACATCGCCAGTCTTCGTAAAGCACCCAAAACCAAGCATAGTGAAGTTACGCCAGAAGTTTTAGAGTTGTTAGAAAGATTTGCAGGCCCATGTAATGATTGCGAGTCTTCAGACGATTGCAATGAGTCTCGTTCTGAATAGATGTACAAAATGTTGTTACAAAATGTATGTTTTTTTTAAATTGTTCTGTAATAAAAAACACAAATAAACTGAAAAACTTTAAATAATTTTTTTTAAAAATTTTAAAAAACCAACAAATAGAACTGTTTTTCCGGGTGGCTGCACAAAAAAATTGTTTCTTATATTTGTATAATTCCAGCTGCAGCGTTAACGGCCAGTTAGACAAAAACCTACTTTTTTAAATGGAGTTTTGAGAACTAACACTTACCTTGGGAGCTCCGAAAGCCTTAAACCAGGCACTTAAGTTGGGTGTCGGCCCTCCAGGACTGGGCTCTTCAGATGGTTTCGATTCCTTTGCATCCTTAAAAATAACAAACTGTAAATAACGGCGTATACAGGGCGTGCAAAGCTTGAAATACTTAGAGAACGATAAAAAATATTATTTTGAAAATTTAATTCCGAAATCTACCTTTTCCACCTTTCCGCTCTCCAATACCTTCTTCTCCTCTTTACCCTCCTCCAACTTAGCTTCAGTCTTAGGTTCCTCGTTTGCCTTCGCGACATCGGGTTTTTCCTCTTCGTCGTCCTTTTTGGGGTCGTCAACAAACTTGTGCTTGCCGAAGCTGTCCAAAACCGAACCGAGACTCAGTTTCGGAGCGTTGGTGTCCGTCTTTACTATCAAGGAATTTTTCGTGTCCTTTATTTTGGAAAGCGGACCTAGCGGGAAGATCTCGTCCGGTTTCGTCGTGTTTGGCACGTTGGCAATTAAATTTCCCTTTCCTTTACCTAAAAAATATAAGGAAAAATTATTATTTATGTTTTGTGGCGAAGTCGTAACTGCTCTCCAAAAGCTATTGATGTAATCTAGGTTTAAATTGCACTAGCCCACAAAATTTAAAACCCTTGGTATTGCGTCTCAATGATAGAAATGCGTTGATGAAATATTTCGCCGTGGTTGTGGCTAACAGCACTCACGTTTTCGGAGGTGAGAATTCCAGATGCGAATCCGGGATGTCATGTTACATCCCAAAGTTATGTAAGTTGTTAAAAGTTCATTAATTAAATATTTATAGTCTCTCAGTCCCAGGCAGCTTTACCGAGGGTATTCAGATTGTGATTAAAGATGATGTCCTTCAAAAGTTCCCATATTTGAGAACCTACAACTATCCCTTCATTAATTTTTGCGTCCCTAAGCTTTGGAAATTTTTCTCTGAGAAATAAAAAAGAATTACCGTTTCTGTCCATTGCTTTTATGATTTTTGATGACTCAGTTTAATTATATGCAAAGGCGGTAAAAGTAGGTCGTCAGGGCTTATTAAAGGTGAATTTAAATCATTTATTTGTCCCGGAAAACGCTAAAAAAAATCAATCGGAGAAGACAAACGAAAACAACTGGAATACCAGATTGAAAAAATCATCGAAAAAAATAAAAACATGAAAGCAATCAGAGGAAATTTGGGTAAAGTTTCAATTAATAGTTTAAAAGATAAAAATGGACAAGAAACAAAAGATCGAGACGAAACACTACAAATAATTAAAAGCTATTATAGTAAACTGTATATATATATATATATATATATATATATATATATATATATATATATATATATATATATATATATATATATATATATATATATATATATATGAAGGATTTTCTACAGCTGACGCTGTCTTCCTTCTCCCAGCCTTTGATTCCATCCGTTTTTATCTTCCCAGTCTCCATCTGTTAGACGCCTGTCCTCCATAGCCTCGTCCACATCGGCTCTCCACGATCGTCTGAATCTTCCTCTTTTTCTTTTCCCTATAGGGCTCCACTCCGTTATTTTGTTCATCCACCTATTATCTTTGCTCCGTCTTATGTTTCCATACCATTTTAATCGTTTTTCTTCAATGGTGTTTATTGCGTTCTCTTTGATGTTCATTCGGCTTCTTATTTCCTCATTTGTTATTCTCTCCATACGTGTCACTCTACAACATCTTCTCCAATACTCCATCTCTTCCGCGTTAATTTTAGATTTATTTCTTTTGTTGATCGTCCATGTTTCTGACCCGTATGTCATTATGCTTTGTATTATTGATTTGTATATGCGGGTTTTGTTTCTCTTTGTAATGTGCTTGTCCCACAGGATCGAATTTAATTGTCTTATGCATATCCGCGTTTGTCCTAATCTAGCTGTAATCTCTTCTTCTGATGTTGCGTTTCTTGAAATGATGGTTCCTAAATATTTAAATCTATCGGTTCCTCTGATTATTGCTTCGTTATCAACTTCTATATTCTCCAAGTTCCCCTCCTTTGTTGTTAGATATTCCGTTTTATCAAAGTTTTTTGCTAATCCTGCTTTAGTTTATTCTTTCAGTTTTCTTACCATATATCTGAGGTCTTCCTCATCTTGCGCTATGATTACTTGGTCGTCTGCAAAACTTAGAGTATATAAGTAATCATCTCGTATTGGGACTTCCATTCCACTGCATTTTTGCTTCCATTTTTTTAATGTTTGTTCGAGGTATATTTTGAATAGTGTGGGGGATGTAGAGCATCCTTGTAATAGGCCTTTTGATGTTTGGAGTCTCTTCCCTATTTTATGTCCTATTTTTATGTTCACTGTGTTGTTTTCGTAGAGAGCTTTTACTGTGTATATTAGTTCTTTGTCAACGCCTATTTCTTTCATTGCGTTCCATAATCTTTGTCTTGGTACTGAGTCATAGGCCTTTCTTATATCTATGAAGGCTAGATGAACTCCTCTATTCTTTTCCAGTTTTTTTTCCATTGTTTGTTTTATAGTGTATATGTGGTCTATACATGATTTTCCGGCCGTAAAGCCTGCTTGGTCTTCTCCAATCTTTCCTTTTATATTTTCCTCTATGATATTTTTAATAATTTTTCCATACAAACGTCCCAAACTCGATATTATGCTTAGGCCTCTATAGTTTGTGCATTTTCTGCGGTGTCCCTTTTTAAATATAGATACTATATAGGCTTTTGACCATTCCTCTGGTATTTTTTCTCCATTTATCGCTCTGTGGAACACGTTTCTCAGCATTCGATATAATTTATTAGACCCGTACTTAATCATTTCATTTACCACACTCCCAGGCCCTGCAGATTTATTATTTTTGAGTGTTTTTATTGTCTTCTTTACTTCTTCATAGCTTAGTTCTATTTCTTTTTTTTCCTTAGTCTAGTCTTCTTCAAGGTTCTCTTCTTGGAATTCTTGTCTGTCTTCTGTTAGCAGCTTCTTATAATATTCCTCCCACTCGCTTTCTGGGATATACTCTATATACGTCTTCTCTCTATTGTTGGTCCTTAATGCTTTAATTATTCTCCATGACTCTGTGCTTCTAGTTCCTCCTATATTCTGTTCTACATTTTCGCACGATTCTTCCCATCTCTCGTTCTTTTCTTTGTTTATCATCCTTCTCGTTTCTGCATTTTTCTCTTTATATTTCTGTAGATCTTCTTCTGATTTTGTATTCAGCCATTTTTCGTATAGTATTTTTTTCTCCTTTATAGATTCTTTGGTTTTTTCACAGATTCTAATTTTATGTTTCTTATTCTCGTTGTCTTCTTTACCTAATGCTTCTAGGGCCGCCTGTTTGATGCATTCTTTTATGTGGTCATACATCTGTTGGAGGTTGTCGTAGTTAAATTCATTTAATTTTTGATCTAATCGTCGTCTATATAGGTCTCTTATCGTGTCGTCTTGCAGTAAGTGTATTTTGTATTTTATTTCTTTGTCTGCTTTTTCTGTTATCTCATTAGTATTTCTGTTTTCTTTATCTATTGTTCCTGTTTGTTTTTTCCGCCTGCAGTGTTGATGGATGGATTGAGTAGTTCATCAACACTGTTGCCGGTCCCAAGTCCGGATAAAGGAAGAGGGTTGTGGCGTTATGAGTTAGCACTCTAACACACGTAAAAACTAAACTGGGAAATGGTAGTTGTTTTTGAAAAATAGGATGAAAAATCACAAGATAAGCAAAAATCCCCTGGTGGCAATCCACACCTTCGAAGAAGGGAGCCCCAGATACGGGGGGGGGGCAATTCTACTTCAAAGCGAATAGTTAACCCAAGCTTAAAACTCAGCCAAACGAAGAAATCCCGAAACAGAATAGCTGCTCTCGGCACCTGGAATATACAGGGATGGAAGACAAAGAACATCGAAGTCATACAAGTGTTTAAGGAGATGAACATAGACATTTTAGTAATAAGCGAGACGAAGAAAAAGGGAAGTGGAGTAGAAGAAATAGATGAAGTGATGCATTGTTGGAGTGGAGTAAAGCAGTTTTTTATAATATTCTTCCCACTCGCTTTCTGGGATATACTCTATATACGTCTTCTCTCTATTGTTGGTCCTTAATGCTTTAATTATTCTCCATGACTTTGTGCTTCTAGTTCCTCCTATATACTGTTCTACATGTTCGCACGATTTTTCCCATCTCTCGTTCTTTTCTTTGTTTATCATCCTTCTCGTTTCTGCATTTTTCTCTTTATATTTCTGTAAATCTTCTTGTGTGAGATGAAAAAGTCTCCAGTTGATGGTATTGTGGTTGAAGCCATAAAGCTGGCTGGACCTACTGTCATCAGGGTTCTCACAATACTCTTTAACCTATGTCTTACTAAGTCTATAATACTGACGCAATGGAACAACGCTATTGTCATTCTGCTCTATAAAAAGGCGATTAAACGCCTTACCCACTGTTTTCATAGCGTGTGGCACGTTGACGTACTTCTTCTGCTGCACTTAGGGATCAACTTGAAAAATATGTACATACATATGGTTTTCTAGTTTTATCTTTCAAAGTTAATAAGAACTTCATAACTGTACAATAGCTATTTCATTTTTGCGTTCAGAGAATATTGCTGTATAAACATGACGTAGCTTAATTTTAAAAGATAAAAAATACATTAGGGAACTATCGCTACTAATAATGATTTTACGGACGCAAAAATCACCAATTTTCATATTAAACTGTTAGATTACTTAAATTTTGCATAATATCCTTTATGAGGGACGTTTAGTTTTGGCGAGTAAAGTGATACGTATTGCATGATAAATGTTAGGGGACTAGCAATACGATCTGAGTATCCTATGCAGGAGATGAAAAGCGGAAAGATCAAAGAGGCTTTTATCAGTTGCAAGGACCCGCCGGCTTGAAGATTCTTCCTCCAAGAATTTTTAATCGGTGGTTTCATTACAATGATTATGCTGGTGGACAGATAATATTTGAGAAAAACTACCTATTTTTAATAGAAAATTATCTTCTACCTCCCTTATTCGACTGATTTGGCACTCTGTAACTTCGGGCTGTTCTCTCTTTGATGATAAAGTTAAAGGGTAGAGGAAATACAATGTGAATCGTCGGCCAGTGGAGGAAACGGTGGGACCAGTGCATTTGGATGCAGGGGGACTACTTTGACGGTGAAAGGAGTTACAAAGGGTAACTACTTTAGACTCTACAGCGTTTATCCTCGAATTTCCATCAAATTACCGTCCTGTAAGCATCCTCTCCCATAATTATAAGATATTCACAAACGTTTGACCTCAAAGCTAGCCTTCTACCAAACACCCGATCAAGCTGCATTCTGAGCAGGCTATAGTGTGACAATGATCACCTTTTGACCGCTAAGTTAATTGTGGAAAAGCGTGTCGAATATAACAGGCCTTTAATTTTAATCTTCGTAGATTATGAGAAGGCCTTCGATTTAGTAAACCAGGATATGCTTTTTAAGACTCTTCCTGAATGCTATATAGATTCAAGGTACATAAAAATCCTAAGACATATCTACTGTCAAGCAACATCAACAGTTAAATTAGATAGGGAAACAAACAAATTCCAAGTCGAAAGAGGTGTGCATCAGGATGACACTATTTCCCGAAAGTTGTGTGTGTACACCCTTCTGGAACACATGTTTAAAAATCTAAATTGGAGCAATATGGGCATAAATATAAATGAAGAAATGCTGAAGAATTTGAGATTCGCCGATGACATAGTCACAGATCGCGCAGATCATGCGAATGTCATGGTTAACACCCTAAAAGAACAGTCCCATAAAATTGACCTAAAGATAAATTTTTTGAAGACCCAGTTTATGACAAATGTAGTGTTTACCAAGCCACTATCAGTAAACGGGCTAAACATCGATCAAGTCATGACGTATAAATATTTGGGACATGAAATTAAACGGGGCAGAGATAATCAGACTCATGAACTACAAGGGAGAGTCACTCTAGCTCGGGCAGCGTTTGGCAAATTACGAGAAACGCTGAAATCAAGCATACCTGTTTGCCTTAAACGAAAGATCTTTAACCAATGTGTGTTACCTGTGCTTAACACATGGGCTGAAAAGTCCCGGGCCTAACAAAGAAAACACGGTTTTTTTGGTTCAAAATTAGCTTCATTCATCAACGTAATCTCCATCAAGAGCAACGCAATCATTCCAGCGCCGCTCTAACATTTCAATACCACTTTTGTAGAACGATTTATCTTTTGCCTCAAAATAGGCCTCAGTTTCAGCGATAACCTCTTCATTCGTGCGAAATTTCTTACCGGCGAGCATTTTTTTCAGGTCTGCGAACAGCCAGTAGTCGCTGGGAGCCAAATCTGGCGAATACGGTGGATGTGGGAGCAATTCGAAGTTCAATTCATGTAGTTTTGCCATTGTTTTGATTGACTTGTGACACGGTGCGTTGTCTTGATGAAACAAAATTTTTTTCTTTGCCATATGCGGTCGTTTCCTTGCAATTTCGGCCTTCAAACGCTCCAATAACGCTATATAATATTCACTGTTGATGGTATTTCCTTTCTCAAGATAGTCGATGAATATTACACCACGCACATCCCAAAATACCGAGGCCATAACCTTTCCAGCCGATTGTTGTGCTTTCGGGCGCTTTGGACGAGGTTCACCAGTTGCTGTCCACTCAGATGACGATCCTTTTGATTCCGGAGTGAAGTGATGGATCCATGTTTCATCCATTGTCACATATCGACGCAAAAATTCCGGTTTGTTACGTTTAAACATGGCCAAACACTGCTCAGAATCATCAACACGTTCTTGTTTTTGATCAACAGTGAGCAAACGCGGCACCCACTTTGAACAGAGCTTTCTCATAGTCAAATGCTCATGCAATATAAAGCCAACACGTTCTTTTGATATCTTTACGATGTCAGCTAACTCACGCAACTTCACTTTTCGATCATTCAAAACGATTTTATGGATTACCGCCTCATTTGGACGTCCACTGCGTTCTGCATCATCGGTGTCTCTACGACCACGTTTGAAGTCAGCAAACCAACGTTTTATTGCTGTTTCTGATGGAGCGGAGTCCCCATAATACTTTTCAAGCCATTGCTTCGCTTGAACGGTATTTTTTCCCATCAAGAAGCAGTGTAAAATTAAAACACGAAATTGTTTTTGATCCATTGTTTTGAAAATAACAAAAGTAGCGTCACTCTTAGCACAATAACTCACAAACTAATGAATAGAATATCATGAAATTTTAACAGCTGTCTTTTGAAGGTTAGTATTAACTGAAAAAAAGGTGACTGCAATAAAACTAGCGCCATCTATGTGTTAGGCCCGGGACTTTTCAGCCCATGTGTTACTTACGGAGCAGAAACTGTAACTTTGATAAAAAAGACAATAAATAAGATAAAGGTAATTCAAGCGGCAATGAAGGGGTCAATGTTGGATTTGTCTGCTCGAGATAAAGTCCCAAATAAAGAAATTACGAACCGAACGAGAGTGGTAGGTACAGTTGAGAAAGTTCTATCTTTGACATGGAACTGGGCCGATCATCTAGCCAAAACGCAGGATGACAGATGAACTAGGAAGGTGTTGGAATGGCGACCTAGAAAAGAAGCGTGTAGGAATAGAGGAAGACCTCCCACCAGATGGACAGATGATCTGGGAAGAGTGGCGGGAAACTGGATCCAAAAAGCCCAAGACCGGTTTACCTAGAAAAGAATAAGAGAGGCCTATGTCTAGCAGTGGACGCTAAGGGTTGATATATGATTATGATGATGATGATTTTCAACAATTACTCAAAATTAATGGGAAATATTGAACTAAAATTTATGCATTTAGTTATTTTTACAGAAAATGCGTGTGACAAAATGGAATTTTTTTTTATAACTTTTCCTTTCCTACTTGTTAATGTTGTAAATGTAATTATTATCACTATTGAACTAAGTTGGGAATGTGGAATCTTTGGCACAATGATACTACTCAGTATATATCACCACTACACCAAACACTTTATTTTTGCACTCGACGCGCGTTTCGCTAACCATGTTAGCTTCATCAGGAGCGATGATTGACTGTTGTAGAATATTGTAGAGAATCATTCGTCTCAATCCTTTACACGAAATGAAATTCGCATCTTAAACAAAGGTCTTAACTTTGCAGTACCTCCTCCTAGAGATAATTTATCAGAAATAGTTGCTCACATTGAAAGTTCCATTAGCACACTTCCAGAAAATAGTAAAACCTTTGTTAGGGAAGCATGTCGCAATCAAATATCGAAAAACATAGTTAACAACACAAATTCTAATTCACGAAAAAACATAAAAGTAGTTAAAGGATTGAAAAAGAAAGATGTCTTCTACTTAAAAGCGGATAAAGGAAATAAGGTTGTTATATTGGATAAGAAAGATTACTTTGAACGCGTACAGTCAATCATCGCTCCTGATGAAGCTAACATGGTTAGCGAAACGCGCGTCGAGTGCAAAAATAAAGTGTTTGGTGTAGTGGTGATATATACTGAGTAGTATCACTATTGAAGCGGAAGTGCCAAAAAAAATTTGAAGAAACCGATTATCAAATTGATGACAGAATTCCGAAATAGAAGGCAAAAAGCCCATAAAATCCAAAAGCAATTCTTCGCAAAGTTTGATGATTGGCTTAACGTTTGTGTACCGTCAACAAATAAGTATGAAATGGAAAACACGGAACCAACAGGAATGAACACCTCAGGGTGTCCTTTATTGGCTCGAGACGATTCACCATTTTGGAGCCTCCATTTTGTTTTTGAAATTTGAACTTCATATTCGTAATCAGCGATCCCAAAAACCAATATATACAGAGTTTCATAAAACTAACTCACGTTATTCCAAAAATAGCCCACCATTTTGTTTTTTGGAATTTGAACTTCACATTCGCAATCAGCGACCCGAAAAAAAAACCCATTTATACAGGGTTTCATAAAAATAACTCACGTTTTTCCAAAAATAGTCCGTCATTTTGGAGCCGCCATTTTGTTTTTTGAAATTTGAACTTCATATTCGTGATCAGCGATCCCGAAAACCTCGATATCGCGTCGAAATCGAATAAAACCTTCATATTTTGGTCCGTTTTCCGAGACGTTTTTCTTCTGTGCGTCGCGGCCGCAAAACGAAGCCGGCTGGCCACCGCCGGATCGTTGAAATGTGCCTCGTCGAGTTCCTCAAAGATACCACGCAGATTCTTTCCTATTATTGTATTTCTACTTGCGCGCCATCTCCGAGAAACTCGACGAAACATTTTTACGATCTGGAGGCGCCGGCTGGCGATGTTTAGCTCCACATGTCTGTCCTCGTTTGCTAATCAAAACTTGAAATCTAAAACGTAACTGTGCGACTGCATATTACACAAATTACCTGGTTGCAACCTGTCTATAGTCCTCTGCACCTCCCTTCTTTTATTGAAAAACTTCGACGGATCCCTGAACGGCTTCTTCTTTCCTTCTTTCGTCGCCGGTACCGTTAGGCAGTCTTTTTTCACCCCGGGAATAGCTAGAGGTATGCTCGTTGTCACCGAAGCTGTAACCTTTTCGACCTAGAAGAATCAAGTTCAAGCACGATAAGTAGACGAAGTGAACACTCAGATAATCTTTTAAAAAGTCACACAACAATACCTTTTTAGGTTCCGGCTTCGGCGTGCCCAACAAATCGAAATCGTC
The DNA here is from genome assembly GCA_019049505.1 of Pachyrhynchus sulphureomaculatus. NCBI lineage: Eukaryota > Metazoa > Arthropoda > Insecta > Coleoptera > Curculionidae > Pachyrhynchus > Pachyrhynchus sulphureomaculatus. Next base: position 122,453,524 of record CM032451.1, read on the forward strand.
CAAGGCCAGATACGAAGGCGAATTACTGGCCGAACTGAAATCGGCGAACTTCGGCGTGTCGTCCAACCATTTGTTGATATCTTTCAGAGTTTGCTCGGTTGCCAAACTTAAAGCGTCGAAGTTCGACTGTTTCGGCGGCTTCGGCAACACCGGCGGCGGTAAATCTTGCAATTTCGATTGGTGTTCTTTCTTTTTGCTCGATTTCTTCGTCGATTCGGATTGCGAGCTGTTGCCGTCCTCCGTCTCGTCGTGGGGTTTCTTCGATTTGCTGTTGGTGAGTTTATCTTTGGGTTTGTGTTTTGCTGAAATGGAATTAGACAGGTCATGCGAGCGACAAGGGCGGGGCGTAAAACAACTTACCTTTTTCTTCCTTCTCGACCTTCTTATTCTTATCCTTGTTTTCCTTCAAATGATCGTCGGACTCGAAATCGTACACTGGCGTTTGCATTCGTGAAATCTCACTTTTCGCCTTCAATTTTTCGATGGTCTCTCTCAATTTATTATGCTTATCTTTGGCCGGCTTAAAAGCGAACGGTAATGTCGGATAGGACGGGAAATCGTCCTCTATTTGGTCGTTGATTTTCTTTTCCGAGGGGCTGAAAGGAGGCGGTTCCTCGGCAAAATAGGGGTTCGGCTTCCAGGGGTAGGTCTGTTTCTTGATGTGGTGGAGGTCGTCGCCCTCGATGGCATCCTAAAATTACGTTACAATTCGTATTCGTTAGCATAATTAGAACATTAAAAACAATTTAGTTGAGAGCGAACAGTCACCGGAGACTAGAAATCAAGAAAAAAGGCCACATTTAGTGTTGTTTCACCAAGATAATGCACCAGCTGACGCGTCCGTAAAAGTCGATGGTAAAAGCTGGCTCTCAGCGTTTATTATCTCTTTCCAAATTCGAAAAGGTGGCTCCAGGGAAAGAAATTTGGTTCAAGTGAAGAAGTCGAATGGGAAACTGAGCCTTATTTTAGTAATCTCGACTTCTTCTTCGTCTTCTTTATAAGCTACTGCTTCTCCACGGCACGAGATAGGCCTCTTCAAATTTCTTCCAACTGTCCGTATCCCGTGCAAAATGCAGGCAGTAGATGGCTCCATCTTGCACAGGACCTTGACAAATCGGACTATATGAAAGGATTTTTGGCAAAAACATTGTTTTTTCTTCAAAAGTACCGGGATTTTCCACCCCAGGTAGTACTGAATCTTTGTCTCGTTAGATAGGTTAGGTGTGAGATATCTTAGGTGATACAAGTCACATCGGGTCCTATTTATCGTCAGTTGAAAGCTGACGTGTGACAGTACCGTGCCCGGCAAAAAAATCTTTACACTTGTTCGACAAAAAAAAAACTTTACATGTAAAATCCACGTCATGATTTCACTTGCCGTTCGCACTATAAAACTGAGGGAGGTACCTAGTGATGACATGCGGTATTAGCGCGCCACAGGCGATCTTCTCCTACGCAGCCAACACTCAGTTCACCTCGTGGACTTTTACAGTGAGGTTGACCGTTCTTTGCTCCGGTCGAACAGTGTTTTTATTCCTAGTACCACTGTACACGATGGGTCGGAAGAAACTTAAAATAGAAGAGATATCCTGTGCCTTGACTCTGCTAGAGAAGGAGGATTCAGTGATTGCTGTAGCCAGAGATCTGGGCGTGTCGCGGGAGACGATTTATCAACTGAAGCTGTCAGCGGCGTCACTGTCTCCTGAGACAGTATCTCAAAGAAAATCAGGCTCTGGCGCAACGAAGAAGACTTCATCAAGGACTGATACGCTTCTGAAGCGTAAAGTAATGGCAAATCCTTCTATAACCGCCGTTGAACTCAAAAACAAGTACCCTAAGCTCCTCCAGAGCATCACAACTAAGACAGTTCGTCACCGCCTGCAGAAGGGCCTGGGTCTACCAAGTCGCCGTGCCGCAAAAGAGCCCCTCGTCACAGAAGCAATGAAGAAGAAAAGGCATGACTTCTGGAAAAAATATCAAGATTGGACATCTGAAAACTGGAAGGGAGTGATGTTTAGTGATGAGAGTACTTTCAGGTTGGTCAGTCGTCCAAGTACCACGTCAAGGTATGACCGTAAATATACGGTTAAGATTGTTAAACACCCTGACAGTGTGGGATGCATTCAGTGGAAGCAAGGGTAGGGGAAGTTTGTACTTTCTTCACAATAACGTAACTATGAAAGCAAGAAACTATATTAATGTTTTGGAAAAACATTTGCTTAATTTTGGGTCATTCATCAGTGTGATTATGTTATGCATGATGAGGCCCCTGCCCACAAGTCCAAATCCTTCTATAACCGCCGTTGAACTCAAAAACAAGTACCCTAAGCTCCTCCAGAGCATCACAACTAAGACAGTTCGTAACCGCCTGCAGAAAGGCCTGGGTATACCAAGTCGCCGTGCCGCAAAGGAGCCCCTCGTCACAGAAGCAATGAAGAAGAAAAGGCATGACTTCTGGAAAAAATATCAAGATTGGACATCTGAAAACTGGAAGAGAGTGATGTTTAGTGATGAGAGTACTTTCAGGTTGGTCAGTCGTCCAAGTACCACGTCAAGGTATGACCGTAAATATACGGTTAAGATTGTTAAACACCCTGACAGTGTGGGATGCATTCAGTGGAAGCAAGGGCAGGGGAAGTTTGTACTTTCTTCACAATAACGTAACTATGAAAGCAAGAAACTATATTAATGTTTTGGAAAAACATTTGCTTAATTTTGGGTCATTCATCAGTGTGATTATGTTATGCATGATGAGGCCCCTGCCCACAAGTCCAAATCCTTCTATAACCGCCGTTGAACTCAAAAACAAGTACCCTAAGCTCCTCCAGAGCATCACAACTAAGACAGTTCGTGACCGCCTGCAGAAGGGCCTGGGTATACCAAGTCGCCGTGCCGCAAAGGAGCCCCTCGTCACAGAAGCAATGAAGAAGAAAAGGCATGACTTCTGAAAAAAATATCAAGATTGGACATCTGAAAACTGGAAGAGAGTGATGTTTAGTGATGAGAGTACTTTCAGGTTGGTCAGTCGTCCAAGTACCACGTCAAGGTATGACCGTAAATATACGGTTAAGATTGTTAAACACCCTGACAGTGTGGGATGCATTCGGTGGAAGCAAGGGTAGGGGAAGTTTGTACTTTCTTCACAATAACGTAACTATGAAAGCAAGAAACTATATTAATGTTTTGGAAAAACATTTGCTTAATTTTGGGTCATTCATCAGTGTGATTATGTTATGCATGATGAGGCCCCTGCCCACAAGTCCAAATCCTTCTATAACCGCCGTTGAACTCAAAAACAAGTACCCTAAGCTCCTCCAGAGCATCACAACTAAGACAGTTCGTAACCGCCTGCAGAAAGGCCTGGGTATACCAAGTCGCCGTGCCGCAAAGGAGCCCCTCGTCACAGAAGCAATGAAGAAGAAAAGGCATGACTTCTGGAAAAAATATCAAGATTGGACATCTGAAAACTGGAAGAGAGTGATGTTTAGTGATGAGAGTACTTTCAGGTTGGTCAGTCGTCCAAGTACCACGTCAAGGTATGACCGTAAATATACGGTTAAGATTGTTAAACACCCTGACAGTGTGGGATGCATTCAGTGGAAGCAAGGGCAGGGGAAGTTTGTACTTTCTTCACAATAACGTAACTATGAAAGCAAGAAACTATATTAATGTTTTGGAAAAACATTTGCTTAATTTTGGGTCATTCATCAGTGTGATTATGTTATGCATGATGAGGCCCCTGCCCACAAGTCCAAATCCTTCTATAACCGCCGTTGAACTCAAAAACAAGTACCCTAAGCTCCTCCAGAGCATCACAACTAAGACAGTTCGTGACCGCCTGCAGAAGGGCCTGGGTATACCAAGTCGCCGTGCCGCAAAGGAGCCCCTCGTCACAGAAGCAATGAAGAAGAAAAGGCATGACTTCTGAAAAAAATATCAAGATTGGACATCTGAAAACTGGAAGAGAGTGATGTTTAGTGATGAGAGTACTTTCAGGTTGGTCAGTCGTCCAAGTACCACGTCAAGGTATGACCGTAAATATACGGTTAAGATTGTTAAACACCCTGACAGTGTGGGATGCATTCGGTGGAAGCAAGGGTAGGGGAAGTTTGTACTTTCTTCACAATAACGTAACTATGAAAGCAAGAAACTATATTAATGTTTTGGAAAAACATTTGCTTAATTTTGGGTCATTCATCAGTGTGATTATGTTATGCATGATGAGGCCCCTGCCCACAAGTCCAAATCCTTCTATAACCGCCGTTGAACTCAAAAACAAGTACCCTAAGCTCCTCCAGAGCATCACAACTAAGACAGTTCGTAACCGCCTGCAGAAAGGCCTGGGTATACCAAGTCGCCGTGCCGCAAAGGAGCCCCTCGTCACAGAAGCAATGAAGAAGAAAAGGCATGACTTCTGGAAAAAATATCAAGATTGGACATCTGAAAACTGGAAGAGAGTGATGTTTAGTGATGAGAGTACTTTCAGGTTGGTCAGTCGTCCAAGTACCACGTCAAGGTATGACCGTAAATATACGGTTAAGATTGTTAAACACCCTGACAGTGTGGGATGCATTCAGTGGAAGCAAGGGCAGGGGAAGTTTGTACTTTCTTCACAATAACGTAACTATGAAAGCAAGAAACTATATTAATGTTTTGGAAAAACATTTGCTTAATTTTGGGTCATTCATCAGTGTGATTATGTTATGCATGATGAGGCCCCTGCCCACAAGTCCAAATCCTTCTATAACCGCCGTTGAACTCAAAAACAAGTACCCTAAGCTCCTCCAGAGCATCACAACTAAGACAGTTCGTGACCGCCTGCAGAAGGGCCTGGGTATACCAAGTCGCCGTGCCGCAAAGGAGCCCCTCGTCACAGAAGCAATGAAGAAGAAAAGGCATGACTTCTGAAAAAAATATCAAGATTGGACATCTGAAAACTGGAAGAGAGTGATGTTTAGTGATGAGAGTACTTTCAGGTTGGTCAGTCGTCCAAGTACCACGTCAAGGTATGACCGTAAATATACGGTTAAGATTGTTAAACACCCTGACAGTGTGGGATGCATTCGGTGGAAGCAAGGGTAGGGGAAGTTTGTACTTTCTTCACAATAACATAACTATGAAAGCAAGAAACTATATTAATGTTTTGGAAAAACATTTGCTTAATTTTGGGTCATTCATCAGTGTGATTATGTTATGCATGATGAGGCCCCTGCCCACAAGTCCAAATCCTCCTATAACCGCCGTTGAACTCAAAAACAAGTACCCTAAGCTCCTCCAGAGCATCACAACTAAGACAGTTCGTCATCGCCTGCAGAAGGGCCTGGGTCTACCAAGTCGCCGTGCCGCAAAGGAGCCCCTCGTCACAGAAGCAATGAAGAAGAAAAGGCATGACTTCTGCAAAAAATATCAAGATTAGACATCTGAAAACTGGAAGAGAGTGATGTTTAGTGATGAGAGTACTTTCAGGTTGGTCAGTCGTCTAAGTACCACGTCAAGGTATGACCGTAAATATACGGTTAAGATTGTTAAACACCCTGACAGTGTGGGATGCATTCGGTGGAAGCAAGGGTAGGGAAAGTTTGTACATTCTTCACAATAACATAACTATGAAAGCAAGAAACTATATTAATGTTTTGGAAAAACATTTGCTTAATTTTGGGTCATTCATCAGTGTGATTATGTTATGCATGCTGAGGGCCCCTGCCCACAAGTCCAAATCCTCCTATAACCGCCGTTGAACTCAAAAACAAGTACTCTAAGCTCCTCCAGAGCATCACAACTAAGACAGTTCGTCACCGCCTGCAGAAGGGCCTGGGTATACCAAGTCGCCGTGCCGCAAAGGAACCCCTCGTCACAGAAGCAATGAAGAAGAAAAGGCACGACTTCTGGAAAAAATATCAAGATTGGACATCTGAAAACTGGAAGAGAGTGATGTTTAGTGATGAAAGTACTTTCAGGTTGGTCAGTCATCCAAGTACCACATCAAGGTATGACCGTACATATACGGTTAAGATTGTTAAACACCCTGACAGTGTGGGATGCATTCGGTGGAAGCAAGGGCAGGGGAAGTTTGTACTTTCTTCACAATAACGTAACTATGAAAGCAAGAAACTATATTAATGTTTTGGAAAAACATTTTCTTAATTTTAGGTCACTCATCAGAGTGATTATGTTATGCATGATGAGGCTCCTGCCCACAAGTCCAAATCCTCCTATAACCGCCGTTGAACTCAAAAACAAGTACCCTAAGCTCCTCCAGAGCATCACAACTAAGACAGTTCGTCACCGCCTGCAGAAGGGCCTGGGTCTACCAAGTCGCCGTGCCGCAAAGGAGCCCCTCGTCACAGAAGCAATGAAGAAGAAAAGGCACGACTTCTGGAAAAAATATCAAGATTGGACATCTGAAAACTGGAAGAGAGTGATGTTTAGTGATGAGAGTACTTTCAGGTTGGTCAGTCGTCCAAGTACCACGTCAAGGTATGATCGTAAATATACGGTTAAGATTGTTAAACACCCTGACAGTGTGGGATGCATTCAGTGGAAGCAAGGGCAGGGGAAGTTTCTACTTTCTTCACAATAACATAACTATGAAAGCAAGAAACTATATTAATGTTTTGGAAAAACATTTGCTTAATTTTGAGTCATTCATCAGTGTGATTATGTTATGCATGATGAGGCCCCTGCCCACAAGTCCAAATCCTCCTATAACCGCCGTTGAACTCAAAAACAAGTACCCTAAGCTGCTCCAGAGCATCACAACTAAGACAGTTCGTCACCGCCTGCAGAAGGGCCTGGGTATACCAAGTCGCCGTGCCGCAAAGGAGCCCCTCGTCACAGAAGCAACGAAGAAGAAAAGGCATGACTTCTGGAAAAAATATCAAGATTGGACATCTGAAAACTGGAAGAGAGTGATGTTTAGTGATGAGAGTACTTTCAGGTTGGTCAGTCGTCCAAGTACCACATCAAGGTATGACCGTAAATATACGGTTAAGATTGTTAAACACCCTGACAGTGTGGGATGCATTCGGTGGAAGCAAGGGTAGGGGAAGTTTGTACTTTCTTCACAATAACGTAACTATGAAAGCAAGAAACTATAATAATGTTTTGAAAAAAAACATTTGCTTAATTTTGGGTCATTCATCAGTGTGATTATGTTATGCATGATGAGGCCCCTGCCCACAAGTCCAAGATCGTGACAAAGTTTCTGAATGACCCTTACATTAATATTCTAGGCCAGGTAATTCCCCAGACCTTAATCCCACAAAAAATGCCTGGAATTTCACGAAGAACAAGGTTCAGGAGACACGACCCGGCAACATCAACAATCTAAAAGAAGCGCTGAAAACACAGTGGATAACAATGGACTCCACGTACTTTACCAACCTTGTCGAAACCAAGGGGGACATGACAAAATACTAATTGTAACAAAATATCCTCAATAAAAAGATTGAACGTTAAGATTTTGTGGTTTTATTGACCTTGTAAAGATATTTGCCGGCACTGTAGTAGACGTGCAAAAACTGTTGGAATTCGTTTATTCAGACTTAATTTGAGCGCCCTGAAGATGAATGAATCTGCTACAAAAGTTGCTACATTTTACAATTTCATTTTGGTTAAGGCTCAAATGGTGCGCAGCACTATGAAGTAATTGGTGCTGTTTAGGATCAAGATACGTTATCAAAACCAACAGCAAGATGGTGGTTCAGTCCCTTTCACTCTAGAAATTCCTATATCAAAGATGCACTGATCGACCAACATCGGAAAAAATTTGATAGAATTTCGACAAAAGTTGAGCAAGACCGGCATTAAGGAGCCATGACGTCGCCAAAGAACTAAACATCCATCACCAAAGAGTTTTACATCATTTGGAGAAAGCTGGCTACCAAAAGAAGCTTGATATATGGGTGCTAGGTTTCCATTTGCAAATCTCTGCAGAAACGTAACGAAATTGAGCCATTTCTAAATGTGCGCAAAAGGATCAAGCTTCACAAACGATGGCAAAGCCCCGATTAAAGCCAAAAAAGGTGATGCTGCGCGTTTGGTGGGATCAAAAGGGAATCATGAATCATGAGCTGCTGCAGCCAGGCCAAATGATTGATTTTATACTCTACTGTCTGCAATTGACAAGATTGAAGCAAGCCATTGAAAAAAATCGGCCGGAACTAGTCAACAGAAGAGGTATCTACACCCATCTTTGATGACTCGCCAAAAATTGAGGGAGCTTAGCTGGGATGTTTTAGTACATCCACCGCACAACCCAGATCTTGTACCTTCAGATTACGATTTGTTTCCGTCTCCGCAGAACTCCCTGAATGGTGTTTAAGTTAATTTCAAAAGTCAAATTTTGCAACAATGGTAATGTCACATTTCTATAGCGCCATCTAGTGGTCGTTTGTAAAAACTCGTAAAGTTCGCCAGATAGTGTGAAAAATATTATTTTTAAAATACTCGTATACGAGGCTGGTTTGAAAAGTCCGTGCAAAAATAAAAACTACGTATGTGTTTGGGGTAAACCTTTTTTATTTTTCGACATAGTCTCCTTTTAGGCTTATACACTTCGTCCAACGATGTTCTAGTTTGTTGATCCCTTCCGAATAATAGGATTTGTCCAAGTCTGCAAAATGTCCATTAGTGTCTGCAATCACCTCCTCGTTTCAATAAAATCTTTGTCCCGCCAGCCATTTCTTCAAATTGGGGAACAAATAGTAGTCCGAGGGAGCCAAGTCTGGAGAATAGGGGGGATGTGAAACGAGTTGGAATCCTATTTCCATTAATTTTGCGACCACAACTGCTGAGGTATGTGCTGGTGCGTTGTCGTGATGTAAAAGGACTTTCTTGTGGGCCAATCGCGGGCGTTTTTCTTGCAGCTCGGTTTTCAAACGGTCCAATAACGATGAATAATATTCACCTGTAATAGTTTTACCCTTTTCCAGATAGTCGATGAGGATTATCCCTTGCGAATCCCAAAAGACAGTCGCCATAACCTTTCTGGCCGAAGGAACGGTTCCCCCTTGGTAACCCATTGTTTAGATTGTTATTTGGTCTCAGGAGTATAGTAATGTATCCATGTTTCATCCACAGTGACGAAACGATGCTTAAAGTCCTCCGGATTCTTCTGGAACAGCGGCAAACCATCCTTGCAACACTTCACACGATTCCGTTTTTGGTCAAGCGTGAGCAATCGCGGCACCCATCTTGCGGATAGCTTTCTCATGTCCAAATGTTTATGCAAATATTATGTACCCGTTCAGTCGAGATGCCCACAGCACTAGCAATCTCAGGCACCTTAACTCTTCTGTCATCCATCACCATATCATGGATTTGATCAATGATTTCTGGAGTCGTAACCTCCACAGGCCGTCCAGAACGTTCAGCGTCACTTGTGCCCATATGGCCAGTCCGAAAATTTTGAAACCACTTATAAACTGTTCTAATCGAAGGTGCAGAGTCACCATAATGTTTATCAAGCTTCTCTTTAGTCTCCTGAGGCGTTTTGCCTTTCATAAAGTAATGTTTAATCACCACACGAAATTCTTTTTCGTCCATTTCTTGAAAATCACTCGACTTCCTTGATTCACACGAATGCCAAACACAAAGAAATAGACCAATATGGCTGAAACTTGGTGTGCGTTCATTCAAGAGATGCTACTAACTAAACATGTTCTCGATACGCGCCGGTGGTGCCATCTCTCGGACTTTGCACGGACTTTTCAAACCAGCCTCGTATACGTATATAGCGTATAATGAGTTAATTATAACATCAATAATGCGTAATGTGGACCCATAAATCTTAAACTACCTGTGATATTTTCGTCTCGTCTATGAAATCGTTTACTTCGGGACTCGACGGAGGCGGTGTACTTAAGACACTACGGGCAGGACTCGGGCTAGGGCTTCTCGTACTAAAGCTTCCACTTCTACTCCTGGTGGGGCTGTTTTTTTTTTTCTTTTTTCTTCCTAAAATTCACAAATTACAGTAAAAAATGCAATTTAAAAGTAATTAATTAAGTTTTAAATAATCCCAGGTAAAGTCCTGTGTTAGTTCGGATTTAAATTACACACCTCGTTTTTTCGGCTTATTTTTCTCTTTCACCCTACTGCCTTTCTTAGATTCCAGCTTGTCCTTTTTGGACTTTGAATTTTTACCCTGTTTCTTGGATTTCTTTCCCTCCTCAACATTGTTGCTCTCCTTTTCGATCTTTTTCGCGTCTTTTTCCTCTTTTTTATTCTCCTTCCAGTCTTTTTCATTCTTCTTACTATCTTTTTCGATACTCTTCTTGTTTTCTTTGATCTCTTTTTCGATTTTCTTATTTTCTTTGATCTCTTTTTCGATTTTCTTATTTTCTTTGATCTCTTTTTCGATTTTCTTATTTTCTTTGATCTCCTTTTCGGATTTCTTACTTTCTTTTGTTTCTTTTTCTACTTTTTTTATTCTCCTTCGCCTCCTTTTCAAACTTCTTGTTTTCTTTGGTCTCTTTTTTATTATTTTTAATTTCTTTGATTTCTTCCTCGGAATTTTTCCTGTCCCTCGGTTCTTTCTCGCTCTTTCTGTTTTCTTTCACCTCTTTTTCGACCTTCTTCAATTCCTTCTCGCTCTTTTTACTTTCTTTATCGTTCTTTTTAGTTTCCTTGATTTCTTTCTTTTCCTTTTTAGATAATTTTCCTGCCTTCTTTAATTCCTTGTCTTGCTTCTTCGATTTTTTCGATTTTTCTTCAGTAATATCATCATCTACCTCCGTTGCGTTTCTTTCAGATTCCTCAGATGGCGACCTAAAATAGTAAATCAAAATATAACGAATTTGCAATGCTTAAGCTGCGAGAACCACTAAAATGTTTAAATCGACGAACCTGGCTCTCTTTTTTTCCCTTGAACGACTAACGCAGCTTTCCTGCCCCTATTAGACGTCCGTGGCGGTGATTCCGAGCGCTTCTTCTTCTTCGAATGTTTCGGGTTTTTCGGGTCTGCATCCTCGGAGTTGGAATTGAGATTCTCCACGGCGATTTCCTCGTCTGATGAGGAAACCTGATCGAGATACTTCTCGGTCGCTTTCTCGAACACTTTGAGTAAGTTGTCGACCATTTCGGTATATTCTAAAATTGAAAAATATACAAAAATATTGACGATTTTATACAATATTTGCACCTTTAAGTTTAGTTATTGCGTTTAAAGTAATAACGAGGTGATTTTTTAAGCGAGAAGCTTTATTTCGTCTTAAACACGGAGCAGGGTATCGAAGGGAATCGTATCGCTATTATCGCATTACACAAGTGCACCACGGCACCGGTGCTGATTTTTGAATCTTATAAATCGTGGCAAATGTTCAAAACATAATAATACACGAATTATAAGACCATACGAGATATCCCCTGTGGGTGACGGGCAAAGCGGTCATCAATGTGATACGACTACCAGAGCGTTCTTCAAAGCAGTCGCCGCCGTTCTGAACGCAGAAAATAATGACAAGGCACACGCAAATCCAGCTAAAAATTACGTCTTGCATTATTAAAGAAGACTTTAGACTGAGAGCATCTCGAATCAAGTAATTGGCAGCGGTTGATTACACAGGTCTGCAACAAAAATGCTGTCTGGATGTTTTCAACTGATCTATATGTATTTAGGTGTTCTGAAAACTAAAAAAAATACTCAAAAAATTCCAGAACGTCAGGTTATTTTGCAAAACGCAAAATTTTATTAAAAAAAAGGATTTCTTTGGGCTAACTTGAAGTCATAAATAAATAGGTACAATTTTATTTTGATTACTGTTTTTAAATGTATACAGGCCATAACTATCATTACTTTCTAAATAAAGAACGCCCTGTGTGAGCTAAATTAACAAACATAAACGTTGTAACCAGAACGTGCGCGCTCCGATAGTGTAGAAAGTGGCGCGGTACAATTACGTGTTAACTCGTCATTGTTTTATAGATCTTAGTTCAATATAGTGCAATGTCATCTGTGCGGAAGTGTGTGAATTCGTCTGACAGTTTCTGTTATATTTGTGGCGAATATATGGTATTAAAGCAACAACTTAATATTACGGACTTTGTAAAAAAAGTATACTTCACGTATTTTGGCTTAAAACTTGGAGATCAGGATAAAGTTTGGGCACCTTATAAAGTCTGCAAACGATGTGTTGAAGACCTTCGAAATTGGTTTAAGAGCAAGAAAAAAGCTTTCCGATATGCGATTCCTATGGTATGGCGCGAGCAAAAGAACCATAGTGATGATTGTTACTTTTGTTCGTGTAATGTGAAAGGGTATAATTCAAAATGGAAGCAGTCCATTTCATACCCCAATCTGCAATCAGCTATTCGTCCCATCCCTCATGGGACCGAAATACCAGTGCCCAAGGCCCCTGCTACCTTGGAAGAGATTCCAAGTTCTGACGAAGATGGTGCTGTACGTGAACCCGATGACAAGTCAAGTTTTCAATTTGAAGATGACAGCAGTCCGAAATTGTTTTCCCAGGGCGAGCTAAATGATTTGGTAAGAGACTTGAATCTTCCCAAAAACACTGCTGAGTTGCTTGGATCAAGGTTCAAAAGCAGGAACTTACTTTTGCCGGGAGTATCTTCCTCCTGGTTTAGATATCGTGAGAAGCAGTTCACTTCCTACTTTGCCCAAGAGGACGAGTTGGTTTATTGTACCAATATTGAAGGTTTGATGGATATATTTAAGATCTCATACGACCCAGCACAGTGGCGTATTTTCATAGATTCTTCAAAAAGAAGCCTTAAAGCAGTTCTGCTTCACAATGGCGGTTTCTATACTTCCATTCCTGTCGGTCATTCCGTACACCTCAAGGAAACCTACAAGAACTTGGAATTGGTTCTTTGCAAATTAAAATATAAAGACCACGGTTGGCAAGTGTGCGGTGGTTTAAAAATCTTGGGCACGTTGCTCGGACAACAATCTGGGTTTACCAAATTCCCTTTATTTTTGTGTCTATGGGATAGTAGAGACCGAGCAAATCACTGGACCAAAAAGTGTTGGCCTCCGAGGGAGCTTAAAGTTGACGAAAAAAACGTCCTGCATGAAACTTTGGTGCCTCCTCATAAAGTTCTTCTACCACCGCTTCACATAAAGCTGGGATTGATGAAGCAATTTGTAAAGTCACTTCCAAGAGATGGAAATTGTTTCAAATACTTAATCTCAAAGTTTCCAGGCCTCTCGGAGGCAAAGTTGAAGGAAGGTGTTTTCGTTGAACCAGATATTAAACGGCTTATGGCTGATCCACAATTCAACACAACCATGACGTATCCTCAAAGAGAAGGGTGGATTGCCTTTAAAGAGGTCAAAGAGAAATTTTTAGGCAATAACAAAGACCCTAACTACAAACAAATTGTCAAAAGAATGTTAAAAGCATTTCAAGCTTTAGGTTGCCTAATGAGTTTAAAAGTACATTTTCTTCATTCCCACCTCGACTACTTTCCAGAAAATTTAGGAGATCTGAGTGAAGAGCAAGGTGAACGATTTCACCAAGATATTAAGGAGATGGAAAAAAGATACCAGGGAAGATGGAGCGTCTCAATGATGGCAGACTACTGTTGGACGCTTCAGAAAGACCTTCCAGATGCTTCCTACAATGTACCAAAAGGAGTCTCACTGGGAAAAAAGAAATGTGTTTAGTGCTTACTAATGAATGTATTTTAGATAAAAAAATAAGTTTTGTTACACAATTATAAATTAAAAAAAAAATTTTTAATCTTTTATCTTTTATTTTAAGATGATAACTTGTTTAACATAGATACCTACATTGTCAGAAAACGTGACGTTCTATGACAAAATGAAAGTCATTTTCGGATTCAGTACACCGAAAAACATAAGAATTACGCAAAAAAGCCAAAGCAACTGCAACAAAGCTATACCAATCTGGAAAACGAAACTCTGCAGCGATTGTCAAGGAACTGGCACCTGGTTCTCTAGAAAGGGGCAGCAAAATCAAGAAGGCTCGCATTTCTTCTTCAAACAGCCCACGAAAATTAACTCCAGACCAGGCTCTGGCGCTACTTATTGATGCAAACTTATCGTCAAATCAGTACAACATTGTTCGAGATCAAGCAAAAAATCACCGTTGCACTTTGTATCCACCTTATTATGTTGTAAAAGAGGCAAAGAGGTTGTGCTATCCAAAGGACATAATAATAACTGAAGTTTCAGCTGAAGTATCAGTGCAGTCGCTTATAAATCATACCGTAGCAAGACTTTGTACAGGGCTAGAAGGGATTCTTAGAACTTTATCAAACGTTAAAGCACTAAATATTATCGTTGTGATGGGGCGGAAGAAGTTAATTATCGACAAAAGTATATGGACAAACATAGCTCTGATGATAGTATGTTTAGTGTATCAAATCATCCAAATGTGCTCCGTAAATGATAATGGTGATAATCAGTCAGTAATTTGGAAAAACCCTGCTTCTTCTTCCACACGGTACTGTCGCCCCATTAAGTTCGTTTTTGCCAAAGAAACAGTCAGTGTAATTACCTCAGAAGTAAACAAAGTGAAAGAACAAATATCTCAACTTACTCCAACCACTATACTTGAAGATGGCAAGCAATTTCAGGTTACAGCAAATATGATCTTTTGTATGATTGACGGTAAAGTATGCAATGCTGTATCATCCTGTGCATCATCAAAAACATGCTACTTATGTGGGGCTAAACCTAGTGAAATGAACACACCCCTCCATGCATGGATAAGGTTTTTGGAATGTATTTTACATATATCGTACAAACTGGATATTAAGGCATGGCAAGCTCGTGGAGCAGAAAATAAAAAAAAAAGTTGCAGAGAAGAAAAAATACATTCAACAAAAATTCAAAGAGGAGCTTGGCTTGCTTATAGATACGCCAAAATAGCAGACCGGAAAAACGATGGTAATACCGCGAGGAAATTCTTTAGAAATGCCTTCTGAAATAACTGGCGTTAATTTCGATTTGATCAAGCGTTTTCATGTGCTGTTAGAGTGCCGAAATTGTGGTCTTAAAATTGATTCAGAAAAGTTCGGCGAATATGCAAGAGAAACTTTGGAATTGTATTTGAAAGAATATTTCTGGTACTCAATGCCCGTAAGTGTGCATAAAGTCCTTTGTCATGGAAAGGATATTATAGCCTCTTGCATTCTTCCGATCGGACAATTTTCTGAAGAAGCTCAGGAGGCAAGAAACAAAGACTGCAGAAAATATCGCGAACTTTTTACTAGAAAAACATCCCGAATTGACACAAATACGGATTTATTTAATCGACTGCTTATTTCATCGGATCCGTACATCGCTAGTCTTCGTAAAGCACCCAAAACCAAGCATAGTGAAGTTACGCCAGAAGTTTTAGAGTTGTTAGAAAGATTTGCAGACCCATGTAATGATGCGAGTCTTCAGACGATTGCAATGAGTCTCGTTCTGAATAGATGTTCAAAATGTTGTTACAAAATGTATGTTTTTTTTAATTGTTCTATAATAAAAAACACAAATAAACTGAAATTTCGCACTGTGCGTTGCTGTGTTTAATCAATCGTGAGAGTGCGCGGCAGCATCGGGCACATAGTTTTTTCACATGCAAATGTTCATGCAAAATATGCCTATTATTATATATATTATTTCGACATATTTTCACCACATTTATCACAATTTTAGCCAGAAATGATGATAAATGTGGTTCAAATATGTCCAAATAACGTTGCTTCACCTTGCGACCTTTAGATCTTGAAACAACATGAATTGCTTCGGTTTGTTGAATCAAATAGTGCAAACTTCGAAAAAATTACTAAAAATTATCCAAAAATGGTAGAAAAATAGCTAAAAATCGGCTTCGAGAGATTTTTTCGAAATTACGAGTTACGAGTATTTAAAAAAAAAATTATCCAAATCGGCTAGAAATTAGGACCTACAGATAATTTTGGACGAAAAATTAAATTCCTGAGTCACAGTGCGTCCGGAACGTAATGCATCAACGGTGTTTGTATGACCGCATTTAATCAAATCAAAAGTAGCGCCACAGCTCTAACTCGCAAACTAATAGACAAGATGTCATGAAAATTTTACACGAATCTTCTGAGAGTTGACGCTAACTGAAAATCATGCTTTTTTTTCGCTTGTGCTGCCATCTCTCGGAAAGTCTCGGGTCATTTTATCCCATGTACGAGGCTGGTTTGAAAAGTCCGTGCAAAGTCCGAGAGATGGCACCACCGGCGCGTATCGAGGTCATGTTTAGTTAGTAGCATCTCTTGAATGAACGCACACCAAGTTTCAGCCATATTGGTCTATTTCTTTGTGTTTGGCATTCGTGTGAATCAAATAAGTCGAGTGATTTTCAAGAAATGGACGAAAAAGAATTTCGTGTGGTGATTAAACATTACTTTATGAAAGGCAAAACGCCTCGGGAGACTAAAGAGAAGCTTGATAAACATTATGGTGACTCTGCACCTTCGATTAGAACAGTTTATAAGTGGTTTCAAAATTTTCGGACTGGCCATATGGGCACAAGTGACGCTGAACGTTCTGGACGGCCTGTGGAGGTTACGACTCCAGAAATCATTGATCAAATCCATGATATGGTGATGGATGACAGAAGAGTTAAGGTGCGTGAGATTGCTGTGCATCTCGACTGAACGGGTACATAATATTTTGCATAAACATTTGGATATGAGAAAGCAATCCGCAAGATGGGTGCCGCGATTGCTCACGCTTGACCAAAAACGGAATCGTGTGAAGTGTTGCAAGGATGGTTTGCAGCTGTTCCAGAAGAATCCGGAGGACTTTAAGCGTCGTTTCGTCACTGTGGATAAAACATGGATACATTACTATACTCCTGAGACCAAACAACAATCTAAACAATGGGTTACCAAGGGGGAATCTGCACCAAAAAAGGCGAAGACCGTTCCTTCGGCCGGAAAGGTTATGGCGACGTCTTTGGGTATTCGCAAGGGATAATCCTCATCGACTATCTGGAAAAGAGTAAAACTATTACAGGTGAATATTATTCATTGTTATTGGACCGTTTGAAAACCGAGCTGCAAGAAAAACGCCCACGATTAGCCCACAAGAAAGTCCTTTTCCATCACGACAACGCACCAGCACACACCTCAGCAGTTGTGGTCGCAAAATTAATGGAAATAGGATTCCAACTCGTTTCACATCCCCCTATTCTCCAGACTTGGCTTCCTCGGACTACTATTTGTTCCCTAATTTGAAGAAATGGCTGGCGGGACAAAGATTTTATTCAAACGAGCAGGTGATTGCAGACACTAATGGATATTTTGCAGACTTGGACAAATCCTATTATTCGGAAGGGATCAACAAACTAGAACATCGTTGGACGAAGTGTATAAGCCTAAAAGGAGACTATGTCGAAAAATAAAAAAGGTTTACCCCAAACACATAAGTAGTTTTTATTTTTGCACGGATTTTTCAAACCAGCCTCGTACTATGCCTAAATAAAAAGATAAAAAGACGCTTACCGTTTTCCACCCCATTATATAACCTGCAGTTATTGACGATCAGTTGAAAATCGCCTTTAAACTTGTCAAACGTCTTGTAGAGCCCCTGATCTAGCTTGTCTTCCATCTTTGTCAGATCCATAGGCCTAAAATAATTTTTAAAAAATATAACTATAATACTTTGACCGTCCCTTTCAAGCTGTAAAAAAACGTTATAAAAAACACACAACAGTGTGTGGTTGAAATCATGAAAATGGTGCAAATGAATTGGTCGTTTTTAGTATTTTGAATTTCCCGCCTAGTTGGGTTGCTTTTTTTTTCATGCAGATGGCTCTGTAAGAAAATTTAGTATTCTAATCTGAAAAATAAATATCAGCAGCGAATAAAGCTGCAATGGATATTAAATATGCTAAGGTTTATGTGCACGCACTGTTTAACAGACAAATTACCTTCTAATAATAGAGTAATAATTTGGAGCGTATTCCTCCTCGACGGGGTCCAAAAACGGCCACGCGTCTTCGTGATTTTTCACATAATCCAGGATTTTGTGCATCCCGACTTGAAGGTCTTCGTCGGTCTGTTGAAACCTGAGAAAATTTAAAAAATTATATAAATTACAATTTACCCGATATCAATCTATGTTTCGATGCGTGGTCGGCATCTCAATAATCGTTTAATCTTTTTGTCCACCACGCATGGACAAAAGGAGTGTAGGAAGGCACCCAACACGATGGGGGATGACTTAAAGAGAGTTTTTAGTCAGTGGATGAGCTTGGCACAAGATAGCTCAAGCTGGAAACGTTCAAGGGAGGCTTTTGTACAGCAATGGTCGTAGACAGCTGAATGAAGAAGCAGAAGAGGAATCTACAGTCTGACAAGTAAGAACATGTCTGCGATAATTCATTTTTGGCAGATGCGATTCTAGCGATTCACAAAAAAATCGGTAGACGAAACCTTTGTCGACGCATTTCAGTAAAAGTATCAGTCGATTCCAAACTTTCGTCGAAATCACGTAAAATCCAAAATGAGTCACTGAGTTTGCGCGTCGGTTCGAGGCAGTCTTTCTTTGTTCCCATCTAAAGGGATCTAAAATGACACATTCCGTGGCCGCTAAATATATTAAAAAGTCGGTATCGTTTGTAAAGAAGTAGATAAATCATTCTAACGAGACGAAGAACGTCGACGACTTGTCAAAACGTGGCTCGGTAGGCAAAGTCACTCCGAACGCAGAAAAACAAATCCTGTCTTTGTTTTCACGGGACTCGAAATCGACGCTGAGTCAAAAAGTGGCAAAATTAAAAAAATCGGGTTTGACTGTATTCCATGAGACCATTCGACAACATCTTCGTGCTCATGATTTCAAATTCCGAAGCACGTTGAAGAAACCTTTGCTAATAGATAGATATGTTTGGTCCCTTGTAAAGAGAAAGCTCAGAGGAAAGTCTTTTTGTAGAACCGGTTCTGCTGTTACATTCCCCTGTAGCATCGATGGACAGGTTTTGCAGACTGTGAATAAGGTTAAAGATCTAGGTGTAACCTTTGATCCAAAATTAAGTTATAACTTGCATTATGACTACATGGTCAATAGAGCCTTTAAAATGC
The DNA here is from genome assembly GCA_019049505.1 of Pachyrhynchus sulphureomaculatus. Lineage (NCBI taxonomy): Eukaryota > Metazoa > Arthropoda > Insecta > Coleoptera > Curculionidae > Pachyrhynchus > Pachyrhynchus sulphureomaculatus. The sequence goes on from CM032451.1 coordinate 122,472,562, forward strand.
TCGGCTTTATCTGCAGAGTCTAAAGTATTGTTTCTAGGAAGCTTAATATCCAAAATTCAAATTTTTCTGAAACAGCCATGAGGTCGGTGACCCGGCGCCCTAGGCTATCTGTGAGAAAGTCTAATGCGGAACTGTTGTTTCTATATAAGACTGTTAATTCTCAGCTGGAGTGTCCTGATCTCTTGGCTCAAATTGATTTTTTATTCCACCCAGGAATACAAGAAATCATTGCACCTTTTCACGATCTGTTCATAGACCCAACTGTGCCTTACTGTCTCCCATTGCACGGCTTCACGCCAGAGGTAATATGGCTGATACTGATAATGTGTCACTTGGCGGCCTCAGACGAATATCATGGGATGACTCTATGAGGCAGCTGTGACACTTTTGGATGTTTGTGCATTGTGTTTTGTGCTTTGGTCTCTTGTTTGTTATCTTTCGATTGTTGCTTTCTTGGCTTTCATTTATATTTACTCTAAATTTCACTTCTTTACTCTTTGTTTAATTTTGTTTTGTTTTTATTACCTTAGTTAAGTTAGTTAATTAGTTTAGGTTTTTGTTGTTGATTTTTTATTTGTCAAATTTTCACTGTACTGGGTTACCCCTACATAAATAAATAAATAAATAAATAGAAAGACCCGCAAGATTCGAAAAACTTGCCGAGTACGAAGAAAATCTCGTCCACAGCTTGCCTCGAAGATGCCAGGCGATTATTGATGCAGGAGGCGATTGTACAACTTACTAAGGTAATTGCGCCGCACATACAGGTATTTGAACGATCTACGCGGCCAAAAGTCAAAAAATCAAAACATAAAATATTGCCAGGTAACCGACTACCAGAGACAACAACGAGAACAAAAGCAACCGCTTCCAACCCCACCCGTGCAGTCTTACCTGTTTTATGTCAGTCGGAATTCGATCCTGTTACCTCTCGTGTACGTTATCAGTTCTCGGCGCTCTTAAAAATCATGGGTATGTAACTATGTTATTTCATAAAACTTTTATCATTTACTTATTTGTGAGTAAACGTAAGGGACTAAAACAACGCATATTGTGCGGAAAAACTAATATCTATGCCACGATAGACGACAATCCTGCATCACACTTACTTGCAGCCTCTCAGAGTCGATCGATCGTAGTCTAACAATGTTGAGGTAGATCGCCAGCAGTTCAAGTTTGAGCACCCCTGGAGTAGAGTGTTCCGACATAACTACGCAGCCTGGGTTTTTGTAGCGTTAAATTTTACTTTTTTAATAGGCAGGAATCTGCACGGCACCTTACGAAGATGAAGAAATTCTACTTGGTTACCATCACCCCAACACAAATTTTCCTTCAAGTCTTTGTTAAATTGAACAACTTACTACCGCCTGTGGTTATTCGCATGAGTAACTGATGTTCTACAGTTGAAGAAAAGAAAGAAACAACGCTATTGGTTGAATTTTCGACAACTCCGTATCGCTTTAGGAATTTCGCTGCAGCGAGTGTGCTATGCTCATAAAAAAAATTCGGGTTAATTCGTTTGCAGAACAGTACCACGACGATTTTTCTTATCCTTGAATTCTATAATATAAACACTTACACTTGAGACGTCTTCAACTTCTTCTTGGTCGTTGTAGCTGGCGCCGACGGCTGTATGACAATTTGTCCATCGGCGGCCGAAAGCGAGTTATTTGTTTGTCTTCCTACAGTAGCCGGCTTCACGGGAGACTTAATGGGTTCCTCGCGTTCAGATGACCTGGTTTTCTTTCTTTTCGTCGGAGTAATTTCTGTAAAAAAGTTTGCAAATAAATGAAATAAAAGTAAATCTTCGAACATCCCACCTAAACTTGCTACTCGTTCGCATTACACCGACGGCTTCAATGAAAGCGCCATCAGAACATCTTACTTTGAGGATATAATTACAGAGAAAGATAAAATGGATCACTTATAAACGGTACCACACGTCTAATAGTACGTCCCAACACCCCAACTAGCATCCGATGCAACACCAGCTGTACTCACCTTTACTGCTGTCACTGGAGTCTGTCGACACTTTTCTCTGCCTTCCTCTTCCTCTTTTTTTTGCGGCCATTTCATGCCTTTCTTCTCCTTTCTCCGGTTCTGAATGACTTTCTTCCTCTTCAGTCTCTTCCCGAAGTTTGGACCGTCGCTCGTAAGATTCTTTCCTTCTGTAAAAGAAAAGTACCAGGAGTTATATACAGTCCCTGGCCAAATTATTAGACGCACTGTATTTTTTTTAGTAATTTTATGTTTCTTAAGAGTTTTTATGCAATAATGGTATATTTAAACTACGAGGCTGGTTTGAAAAGTCCGTGCAAAGTCCGAGAGATGGCACCACCGGCGCGTATCGGGGCCATGTTTAGTTAGTGAGATGAGTGAACGCACACCAAGTTTCAGCCATATTGGTCTATTTCTTCGTGTTTGGCATCCGTGTGAATCAAGGAAGTCGAGCGATTTTCAAGAAATGGACGAAAAAGAATTTCGTGTGGTGATTAAACATTACTTTATGAAAGGCAAAATGCCTCAGGAGACTAAAGAGAAGCTTGATAAACATTATGGTGACTCTGCACCTTCGATTAGAACAGTTTATAAGTGGTTTCAAAATTTTCGGACTGGCCATATGGGCACAAGTGACGCTGAACGTTCTGGACGGCCTGTGGAGGTTACGACTCCAGAAATCATTGATCAAATCCATGATATGGTGATGGATGACAGAAGAGTTAAGGTGCGTGAGATTGCTAGTGCTGTGGGCATCTCGACTGAACGGGTACATAATATTTTGCATAAACATTTGGACATGAGAAAGCTATCCGCAAAATGGATGCCGCGATTGCTCACGCTTGACCAAAAACGGAATCGTGTGAAGTGTTGCAAGGATGGTTTGCAGCTGTTCCAGAAGAATCCGGAGGACTTTAAGCGTCGTTTCGTCACTGTGGATGAAACATGGATACATTACTATACTCCTGAGACCAAACAACAATCTAAACAATTGGTTACCAAGGGGGAATCTGCACCAAAAAAGGCGAAGACCGTTCCTTCGGCCGGAAAGGTTATGGCGACTGTCTTTTGGGATTCGCAAGGGATAATCCTCATCGACTATCTGGAAAAGGGTAAAACTATTACAGGTGAATATTATTCATCGTTATTGGACCGTTTTGAAAACCGAGCTGCAAGAAAAACGCCCGCGATTGGCCCACAAGAAAGTCCTTTTCCATCACGACAACGCACCAGCACACACCTCAGTAGTTGTGGTCGCAAAATTAATGGAAATAGAATTCCAACTCGTTTCACATCCCCCCTATTCTCCAGACTTGGCTCCCTCGGACTACTATTTGTTCCCCAATTTGAAGAAATGGCTGGCGGGACAAAGATTTTATTCAAACGAGGAGGTGATTGCAGACACTAATGGATATTTTGCAGACTTGGACAAATCCTATTATTCGGAAGGGATCAACAAACTAGAACATCGTTGGACGAAGTGTATAAGCCTAAAAGGAGACTATGTCGAAAAATAAAAAAGGTTTACCCCAAACACATAAGTAGTTTTTATTTTTTGCACAGACTTTTCAAACCAGCCTCGTACAATATTATTGATTTTTATTTAAAAGAATTGTTGTAGACTACATATTTGTATTTATTTTTAACATATGGCAACACTGTGTTGACAAAGTGATACATGAACGTAAACAAGTACAAACCTGTATCAGTCGCGATCGGAATCGAGTCAGGTACGGACGTGTTTCTGTGGCTTTATGGACTGTGATTGTTTGTTTAAACAGTTTTATACTACTCAGTTATTAGTTTATTTTGTATGCAGTGTTTTAAAAAAGTAATTGGACTATTTTCATTATGGGTAGAAAAGGCGATCTTTCACCACGTAAAAAAGCTGAAGTGAAGGCCCTTGTGATTGCGAAAACATTTACAAACCGAGAAATATCACGAAGATTGGAGGTTTCTGAAGCTAGTGTACGACGCATAAAAAAGAAAATTGAGTCAGGGAAGGAATTAAGCCCGAAAAGAAAGAAAAGATGCGGTAGAAAACCAATTTTCACTCCACGGTCAGAGAGATGTTTGAAGAAAATTTGTGTAGAAAACAGATTTGCTACCACAAAGGTAATAAAATCACAACTCCAGGATGCTAGCGTAAATGCATCTGAGCGCACTGTTCGAAAAAAAAATTGAAAAGAATTAGATTTTAAGGCCTGTCGCCCCGCCAGGAAGCCCAAGTTAACAGCTGCAATGAAAGCAAAGCGCCTGAAGTGGGCCAAATAATGGCAAGACAAAGATGTGGACTTCTGGAGATCGGTAAGATACAGCAATTTAATCAATAATTGATACATTATTATCATTTTCAGTTAAATAAAGCAAATAAACATGGAAGTTTATATATTTTTCCTATTTTTGGCAGGTCTGCTTCAGTGACGAAAGCACATTCGAAATTTTGCAGAATAAAGCTCAGTATGTGCGTCGTCGTCATGGAGAAAAGTTTCATCCTGATTGTGTCGTCCCGACGGTTAAACATCCCACCAAAGTGATGATTTGGTCAGTCATCAGCGACAAGGGCACTGGACGTCTGTACGTCGTCAAAGGAATAATGAGGCGAGATCAGTACAAAGAAGTATTACAAAATCGGTTGATTCCGCAGCTCAGAGAATGGTTTCCAAATGGGGAACCATTCACTTTCATGCAAGATGGAGCTCCCTGCCACATTGCTCGGTCTGTTAAAGCTTTTTTGGCAGAAAAAAATATCCCTCTGTTGGATTGGCCCTGATATGAACCCCATTGAAAATGTGTGGGAGCTGATGAAAAGAGAAGTGGCTAAAGATGTGATTACCAACAAAACCCAGCTCCTAGAAAAGATTATTCATGTGTGGAATCATCATCCTCAAATGCAGGAGACAGTACAATCTTGCATTGATAGCATGCCGCGCAGAATTAAAGCTTTGATAGCGGCTAAAGGTGGCTCAACTAAATATTGACTTTTACTAACATTAATTTCACTTTTCTTTAAAACTTAATAAACTTATGCTTTTCTAAATTAATGCTGTTTTATTTATGTCAAATAAATAGGTAATTGATTGGATAATATAAAAATAAAAAACAAATCAATTTAAAATAATAAAACGGTACAATATCACTCGGTAATTAATATTTTACATGAAATCTTGCAGTGCGTTTAATAATTTGGCCAGGGACTGTACATATAGTATATAGAAAAATGGAAAAAAACAGGCACCTTAAGCGAAACAGATAAGGTCCTCAACCGCCCAGCCGCAAGAAATTGACTAGTAAAATAAGACCTCAACGCATCAGCAATCAACAGCCCACTGAACAACTCCGAGACCACACGTTACCATGCCAAATCAATGCCGATGAATTACCGCTATAAAGAATAAATAGCGCGTACAGCTCAGAAATTCTCCTCAGTGTTTACCGTCAGCTTTTGATTAAACGGCACGTTGTTGGTGAAGACCGTAAAGACCAGACTACACTGACAATGCAGACAGTACTTCCCCACGTTAGGATGAGACACATATCTAATGTTGAACTTAAAATATCTAAGAGCACCGACGAAGTTTCCGGCGGCATGTTGTTGATAGAGGGGCCACTTGAACTGGAAGACTGATCAGGGAACGAAATACACATTTAAAATCATACTAGAAGGTTGCAGAAATATACTGATAAATAACGCTCCTCAATAATAAAACAAAAAACTAACTGAAGTCTTATATTTTCAATCTTTCATCCAAAAGCATCACCGTCACTAACTGTGAATCCCCTACTGGCCTATCAATGTAAATATTAAGCAAAGTGTTTCGCCTCAATAATAAAAAAACATTTCTAAGCGCTAAACACATCAGATACATGTTAAAAAATAAATATGACATAAGCAAAATTAAAAATACCCACGTTTTTTTATTTTATTAAGCAAACTAAGTATTGGGTGTATCTCCGATTGATTCGGGGAGTCACCTACTTCAATATACGAAACTATTTTATAACACCCCGTATTTATTGGTTATATGTTTATAAAACGCGATGGTTCTACTGTTAGGCCTAATTAAATATTACCTGTTTTCTTGTTCTTTCCGTTTCTTAGTTTGCTCGTCTTCTTGAACTCGTCGCTCCTCTTCTTCGCGTTTACTTTCCTCGAATTCTTGTCTTTCGTTAGTTTCGATGTCCTAAAAAGAAAATTGTTCAAATTTCAAAACCGCACTCAATCTTATCCACATAAATCTTATTTAAAAACGTGATGAAAGGAAGCATTCGCCAAATTACTTCTTCGTTAATTTCGTGGTTATTGTGATTAGTTTCCACAACTTAAGCAAATAGCGCCTTGAGGCACTTCACAACTTATTTTTCTTTTAAAAAAGGTGGTAGGAATATGAGTAGTCGTGGGAAGGCTCAAGACCTAGCAAACAAACTAGAAGGATCATTTTTACTAATCCCGAAGGAACTTTCTCCAAACCATCCTAGCCACGATCGTAGCAAAACCTCCCGGGCCTGACCATAATAATAAGGATGTCATTGCACGTTAGGGTGCCGCCCTACTCCCTTTGGAACATCGCTACTACGAAGATCTCCCACTTGAGTCTTTCCAGCGTTTCACGTGAGCAAATAAAATCAAGAGGCGTCTCCTGGTCCTCCAGGCAGCCTAAACACATTGGGTCGATCTCCACCCCCAGCATTAATAAATGCCTTCTCAACCTACAATACTAGTAAGAAACCCCCAAGAGGCTTCAGGTCGCATGTACTTTTAATAAGCAGCAATTCCAAATAGGATAGGAATATAAAAACGTAAATAAAACTGTCAAGAAGGAAATACGGAAAGATATAAGAGCACGCAATACAAAACTGATACGAGACACTATATGCAGCAATATGAGATATTGAAATCTAAATTATCAAGGGAAAAAACACAACAAACACAAAAATTAAAAGACGTAAACGGTGTAATGATAACCAATAAAAAAGAAATCGCTAAAGTAATAGAGAAAGTCTATACTACTCTTTACTTATCAACAACGCCGAACCCGGGACTAAGAACTAAGTTAATGAATTCTGGATCAAAAGATATCCCAGACATAACAGCAGGAGAATTACAGGAAGCCCGAAAATACATAAAAAATGGCAAAAGCCCTAGCGACGATAAAATTACAGGTGAAATGTCGAAGTTTGGAGGACCACTGCTAGAAAAATGTATCTGTATTCTCTTTAATAAATGCACACAGGAAGGAAAAGTTCCGGAAAGCTGGCTAGATGCAGAAATCATCTTGCTGTTTAAAAAAGGAGACTCAACAAACACAGAAAACTACAGACCGATAAGTTTTTCGTCCCACCTGTACAAACAATTTACAAAAAACATTACCAATCGACTAACATCAAAATTTGATTATATAAAAAAACAACACTATGTTTTAATTTCCAATATATTTAAAGTAACTTGACAATTGTTTTACCATACAATGGCTTCTTCAGAAGTAAATAAGAAAGAAAAATATTTGGTAGTAATCCAGGTTATATATTGCTTAAAACTATCCTTAATTACCTAAGATTATGCTAATCATTTTATTATATTATTTACAGAGAGAATTATTTTAAGAATGCAAATCTGTGGTACTATTTCAGAGAACTAATAAAGGTTAAGTAAGGGTGAATGGTTTAAGTCTATCTGTTCGTTTAATAATAGATTGGTGTTTTTCCGTTTGTTAATTTGAAGACATTCAAGCAAATTTAATTTTTTAGATTTATTTTCTACATGTAGGATTTTTAACGTATCATCAAAATTATGGGATTCGTTTATTATATGGGTTGCGTAATGTGAATTGTTCTTATTTTTAAATAACTATGTTTATGTTCTTTAATGCGAGTTTCAAAAGATCTACCAGTTTGTCCTACGTAGGTTTTAGTACAAGATCCACAATTTAATAAATAAACTCCTGATTTTAAGGATTTCTTAGATTTGGTTTTGTTATTCAAAATTATATTCCCTAAGGTATTACTGGTTTTGAATGCTATCTTACTGTTCTTTTTTATTAAATGTTTGGAAATTGTTCTAGTTATTTTCCCTGTGTATGTGAGTGTACTAAATTTTCCTTTTTTGTCATTAATTGTGGGATAAATTAGAGAGATTGCTTGTTTAAAGGATTTTTTATTCAAGATATTATCTATAATGTTGGAGTCATATCCATTATTAATTCATCTGTTTCACGGGAACAGATAGACAACTAATAATCCTCCTTAACTTCCTAAATAATTTGCATCCTAATATTAAATTCACCTTAGAATTAGAAACCAATAACTCTATAAATTTCTTAGACATATTTATATCAAAAGTGAACAATAAACACGATTTCTCGATTTTTCACAAACCTGCACATACTGACACAGTCATACACAATAGTTCATCCTACCCTTATACTCACAGCGTTTAACTCTTTCATACATAGATTGTTACATATCCCTATGACTAAAACTAATTTTAACAAAGAATTCAACATAATCAAACAAACAGCAATTAATAATGGGTATGACCCCAATATTATAGATAATATCTTGAATAAAAAATCCTTTAAGCAAGCAATCTCTCTAATTTATCCCACAATTAATGACAAAAAAGGAAAATTTGCACATGCACAGGGAAAATAACTAGAACAATTTCCAAACATTTAATAAAAAAGAACAATAAAATAGCATTCAAAACCAGTAATTTTAAATAACAAAACCATCTGAACCATCTCCGATTTGCGGATGACATTGTGTTGATATTAAGTGACTTGAGAGAATTGGAATCAATGCTTCAACAACTGAGTTATGAGTTGAAACAGGTTGGCCTCAAAATGAATTACTCGAAAACAAAAATAATGCGCCTAGAAGACCCACATATATCAATTGAGAACCAGGAGATAGAGAATGTTAGTGAATACAACTATTTGAACCATTCAATCACTCTAGGGAAAGAGAATCAGTACAGGCAGGTTACCAAGAGAATACAGCTCTCCTGGGCAGCATTTGAGAGCCTCTCCTTTGTGCTGAGAGATAGCGGTATCCCGATTAATTTAAAAAGGAAGGTTTTCGATGCCTGTATTCTATGGATATGACCCCAACATTATAGATAATATCTTGAATAAAAAATCCTTTAAGCAAGCAATCTCTCTAATTTATCCCACAATTAATGACAAAAAAGGAAAATTTGCACATGCACAGGGAAAATAACTAGAACAATTTCCAAACATTTAATAAAAAAAGAACAATAAAATAGCATTCAAAACCAGTAATTTTGAATAACAAAACCATCTGAACCATCTCCGATTTGCGGATGACATTGTGTTGATATTAAGTGACTTGAGAGAATTGGAATCAATGCTTCAACAACTGAGTTATGAGTCGAAACAGGTTGGCCTCAAAATGAATTACTCGAAAACAAAAATAATGCGCCTAGAAGACCCACATATATCAATTGAGAACCAGGACATAGAGAATGTTAGTGAATACAACTATTTGAACCATTCAATCACTCTAGGGAAAGAGAATCAGTACAGGCAGGTTACCAAGAGAATACAGCTCTCCCGGCAGCATTTGAGAGCCTCTCCTTTGTGCTGAGAGATAGCGGTATCCCGATTAATTTAAAAAGGAAGGTTTTCGATGCCTGTATTCTATGGCTATGACCCCAACATTATAGATAATATCTTGAATAAAAAATCCTTTAAGCAAGCAATCTCTCTAATTTATCCCACAATTAATGACAAAAAAGGAAAATTTAGTACACTCACATACACAGGGAAAAGAACTAGAACAATTTCCAAACATTTAATAAAAAAGAACAATAAGATAGCATTCAAAACCAGTAATACCTTAAAGAATATAATTTTGAATAACAAAACCAAATCTAAGAAATCCTTAAAATCAGGAGTTTATTTATTAAATTGTGGATCTTATACTAAAACCTACCTAGGACAAACTGGTAGATCTTTTGAAACTCGCATTAAAGAACATAAACATAGTTATTTAAAAAATAAGAACAATTCACATTACGCAACCCATATAATAAACGAATCCCATAATTTTGATGATACGTTAAAAATCCTACATGTAGAAAATAAATCTAAAAAATTTAATTTGCTTGAATGTCTTCAAATTAACAAACGGAAAAACACCAATCTATTATTAAACGAACAGGTAGACTTTAAAAACCATTCACCCTTACTTAACCTTTATTAGTTCTCTGAAATAGTACCACAGATTTGTATTCTTAAAATAATTCTGTCTGTAAATAATATAATAAAATGATTAGCATAATCTTAGGTAATTAAGTAAGTTTTAATATATAACCTGGATTACTACCAAATATTTTTCTTTCTTATTTACTTCTGAAGAAGCCATATAGTGAAACAATTGTCGTTACTTTAAATATATTGGAAATTAAAACATAGTGTTGTTTTTTATATAATTTTATTATGAATTTCCAAGTATTGGCTAACACAATCGAAGAGATCAAAATTTGACACATACCAACCTGTAGAGCAGGCTGGTTTCCGAAAGTGCTTCAGCACAAGTGATCATTTGCAAACCATAAGATCCCTTATAGCGAAAAAAACTGAATATAATGTACAAATACACCTAGCCTTTATCGACTTCCAGAAAGCTTTTGACATAGTCGAAATGGGATACATATTAGTGTCATTTATATTAGTCGATATACTAGATCGATCGAAAATATCTACAAAAACGCTCTCTCTTCATATAAAGATAGATGAAGAGACAAAAACCAATAGCATTAAAGTCGAAAGAGGCGTTCGTCAGGGAGACACCATATCACCAATATTATTTACATTTGTACTCGAAGATGTTTTTAGGAAACTACCAGAAGTGACGGAGTATATCTGAACCATCTCCGATTTGCGGATGACATTGTGTTAATATCAAGTGACTTGAACGAATTGGAATCAATGCTTCAACACCTGAGTTATGAGTCGAAACAAGCTGGCCTCAAAATGAATTACTCAAAAACACAAATAATGAGCCTAGAAGACCCACATACATCGATTGAGAACCAGGACATAATGAATATTAGTGAATACAACTATTTAGGCCATTCAATCACTCTAGGGAAAGAGAATCAGTGCAGGGAGGTTACCAAGCGAATACAGCTCTCCTTGGCTGCATTTGGGAGACTCTCCTTTGTGCTGAGAGATAGCAGTATCCCGATTAATTTAAAAAAGAAGGTTTTCAATGCCTGTATTTTACCGGTAACAACATACGAAATGCAAACAATGTGTCTAACGGAGAAGAACGCCAATAGACTGAGAGTAATGCAGAGGGTAATGAAAGGTCAATGTTGGGGCTGTCTCCGAGTAATAAAATCCGAAATGAAGAGATCCGTCGAAAAACAAGGGCTACGGATGTTATAAAGAACATTGCCGAACTGAAGTGGCAATGGACTGGACATGTCGCAAGACAGCAAGATGAAAGATGGCCACTGAAAATCATACAGTGGCGACCTAGGGAGACAAAACAAAGTAGAGGTAGACCCCCGTTGAGATGGATAGATAATATCAAGAGGATAGCTGGTAAAGACTGGCACCAAAAAAACACAACACAGGGCAAAATGGAAAATAGTAGGAAAGGCCTATGTCCACGAGTGGACGAGTTAAAGGCTGAAGAAGAAGAAGGATTCTAAATCAGGTACCCGTTCCCTACATTCATAGGTCTCTCGCCACTTAATCTGCCCATTATTTTTTCAAATCTTTTGTAGGTAACTTTGTAGAACTAGAAAACTGTTTTGATGAGTTAAACTTCTTTGTTTGATGCCGCTCGCCACTGATTTTTGAATTAAAAATATCTCGACTTAAGTTGAAAGGTCTTCAGTTGGTGGATAATTATACATATGATGTCACATATATCTAAGTTCATGCTGAAAATATTTATATATACTCGAAGACGAGTACTTTTTATATAGATTTTCGACCAGTTTGCTCTTTTCTCCCTCTCTCTCATTTGACGCCGTCTCTATCTGAAATGATAGTCCAACTCCACATTTTTACCGATTTCTAGACGATTCTATTTGGGCATCAATTGAAATGCACATTTTCTAGAAAGTTCCATGATTCGTAAATCAGGCAAAACTCACATAAAGCTGCAGGTGAACAACAGTCAGAATATTTGGCGGTAATTTAAGAAAACCCTGAAAGAAAATTTTGCTGCCCTATAGAAAAGAAAAACCACAACATTTCTTACCAATTTCCTTATCCTATCTGACGTCCGCCGAGGCTGATTTTCCAACAGTCTCCTCCTAGCCTGCCTTTCCTTTTCCTTGAACAGTCTGGGTAGTTCTGGAAGAAAATTCTTGCTTAACGTCTGATAGAGGGCGCTCTCGGCCTTCGAAGTTGAATTCTTGAATTTCTTGGTTAACTGGGAAAATAAATCACATTATGAACGCTCGAACAGTGAATACTGATGTGCCTGAACATTTCTTAACTTATAATTTATTTGATTGTAGCGCCAACAGTGAACCAGCAACACAGCTTACTTCGCGATACTTATAACTAATGGTATAGACGCTGGAAGCCAAGTTGATGTGGTATTTATGGACTTCTTAAAGGCATTTGATAAGACTGCATGTAAGTTTATACCAGCAAAACTAAAAATGTTGGAACTTACAGAACACATTCCCTTTTTTTTGAAGAATTAAGCCAAAATATCCAGTATAATGTATATAAATCCTGAGCATATAAGGCTATAAGGCTTTAATTCAAGACAAATAATATTCATGGTTACAGAGTGGTAATAATGGATTTCACCTATCGATAGTTGATAACAACCCACCCACCGATAATTTTAACTTATCAATATATTAATAGTTATCGATAATTATCGGTAGTTACTGATATATCGATAGCTATCGATAGTTATCGACACACACATTTTAAACTTGGTGACCGGGGGTGGAAATAAATTATTCCTATCGATACCATTGATATATCAATTATTATCGATGGTCTTATGGATTGCCCCTCACTTATTAACAGCATCAATCTGAAGATTCCCTCTAGGTCTCTTAGAAAACATCAGCTCTTTCATATACCTTACTTCCGTACAAATTATAATATGCACTCTCCAATCTTGCGCACTCTAACTTATTTAAATTCTCATCCAGATATTGATCCTTTTGTGGGCTCACTCAGTTAATTCTTAAATCGGCTGTGATGACTGTTATTTTCCTATATGTGATTATTTATGATTGCCTTATTGTGACATCTTTTACCTCTATTGTATAATTTTAAAAAAATTTTTGTGAAATAATGGGGTTTTCCGTATATTGTTTAAATAAATAAATAAATAAATATATAAATATATATATATATATATATATATATATATATATATATATATATATATATATATATATATATATATATATATATAGAGGTTATAACACTCTAGAGAGAGACACTGCATTCCTCAGGTGGTTTACCCTTAACTGAAGTTAACAAAATAACTCACCTGAAACCAATCGTCCTCCGTAAAACAAATACTGCCAAATAGACTTCTTTTTGTTGTTTTTCTTTTGAAAATCCTCCCTGTACAAACGGGTACCGTAGAAGTACCAATAGGCCGAATCGTTACTGTCGTAACCCAATGGTTCGACGCGCAGACTGTCAGCTTCTAAGTTTTTTAGCTGGTCTAAAACGTCGTCGGCATCTAAAGGAAGAGATGAAATGTAAGAAGAAAAAAAAAAAAACGGCTATCCTGTATTCACATACAGCGTACAAAAAAAGTAAACATACAACGGCTTGTGAGAGACTCATGATCTATCAAAAACATGGACCAATTGGAACGCAATAAGATGCTGAAACCGATTCATGCGAAACGCGCCATCTTATTGCTGTATTCACTATGAGTATGTGTATGTGAAATTCCGGCACTTTTCCATTCAATGATCTGGAGTCATTTTAGAGAATTATTATTTTATTACTACTATATACAAGAAGTGAAAGGTCTCGAGACTTTCCGAGAGACGGCAGCACAAACAAGTGTCAACTCTCAGAAGATTCGTGTAAAATTATACGGGACTTTTCACACCACGTAGTAAAAACTTACCTAAACGAAAATCGCACAAAGCATGCAAAATATCAACTTTAGTCCTCAACGGAAGCAAAGTAAAATCGCAATCTGTGTTAAAAGGATTGTATCTATCGTGTTCCTGGCATTTCTGGCGAAACAGACGCCTCAAGAACATCTGATAGTTGAACGTTGAGATTTCATTGTTGGGCAGGCAGCCGCTGAGCAGGCGCACTATTAACTCTTGTAACCAGGATGATTCTTCTGTGCCATCGGTTAATAGAGCTTCTTCGAGATCCTACAAATAATATAAATCAATGAATTTGCCTGCACTGCTACTCTACCGAGCTAAACTTCTAAACCAGGGGTGCTCAAACGGTCGATCGCGAGTGCTTTTTGAGTCGATCTCGAGAAAAAAATTCCGATATAGAACTATTCACAGATTCTGTTTTAGGTAACTAAAACAAAAATGTAATGAATAAACTACTAAAATTTATTCGATCCACAATTAGGCCAGAATGACCCCCCTCATCACTTTCTTTTATCGTAATAACCCCCTGCTAGCGGCAAAAGGCGGCTTTATCAAAGGAACGCGCGGTACTTGTCAAAGAAAAGCCACGTTTTTGATTCCTGCCGATTTTTCTAGAAACTTCGGGCTGCGTGTTTGACGGGAACATTCGAGACTTCGTTCGCGCCGATATAAATGTTGCGCCTGCAAGAATAGGAGTCAGTCTGAGTTGTAACTTCAAGGCGATACATCGATACAAAGTTTATTAATAAATAGTCCAAAATGAGTGCGGCGAAGAAAAGTAAAACTTATCATTTTAATAACGATTGGGAGGAAGAATTTTTCTTTTGTATGGTAAAGGATAAGTGCATTTGTATCATTTGCCGTGCGTCAGTTGCAATACCTAAGCGTGGGAACTTAGAGAGGCATCATAAAACGGTTCATAAAAACTATGAAAAGGATTTTCCGTCACAGAGTGAATTAAGAAAACGAAAAGTACGTGATTTGATAACTTGTTTGAAAAAAGAACAAACCATGTTCACAAGACCAACCAAACAATCAAAAGCTGCAACGATCGCGTCATTTAAAATATCTCATATATTGGCGAAACCCAAGAAACCATTTGATGATGGATTGGTTGTGAAGGAAACATTTATTGAACCGGGCGAGACTTTATTTGCAGATTTTAAAAATAAAACAGAGATTATGTCTGCTATTAGAGAACTTCAGTTATCTCGTCGGACTGTCACAAGGCGTGTTGAAGTCATGAGTCAGGACATGACAGATAAACTAAAACATGATATCATGGAATGTACATACTTTTCTTTACAGTTCGACGAATCCACCGATATGACGGACACTGCCCAGCTGTGTATTTTTATTCGAATGGTATTCAATGACATGTCGGGTAAGGAAGAGTTTTTGACAATGATTCCTCTGAAAGGAAAGACTCGTGGCGAAGATATTGTAACATTCATTTTTTCCTAGATTTTAAGACCATGTAATGTTACTGATTTTTCACTTCAAATTGTACTTATTTTTATTTTTGTATCGAACGGTATATTAAACAGAGATTCCAAGACGTTCGGTATATACTGTGCAGTGCGGGTTCCTGACCGAATCTACCGCTACGCCGCGATTGGTGAAATGTGTGTATCCGCAGTTTTGGTTCCGGCGTCGCCATATTACCGGCAGAGTTTGCACGGTTTATTTAAGGGTCCGAGAAAGGACTGATATGACGTTTTCTTCAATTTTGTAACAAACTACAAGCTACCAATATATAAACTAGTGTGCATTACAACCGATGGAGCACCAGCAATGACTGGACCCAAAACGGTTTTGTGGCATTGTGTCGAGCTAATGATGATTTCCCTTCATTTTTCTCCTTCCACTGCATTATACATCAACAAGTTTTGTGTTCAAAAGTTCTAAACACGGAGGAGATTATGGGCATTGCAATAAAAATTGTGCTTGCAACGACGGCTCTTTAAATTGCAGTTGGAAGATAGTGAGTCAGCTGAACACACTGATTTAGTTCTTCACACGGACGTCAGGTGGTTGAGTCGCGGAAAATTCCTAGAAAAGTTTCAAGAATTATTGCCCGAAATAACGGCTTTTCTGGACGAAAGAAGTGATGACACTCAGATGCTGAAAAACGGAAAATAGCTGACTGATTTGGCATTTTTGACAGACATCACAATGCATTTAAACACCATTCATTTGGAGCTTCAAGGTAAAGGAAAAACTATTATTGAGATGATTAGCGCATTCAAAAGTAAATTGCAACTTATGATAGATCAACTGAAAAGAAAGGATCTGAAAAATTTTCGGTCTTTGAAAGCAAGGATTCCTTAGTTGAATTATGATATTTATGAGGCAGAATTATAAAATATTTTGGGCCAATTCGAAATACGTTTTAATGATTTCAGTAAATTGGCAAATATCGCATCATTTATGAGTTATCCCTTTTCGTGTAAAAACATTGAGGAATTAGCTACTGAAATAGCAAGTCAGTTTAACATGGACTCATATTCTGTTGAAAATGAGTTAGTGCAGATTTTATCAGATATACATCTTAAAGCCACAGCATCTGGTACAAAATTCTGGTGTTTTATATCTGAAGATAAATATCCGAATCTAAGGCAAATCGCCCTTCAACTGACGGCAATGTTTGGGTCAACTTACTTGTGCGAGTCTGCATTTTCTGAAATGCAGATAATTAAGTCAAAATATCGCAATCGACTAACTGACGAACATATGTCATCATGCTTGCGATTAGCACTCGGTAATTACGTACCATCTTATGAAAAGTATGCTGAGGACATGCAGTGCCACGCTTCAACATCCAAAGTCACTCTTTAGTTAAGTTTAGACACTAGAACTCGTTTGTTTTGTAAGAACCAATAAACTCGCAATTTTGAATAATTATGAGTTTTTTCAATGACATTTTAGAGCAGACCTACACTTACCTTGACTAAAAAAATGCATATTGTGCGGAAAACTAATATCTATGCCACGATACACCCTACCTAGACGACAATCCTGCATCACACTCACTGGCAGCCTCTCAGAGTCGATCGATCGTAGTCTAACAATATTGAGGTAGATCGCCAGCAGTTCAAGTTTGAGCACCCCTGTTCTAAACTATCAGTGAGAATGTCAATTTAAGAACAGGGAAAGAACAGCATTTCATGGGAATTAACCGTCTCAATTTGACTTACTGAATTCAGTGTCTACTATAAAAACGTAACAATCCCTGAAGATGCCCCGTGCAAATGTGGGCGAAACGTCGGAAAGTTACCACAAATTGACACGGTCTAATTCTAAGAAACGCGATTTCTCATCTAACACGAACGACGAAAACTTCCATTACATATTAGAAAAAATAACAAAATTCTCAGATTCCCTGACTCCCAACAACCTTAAGCAGGACATTTTACTCTATAGCAAAGCAGCTCCCAAATATTTGACTATAAGTATCTGTGCTTAAATTGTTATACCAAGAAATAAAAAAAATAAATATGCTATTTAAACCAGAGTAAGTCGAACGACTTCCCGCTGTCTGCCGATATTCGTCTGAGTAGCCGAAGTCCAAGCGTTCAAAGTAAATGAAGAGATAAGAGTACTGTCATCTGCAAAGCTGTAGATTGGGATTCCGGTCTTTTCCAGCAGATCGCTAATGTAAATGAGAAAGCGAGTAGGAGATAGTATGGAGCCTTGGGGCACACCAGACAGAAATCCGTCGACTGCCACTCGTAAAGAACGCTCTCTGAGGAAAATCAGCGCCACAAACAGTCCATCGTGTCAAACACTGTCGAATGCCTTGGATATGTCAAGAGCAACCGCTCGAGATTCCCCAAAGTGTGCAATTGCGTTGTTCCAAACATGTATTACATAAGTCAGAAGATCTCCTTGTTGATCCATGTTTACGAAAGCCATACTGGTGATCGCTAATAATGTTGAATCCTTCAAGATATTTTAGAAGATGCTGATTGATAGCCTTTTCTATGACTTTCGATATTATTGAAAGCAGTGCGGTTTGGTGCCCGTCCATGTAGGATCTGGCAATATTATATTCAGGACCATACCAGCGTGATAATTTCAAAAAATCGATTTTTTTACATATTTTAACGCTTCTATACGTATAGAATGAGAAATCGAGGTATCAAAGTTGGCCTATGTTTATTTTTGAAAATACAGCTGTTGCCAGGCACAGCTGCTCGGGGGGGACATAAACTCGTCTTTGGAGGCGTATCGCGAACCGGAGCAGGTATTAAAATTCCAATGTCGTAACAACATCACGTAAGTGAACTTTAAATATCTAATACTTCAGTGAACTCAAAATAGTCACCAAGGTAGGTACGTGGCAAGAGGTTATTATTTAAATCAGGGGTGCTCAAACTTGAACTGCTGGCGATCCACCTCAATATTGTTAGACTACGATCGATCGACTCTGAGAGGCTGCAAGTAAATGTGATGCAGGATTGTCGTCTAGGTAGGGTGTATCGTGGCATAGATATTAGTTGTCCGCACAATATGCATTTTTTAGTCAAGGTAAGTGTAGGTCTGCTCTAAAATGTCAATGAAAAAAACTCATAATTATTCAAAATTGCGAGTTTATTGGTTCTTACAAAACAAACGAGTTCTAGTGTCTAAATTTAACTAAAGAATGACTTTGGATGTTGAAGCGTGGCACTGCATGTCCTCAGCATACTTTTCATAAGATGATACGTAATTACCGAGTGCTAATCGCAAGCATGATGACATATGTTTGTCAGTTAGTCGATTGCAATATTTTGACTTAATTATCTTAATTTCAGAAATGCATACTCGCACAAGTAAGTTGACACAAACATTGCCGTCAGTTGAAGGGCGATTTCCCTTAGATTCGGATATTTATCTTCAGATATAAAACACCAGAATTTTGAATCAGATGCTGTGGCTTTGAGACGTATATCTGATATAATCTGCACTAACTCATTTTCAACAGAACATGAGTCCATGTTAAACTGACTTGCTATTTCAGTAGCTAATTCCTCAATGTTTTTACACGAAAAAGGATAACTCATAAATGATGCGATATTTGCCAATTTACTGAAGTCATAAAAATGTATTTCGAATTGGCCCAAAATATTTGACAATTCTGCCTCATAAATATCATAATTCAACTGAGGAATTCTTGCTTTCAAAGACGGAAAATTTTTCAGATCCTTTCTTCTCAGTTGATCTATCATAAGTTGCAATTTACTTTTGAATGCGTTTATTGCGCTAATCATCTCAATAATAGTTTTTCCTTTACCTTGAAGCTCCAAATTAATGGTGTTTAAATGCATTGTGATGTCTGTCAAAAATGTCAAATCAGTCAGCCATTTTCCGTTTTTCAGCATCTGAGTGCCATCACCTCTTTCGTCCAGAAAAGCTGTTATTTCGGGCAATAATTCTTGAAACCTTTCTAGGAATTTTCGCGACTCAACCACCTGACGTCCGTGTGAAGAACTAAATCAATGTGTTCAGCTGACTCACTATCTTCCAACTGCAATTTAAAGAGCCGTCGTTGCAAGCTACGTGTACGGATAGAATTCACAATTTTTATTGCATGCCCATAATCTCCTCCATGTTTAGAACTTTTGAACACAAAACTTGTTGATGTATAATGCAATGGAAGGAGAAAAATGAAGGGAAATCATCATTAGCTCGACACAATGCTACAAAACCGTTTTTGTTTCCAGTCATTGCTGGTGCTCCATCGGTTGTAATGCACACTAGTTTATATATTGGTAGCTTGTAGTTTGTTACAAAATTGAAGAAAACGTCATAAATATCTTCGCCATGGGTCTTTCCTTTCAGAGGAATCATTGTCAAAAACTCTTCCTTAGCCGACATGTCATTGAATACCATTCGAATAAAAATACACAGCTGGGCAGTGTCTGTCATATCGGTGGATTCGTCGAACTGTAGTATGTACATTCCATGATATCATGTTTTTAGTTTATCTGCCATGTCCTGACTCATGACTTCAACACGCCTTGTGACAGGCGGACGAGATAACTGAAGTTCTCTAATAGCAGACATAATCTGTGTTTTATTTTTAAAATCTTCAAATAAAGTCTCACCCGCTTGAATAAATGCTTCCTTCACAACCAATCCATCATCAAATGGTTTCTTGTGTTTCGCCAATATATGAGATATTTTAAATGACGCGATCGTTGCAGCTTTTGATTGTTTGGCTGGTCTTGTGAACATGGTTTGTTCTTTTTTCAAACAAGTTATCAAATCACGTACTTTTCGTTTTCTTAATTCACTCTGTGACGGAAAATCCTTTTCATAGTTTTTATGAACCGTTTTATGATGCCTCTCTAAGTTCCCACGCTTAGGTATTGCAACTGACGCACGACAAATGAGACAAATGCACTTATCCTTTACCATACAAAAGAAAAATTCTTCCTCCCAATCGTTATTAAAATGATAAGTTTTACTTTTCTTCGCCGCACTCATTTTGGACTATTTATTAATAAACTTTGTATCGATGTATCGCCTTCAAGTTACAACTCAGACTGACTCCTATTCCTGCAGGCCCAACATTTATATTGGCGCGAACGAAGTCTCGAATGTTCCCGTCAAACACGCCGCCCCAAGTTTCTAGAAAAATCGGCGGGAATCAAAAACGCGGCTTTTCTTTGACAAGTACTGCGCGTTCCTTTGATAAAGCCGCCTTTTGCCGCTAGCAGGGGGTTATTAGGATAAAAGAAAGTGATGAGGGGGTTATTCTGGCCTAATTGTGGATCGAATAAATTTTTAGCAGTTTATTCGTTACATTTTGTTTTAGTTACCTAAAACAAAATCTGTGAATAGTTCTATATCGGAATTTTTTTCTCGAGATTGACTCAAAAAGCACTCGCGATCGAATCGACCGTTTAAGCACCCCTGACATAACTAATAAGCAGCGACGATAATAGTGAATCAAGTCGGAAAAAAGTTTGCCGCTAGCGCGTTCTCTTGCAATACACTGCCTAAACCATTAAATATGGAACATATCACGTAGCAAAGAATATGTTATATATAAAATGCAACGTCTCTCTGTCTGTCTGTCCGTTAGTGCGCTTATCACTCGAGAACCACTTATCTGATTTACGTGTTTTTTTTTTTTTTTAATTCATACATATGTTCTCTGGCCAGGTTATATAATAATAATAATAATCTATGTAATATATATAAAACGTAACATCTCTCTATCTGTCTGTCCATTAGTGCGCTCAGCACTCAAGAACCATTTATCTGATTTATGTTTTTTTTATAAAATACAAATGGAATAAACAGAGACCAAATGCCAATATGTAGGAAAAAAAATGGAAGATTGGCAGTAAGCTTGGCAGAAAAACTGAATAGATGGGCAGAATACTTTAAAGAAACATTAAATGGAGATGAAAATGAGGAATTGAATGAGAAATAAGAAGCAAAATTGACTAAAGGGCAGGAGGGGACAAACAAACCCTGCAAAGAAAAAATTCCAGGGTGGATTCAGGAAAAATAGATTGGTTACAGACCAAATATTTTCGATTAAGCAAATCCAAGATAATAGCTTAGAACAAAATTTGGCACAGTGTCTTTGTGGATTTCAGAGAAGCATATGACTCTATAAATAGAGAAGGACTCTACAAGATAATGGAAGAACTAAAAATTCCACGTAAATTGATTCACATGGTAAGGATGACCCTGAATGACACAGAAAATAGAGGGTTTGTTGAGGGTAAAGTATCAGACAAGTTTAAGGTGAAGAGAGGATTAAGACAGGGGGATCCAGTGTCGACATGTCTATTTAACTTGGTACTAGAGAAGATAATCCGGGAGTCAGAAATAAAAACAAATGGAACGATATACCAACAAACCTGCCAATGCTTGGCCTAGGAGGATGATGTAGTTGTGATTGCAAGAGCAAAAAAGAACCTCAAAAAAAGCCATAAGTATGATAGAAGAAAGGAGAAGGATGAGAGGACTAAAGATAAGTCAGGAAAAAACAAAATACATGGAAATTACAAAGAAGAAGGATAAAAAAAACCAAAAAAGTTTAGATATAATAAACAACTTAGGGAAAGATATATGTTTGAAAAGGTAGACAAATTTAATTATCTGGGAGTAACAATAACAGAGAGTGGACAAGAAAGGACGGAGATACAAGAAAGACTAGAGAGAGGACAGGGATATTTGGGGGCAATGAATCAAATATTGAAATCAAAGAATGTATCAAGAAAAGCAAAAGAAAGAATATATACGACAGTTGTCAGACCCACAGTGATATATGGATGCGAAACGTGGAAACTGAGCGCAAGAGAAAAGGAGACGTTGGAGCTTTGAGAAGAATCTACAGAGGAAGGAAAGAAGAGGGACTGTGGAGAAGAAGACCAAACTACAAATTAAAATGCTTATATACGAAACACCTTATAAGCCAAATCATAAGAAGCCAATGATTAAGATGGTTGGGACACATGGCAAGGATGAAGGAAGAAAGACAGGCAAAACAAGCCCTAATAAGGGGAGTGGTTAGAAGAAGAGGCAAGGGTAGACCTTGATCTACATGGATTCAGGCAGTAAAGCAAGATCTGGTATTGGGAATCCCACACTGGAAAAAGCTAACAGAAGACAAGTATGCAACCAAGCCATGGGCCTCTAAGGCTCCTCGAGCTAAATAATAATATAAACATAACGAATAAGCAGTGACAATAAAGGTAAATCAAGTCCACGCGAGCGGAGCCGCGGGCACGGCTAGTTCTTGATAAAATAGACTTGGTTAAAGGTTCTTAATGCATTAAGTATAACTTTTTAGTAACAAACAACAAAAATTCACAAGATGTTTATCAAAACCACCAATACAAATTAACAGTAAATAGTTATGAGTAAAAATCCTACTTATATTTAAGAAAATGGTTAAAAAAGAATAAGAAAATAGACAAGCATTCCTATCTGAGACGGAATGGTTTTGAGCAGTTAAAAATGTGAGTATTTTGTTAGATTTACTTACAATAAGTAGTCTTATTGATAACTACTTCTAATATGCCAAGTAAACCAAGTATTAGAGCTTAACAGAGTTGAAATCAAAAAACTTACCTCAATATCAAAATCTAGTAAGTTAAATGCAGTTCGAAACAAAGAACAAAAGTGAGCAATGCTGGGTACCTCCCACCATGACTGTATATCTAAAAAATTTAAGGAAAACGAGGTAAAAACTGCACAATAACGCACAATATAGCAATTAATATAATAAAAACAAACACAAACACACCTAGAATGCTTATGAAAGTTGGAAACATAACCTGATTGTGGATCAATACATTCAACGACGTAAATTCCACTACGGTTTCTTTTAGCACATCATTTTAACATGATTCGAATGGTTTTTTAATGTTCTTTACGAAAATATCGCCACTTATTGAAATTATATTCACAGTTGTCAAAAATAATCCCATTCTTCGAGTCCAAACAAGCCTATTTGACAAAGTCAAAATTAGTTTGACTTTGACAAGTTTCGTACTACCATAGTCAACAATGCACTTGATTCATATCAGTCTCTTAAAAATATTTTAATTATTTTTCTTATTAAAACGTACATGATAAACACAGTTAAAATTTCATTTAATTTTTTTAGCACACAATTTTACCTAAAATATAATATTTTCATCTTAAAATTAACAAGTTGAGCACCGGAAACAATAATCATTTCGGTATTGAATTTTGAATTATCTTCGATTCACGTGGTCTGTTTTCGACCAATCGGCAAACTAGTTTAACAAGTTGGCCAATCGCAAAAAGGGTGAATAAACTCAAGGTCGAAAAATAATTCTATAAGGAGTTCATCGGGCAATAGGTATCCTACTCTTATACATTAGACTAGCAAAAGATGTTTATGTTTTCCAGTTTCATTGACTTTCTAATTTGAAAATTATTTTAAAGTTTTAAAAGTAAGTTTACTTTCATTTTACAGTATTTATTTAAATATTGTAATTACCGAGGTGTATAGCACACCATTGTTGAAAAAGTTACAGTAATAACAAAACGTCGAAAATTTATTAACTTTTGATAATTTCATTAAAGTGAACTTTAATAATAAACAACTATTTAATTTACCGTATACTTACTAGTTATGAAATTCCACTAAGTAAAGGCAGAATTAAGAATCAATTTAAAATAACTTGTTTCTTATAAATTAGTAATGCAATGTGTTGGGGATTAGTATGCAAGAAACCGCATAATATATGAGATCTAAGAACATTCTACCAGATGGCGCTACAAATGTCGGATCAAATTTGTTTAAATTCCGAAATTTAAATCAGGCATCGACCCTGAGAATTAAAAGTCCTCTGACGGCCGTAATTGAAAACTTATCAGCGAATAATCCATCACCAAAAGAGTGCATTAGGCAATTTCGGAATTTTCGAGTTTATGTAATCCAAAAATTAAACGATTTTTTATGAAGAAATCTCTGAATTTACTCTTAAGTAATTTGTATTTCGTCTAAAAACTACATGAAAAGTAGGGTTAAAGGTTAACATTCTGTTTTCTCTTCCTCAAATTTCCTTATCTTGGAGCGAGTTTTCGTTATTTACTAAAAAATGTTTTGATAGTTTTGTAAGGGTTTATTTACTTTATTTAAAGAAATCTATTTTTAGTAATTTATGATACTAAAAACGTAACAGTGAATATTTTCTTTATCTTTGTTAGTAATATCTTTAAACTTTACAACTGACGAAAATGAAAAGGTTTACAAACTTCAAAGTTTCCTAGTTCAATATTTGCCGGAAATTATACTTTCATGAATTTATAACAAATAAACAATAAAAATCTTAAATGGACTTTTTTACGACCTACCACATGCTAATGACCACCTCAAACCGTGAAAATTAATCAAAGTTCCTTTCCAAACCATTTTCTCGTATAGTATAGAAAAATGAGCGGAAAAGGAGAAAGTTGTCCATATACCGCTATGGGATATCCGTTACTAGATCTTGTGAAAATGAACTCACTCTGTATAGGTTTACAATGGTCAGCGCCAGAAAATATAAAACAGACTAGTACATAGACATAGAGAATGGACTGAACATTAGCCTCACAAAATTGTCCACTCTTACGAGATATACGAGAAAAGCCCTCATCCGATTTTAGTTCAAATAGAACTCTTAGAAATATTATTTTCAAGAGCGCCGTACCTCAGCGGTATTCTAGAAAGAGACAGCTACTGGCCGCACATTCGCTTTGTCTCTCTCACACTTTTGCATCCGTATCATAGATATAGAGAATAAATGATAGACATGAAGGATGGACTGAGCTTTTCGTATTCGGCTGTGAAGTAAATACAGACGCTAAAGTGTGAGAGAGATAAAGCGAATGTACGGGTACTGCGCCTTGGTCATTACGTTATTACAGGCCTACAGGAAAGGGACAGGGATTGGCCGCACAGTCGTCTGGTCTCTCTCTAGAGAGTGGTTAGTTTTGTGAGGCCTGTCTTGCATATCTTTGGAATAGACTGAGCAGTAACCTCACAAAATTGACCACACTTTAAAAAGAGACAAAGCGACTGTGCGGCCAATACCTATTTCTTTTCTGTAGGCCTGTAATAACCAAGGTGCAGTACCCCGAGATGGAATTCAAGGCGAGAAAAGCCCCCATCCCATTTTAGTTCAAATAGAACACTTAGAAATATTATTTTCAAGAGCATCGTAGCTCAGCGGCATTCTACAAAGAGACAGCTACTGGCCGCACATTTGCTTTGTCTCTCTCACACTTTTGCGTCCATTCTCTATGTCTATGGGCTAGTATTAGCTCTACCATCGGTTACTGAATTGATTCGCCAATATTACTTTGGACAGCAAAATTGAGATCGGTAGTATTTAACTACATTGAACGGATTAGCCTGTTTCCGACATTAATCCAAGAATTCTGACCTTACCCTGGCTGAACACTACGAGTAATTCTTGATAAAAAAAAAGCGTAATTTTGTAACTGGTGATATTTTAAGTCTGTTTAAATGATTAAAATGTACTCAATTACATAAAATTTTCTCAAGGTGAACTAATAGATTTTAGAATTCTTGAAACCACATAAACTCGAAAAATAATCTTCGAAAATCACCTTGTATCGTCAGCTGTCTAATTTTAAGATGCTTTGACGTCAGACTTTTTTGGTGGATTGTAAAGAGAGTATTTGTGACGAATGGCCGTTGACTGGAAGTAGTCTGACTATGTATGTCCTTGTCTGGTAAATATAAATGAAGCTAGAAAGAGTGTCATAAACTACGTAACCAGCTGATTTTTTCCTATGAGTGTGCATTTGGGCGATTCTTGACAACTGTTAGGACCACGTTAATCCTCACTGCTTTGTGTTTGTAAAAACATTAAAACTTCTGGTAAAAAAATAGCGATAAAAAGCTAATAATACAACTTAGAAAATAGTTTAAGTAAGAATTTGACTCCGATTGAAAGGATTTCTTACCCTATACTTGTTGATTTTTGGTAAGTATTGCGTTGATTTCCACACTAATCAATTTTATAGATAATTAGTTCTTTTTTCGGAGTCTACCTGCTTTCACTTACTGTGAAAATCCTCTTTACAATAAATAAACAATGTTATCAGCAACATTTCAATTTCCCTACAGGAATTATACAATAAATCAAACTATAACATAGTACACCTTGCGATAGTAAACATACCCAAAAGATAAGAATATTTATTTTATTTATGTGGCTTTAGGTGCGGCTGACTATGTAATGGATCGTCCCACTGTTCCAGGCCAAACTGGCTATCTTACGTTAAATGCAGATGGTGCAGTGCTTACTAGTGGAGGTGATTTGGACAATGATGAAAAAACAGCCACAATTATACAAGGTCTAATAGGATTAGCTAATGATAGGTAGGTTATTATTACTATATTTTAAATATTTTGGGTTTGTCTCTCATAGATTGTGGAAAAACTAGTTTCAATGACCCATCTCTCCGAATAATGGTGCAAAGTTGCTGTAGTTTTCATAAACATATTTTGTGCAAGCCTTATCAATTTCTTTTTATTTTTTATTTCTCTAATATGTCCTGGAAGCAAGTTTTAAGATTTTGGAGCAAGGTAATTCAGATACTTTAGATTTATGTTTTTATAACTGTCTGGAATCGTTAGGTTTTTGTTTGCCTTTGAGTGGGTGTTGTAGATATGGCTTATATAATTGTTGGTAGTGTTTTTAAGCCTTATGAAGCCGAACATGGTCGTTATGTATATGGTTCATATGTTAGTTGTGTGTTCAGTATATAGGAGTCTTGAGGGATACCTTTCATTTTATCTAAAAATAATTTTTAATATATATTTTTGTGTTATGTTCAACTTGTAGAGTGTATTCTTATACAGTCCCCCCATATCAGTATACCATACCTAATTAATGATTCAACAAGAAATCTATAAACTAAAGGGATTACTTTGTATATATCATGTTACATGTCCTTCCAGGGATTATTTTAAGACTTGGAATCTAAAAATTAGGGAACTTCTCCAATATTCCCAGTTTTTTCTATTGCCTTCTTAATTCTTATAATTTTTACATTTCTATTTTTAGATTGGACCCAAAAGCATTCAATCAGGGATTCAAGAGACTTACTGTGACTTATGATGATCATGCTTACGTTGTGTGTCTGAGTAACAGGAAGGTATGAAGTAATAATTACTCTTACAATAATTTTTGCAAGAAGAATTATTTCACAGCAACTTTTTTTTATGAGAAATTGAGGGATCTCACAGCATTAACATTGTAAATTATCCACTAATCTGACCAAATGCCATGACAATGGTAACACATAGGCTGAAAAGTTTTTGGTCTGACACATAGATGTTGCCCTTTTCAAAAAAATCCATGTGATTTTTAGAAAGTAGAATGTTTTTAATGCCGCTATGTTGGTGTGATGGAAGTTAAATAAATCAGCGACAGAGTCTGGCGATTGATAGCTGAGCCATGTTAGAATCGACAGAGAATAGAATAAAACTTCTTCTTTCGACTTACATTATTATTATTATTATTAAACAGCGCTACAGGCCTTGTAGGCCTCAGGCCTCATTTACATTTCATATTCACAGTAATATTCAAAATTGCTCACAACTACTCTCCACCAGGTTCTCTCCATTGCCTCTCTCTTTCATCACTGACCAACACCCATACTCCTAAGATCCTTTTCCACTGTCTCCATCCACCTCGTCCTCGGTCTTCCCCTCCGTCTTCTTCCGATAAGCTTTCTATGTGGTACTATCTTTGGTGTTCTCTCTCTCGGCATCCACTTTATATGTTCCAGCCATCTTAGACGTTATGCCTTCACATATGTTGTTATTCTTGGTTCCTTATAGAGTATATAAACCTCCAGGTTTGTTCTTCTCCATCCTTCTTCCGTCCTTATTCCTCCCAGGATAATTTTCAGCATTTTTCGTTCCCATGTTTCCAGTTGCTCTTCTTTTTTGTTAAGCACCCAGATATCACAAGCATACGTCACCGTTGATCTTATTATAGTTTGATATATTCGCATTTTGGTCTTCCTAGATAGGTGTTTGGCTTTCATTAACATTCTCAAGCTCCCAAATTTTTGGCTTCCTTTCGCTATTCTCGCTACCTACCCGTATGTCCATTCTTTTCCAGTACTACCCGCAGGTATGTAAATTCTTGCACTTTCTGGAATCCGTAATTTTTACCGCTCCCAGAGGTTATCTTCATGTTTTCTTCATCTTCCCCTCTGCTCATCCCCATAATTATGTACTTTGTCTTCTTCTCATTTATTACTAATCCATATTTTCTTGCTTCGCCCTCTAATTTTGCCATAATTCTCTTGAGTTCATTTTTTGTTTTCGCCAGTAGCGCTAGGTCGTCCGCATAACCAAGGCATTGGTAGTTATTTCTGAAAATTGTTTCTCCTCTTTCCATTCCACTATTTCTTATGATTGGCTCCATAACTAAATTAAACAGCGTCGTGAACAAGGAGTTGCCCTGCATTAAGCCATTTTTGACCTGAAAACTCTCCGATCGTTGTCCACGCCACATCATTTCATTCTTCGTTTCTTTCAGTGTCATTTCCGTCAATGTTATCAGTTTTTCTGGGCTGAAACATTGCTTGATACATTTTTAGTGTTCCGTACGGAACACTTACAGTCCCTGGCCAAATTATTAGACGCACTGCAAGATTTGATGTAAAATATTAATTACCGAGTGATATTGTACCGTTTTATTATTTTAAATTGATTTGTTTTTTATTTTTATATTATCCAATCAATTACCTATTTATTTGACATAAATAAAACAGCATTAATTTAGAAAAGCATAAGTTTATTAAGTTTTAAACAAAAGTGAAATTAATGTTAGTAAAAGTCAATATTTAGTTGAGCCACCTTTAGCCGCTATCAAAGCTTTAATTCTGCGCGGCATGCTATCAATGCAAGATTGTACTGTCTCCTGCATTTGAGGATGATGATTCCACACATGAATAATCTTTTCTAGGAGCTGGGTTTTGTTGGTAATCACATCTTTAGCCACTTCTCTTTTCATCAGCTCCCACACATTTTCAATGGGCTATTACCCGGCCAATCCAACAGAGGGATATTTTTTTTTTTTTGTTTTTTTTTCTGCCAAAAAAGCTTTAACAGACCGAGCAGTGTGGCAGGGAGCTCCATCTTGCATGAAAGTGAATGGTTCGCCATTTGGAAACCATTCTCTGAGCTGCGGAATCAACCGATATTGTAATACTTCTTTGTACTGATCTTGCCTCATTATTCCTTTGACGACGTACAGACGTCCAGTGCCCTTGCCGCTGATGACTGACCAAATTATCACTTTGGTGGGATGTTTAACCGTCGGGACGACACAATGAGGATGAAACTTTTCTCCATGACGACGACGCACATACTGAGCTTTATTCTGCAAAATTTCGAATGTGCTTTCGTCACTGAAGCAGACCTGTCAAAAATAGGAAAAATATATAAACTTCCATGTTTATTTGCTTTATTTAACTGAAAATGATAATAATGTATCAATTATTGATTAAATTGCTGTATCTTACCGATCTCCAGAAATCCACATCTTTGTCTTGCCATTGTTTGGCCCACTTCAGGCGCTTTGCTTTCATTGCAGCTGTTAACTTGGGCTTCCTGGCGGGGCGACAGGCCTTAAAATCTAATTCTTTCAATTTTCTTCGAACAGTGCGCTCAGAAGCATTTACGCTAGCATCCTGGAGTTGTGATTTTATTACCTTTGTGGTAGCAAATCTGTTTTCTACACAAATTTTCTTCAAACATCTCTCTGACCGTGGAGTGAAAATTGGTTTTCTACCGCATCTTTTCTTTCTTTTCGGGCTTAATTCCTTCCCTGACTCAATTTTCTTTTTTATGCGTCGTACACTAGCTTCAGAAACCTCCAATCTTCGTGATATTTCTCGGTTTGTAAATGTTTTCGCAATCACAAGGGCCTTCACTTCAGCTTTTTTACGTGGTGAAAGATCGCCTTTTCTACCCATAATGAAAATAGTCCAATTACTTTTTTAAAACACTGCATACAAAATAAACTAATAACTGAGTAGTATAAAACTGTTAAACAAACAATCACAGTCCATAAAGCCACAGAAACACGTCCGTACCTGACTCGATTCCGATCGCGACTGATACAGGTTTGTACTTATTTACGTTCATGTATTACTTTGTCAACACAGTGTTGCCATATGTTAAAAATAAATACAAATACGTAGTCTACAACAATTCTTTTAAATAAAAATCAATAATATTGTAGTTTAAAAATATACCATTATTGCATAAAAACTCTTAAGAAACATAAAATTACTAAAAAAAATACAGTGCGTCTAATAATTTGGCCAGGGACTGTATAAGATCACTTCGGTGTCTGTCTGTCCGTCTGTCTGTCTGTCTGTCCGTCCGTCCGTCTGTCACACCCGATTTTCTCCGAAACTATTTGTCATAAAAAGTTGAAATTTGGTAATAATATAGGAATTGATGGCCTCATCAGAGCCATGTAGTTTTGAAAGTTAAATTTTGACTTAAGGGGTTAGTTTTGGGGGGTGAAATGAAAAAAATTTTTTTACTAGGTAATCGAGTGTGGTGTCAAATGAAAGCTTGGGAAAACACGAGTAAAAAATATATATATAATGTAATACTTGCGCGCACTTTTCTTTGTATTATTTTTAAAAAATCGCGAAAAATCGCTGTCCACCCGCCTTATCTCGAAAAATCCTTATCAAAAAATTTTGAAAAAATTCTGGAATATTCTCCACGGGGTGTAGATTGAACGAAAATTATCACGACTGCATTACCTGTAATAATTTATCTGGTATATAAAAAAACCGAAATTTCAAGGTCATCAATTTTCAGTAAAGATTGGAAATAAACTTTGTTGAAAACTCATTTGGGGTGTGTTTTGTGAAGTCACTGATCATTTTATACTTCCGTTACAACATTTTTTATTTAAAAGGAATCAACGTACGGAGCACTAGCTGCGCAAGTTCAACTTGCACTTGACCGGTTTTCTTTCTTTATTCTGTCATATGCCTGTCTAAAATCTTTAAATAGGACATACAACGTCAAGCTGTGCTCGTAACAGTTAGTCTGAATCTCTTTTAAAGTAAAAATTTGATCTGTCGTTGACCTATTCCTGCGGAACCCGTCTTGATACTCCTCCACTATCTTTTCTGTATGTTCCTCTGTTCTTTTCCTCAGGATTTTGCTGAAGACCTTATAGCATATATCTGAAAGCGCAATGCCCCTATAATTTTCGGATAACATTTCATTGCTTTTTTTGAGAATTGGACATATTCGTGCCGCTGACCACTCTGTTGACATTTGTTCCGTTTCCCAGATATACCAGTTCATATATCTTTTTGTGCAGTTGTTCACCACCTGTTTTTAGCATTTCAGCACCTATCTCACTTGACGACGGGCTTTTGTTATTCTTTAATTCTTGGATACTGTCTGTATTATTTCTTGTTCTGTTGGTTGTTCTATGTGTGTTTCTTCTTGCTCCATTACTCGATCCGCTATTTTCTTTTCGTTACTACATACTTCCATTTAGCAAAGAAATTCTTCCACTCCATCATTATTTGGTCGTTCTCGGTTAGAAGTGTCCATTCTTCTGTTCTTATATAGATATTCCTAGCTTAATACCCGTTTTTCTTTTGTTTTACTTCTTGGTAAAAGGATTTGATCTCCTTGTTTTGAAATTTTTCTTCAATAGTTCTCTGCTATCTTATGAATCTCCAAATTTGTTTTTATTGAGCATAGAAGTCTGATTCTAATTTTTAAGTGTATCTCTCCCAGTATTCCGTTTTTGTTCTTCTTACTCATTCGTGGGTTTCTGTTCGTATTCGGTTATATCTTTGGTAGGCTTTATCTGTCCTAATTGATCTGTACTTTAGATAGCTTTCTTTCTTTTCACGGCATTTCTGTTTGATTTCTGCACTGAACTATGGTGTTTTTGTTCTGCATTTTTTATTTTTATCGACAATTTTAGTCCCTAATGCCTCATATGCAACTTCTAATAAAATTATTTTTCATTTTAACCAACCGTCATTTATGTTATCATGGTCATTTATTTGATTTATTCTGATTTTTTCTGTCAGTCTTCTCTGGTACAGGGCTCTCGTTGATTCTTCTTGTAGATTTTCTATTCTTATCTTTGTTTCCAGTTCCTCATTTTGGTGTTGCTTTGTGTTTCTTATGTTCCGCCTTAGTTTACACATAACTAAATTATGATCCCTTCCTACATTTGGATATGTCAAGTTTCTTACGTCTAATATATGGTGTGGATGTATTTCCCTGTTAGGACATAATCTATCATTAATCTGTTACCTCTAGTATTCTCGAATGTATATTTACGAGGCTGGTTTGAAAAGTCCGTGCAAAAATAAAAACTACTTATGTGTTTGGGGTAAACCTTTTTTATTTTTCGACATAGTCTCCTTTTAGGCTTATACACTTCGTCCAACGATGTTCTAGTTTGTTGATCCCTTCCGAATAATAGAATTTATCCAAGTCTGCAAAATATCCATTAGTGTCTGCAATCACCTCCTCGTTTGAATAAAATCTTTATCCCGCCAGCCATTTCTTCAAATTGGGGAACAAATAGTAGTCCGAGGGAGCCAAGTCTGGAGAATAGGGGGGATGTGAAACGAGTTGGAATCCTATTTCCATTAATTTTGCGACCACAACTGCTGGGGTGTGTGCTGGTGCGTTGTCGTGATGGAAAAGGACTTTCTTGTGGGCCAATCGCGGGCGTTTTTCTTGCAGCTCGGTTTTCAAACGGTCCAATAACCATGAATAATATTCACCTGTAATAGTTTTACCCTTTTCCAGATAGTCGATGAGGATTATCCCTTGCGAATCCCAAAAGACAGTCGCCATAACCTTACCGGCCGAGGAACGGTCTTCGCCTTTTTTGGTGCAGATTCCCCCTTGGTAACCCATTGTTTAGATTGTTGTTTGTTCTCAGGAGTATAGTAATGTATCCATGTTTCATCCACAGTGACGAAACGACGCTTAAAGTCCTCCAGATTCTTCTGGAACAGCTGCAAACCATCTTTGCAACACTTCACACGATTCCGTTTTTGGTCAAGCGTGAGCAATCGCGGCACCCATCTTGCGGATAGCTTTCTCATGTCCAAATGTTTATACAAAATATTATGTACCCGTTCAGTCGAGATGCCCACAGCACTAGCAATCTCACGCACCTTAACTCTTCTGTCATCCATCACCATATCATGGATTTGATCAATGATTTCTGGAGTCGTAACCTCCACAGGCCGTCCAGAACGTTTAGCGTCACTTGTGCCCATATGGCCAGTCCGAAAATTTTTAAACCACTTATAAACTGTTCTAATCGAAGGTGCAGAGTCACCATAATGTTTATCAAGCTTCTCTTTAGTCTCCTGAGGCGTTTTGCCTTTCACAAAGTAATGTTTAATCACCACACGAAATTCTTTTTCGTCCATTTCTTGAAAATCACTCGACTTCCTTGATTCACACGAATGCCAAACACAAAGAAATAGACCAATATGGCTGAAACTTGGTGTGCGTTCATTCAAGGGATGCTACTAACTAAACATGACCTCGATACGCGCCGGTGGTGCCATCTCTCGGACTTTGCACGGACTTTTCAAACCAGCCTCGTATATTGCTCCTTATGGTCAAAGTATGTATTATTTATTCTCGACTCGTTTGTAGCGCAGGAATTTATCATCAGCTCCCCGTTGTCATTTTTTATGTTTTCATTAAATCTCTGTTTAACTCCCGGTATTACCTCATTTCCAACTCTTGCATTAGTCACCGATTATTGTTATTGTTTCGTTGATTGGTATCTCATCTAATATTTTCTGGAGTTTTTCATAGAACTGTTCCCTGTCTTTTTCTGGTTTACAATTTTCAGGTGCATAAATTCCCACTGCATTTGTCTTTTTGTTGTTTATTCTTATTTTTATCCGTTACTATTCTCTCTAATATGTACTAATACTTCATTATGTAGTTTATGTATTTCTTCTTAATCATCAGGGCTACTCCTTCCTTTGCCCGCTGGTCTTTCACCACATCACTGTAAAGCAAGATATATTCTCCTAATAATTTGTCCTTTCTCATTCTTTTCTGTTTCTTGTAAGGCGCATATGTCTATTTTGTATTCTCTGATTTCCCTTTCTACTTCCTGGTCGCTCCCATTTATAGATTTTATATTCCAGGTAGCGAGTCTCATTACATCCCGTCCTTTCCAATTTCTTAACCTTGTTCTTACATGTGTCGTCATCGTTAAATTCGTCCTATTCCGAGACAGGGCTCTCATTCTGTAAGAGTTCTTGGTTTTTTTTTTTTTATCTCAGGTAGGTTGCTAGCCTGATCTGGGAACCCTCCTCCTTTACCCGGGCTTGGGACTGGCTACAGGCCACTAAGCTACTCAATCCACCCATCGACCTGCTGGCGGAGTTAGAATAAAACTTAAAAAGGATTTATCACAGTACGTGAAGAATCAGTAAGCTGGATCAACTTGCATATGTAGCCTTAAACAGTCCCGACAAAGGGTCCGTATACCTTCAAAACTAAACTTACGGCAGCCAGAGATACGATTTATTATATCTTACTGACTTATGCCAGAGTTGCTTGGGGATATGTGCTGGAAATTTTATTTTATATAAAAAGCGCGGCAATAATCCGTCATGTAGTCATCTGAAAATGGTTTTAAATATATGTTTTGCATTTTTTTTAGATCCATATAATCAAGCGCCAAATTGAAGCAGGAGGAGAATAAAGCCTCTACAGATTAAAAGAATATACATTAATCTCAACCGAAAATGTTGTTTATAATATATTTAACTAATCAGAAATTCATGCAAGTCATAATACTTATGGGTGGCATTACTTTTTCGATGTACCAATTGTACGAATTGATTCAAGAACTTGAATCGGCATCCATGCCTCAAAATTTGAGCCTCGAGCTCTGATTTTTGGGGAGATTATTGGTTTTGTCACCGTACAATTATGTAAAGTCGATTATTTTAAAAAAATCTTATAATATTTTGTTTCGTTTAGTTTTTGTCCGCTTAACACTGCACAATTATGGTAAATCTTGGTTTAGTTTTGGGAAACAACCAAAGCCGAAAACAATTGATTTTTAGTTCATTTTTAGGTTACGGTTAATAATTACATTTTGTCTAGTCCTTAGTAGTTGATACATGAAGAGGGGCTATGAAGGTTATTTTTTTTCTCTAGTTTTGTTTTTAAATATATAAATTAATAATTAGAAAAGGGAATATGCGTTGTAAACTTAGGTACTTTGTAAAAACCCATACACTAGGTTTTGTAATACTAGGTAAGGTTAGAATTATACTTATGTTTATTTTTTTCTATTTAAAATAAACTGTATATTTACATGCGAATCAGTTTTTTATTTATCAAATGCAAAATCCCATTACTTACTACTGACCCAAACTAATTTCCCGCTGTTTTACTATATGCCCGATTAATTATGTAAAAGGAAACACTAAAAGTGGAGCTATTTACAGAGGGGGGCGCCATACGACATATATCGGGTCTTCCATTAAGGACTTGACAACTTTTTTTTGAAATAAAACGCAACCCATTTGAGACATTTCGAAAATTTTACTATCGGCTTGAAGTACAATCAAAACATTTATGTATGGAATTCGACTTCATTCATATGTCCACCACGGGCACGTTTGCAGCGGTCGATTCGTTGAACCCAATTTTCGATGACTCGGCCACACATTTCGACGGAAACGGCCGCTATCTCTCTTTCAATATTGGCTCTGAGCTCCTCTAACGACGCAGGCTTGTTAGCATAGACCAATGATTTAACGTACCCCCATAAAAAGAGGTCTAGAGGTGTTAAATTACACGATCTAGGCGGCCATTCGACGGAACCATCTCTCGTTCACCGAATTTAGATTGCAGTAAGTCGATTGTTACACCCGCTGTGTGGCTTGTGGCGCCGTCTTGTTGAAACCACATATCTTTAATGTCTAGCCCATGCAATTGATCGAAGAAATAACGTTGCAACATGCCTCTGTAGCGATCTCCATTGACTGTAACGTGACGATTATTTTCGTCAACGAAAAAGAACGGCCCAATGACACCACCGGCATGAAAACTGCACCAAACAGTAATTTTTTGTGGATGAAGTGATGTTTCTTCAAGCACATGAGGGTTTTCACCTGACCAATAACGCATATTCTGTTTGTTGACGAAGCCGTTTATCCAAAAATGCGCTTCATCACTAAAGATGATATTGCGATGAAATTGGACATCTTCTTCCAACATTTCTAGAGCCCAATTCGAGAACGTACGTCGCTTCATATGATCGAGTGGCTTTAGTTCTTGAGTTAGCTTTAACTTATAAGGGTGCAGGCCAAGATCCTTTCTCAAAATTCACCATAGTGTGGTCTGAGCGATGCCCAATTCTTGAGAACGCCGTGAAATCGACTGTTTTGGTTCGTTTGAGATGGACGCTTGAACGGCAGCAATATTCTGGCCACTTCGACCAACCCGTTGTCTCACTGGCACGGGAACATCCAGCAGCGAATATGTTAACTCAAATTTTTTCACTAGACTATGAATTGCTTGTCTACTGGGACGAGAATTCCGACCAAAAATTGGCGTTAACGCTCGTAAAGTTGCAGTCACCGACTCCAAATTTTGGTAGTAAATTTTAATTATTTGTAAACGTTGTTCGTTCGTGTACTTCACCATGATGAAAATGTTGACTTTACTGAATGTTTTGACGTTGACAGTTCGGTGATTGGCTTAAGGGTGCGTTCACAGTGAAATTTCAAAGTTGTCAAGTCCCAAATGGAAGACCCTTTACGATGGCGACAAGGAATCAGCCGAGTGTCGTTGCAGTGGCGTAACAAGGGAAAGGCCCAGGGGGCAATTCCCCCTCGGCCCCGAGGGGTTTTCTTTGTTACGTGAAAAAAAAACATCCTTTGGACCCATTTTCCCTCTTCTCTGCCCTTATAATCTGCTTAAGTCACTGCCTCGACGCAACCGAAATTAAAAAGGGAAATAAAAACTCCAAAAAAATAATTAAACACATTTAATAAAAATTATTTTGAAATCAGTTTGTTTAACAATTAAATATAGCCATAGCAACATATTTTGTCAAAGATCAACAATCTCGAACCTCTATTTCCTTAGACCTAAATCTCACGTTTGTACGAATATCGGACAATTTTTTTTTTATTTAGACAAAAAGCAGATGAATACATCACATTTGTTTTCGTTTTCGATAATATATATAAAGTAGTATCTTGAGGTCTCGTCTCTTATCTTTTTATTAGACAGTTGTAGTCGTTAAAGAAACATATAAACAGACGTATTTTACCCGAAAAGGTCGCAAGTTTGATATTAATTATGAAATCGAGATCAAAAGAGCACATTTTCAACGCAATTCTTAAAAATAACTTAAAATCAAAAGCTCACACGACAAATTTCTTAGTGTACCACAAACCTAACGTTTTGATGGCAGGGATTGGTTTATTTGATCCGGTTCTCAGTCCGATGCTCCCTATCTCGCGCGTTTGGGTTATGGCACAGCTTTTAATGATTGTAAGAGGAACTCTATGTCGCTTAATTAGTACTGAAGAGTTTAACCCATTGGAAGCGATATTTGTGAGGTATTATGTAC
Source organism: Pachyrhynchus sulphureomaculatus (assembly GCA_019049505.1). Lineage (NCBI taxonomy): Eukaryota > Metazoa > Arthropoda > Insecta > Coleoptera > Curculionidae > Pachyrhynchus > Pachyrhynchus sulphureomaculatus. Next base: position 122,510,815 of record CM032451.1, read on the forward strand.
GTCTACGAATCGTCTTATACAACTATAACTGCCTAAAAGTCAGGTGGGTACGTTCATCCGTATAAGTAAGTCTGAGAGCTAGTACACTTCTGTTCAAAGGGTTTTATACAGGGTTGAAATTTTGTAAGTAGGTGTGTAACCCACGAGAATCTGCCAGGATAATGCCGGTCCCCTCTTATCAAAAAGTAGTTTCTTCTTGCATATCTTCCCGCCACTGTCTTTTGCATCTCTGTCACAATTTTTACTTTTATTTAGTAAGCACGACGCGTTACATTACACAGTTACTTCGTCGGTTGCAGTTGGTCTTCATTTTATTTATACGAGTTGTGTTGGAAACAAGACCAAACTTTTTAAATAACGTGCCGATGAAAACTTGGAAAGCATGGCTGATACTGAGCACTTCTAGCGGCAGATTTATACTACAAAGTGCCGTTGGGTCTGTTTTGATATGAGCATCAGTTGTCGCGCTACACCCGCTGAACTAAGAGCATACACAAGTCGTTCGTCGGATGCGCGGCAAAGTGACAATGAAAGAACATGAAGAACAACGCCTGTATGTGAAATTTTGCTGTAAAGTTGGTAAAAATTTTAAATAAAGTGGCAGTCGGTGACAATTTTAGGTCTGGATAACCTTCCACATCAACAGACGACGATCATATGGAGAGAGTTCGTGCTGTAATTCATGGAAATCGTCATTTTTAACTGTGCGAGAATTTGCTGACCGAACTTAGACGTTACACCACGATAACACGCACTGACTCACGCGTTTCTCATCAGCATTTATCTGGCAAAACGTCAGACATCCGTTGTACCCTATCCAGCTCCTTTTCCGGACTTGGCCTCCGCAGACTTTTCCCTGTTTTCCCAACTTAAAACCACTTTGCACGGACGTCACTTGCAATTCATAGAGCAGATTCAAGAAGACGCGATAACTGAACGGCCCACTATCACAGCGAGTGAGCTCCAGGAAACATTCCAATGATGGGAATAACGCTTGAAAAGGATATCGTGAGTAGCGGTGACCACTTTGAAGGGAATAGCACTTACAAAGTAGTACAATGAATAATAACATCTTTATAGCAAAAGTTCGGTCCATTTGTAAACGCACCTCGTATTTCATTAAATACCGACCGCATTCGACGAAGTTACTGTGTAATGAAACGCGTCATAATTAATAAATCAAAGTGGAAATTTTATAATAACGAAAATTGTCTTTCATTCTTTCATCTTCTATTATTAGCCATAATCCCTTCCACACGATAGTACGACTTTCACCGAACCACTTTTTTTATAAAACCGACAAATTAATAAATTACTAGACTGTCCCGAACAACACAACACATAATTTACAACTCGCTTAAGTTTTCGTCCTTTTTTAACACGCTAAACACCCCAAAAGGTGATATCAATCAAAAGTATGGAGACTCGTCAGTTGTTTGGTAACTGTGCGAGAATTTGCTGACCGAACTTAGAAGTTACACCACGACAACGCGCAGTAGCTCACGCGTCAGTTCTCATCAGAATTTATCTGGCAAAACGTCAGATATCCGTTGTACCCTATCCAGCTCCTTCTCCGGACTTGGCCTCCGCAGACTTTTCTCTGTTTCCCCAACTTAAAACCACTTTGAACGGACGTCATTTGCAATTCATAGAGCAGATTCAAGAAAACGCGATAACTGAACGATCCACTATCACAGCGGGTGAGCTCCGGGAAACAGTCCAATGACGGGAATAACGCTTGAAAAAGATATCGTGAATAGAGGTGACCGCTTTGAAGGGGACAGCACTTAAAACGTAGTAAAATGAATAATAACATCTTTATAGCAAAAGTTCGGTCCATTTGTAAACGCACCACGTATTTCATTAAATACCGACCGCATTCGACGAAGTTACTGTGTAATGAAACGCATCATAATTAATAAATCAAAGTGGAAATTTTATAATAAAGAAAATTGTCTTTCATTCTTTCATCTTCTATTATTAGTCATAATCCCTTCCATACGATAGTACGACTTTCACCGAAGAACTTTTTTATAAAACCGACAAATAATAAATTACTAGACTGTCTCGAACAACACAACACATAATTTACAACTCGCTTATGTTTTCGTCCTTTTTTAACACGCTAAACCTCCTAAAAAGTGATATCAATCGAAAGTATCGAGACTCGTCAGTTGTTCGGTAGGGACGAACTAGGTTCGAGACACAGCGTATTAAAATTTCACCTTGCGACAGGAGTTGTCCCGGCAGACTGTTATAACCACTTTTAGGGTTGAAAAACGCTTAAAGTACGTACACCAGCTCTCCGACTATTATCAAAATTGCACGAGGAGGGTAAGAAAAATAATATTCTGGTTCCTATACATGTCGTAATCGATAAACAAATGCAAAAGCTGCTAAATTCAAAGAACTAACTTTGTCGACTTATAATCAGTGATAAAGAACAGGACACTTATACCCGACCTGATTAGTTTACGCTTATAAGGCTAAATTATATACTATAATAATAATAGTGAAAAATCAGTCGTTTTTGCTAGGGTGGCCCAACTGTCCTTCTTGGTCCACATACACCTGGAGAGAAAGAAGTCATTAAGGTTAATTTTTATATAATTTAATGAGAATCAAGCTTAACAAAATGCTTTTACCTGTAAATTTCTAACTTCCCGTTCCTGAAACGCCGCGCTGCCTTCCGAAGACGCCAGAGAAGCAGACAGTGGAGACGAGTGAGGACTCAATCCGGCCGTCGTCGTCACCTGAACTTCGTGACAGCTCGACGTGTCGGGCGAGTGCATCTTTCTCCGCGCCGCCTCCACCTCCAATTTTTGACGTAGCTCCAGTATTTTCTCTTCCAGTGTCCGGTTGATGGCCAGTTGTGTTTGGTATTTGCTTTCTACAGCCTAAGACAAGGGCAATTCTTAAATATATTTAAGAAAACGATTCATTTTGGGAAACGCCCTGATAGGTCTCAAAAAAACGAATAATCGCAGGCTTATCCGTTTAGTGTACTCTTTATGTTATAAACTGCTTGGAGAACAGTATCGAGATTCTCATCTTAGTTTCGACTTCTCGTTACATGTGTCTGCGAGCTATGCATTTTATAAGGTGCGATCTATAAGAACATCTCACACTTGCGGCAGAAATGTGTTTAAACTTGGTGATTGACGCCCAAAATTATCGCTTATTAAGGGAATATTACACTTTCTCGGGTCAGAAAATTCGACTTTTTAGAAAGTCTCCTATTTGAAAGTATTATATTTCAATAATATTCTTTGAAGATTTCGGAAAATTTCAAATACTTTCGAAATTATAGATGATTATAGCGCCAAGTCTAATGCAGGCCAAACTGACCGCGCGGAGTGCCAACTTATCTTTCGGCTGTTTACTGTACCATTTTGCTCTACCTACGTCGAACGTCTGCTGCTACTTTTATGATTCTAAGAAAGATAGAAGCAGGTAAAAGAAGAACTTACTATAATGGGTATAATATCTTTTCAGTGCGAGGCAAAACTGTAGCTACAAAGGAAACAGTACGCTGGCCTGCTCAGTTCTAAAATATCGCTCGCAGGGTTAACATCACTCAGTAAACGTCTCGGCTGATATTGTGCAAAATGGATAAAAAAATACAGTTTTTTATGGTAATCGATTTTCAGATAAAAGTGAATCTAATTTTGCCAGTACATCTACAGAAAAATTGTAAAAACTTCGGATTTGAGTCCAAGTACTAATTCAACTTTTAGTATTGTATAGTACAGGGTGAATCAACGATATAGTTCATTACCTCATTTGTTTCGGGAATGACGAAATAGTTTTAGGGTATGTTAAGGTGCACAGTTTAAAATTATTTTTGAGTATACAGGGTACCGTAGAATCTCGATTATCCGAAATAATCTGGACCAAAGTGATTTCAGATAATCGAAATTTGGGTTAATCCGATTTTTTTATAAAATAGAAGTTTAGAGTGAATACAACATTGCAGATTGACATAAAAGCATTTATACGATATGCTATTACGTACGTAGCTATTTATTAAAACAAAGAATAGCACAATTAGTTTACTTATTTTATGTATACTTATGTACGGAAAATCGAAAATAAAACAGTTCCATTCTTAATTCTGTCTTAAAAATGAGGTAATTTTTAACTGCACTCGTTTTGCGTTAGTTCTGTTTTTGGCTGCAATGCCTCTTCAACGTTTGATAAGCAAAACGTCCGCGGCGGTTGCATTTTCTTGTTGTTCTACATAAGTTAACGTTTTTTCTAGGGCCTCTAGTCCTTCTGAATGTGACATTTTTACTGGAATATTGTCAGTGGCTTCTACTTCGTTATCATCATCGTCATCACTGTCTATTTTATTAGCATTTTTGCATACGCTTTTAATTAATTCTTGGTCAGTCATTTCATCTTCCACACTATCACGGTTTAACCATTCACAAACATCGGTTTCCGTAACACTTTCACATCCTGATATTCTTGTAATAATTTGATGTAATCTTTCATTATCTTCTGTTTCTGCCTCTGAGTAATGTCTCTCCTCTTGTGGAATCAATTTTGACTAAGATTTTTCCAGAGTACTACTCTTTACTTGATTCCAGGCTGAAGCTATCCAATATATAACATTTTTCAAATTTATCTTTTTTAGACAATCGGTAAGATTGCCACCTTCATCTACTTCTTCTAAAATATGCTCCAATATCAAACGCCTGTAATTGCGTTTTAAATTTTCCAGTACACCCTGATCCATAGGCTGAATGAGAGAAGTTACAGCAGGAGGCAAAAACGTTGCTTTTATTTCCCCACTTTCAAGTTGTTCCGCACTTGAGTGAGTGGGGGCGTTATCTAGTAACAGAATACATTTTCTAGGATATCCATGTTCTTTTAAAAAAAGTTCCACTTTGGGAACAAAATTTCCAAAAAGCCAGTCTTTAAATAGAGTCGCGTTTATCCAGGCATTGTTTTGACTTTTATACAAAACAGGAAAAGCATTGCGACGAATATTCTTAAAGGTTGTAACATTCATTTTTTCTTAGATTTTAAGACCATGTAATGTTACTGATTTTTCACTTTAAATTGTACTTCTTTTCATTTTTGTATCGAGCGGTATATTAATCAGAAATTCCAAGCCGTTCGGTATATTAGTGTGCTGTGCGGGTTTACGACCGAATCTCTCGATACGCCGGGATTGGTTAAATATTTGTGTCCGCAGTTTTGGTTCCGGCGTAGCCATATTGCCGAGAGAGTGCCCACGGTTTATTTAAGAGTCCGGCGGACAGGAAGGAGGGCGAATTTCCACCGAGCCGCCAAGTAGGTTGTTTCGACCAAGCCGCCAAGTAGGCTAATTTTCCATCGAGCCGCAGCGAGGCTTACTTCGACCGAGCCGCAGTAGAGGCTCATAGCAACAATTATGAGAACTAAGTAAAGCACAAGTTTTTTTCTAACGTAAAGCCGTAGTGGGCTCTAAGTGTTTCCTACAAAGTGTGAAATCGGTTGTGTTCCATCGAAAGCCTAGAAGCCGAAATAAAAAACCGTAAGTTACCAGAACATTCCTCAATAGACCTATTCCCGAAGTAGTGCCTTAATAGCAATTTGAACTGACAAAAAGTGAAGTGAAAATCACGATTCTTCGCTTTCGGGGGTAGTCAGGTTTTAGAATTTAAATGTCTGATTTAGGGACTCTAATAATAATAACTACCTGTTAGGCTAGAATTCTTTGTAATCCTTAAAGACACAGAGGTTAGAACTTTTATTTTAAAATCATGAATAAATTTTCTTTTTGTTGATTAAAGCTAGTGTCTCACTGAATACCTATCTTACTTTTCAGGATAATGACGGCTGTACCAAACTGTTTTTTATTTTCAACAACTGTACACCCTTTCAGTATTTTTTCATTTTTTTAGCTGAAGTTAGATCCTTTCTATTTTAAAATGAATGGTGCCCAAAATTTGTACAGCTAAAGTTTTTTAAAAAAATAGAAAATAATTCCAAAAAGACGTACAAAAATTATCTCTTACCCATATCTCTCTACCAAGGAAAACTGAGCTAGTGTTTGTTTAATTTCTTTAGTTCTTTTAAAATCATTAGTCACTCAATTCATTATCAGAAATTAAAGCGGGGCTGCAAGAAAATTGCGCTCAAGCGTGGGACAAACAACTTTCCACAGGGTACAACAGTGACGCCGCAAAAAGCGGGCGAGTTAACACCGTACAAAAAGATGCAGTCTACGTGGGGCGCAATTAAACACCTTTTCATAGGCTACAAAATGACACCACAACGTGCAGGGCAGTTCACAGGCTACAAGGTTCGTGGATTTGCTGACTTGCCAAAACATAATATTGGGAGTTTGTGCCTTCCTGAAGCATTATTACTGCATGCAAGAACAGTAATACGTTCTTTGCTACGTTTGCAACCAGGTGTTCTAGCTTCTGTTTTTGAAGCTAAGGTATTTGACGGCAACACTTTGTAGTTCAAGCCTGTTTCATCGCAATTATAGATTTGGTCTGGTTGTAAACCATGTTCTTTCATAAGCTGCTCAAAATTCTCTGCAAATTTTTTTTGCAGCAGATACATCAGCCGACAATCTTTCTCCACAAACTTTCAGTTGACGTACACCATGTTTTTTTCCACCTGTCTAAGCATCTATCACTTGCAGAAAAATTTACAGGCGCTTCAATAACCAGCAACTCTTCGCTTAAACTCACTGCCTTATGTTTTAAAATTGTTCCTGAAATTGGTATTCCACGTTCTCGATTCTGTGTAAACCATAAAAATAAAGAATCGTCACTTTTTGCTATTCACCGCTTTTCATACTTTTTCGTGCCTGTGTGGGCGATGACAAAACACTACTCCATTTTTCAAGTTTTTTCGCGATTTTTTGGTTCTTACAAAACAAACGAGTTCTGGTGTCTAAACTTAATTAAAGAGTGACTTTGGATGTTGAAGCGTGGCACTGCATGTCCTCAGCATACTTTTCATAAGATGGTACGTAATTACCGAGTGCTAATCGCAAGCATGATGACATATGTTCGTCAGTTAGTCGATTGCGATATTTTAACTTAATTATTTTTATTTCAGAAAATGCAGACTCGCACAAGTAAGTTGACCCAAACATTGCCGTCAGTTGAAGGGCGATTTGCCTTAGATTCGGATATTTATCTTCAGATATAAAACACCAGAATTTTGTATCAGATGCTGGGGCTTTGAGATGTATATCTGATATAATCTGCCCTAACTCATTTTCAACAGAACATGAGTCCATGTTAAACTGACTTGCTATTTCAGTAGCTAATTCCTCAATGTTTTTACACGAAAAAGGATAACTCATAAATGATGCGATATTTGCCAATTTACTGAAATCATAAAAACGTATTTCGAAATGGCCCAAAATATTTGATAATTCTGCCTCATAAATATCATAATTCAACTGAGGAATCCTTTCTTTTCAGTTGATCTATCATAAGTTGCAATTTACTTTTGAATGCGTTTATTGCGCTAATCATCTCAATAATAGTTTTTCCTTTACCTTGAAGCTCCAAATTAATGGTGTTTAAATGCATTGTGATGTCTGTCAAAAATGCCAACATTTTCCGCTTTTCAGCATCTGAGTGTCATCACCTCTTTCGTCCAGAAAAGCTGTTATTTCGGGCGATAATTCTTGAAACCTTTTTAGGAATTTTCCGCGACTCAACCACCTGACGTCCGTGTGAAGAACTAAATCAGTGTGTTCAGCTGACTCACTATCTTCCAACTGCAATTTAAAGAGCCGTCGTTGCAAGCTACATGCACGGATAGAATTCACAATTTTTATTGCAATGCCCATAATCTCCTCCATGTTTAGAACTTTCGAACACAAAACTTGTTGATTATAATGCAATGGAAGGAGAAAAATGAAGGGAAATCATCATTAGCTCGACACAATGCCACAAAACCGTTTTTGTTTCCAGTCATTGCTGGTGCTCCATCGGTTGTAATGCACACTAGTTTATATATTGGTAGCTTGTAGTTTGTTACAAAATTGAAGAAAACGTCATATATATCTTCGCCACGGGTCTTTCCTTTCAGAGGAATCATTATCAAAAACTCTTCCTTAGCCGACATGTCATTGAACACCATTCGAATAAAAATACACAGCTGGGCAGTGTCTGTCATATCGGTAGATTCGTCGAACTGTAAAGAAAAGTATATACATTCCATGATATTCAGGTTTTAGTTTATCTGCCATGTCCTGACTCATGACTTCAACACGCCTTGTGACAGTCAGACGAGATAACTGAAGTTCTCTAATAGCAGACATAATCTTTGTTTTATTTTTAAAATCTCCAAATAAAGTCTCACTCGATTCAATAAATGCTTCCTTCACAACCAATCCATCATCAAATGGTTTCTTGTGTTTCGCCAATATAATGAGATATTTTAAATGACGCGATCGTTGCAGCTTTTGATTGTTTGGCTGGTCTTGTGAACATGATTTGTTCTTTTTTCAAATAAGTTATTAAATCACGCACTTTTCGTTTTCTTAATTCACTCTGTGACGGAAAATCCTTTTCATAGTTTTTATGAACCGTTTTATGATGCCTCTCTAAGTTCCCACGCTTAGGTATTGCAACTAACGCACGGCAAATGAGACAAATGCACTTATCCTTTACCATACAAAAGAAAAATTCTTCCTCCCAATCGTTATTAAAATGATAAGTTTTACTTTTCTTCGCCGCACTCATTTTGGACTATTTATTAATAAACTTTGTATCGATGTATCGCCTTCAAGTTACAACTCAGACTGACTCCTATTCCTGCAGGCGCAACATTTATATCGGCGCGAACGAAGTCTCGAATGTTCCCGTCAAACACGCCGCCTGAAGTTTCTAGAAAAATCGGCGGGAATCAAAAACGCGGCTTCTTTGACAAGTACCGCGCGTTCCTTTGATAAAGCCGCCTTTTGCCGCTAGCAGGGGGTTATTACGATAAAAGAAAGTGATGAGGGGGTATTCGGGCCTAATTGTGGATCGAATAAATTTTAGTAGTTTATTCATTACATTTTGTTTTAGTTACCTAAAACAAAATCTGTGAATAGTTCTATATCGGAATTTTTTTCTCGTGATCGACTCAAAAAGCAGTCGCGATCGACCGTTTGAGCACCTCTGATCTAGACTGTGCAATTTTAAATGCTTTATTTACCGCACTAATAAGAATTAACAAGTATATAATTTGCTCGCCCGGTACCTTAAATAGGTAGAATCTTTCCCAGGTAAGATCAGCACTAATATTTACGTTAAAAACAAGTTTTTTTTTTGTTTTGCGTATTTAGCGTAATTGCAGTGTAAGTCATACAGTATTTACCTCTAATAAAGCTTCCCTCTCCTCGTTGACGGAGGCCAAAGTGCGTTTTTGCGATCCTATAATCTCGTCTTTTGCGCTTACTGTATGTTCAAGCTCGATTATACGAGCCCTGTAGGCATCTATTGTGGCAGTTTTGGCTTCTAATAGGTGTTGCAGAGCTAAAAAATTAGTAAGTCATAGAAAAATATGAGCAATATTTAGTAGAAACCTGTTTATGGAGCTTAATCATTTCTCGGTCACGATCTTTTTCACACATTATTGTCCACTCTTCATCGACCGTAATCAAACGCTGCAGAAATGGCTCGATTTCGTTACGGTTCTGTAGAGATTCGCGGATAATAAAATTTTTGGCAAAAACTTTGTTTTTTCTTAAAGTTTATATAAACTAACAACTACATTGTAATCTACCAAAGCCCTTACTTCTCAATTCTTCCCGATAAGCCTCCGAAATATTCCTCATTTCCTCGTCACACTGTCTCATCGACGACAGCCGGTCTAATTGCTGCCTGTACCTCACGTGAAGCTCGCCCATGAGAAGCAATTCCCTATTGACCCTCTGCAATTCCTGCTTCACTTTTTCTCCTGCCATGGCTTGTTCTCTGGCAATCTAAAGACAAAACAGAAAAAAACCAAATAAAATATAATAAGTAAAATTATTATTATTGCTTTATTACAGAATATCATATGGGATGAAAAGTCCCGAGACTTTCCGAGAGATGGCAGCACGAATAAAAAAAACATATGATTTTCAATTGGTGTCAACTCTCAGAAGATTCGTGTAAAATTTTCATGATATCTACTAGTTTGCGAGTTACAGCTGTGTGCCTGACACTACTTTTGATTTTTACAAAACGATGGAACAAAAAGAATTTTGATTTGCTTTTTGACGCGAAAAATACAGTCAGAACCCAAGAATGGCTTGAGTGTGTTATAACTAGAGACCGGATTATATGCAACATAAAAATCTTGAGATATGCATGCAAATATGCATGAAAAATGCTTAAAATATGCATGAAAAGGGTCAAAATACGAGTATAAAACATTTCCGTCGTATGTAAGTGTTCCAGGATAATCAGCTACCCACGAAGAGATACTTTTTTTTTGCGGGTGGCATGGTACACGTTAAACTTTAACACAACACGTTAAAAATTGCAAAAAGACTATACTGATGCAAGCGCGTCAACAATAATGTTAAAACTGATATCTTGTTTTAAAATAAAAATTCGCCTTCAAGAAAATTGTTTATTTGATCCACGCTCAAACAAATATTCTTAGAAACTAACTACTTATCACTTAATATCCCGACCAAGAAACAAAGGAATAAAATAATTTTGGGTATTCCCTTGGCACTATAACCTAATCGATTAGATTACTGCAGGTAATGTTCCGGCGATAAGATCGGTTCCAGACGGCGACATTAACAATACCCTGAGCAATTCAATTGCCTAGTAATACCGAGAAATATTGTAAATATAGGGAAAATATGCGTCATTACTAGATTTTGGGTAAAATATGCAATAATCGGTGAGAATGGTCTAAATATGCAAATGCATATGAAAATATGCAAATATTCGGTCTCTAGTTATAACACATGCACTCTGTCGAAAGAAACTATATCTCGATGGTCCAGTAAACATAAATGCGGTCGTGCCGATGATGCACCATGTTCCGGACGTCTAGATGAGGCAGTAACTCCAAAAAAACACGAAAAAATCTGGAATACTGGAACACCCTGTATATGAAAGGTATCCAAATGTTAGAAGATGGCCGGAATACGTATATCGTTCTTGAAGGAAACTATGTTGAAGAATAAAATCGACTTTTGGCAAAAATAATGTAGTGCAAACGTCCCAAATAATATTTTTGGTTTATTCAGCTGTTTATTACCAATAAAATGAACTCATTTTTGTTCTGGAAGTGTATTAGATAATCTACAACACCTTAAAGTACATTTTTAATTTATCAATGAAACAGGGTGTTTATCCGAAACGATGGAAAGAAGGTAGATTATGTCCTATTTTTAAGAATGGAGACAGGGGAAATGTTGAAAATTACAGGGGTGTCGTTCTACTTTGTAACTTCTCAAAGGTCTTTGAGTCAGTCTTGTATACACGTATCTATAGTCAAATTAAAAATCAAATTTCTCCTTATTAGCACGGATTTGTTAGTAAGAGATCTACGGTAACAAATCTAACTGTTATGACACAGTTCATTTCGGAAATATTAGATGATGGTGGGCAGGTTGATGTTATTTATACAGATTTCTCGAAGGCCTTTGATAGGATCGACCATCATGTTCTCATCAATAAGTTGTCTTTCTTTGGTTTCACTGATGGTGCGAGGGCTTTTATAACTTCTTACTTGTTTAATCGAACTCAGTTTGTAGCCTACAACGGATTCAAATCAGAAAGATTTGCGGCTACCTCAAGCGTTCCACAAGGTTCAAATTTGGGACCCTTGCTCTTCATTATGTTCGTAAATGACCTTTGCGAGGATTTAAAATGTAACAGACTAATTTATGCTGATGATCTAAAAATGTTTATGCCAATAGAAAAAACTGAGGATTGTTCCTATCTACAGAGCCAGTTGACTTTCGTACATTTTTGGTGTTGTGACAACAAACTACGAGGCTGGTTTGAAAAGTCCGTGCAAAAATAAAAACTACTTATGTGTTTGGGGTAAACCTTTTTTATTTTTCGACATAGTCTCCTTTTAGGCTTATACACTTCGTCCAACGATGTTCTAGTTTGTTGATCCCTTCCGAATAATAGGATTTGTCCAAGTCTGCAAAATATCCATTAGTGTCTGCAATCACCTCCTCGTTTGAATAAAATCTTTGTCCCGCCAGCCATTTCTTCAAATTGGGGAACAAATAGTAGTCCGAGGGAGCCAAGTCTGGAGAATAGGGGGGATGTGAAACGAGTGGGAATCCTATTTCCATTAATTTTGCGACCACAACTGCTGACGTGTGTGCTGGTGCGTTGTCGTGATAGAAAAGAACTTTCTTGTGGGCCAATCGCGGGCGTTTTTCTTGCAGCTCGGTTTTCAAACGTTCCAATAACGATGAATAATATTCACCTTTAATAGTTTTACCCCTTTCCAGATAGTCGATGAGGATTATCCCTTGCGAATCCCAAAAGACAGTCGCCATAACCTTTCCGGCCGAAGGAACGGTCTTCGCCTTTTTTGGTGCAGATTCCCCCTTGGTAACCCATTGTTTAGATTGTTGTTTGGTCTCAGGAGTATAGTAATGTATCCATGTTTCATCCACAGTGACGAAACGACGCTTAAAGTCCTCCGGATTCTTCTGGAACAGCTGCAAACCATCCTTGCAACACTTCACACGATTCCGTTTTTGGTCAAGCGTGAGCAATCGCGGCACCCATCTTGCGGATAGCTTTCTCATGTCCAAATGTTTATGCAAAATATTATGTACCCGTTCAGTCGAGATGCCCACAGCACTAGCAATCTCACGCACCTTAACTCTTCTATCATCCATCACCATATCATGGATTTGATCAATGATTTCTGGAGTCGTAACCTCCACAGGCCGTCCAGAACGTTCAGCGTCACTTGTGCCCATATGGCCAGTCCGAAAATTTTGAAACCACTTATAAACTGTTCTAATCGAAGATGCAGAGTCACCATAATGTTTATCAAGCTTCTCTTTAGTCTCCTGAAGCGTTTTGCCTTTCATAAAGTAATGTTTAATCACCACACGAAATTCTTTTTTGTCCATTTCTTGAAAATCACTCGACTTCCTTGATTCGCACGAATGCCAAACACAAAGAAATAGACCAATATGGCTGAAACTTGGTGTGCGTTCATTCAAGAGATGCTACTAACTAAACGTGACCTCGATACGCGCCGGTGGTGCCATCTCTCGGACTTTGAACGAACTTTTCAAACCAGCCTCGTATACAGTTTTACTAAAAAGCAATTACTACAGACTGTCATTGAATATATAAATGTTTAAATATTTACCATATTAATGGGAAACTGTTGGGTAATAAAGCTACTATTATTATTATTAACACCTACCTTGCCTTCCGCCAACGCATCTAAAAGGGCCGCCGCGGCTTGTTGCCGTTCCTTATCCAGACTGTTACATTTCGACCTGTAATTGGCCAAATCGTACTCCAATTGACTGTTGGTATCCTTCAAAGTCAAATTTTCATCCGTAAAATTTTTACACATATCCTGCAAATATTGTACGTTGCTGCTAAGCTTTCTTTGGTCATCTGTAGCCTCTCTTCTATAATCTTCGAGTTGCTTTCTAAGATCGTCGATTTCTCGCTGTCCCAATTGAACTTGGTCCCTCTGAAATAAAGGATAGCAAATCAGTTCATAGCCCAGTCTCCAGAGGCAAATTTTGATGAAAAGCTCTCATTAAACGTTAATAGGCTGCATTTTGGCATACAGGTAGTTTTTTTTGGACGTAGAATGCGATAAAAAAAGTTTGCTGCTCTAAGGTATACGCTAAGCCTACAAAATCGAAAATAAAATGGAAAATTCGATTTTCCGCAAATATCTCGAAACATAAAAAAGATATCAAAAAAATAATATAATTTGTTCATCTTGGCGCCATATCTGTGTCGGCCTGAGAACTTTTGTAACTACCCTCGTAGCAACTCCATTGAAAACTTACTAATGCAGAATTGTACTCTTCCAATAATCTCGTACTCTTCGCATCAGACAAGAGCCTTCGATTCCTGTAAGCGTGAGTTTCTCTACGGTGTCTTTCGAACAGAAGCTGCTGATGTACAAGTTGCAATTGGTCTCGCAATGAATTGTTGTCAGCTGTGGCGACGCATTTCTCTATATACCTGCGAGAAAAAAAAAGTTATTTTTTCTATTGCCTTTAATAAATGCTGATCTATTTTTTTTTTTTTTTTTTGTTCATAGGGTTTTATTTTCGGTTTTCTTGAGAGATTGTTAAAATTCATTTTACTATTTCGGTTGTAATCATCGGTCTTAGTTGCTAATGATAAAAAATTAAAACCGACTACAAAGATGGCATTTTTTTACCGGTCAATTATTGGTGGATTTTAAAAAATGCCCTATATGCTTACTTGTCTAAAATATCGTACAAAGATGGTTTGTACTGTTCGACAGCCTGATTCAAAGCCGGCGCAGGGCTGGGCGCTGGACTGGGTTTGATTTCGGCTGCTTCTTCTTTTAACGATGGGAAGATGTTGAGGAACAGATGCTCGTAAGGCATCGGCCAGAAAACATCTGTCTGCGTCGATGAGCTAACTGGTGCTAATTTCTGTAAAAAAATGCAGTACTAAATTATTACGAAAGAAAACGGTATTTTTATATATATATATATATATATATATATATATATATATATATATATATATATATATATATATATATATATATATACATATATATACATATATATATATATATATATATATATATATATATATATATATATATATATATATATATATATATACATATATATATACATATATATATATACATATATATATATATATATATATATATATATATATATATATATATATATATACATATATATATACATATATATATACATATATATATACATATATATATACATATATATATACATATATATATACATATATATATATACATATATATATACATATATATATATACATATATATATACATATATATATATATATATATATATATATATATATATACATATATATATATATATATATATATATATATATATATATATATATATACATACAGTTGACACTGTTTATAGTGAAACTCTATATAGTGAAAAACTCTTTATAATGCAATTTTTTCAAGACCTAGAATATCTTACATACATAGCAATATATACGAATTTTTTCTTTATATAGTGAAAAAACTCTCTATAGTGAAATTTCGGTCAACATTTTGGTCTTTCACTATATAGAGTGTCGACTGTATGTATATATATATATATATATATATATATATATATATATATATATATATATATATATATAATTATTAGACGCACTGTATTTTTTTTTAGTAATTTTATGTTTCTTAAGAGTTTTTATGCAATAATGGTATATTTAAACTACAATATTATTGATTTTTATTTAAAAGAATTGTTGTAGACTACATATTTGTATTTATTTTTAACATATGGCAACACTGTGTTGACAAAGTGATACATGAACGTAAATAAGTACAAACCTGTATCAGTCGCGATCGGAATCGAGTCAGGTACGGACGTGTTTCTGTGGCTTTATGGACTGTGATTGTTTGTTTAACAGTCAGAGAGATGTTTGAAGAAAATTTGTGTAGAAAACAGATTTGCTACCACAAAGGTAATAAAATCACAACTCCAGGATGCTAGCGTAAATGCTTCTGAGCGCACTGTTCGAAGAAAATTGAAAGAATTAGATTTTAAGGCCTGTCGCCCCGCCAGGAAGCCCAAGTTAACAGCTGCAATGAAAGCAAAGCGCCTGAAGTGGGCCAAACAATGGCAAGACAAAGATGTGGACTTCTGGAGATCGGTAAGATACAGCAATTTAATCAATAACTGATACATTATTATCATTTTCAGTTAAATAAAGCAAATAAACATGGAAGTTTATATATTTTTCCTATTTTTGACAGGTCTGCTTCAGTGACGAAAGCGCATTCGAAATTTTGCAGAATAAAGCTCAGTATGTGCGTCGTCGTCATGGAGAAAAGTTTCATCCTGATTGTGTCGTCCCGACGGTTAAACATCCCACCAAAGTGATGATTTGGTCAGTCATCAGCGGCAAGGGCACTGGACGTCTGTACGTCGTCAAAGGAATAATGAGGCAAGATCAGTACAAAGAAGTATTACAAAATCGGTTGATTCCGCAGCGCAGAGAATGGTTTCCAAATGGGGAACCATTCACTTTCATGCAAGATGGAGCTCCCTGCCACACTGCTCGGTCTGTTAAAGCTTTTTTGGCAGAAAAAAATATCCCTCTGTTGGATTGGCCGGGTATGAACCCCATTGAAAATGTGTGGGAGCTGATGAAAAGAGAAGTGGCTAAAGATGTGATTACCAACAAAACCCAGCTCCTAGAAAAGATTATTCATGTGTGAAATCATCATCCTCTAATGCAGGAGACAGTACAATCTTGCATTGATAGCATGCCGCGCAGAATTAAAGCTTTGATAGCGGCTAAAGGTGGCTCAACTAAATATTGACTTTTACTAACATTAATTTCACTTTTCTTTAAAACTTAATAAACTTATGCTTTTCTAAATTAATGCTGTTTTATTTATGTCAAATAAATAGGTAATTGATTGGATAATATAAAAATAAAAAACAAATCAATTTAAAATAATAAAACGGTACAATATCACTCGGTAATTAATATTTTACATGAAATCTTGCAGTGCGTCTAATAATTTGGCCAGGGACTGTATGTATATGTATGTATATATATATATATATATATATATATATATATATATATATATATATATATATATATATATATATATATATACACCGGGTGTTATAGAATTCACTACATATATTGGAACTGGTGGGTCGTTGCGGCAGGATTGACTGCAAAAAATTCACTTTAAATACCGGATCGCAATAATAAAGGAAAAAATGTCATGCATATTTTTTCCGCACCCCACTGACGAACGCTGAACACCAGAATATGGAAATACGTAAATCGGAGAGAAGATTTTTTTTCCGATCCCGACGGTCGGCTTTTCCCAAATAAATTTGATAAAAAAAAATATTAAAATATTTTTCTATTCTAAAACCGAATCGGCCCTTTTGTTATTCGCATTCTAAAGATTAAAGCATTTATGCGCCGACTGCGGTGTTTTCTTTTCAGCGAATGTTTACCAATTATGGGGGTAAGGTGTCGTAAAGATCAATGTTTTTTTAAAGAGAGATGAACTGACACAGTGAATAAGAAATTTGCAGAAAGTGTAGAATATAGCAGCAAGTGAGATAAATTGTGTCATTGGTACAGTTGGTTAAGGTTTAAATTTGTCACGGACAACTTAGGATATGTTATATGGACATCCATTGTACATTTAAGGTACATTTATTTATTTCATATAAATGTACATTGCACACTGCACAACTGAAGTTAAAGAAAATTATCCAAATGAATTATACAAAAATATTAGCAACCAATCTATAAGGTACGAATTTAAGGTACCCATTTAGGTAGTTATCTTGAAAAAGTTTAGGGAAAAATCTATTTGAAAATCTGTTTTTATTTTGCTCCCAAACAGCTGTTAAATAAAAAATAGCGCATGTCAATAATAAAGAAAAAAATCGACCCTAATAAAAAAAAATATATATAAAAATTATTATATTTTAAAATAATTACTTACTACTTAACAGGTTCCATATTTCAG
Source organism: Pachyrhynchus sulphureomaculatus (assembly GCA_019049505.1). Taxonomy (NCBI): domain Eukaryota; kingdom Metazoa; phylum Arthropoda; class Insecta; order Coleoptera; family Curculionidae; genus Pachyrhynchus; species Pachyrhynchus sulphureomaculatus. The sequence continues at coordinate 122,528,529 of CM032451.1, forward strand.
TATTTTAAGGTTAAATTTTGACAGGTATTCACCAAAATTTTATTTGCTTCCTCGTAAAAAAAGATAATAAAATAAATATTGAGATGGATTGTTCCCCTTTATTTATTATAGACTAAAGAGATTTTTTTGTCAAACGTCGACAAAAAATTGTTTTATTATCGCCGACAGGGGAGGCTCGTGTATATTATCTTATACGTCTTAAATGATTCTTTCAACATAGTTTTGTAAGGACTTAATGTAGTTTCCACAGTTTTTTGTACAGTACTTTTTGTAGTATTGGAGATAAAGATTTTACAGTTTTTTAAGGCTTTATTTAGCGTTAAATCCCGAAATAGACAGTTCACTATTTAAATGTGGCTTTTTCATTATTGATAATAATAGAAGCGTAAGATCGATGTGCTTTCATTACTTGAAATTGTTTGAGAGAGAAAGAACATTTATATTTTTAGCTGCTTTAAAGAAATGTTCGAAAAAGACGTTTTTGTCCATGGGCCAAACTTCAGCCGCTTGAAATACAACGATGCCAATGATAGAAACTCTTTGGTAAGCTTCTACAAATAAACTTGCAACTTGATATTGCGTTACTCGAGGACCTGGATTTGCCCTCAATTATTTTTCTGTTGCTTGAATAAGAGCTCATAGGTTTAAAAAGAAGACACGCCGAGTGGCTGAAGCCGGTGAGTGTGCTTGGCAGCTGTAACACTAACCTTTGCTATGTTCAACGCTTCCCGGTTCTTCGAACGCATTGTACGTCCATCAAGCAAAAGTAACACTTTATTTTCAAGGGTTGACTTTACGATGCTTATAAAAGGTTTCATCCATTTTATAAATTGGTTTGACTTAATATAGCCAGTACTTTGAATAGTGACAACACTCTCAGAAGGTGCGCCGTTCCCCAGTTCACGATTTTGTCCCCATTCTTTTGAATATTCAATTCTAAAACTTTTTGCGTCTTTTTCTGAACGGTGGAAAATCCACTTTCATCAACGTTAGATATTCCTGTAGACGAAAATTTATTTTTATTTACAATTGTGATGCGAGGGTCGATTTGCCCTACTCTCCCTACTTGAACACAGTTGTTTCGGCACCTAACCGAGGTCAAGGTTAGTCTTTCATGTGCGGGTTAGTTTAGTAAATATTTGGGACAAAACTCCTGCCCTTTTTTTTAATTTCCAGAAATGGCTATTCCAGCAGAATTCGGCTCCTGCCTACAAAGCTGAAAACACTAAAAAATTGCTACAGCGGCACGTCCCTGCTTTTATCGATGTTAATGACTGACCAAGCGGTAGTCCGGACCTGAATCTGCCCGATTATTGCTTGCTGACCAAATTGGAAGCTATTTCCTGCAAAGAGTCTTTAAAAAAATAAAAATCTTTCTTTCGGGTTCCCGAATTTCCTCGAAGGTCGTTCTTTGCGAGTGACATTAGATGGATGCGGATTCTGTGTATCATCCAGCCGAAAATCAATGTATTACCGGCTATCTACAAAAATAGTAAGGTTCCGCTGTAATCGCGCATAACATAAGTTGAGACAAACTATATTAATTGACAACTAACCTGTTTGCCGGCTCTAGCGTCAAGTCCATTAGACGTATTCGAAACCTGATCTTCCGAAACAGTCTCTTCATCAGTCTCATAAAACGGTTTGCTCTTATTATCTTTCAACGGTGCCAACGGACTCTTCTTCATGTCGGGACATGAGTTCGCTCGCCTTACTATCGAGTTGCTCACAAATGGAACGCCTAAAACCAAGTTCGATTACTCAACATTAATTATTTAAACACTAATCGACCTTACCGTTTCCAGGACTGCTCCCGGTCGACATCTCTATCCTTTCCGGTTCCGGATTGCATTGACTGTGGTACCTGAACCGTCTTATTCTCTTCTTAAAATTATTTATGGATTTAGAGTTGGGCATGTGTAAGCCGCCGGCAGTGCATGGCGAACCATGTTCGAGGTCTTCTGCGTTTGTATTGTGATCGGCTAAAAATAATTGGGAGTGGAATTTGCTAAATAGGACGGGTGGTAAGTTGTGGCACTTTTAACTATCACAGGTCGTTCTCTGTAAGCATTAATAATGTCCCGAGTTTGCCAGGTTTCCCTCGATGCTTTCAAATTATTTTCTCGGCAAACCGAATGTAAAAAAGGGAAATCGTGCTTTATGAGAACGGAACGTGGGAAATTGTAGTGACTTTTTGACGTTTTGGTCACGATTGCACGAGGCATCCCCCGGGATTATCTATATTTCGAAATTGATACGCGAAACGTCGTAAAGGCACTAAAATCAAATTGAAACAAATTATACGGGACGTCTTAAAAACTAAAAAACGTAAATTGGGAAAAACTATTAATTAAAGTTTTAATATAATTTTAATAAACGTTGGTAGAAGACCACGAGCGTTCCGGAAGATCTTCGACTGCAACTACGCTTGAAATCATCGCCAAAGTTCAACAAATTATTCGTGAAGATCGTATTCTGGGCATTTCTGACGGATTTTCTATTTTTGAGAAAACGACCAGAGCTTTAGAGCGAGAAGAGTTTCCTCCTGCATCACGACAATGCACCGATCGACGATTGTTCTGGACGCAACAGCTTTTGGCGAAGAATTTCATAACTATCATCACCACCCCCCGTATTCATCTGATTTTGCATCCTGTGACTTCGGGTTGTTCCCCCATATGAAGATAAAGTTACAGGGTCCCCGCTTCAAGACGGTAGGAGGAACACAACGCAAATCGCCGGAAGCGCCGGAGACGTCCCAAAAACGTATTCGGGGAATACTTTGAAGGCAACGGAAGTCACGAAACCTAAAAGCAACTACTTCAAAATTTATAGGGTTAGTCTGGCAATTTTTGAATCGCATCACGAATATTGTCGCGTAGATAATTAAGATTTTAAAAAGCACTAAAGTTACAGACAAGACATAAAACTATATTCATCCATTCATAATCAACAAATACTTACAGTCATCTAAATCGGGCAGCACGCTATCACAGGCTCTCGCGATCTTCTTCTTGTCAACCACGGACTTGCCTGCCGATACGGATATCGACGACACTTCCTCGTCCTCCTGGCTCATCGGAGATTCGACACGTTGACGGTTGATGGCTTCGGGGTTGATTATCTTCAGAGGGCTCGAAGGAGGGGGTTTCGAGCCGGTCAGTTGCTGTTCTGAAGTCTGAAGTGAAGTAGTAAAAAAACACGTTACTATATGGAATTTATTTGTAAGGTAAGAGTACATTAGAGGAGAGTATTCTTGCTGCTCTATTAATTTCTTAGGTTTGTCTAAAGAGCAAAGGACAAATCTAGTAACGCGTAGCGTTTTCTTCTCTATTGCCTCGGATAATAGCCCAACAATGGGCCCAATACAGCCCCAGCGAAACTTTTTAGATCAAAATTTTACTTGAAAATAAGATCAGCCGTCATTGTCGTACATCTATTTCATTCTGTGCCTTTCTTCCAATTATTTTCACTCATTTTTCGGAAGAAAAAAAAAAAATCGTAAAAACTGCAAAAAGCAACGAACTAGGCACAAAATTTTGCGAAAACACTTAGATCAGCGGCAGCAACTGGCCGACCAAACATTTTTTTTGTGCGACGTCATTTACATAGCTAGATCGACAACTTTTAAAAAAAACAGCCTCGATAAATGGCTACACTGTTACGGTATTCAAAGCGGTCTACGCCGCAAAATAACAGGCGACCATTCAGGTCTCTTTGAGGCGTTGCATGGAAGTAGAATATTGTAACTTTTACATATGATCATGACGGGATAAATGTCGGACAGGGTTGCAATTTAGTCCACTGTTCGCTATTTGACCTATCTTTAAATGGATGACCGATTTGGCCAAAAATGGTTTAAAAATGACTTGCTTTCTGTCCCTCTTGGTATGAAAGTCCAGGCTACTGCCCAAATGGATAATCTGGAATGCTTAATGAGAACATTTGAGCGATAGCGCAAATTTCCCCATTAAAGTCACGTGCTGCATAAAAGATTAATTAAAAAGGGTAAAGTAATACCAAATTTTTCCGAATCTTTTCCATATTCAGTGCCCATGATTACCGACTGTCCTATAAGTACAAGGGACGTCCAATAATTAACAAGACAAACAGCAATAATAGGAAAACTACTAAATATTTTTAAAAGAAACTTTCTGTTCTGTTCACAGCAATTTGTCTCGTTAATTTCGAACGCCCCTCGTTGATTACTTAGCGTTCGGTTTATCGTTCCGTTTTCGTTCATATTTAACCTAACCCTCCCCTACTCACCTGCACAAGCTGTCTCTCCTGACTTAACCGATACATCAAATGCTGACTTAGACTAACGGCACCCGCCGGCCTCGAATCGACCGCCATACTACTATTCGTCCCATCCCCGCTCCTCGCAGGGAAAACGAACGGCGACGGTTCCTTCCTCATAGGCGAGGAGGGCACGCTATTCGTAGGGGTGCCGCTCACGATGTACCCGCCGCTCGAATTGGAACGGAATGAAGTGAGGGCGCGGACGACGTTCGATTTTGAGGCTAGGGGCATGACTGGAGTTGCGGTGAAGTCCTGTAAGCGTACACAAGCAAGAGACGTGGTACATTAGGCAAGCGACCAGGATGGAAAAAGCAGTAATGACAGTATGTGGTTATTCTCATGTAACTTGACATTTATTTGACGACTATCTATTTATTCTCACTTAAATATTTAATTTAATTGATTTAAATCACAAAGAGGAAAGTGAGAAAATCATTCCTCCGAGATTTTTGCTTATAATAACGTTTTAAGGACGCGGAAAAATTTTCATGATTATCCAATTCCTCTTTGTCTATTGGACGACAACTTTCTAGCGAAATGATATATCGATTTCAAATCAGGTGCATATATAATACCTGAGGTAGGACAGGAATCTGTAGTTTTTAAGAGGTTATCTGTCTAGAGGAAAGTGTTGAAAGGACTGGAAGTGATACATTTTGTATAGTTTCAATAGTATTACGAGAATTTGCCCGAGAGATAGCAGCACAAAGAAAAAAAACATGATTTTCAGTAATAAAAATTTTTATATTAAAAGCAATCAACGTACGGAACACTAATCGCGCAAGTCCGACTTGCACTTCACGGTTATTTATAATTATTTTCAATCATAACGTGAAATGAGTACTTATTGGAAAATTATTAATAATGAATTTCGGAACACGTTATAAAAAGATTCTCCTTGAAATCCAGATGTAAACAAAACCCGTGAGCGCGCTGGCAGCCATGTTGTTGGCACGATAGGGGACGCATGCGTGATACAAAACAGGACGTAAACATTTTCTTGAACATCGCTACTGTGTTTTATGTTTACTCTGATATCACGCCTTCTAGGAACTTTAAATTGCTGTTGGGTAGCAGTCACTTCAACGAGAGGCGAAGATCTTGTTCTTGGATACAAAACGGAAAAAACCTCTAGAGGTGGTTCTTATGATTAGATTCCAGTTCTACCTATTGAATGATTCAGTTTACGAGGCTGGTTTGAAAAGTCCGTGCAAAAATAAAAACTACTTATGTGTTTGGGGTAAACCTTTTTTATTTTTCGACATAGTCTCCTTTTAGGCTTATACACTTCGTCCAACGATGTTCTAGTTTGTTGATCCCTTCCGAATAATAGGATTTGTCCAAGTCTGCAAAATATCCATTAGTGTCTGCAATCACCTCCTCGTTTGAATAAAATCTTTGTCCCGCCAGCCATTTCTTCAAATTGGGGAACAAATAGTAGTCCGAGGGAGCCAAGTCTGGAGAATAGGGGGGATGTGAAACGAGTTGGAATCCTATTTCCATAATTTTGCGACCACAACTGCTGAGGTGTGTGCTGGTGCGTTGTCGTGATGGAAAAGGACTTTCTTGTGAGCCAATCGCGGGCGTTTTTTCTTGCAGCTCGGTTTTCAAACGGTCCAATAACGATGAATAATATTCACCTGTAATAGTTTTACCCTTTTCCAGATAGTCGATGAGGATTATCCCTTGCGAATCCCAAAAGACAGTCGCCATAACCTTTCCGGCCGAAGGAACGGTCTTCGCCTTTTTTGGTGCAGATTATCCTTTTCCTTTCCCCTTCCCCCCCTCCCCCCCTCTTTTCCCTCTTCTTTTCCCTCCTTCCCCTTGGTAACCCATTATTTAGATTGTTGTTTGGTCTCAGGAGTATAGTAATGTATCCATGTTTCATCCACAGTGACGAAACGACGCTTAAAGTCCTCCGGATTCTTCTGGAACAGCTGCAAACCATCCTTGCAACACTTCACACGATTCCGTTTTTGGTCAAGCGTGAGCAATCGCGGCACCCATCTTGCGGATAGCTTTCTCATGTCCAAATGTTTATGCAAAATATTATGTACCCGTTCAGTCGAGATGCCCACAGCACTAGCAATCTCACGCACCTTAACTCTTCTGTCATCCATCACCATATCATGGATTTGATCAATGATTTCTGGAGTCGTAACCTCCACAGGCCGTCCAGAACGTTCAGCGTCACTTGTGCCCATATGGCCAGTCCGAAAATTTTGAAATCACTTACAAACTGTTCTAATCGAAGGTGCAGAGTCACCATAATGTTTATCAAGCTTCTCTTTAGTCTCCTGAGGCGTTTTGCCTTTCATAAAGTAATGTTTCATCACCACACGAAATTCTTTTTCGTCCATTGCTTGAAAATCACTCGACTTCCTTGATTCACACGAATGCCAAACACAAAGAAATAGACCAATATGGCTGAAACTTGGTGTGCGTTCATTCAAGAGATGCTACTAACTAAACATGACCTCGATACGCGCCGGTGGTGCCATCTCACGGACTTTGCACGGACTTTTCAAACCAGCCTCGTAGATATGAAACAGTGAAAAATCAACATGACTTTCAAATTTCGCGATACCGAAAACACTAAAAATAATATATTGGAAGCCACCACAAGTCACCGCCTCTTCAACCCTGTACATTTTTTATACGGGTGCTTAGAAATGCCTAAATTATTTTTTTCTAAACCAAAAATAAGGAATAAATCACAAAATTCTAATGGGTACTTTTTTAGGCCACTTTCCCTTCGCATACTTTTTCAATTAGAATAAAAATAACTTGATTTTCAGCTTTTAGAACCCCAAAAAGGACATATAGCATTCGACAACATAATCGAGGGTACCCTCCTTCTTATACTCCTTATAGGTGGTGCGATCCAAAAGCTTCCGAACTAACGCTATATAGCAAGAACTCAAAATAGTATCCGCTCGCGCCGATAGGCGGCGGTAGGTACATCCCTAGCAAGGCTGCGGGGCAAGTTTCAATTTGCTAATTCGTTCAGTTTGTTTTGTATGCACATTTATGTGAAGGTCTAATAGTGTCTCTGCAGAAACTGGATACGTAAAAGGACATCGCGTGTGTGAAATCTTGTTTTAAACTCAGGGAAAATTCAACTGAAATGTATGCAATTATTCGGACAGCATTTGAGGACGAAGCCCTGAGACGTACGCAAATTTTTGAGTGGTTTTCGTAATATGCCGAACTTCTGTGGACGGCAACAGGCGTTTCTGGAGACCTTCGGTTGCAGTATCTGACAAGCTTTCTATGGGTTAGAAAACAGTCAAGCCTCTGGAGCGAGAATAGTTTCCTCCTGCACCACGCTAATGTACCGGCCCACAGTTCGTTCTATAAGCAACAGTTTTTGGCGAAGAATTCCATAACTGTCCCTTATTTACATTATTTGGCGACTTCGGACTGCTCTCCCATAGAAAGATGAAGTTAAGGGGTTGCCGCTTCGAGACGGTAGAGGAGGTACAATGCGACTCGCAGGCAGCGGTAGAGGCAGTGGCAACATCGACCAGTGAAGAAAATGGTGAAATCAGTGGATTCGAGTGTAGGGAAATTACTTTGAAGATAACGAGAGTTACGAAGTCTAAAGCTCACTACTTCGAATTTTTTAGTGTTAGTCTGGGAACTTTTAAATCGCACCTCGTATGTGTATCTATAAATATTTAGGCTCAACATTTGGTCAATATTTAACCAAAAACAAGGAAAAAACCGTTATAATACAAATCAAATCAAAATTTATCGACACTCAGCTCTTAGATGTTCTTGCCAGGAAAAAATATCGATCATAAAGTATAGGTTCCTTGTCTACTTTAGTACATCTCATTTCGTTCGAGAGTTATCGTGGTAACAGTTCGATGAAAACTGAAAACTATAAACTATGTTTTTCATAATCTAGGCACTCTAAACGGTGAAGAAATACAAAAATCTCGGAGTGTATGGATGTTAAAAGTTACATAGGAATCCCTAGATTGTTCATTTACCACTTACTTTATTCTACATCACAGAGTATTTTAGTGACTAAATTTTCCATACAGCGACACTGTTTTGTGTCCCAACAAATAGAATTAACTCAATAAATCATAAAGCTCTATGGTGCATTTACCCTAAAGTAAACGATAAAAGAAACACAAGCAATGAGCGTCGTGAATCCTTTGAGTTATCTAAATTCAAAATTTTACAAAACAGGAACGTCCACCGTCGTTTGGAAGTCACGTTAAACTGTAAGTCTCGAGGCTGAACAACCTTGGATGACACACATTAGGTGTGTAAATAAACTGCTTTATTGACATAACGCAAAGTATGAAATGATGTGACTTGTCCGTATTTTTTTTTAAGATAAATTAAAGGATTCTAGCTTGCTCAATTCCTTACGGTGGTGCCAATTCTGAAAATGACTAAAATATCGTGAAATGTTCGACTAATATAAAAAACGTTCGGATATTAAAAAATCCATCATTTTTATAATATTTTCATTCTGGTGGAATTTTTTACTCTCAAATGAATAAATACATATATTTTTAAAGTTTTGACCTTGTCCGAGATTTGAACCAGGAACCTTCGTCTTTTTTAAGCAACTGCTGTGCCAAATGAACTATATAGGCTTGTAAATTCCATTAACCAGTCGGTCATGCCTTTTATCAATTATGTACCAGATTCAAAATAAGAGGTGCAACACGAGAACGCCTATTGCAATTCCAACTGGATACTAATTTAAATGCATTGGTTATTCAAATTTCCAAATCTATGTCAATTAAATCAGTAAAGATCTATGTAGGTGTAGGTATCATCTGACTATAACCCCCTCCCCCGACTGACCGACAAACTGACAAGCAGCGAAACCAAAAATAAATACACAATATAGTGGTGAAAGCAAAACTGCAGTATTTGGGGCAGGTTATAAGGGGATAGAAGTACGATTTGCTACAGATGATAATATAAGAAATAGATCAAGGACAAAGCGTAGGTGAAAAAGCGACACTCATGGTTGCGGAACCCACAACCAAAAAACCATCTATTTGACTGGGTAGTCTTGAGAATACGTTTAGCGCGGATGATTGCCAACCCCAGTAAAGGACATGGTGCCCGAAGAATCTTTTTCTTGCCCGACTGGAATTTCTGGCAATTACAAACCGAATAAACATTATAAGTTTTAAATCAGTCCACGTAAATATAAAAATTGAAATCAAGCACTACCAACGGGTCGATCGGATTCGTAAGCCTTAGTAGTTCAACCGGCAAAGCAACGGCCTATAGGAGCAAAGGTTTCTGGTTCAAATCTCGGTCAAAGTAAAAATTTTCTTTTATTCGCTTGAAAAACAAAACTATATATTTGTTAATATACACTGATGATTATACGTATAATTTTATAAGTTTCTACAAAATTATTGAAGGCAAAAAAAATTGTATATACAGGACGTTAGAAAAATAATTCAATATATTGAAACGGGGGTGTAGTCCTTTTAAATAAATTTAAACACGACTGAAAGTATAATAAAAGTCAGGATACGCCATTAACCCAGTCATCAGTTGCGTTCTTTAAAACAAGACGAACAGAGACGGCATGCCTCAACTTCATCTCGACGCAAGCGCTAGTCAGCTGTCAAAGCTCATAAAGATTGTTTACGTTGGTTGGCATGTAAATGTCAGATAAAACTTCATTATATTTAGTTTTTATTTTAATTTACCTAAGTGGTCTGAAACAGTGATGGGCGATAACGGATTGTCCCTATCCATAACCGGTGGCAACGTATCTATCGATAATTAAAATTTTCAATAGTTATCAAATACATCGATAGTTACCAAAAATCTAGCTACTGACATATTGATATTCATCGATGTATGGCTAGTTATCAACGACTATCGATAATCATCGATATGTTTCGATATAGCGATAATTTTTATTTCAAAATTGACAACCTGGACGGGGGAAAACTTTTAAAAAGAAAGAGGAAGAGAGAACCTTCGCTTCTAAAAACAAGTTATTACCTTTTAAAATGACCTGGCTGAAGATAACTAATGCTAAGGAATATATCGATAATTTTCAATTCCCTTATTATTCGATATATCGATAATTATATTGATGATGTTAATGCTTGATAATGAAAATTAGAAAGCAATTTTGAAGTTCAGCGATGTTGGTTTCAGCTTGAAAAGTTCTGGAATCTTATTAAAAACGACTATTCATTAATATCTATCAGTTTCAATATGTCAAACTATTTTAACAACCTGTACTACACAACAGTTTATACCAGTACACCAAATCTCTACACAAACCATGTGAGCGTCAACAGGAGCTAGTAAATTTAATACGGTTAGCGAAACACACGGCGAGTCCAAAAATAAAGTGTTTGGTGCAGCGGTGATGACTGTCATTTAGTGGCATCCTGCCAAAAATTCCAAAGTCCCAATATAGCAAGCTGTACATTGAAATATCATGTAGAAACTAATCGTATTGTTCCTACGTTTTATGTTACATTGAAATATCATGTAGAAACTAATCGTATTGTTCCTACGTTTTAACACATGGGCTGAAAAGTCCCGGGCCTAACAAAGAAAACACGGTTTTTGTGGTTCAAAATTAGCTTTATTCATCAACGTAATCTCCATCAAGAGCAACGCAATCATTCCAGCGCCGATCTAACATTTCAATACCACTTTTGTAGAACGATTTATCTTTTGCCTCAAAATAGGCCTCAGTTTCAGCGATAACCTCTTCATTCGTGCCAAATTTCTTACCGGCGAGCATTTTTTTTCAGGTCTGCGAACAGCCAGTAGTCGCTGGGAGCCAAATCTGGCGAATACGGTGGATGTGGGAGCAATTCGAAGTTCAATTCATGTAGTTTTGCCATTGTTTTGATTGACTTGTGACACGGTGCGTTGTCTTGATGAAACAAAATTTTTTTCTTTGCCATATGCGGTCGTTTCTTTGCAATTTCGGCCTTCAAACGCTCCAATAACGCTATATAATATTCACTGTTGATGGTATTTCCTTTCTCAAGATAGTCGATGAATATTACACCACGCACATCCCAAAATACCGAGGCCATAACCTTTCCAGCCAATTGTTGTGCTTTCGGGCGCTTTGAACGAGGTTCACCAGTTGCTGTCCACTCAGATGACGATCGTTTTTTGATTCCGGAGTGAAGTGATGGATCCATGTTTCATCCATTGTCACATATCGACGCAAAAATTCCGGTTTGTTACGTTTAAACATGGCCAAACACTGCTCAGAATCATCAACACGTTCTTGTTTTTGATCAACAGTGAGCAAACGCGGCACCCACTTTGAACAGAGCTTTCTCATAGTCAAATGCTCATGCAATATAAAGCCAACACGTTCTTTTGATATCTTTACGATGTCAGCTAACTCACGCAACTTCACTTTTCGATCATTCAAAACGATTTTATGGATTTTTTTGATGTTTTCTGGTGTTACCGCCTCATTTGGACGTCCACGGCGTTCTGCATCATCGGTGTCTCTACGACCACGTTTGAAGTCAGCAAACCAACGTTTTATTGTTGTTTCTGATGGAGCGGAGTCCCCATAACACTTTTCAAGCCATTGCTTCGCTTGAACGGTATTTTTTCCCGTCAAGAAGCAGTGTAAAATTAAAACACGAAATTGTTTTTGATCCATTGTTTTGAAAATAACAAAAGTAGCGTCACTCTTAGCACAATAACTCACAAACTAATGAATAGAATATCATGAAATTTTAACAGCTGTCTTTTGAAGGTTAGTATTAACTGAAAAAAAAGGTGACTGCAATAAAACTAGCGCCATCTATGTGTTAGGCCCGGGACTTTTCAGCCCATGTGTTATATGTTTTCTTCTAATCATGAACTCATTTTTACTCTAACAAACATGAAATCAAACCAACAACACAGCGAATAAAAACTAGAATTAACACTTTTTAATAATACCACAGATAACGTAATTATTTTTCTTTCAGTAAATGACTATTACTGAAAGAATTTTTCGAGACATATGGAAAAACTATTTATTATTAGAGTAACCAAATTTCTGTTTCGGGTAATTAGTTCTGCATGTCACGTGATCGTTAGTATGGCGGGAAATTTGATTAAACTGATATGGAATCACGAAAGTCAAGTTAATAGTCAGAATATCGAAAAAAACCCTTTTTCCTCTGATCTTTCACCTTTAGACTTTTTTTATGAGAGCACTTAAAAAATGCCATTCAGAAATCATGAACATTTAGAAATTGTATAGGTCAGGGATGTCAAAGATACGGCCCGCGGGCCGCATCCGGCCTCCGGGACGTATCAATAAGGCCCGCGATCGCAATGTGTCACAGAAAGAAGAATCATGTTTTTTAGAGTTTTTAGACTTCACTCGATTCCTCTACGGAAGTTTTAAAATGCGCACACTACATTTATAAGTAATTTCAAGGGCAGCGCGTGCCTTGACAAGCGAGAGAGATAGACAGTAACGCCATCTCTTAGCAACAAGCGGAAATACCCTATTATTTTTTTGTTGAGAACAATAGAATCTTCCACGCGCTTCGAGTCTAGACTAGAACCTTCCTTATCGATATCATAAAAGGAGTGCGTCGGCGCGACGTGAGTCAGTTGAGTGTGAGTCGAGTAATCGAAGCGATACGGTCGGAGAAGGATTTTAGTTGTACTGCGAAGTAGTGATTGTGAAGGTATTGTGCATTTGTTTGTGTCGTGCGCGTTACGATTTTGGCATAATGTCACAAAAACGTAAAGTTGATAGTGAGTGCAGAGTTTTTCGGTCTAAATGGGAAATTGCATATTTTTTCATAGAATGGAAAGGTAAAACCACTGTGTTTGATTTGCAATCAAACAGTTGCTGTTTGTAAGGAGTTTAACTTGAAGAGACACTATGATACGAATCATAAATCAAAATTCGATTGTTACACTGAAAAAATAAGAATGGACACATTGTCATCTTTAAAATCTAAACTTCAAGGTCAACAATCGATGTTTACTAAAGCTAATACTGAGAGCGAAGATGCCCTGAAATCAAGTTTTATTATTGCATTAGAAATCGCGAAGAGATCAAAACCTTTCACTGATGGTGATTTTATTAAAGCCTGTATGTTGAAAGTTGCCGATGTTTCATTTCCATTTCAAAAGTCAATAATTCAAAATATTTTGCTGTCAAGAAACACTGTTGCTTCAAGAATCAATGATTTATCTCAAAATTTGGTTCTTCAACTGAAGGAGAAAATTAAGGAATTTACAAACTTTTCACTGGCTGTTGACGAGAGCACTGATACTGTTGATACAGCTCAACTTGCTGTTTTTATACGAGGTATTAACAGTAACTTTGAAATAACTGAAGAACTATTAAAGTGCGTTCCATTGACCGGTACTACAACAGCAAATGATATTTATTCTGCAATCGAGCATTTGATAGCAGAATATGAACTCGACTGGAATATACTTAGCAGCACAACTACGGATGGCGCCCCTGCCATGGCTGGCAAACATTCGGGCGTTATAACTAAATTAAAACAGAAAACATCAGGGAATTTTGTGGGATTTCACTGTATAATTCATCAGGAATCATTGGCATCCAAACATTTAAAAATGGACCATGTCATGCAACCTATAATTAAAATAGTAAATTTTATAAGGAGCAGAGGACTAAATCACCGACAGTTCAGAGGCAGTTTTTACAAGATTTGGACGAAAAGTTTTCTGAGGTTCCTTACTTCACCGAAGTTCGTTGGCTCAGTCGAGGAGTAGTTTTAGAAAAAATTTTTGCATTATGTGACCCTATTCAAGCTTTCATGTTAGAAAACGGCAACCCAATTGATTATGACAATGACTGGTGGGTTGATTGTGCCTTTCTGGTAGATATGAATAAACACTTGACTGATCTGAATGTAAAGTTACAGGGTAAAAATTTGATTGTCACTCAAATGTATTCATGTATTCAAGCCTTTGAAACAAAGTTGAGGCCGTGGGAAAAAACAGGTAAAAAATCAAAATTTGGATCATTTCCCTCATTTAAAATCATTTGGCACAGTGAACCAAAAAAAATTGGATCAATATTCTCAACTTCTGCAAAATTTGATCACGGAATTCAACAATCGTTTTGAAGACTTTCACAAAATGAATGAAATGGAATTCCCAATTTTCAACAATCCATTCAATTTTGAAGCTTTACAGGCACCAGTTCATTTGCAAATGGAGTTGATAGATCTTCAATCGGACAGTATTTTGAAAGAAAAATTTAAAGAGATTAACGCTCTTACATTTTATACACAATATTTCAAGAGTTTGGATAACTACCCGGAATTAAAAAAGCATGCAGCACGCATTCTCTGCATGTTTGGTAGCACCTATTTATGTGAGCAGATGTTTTCCGTCATGAAAATAAATAAGAACAAACATCGCACAAGACTTTCGAATGAACATCTCCAATCAATTCTTAAAATAACTACAACGAATATGATAGCTGACATCAATGAGCTTGTCAAAAACAAGAGAAGTCAGGTATCTGGATCCTCGAGCTCAAAATAATTACCCTCTTTTATAACTTTGATATAATTTTTAACAACCGTATATTATCTATAATATATATAAAATGCAACGTCTCTCTGTCTGTCTGTCCGTTAATGACCTTATCACTGGAGAACCACTTATCCGATTTACGTACTTTTTTTTTAAAACATACATATGTTCTCTGGCCAGGTTATAGCCTATATTTTATTACGATAGGTAGCATAAAGAATGAGCAGTGACGTAAAATAGTGAATGATGTCGCAAATAAGTTTGCCGTAGGGCGCGTGCCTTTGCTATACACAGCCTAACACCATTAAATATGGAACAATATTATGTATCTGTATATGTATAATCTATAATATATATATAAAATGCAATGTCTCTGTCTGTCTGTCTGTCCATTAGTGCGTTTATCACGCAGGAACCACTTATCAGATTTACCTGTCTTTTTTTAAATTCATGCATATATTCTTTGGCCAGGTTATATAATAATAAAAATAATCTATATCTATAATATATATAAAATGCAATGTTTGTCTGTCTGTCTGTCTGTCTGTCTGTTAATGCGCTTATCCCTCGAAAACCACTTATCCGATTTACGTGATTTTTTAAATTCATACATATGTTCTCTGACCAGGTTATAGGTATATATTTTATTACATCTATAATATATATAAAATGCAACGTATTCTGTCTGTCTGTCTGTCCGTTAGTGCGCTTATCACTGGAGAATCACTTATCCGATTTTCGTACTTTTTTTTTTAAACATACATATCTTCTCCGGCCAGGTTATAGGCTATATTTTATTACGATAGGTAGCATAAGGAATGAGCAGTGATAATAATAGTAAATGAAGTCGGACAAAGTTTGCCACTAGCGCGTTCTCTTGCAATACACAGTCCAAACCATTAAATATGGAACAATATTATGTAGCAGAGAATATCTATAATATATATAAAATGCAATGTCTCTCTGTCTGTCCGTCCGTTAGTGTGCTTATCACTGCAGAACTACTTATCCGATTTACGTGCTTTTTTTAACCATACGTATGTTCTCTGGCCAGGTTATAGGCTACATTTTATTAAGTGACATAAGGAATAAGCAGTGACGATAATAGTGAATTAAGTCGGAGAAAAGTTTGCCGCTAGCGCGTTCTCTTGCAATACACTCCCTAAAGCATTAAATATGGAACAATATCATGTAGCAAAGAATACAATATATATAAAATGCAACGTCTCTCTATCTGTCTGTCTGTCCGTTTGTGCGCTTATCACTCGAGAACCACTTATCCGATTTAAGTGTTTTTATAAATTTATACATATGTTCTATATAATTCGATATAAGCCTAGATAATGGGAGATAAGGTGAGATAATTGGAGATAAGGAGAAATAATGGGAGATAAGTCGAGATAAGCCTCGATAATCGGAGATAAGGTGAGATAATGGGAGATAAGTAAAAATAATGGGAGATAAGGAGAGATAATGGGAGATAAGCAGAGATAAGTCTAAATAATGGGAGTTATGGTGAGATAATGGGAGATAAGGAGAAATAATGGGAGATAAGGAGAAATAATGGGAGATAAGGAGAAATAATGGGAGATAAGGAGAAATAATGGGAGATAAGTCGAGATAAGCCTAGATAAGGTGAGATAATGGGAGATAAGGAGAAATAATGGGAGATAAGGAGAAATAATGGGAGATGAGCAGAGATAAGCCTAGATAATGGAAATTATGTAGAGATAATGGGAAATAAGGAGAAATATTGGGAGATAAGGAGAAATAATGGGAGATATTTTATTACGTTGGGTAACATAAGGAATAAGCAGTGACGATAGTAGTGAATCAAGTCCACGCGAGCGGAGCCGCGGGCCCGACTAGTATACTATATAATTAAATAAATAAAATGTTATAATAATTCAGTACATTTTTTTTTATTTGAATCTGGCCCGCCTACACATTCTAAATTTAATAAATGGCCCTCTGCAAAATTGTGTTTGACACCTCTGGTATAGGTCCTCTAATTCCCGGAATACTTAAAAATATTTCAAGAGAAATGCGATCTCGGACATTAATATCCGTTTGACATTTTTTAAATAGTTCATTTTTGTTGCTTTTATTATTAATAACGGAATTGTTTAGCACGTAATGCGTACTTTTTGAGCGGATGGAATTGAATGTTTTTAAAAAGCGTTAAAACATTTCTTAAAATAGGTAAGTTTTGGTTCTAGCATCTAGGTAGTAATTTGATTTATAAAATATCGATAAGGCTATTATGATACAAATCATTACAACAGCAATTGCAATATTGATGTTTTAAAGATAAGTAAAACTTGACAAGGATCAGAAAACTGGTACATTTTAAAACAGTTAAGATATTTTTATACTGTAAAAAAATAGCAATTAGAGACTGCATGGGGTGAAAAAATCCCGAGACTTTTGAAGAAAAAACAATATTTTTTCCAAAAATCAATTTTATTCTTCGACAGTTTACTTTAAGAGCGATACACTTATTTCAGCGATTTGCCAATATTTGGACACCTTTCATAGAGTATGATTGGTCGAGCTCTCTAAAATGAGCCTTAGTTTCCCATTCGACTTCTTCATTCGAGCGAAATCTCTTTCCCTGGAACTACCTTCTCAAACTGAGACGGAGGTAATAATCGATGGGGGTCAGATCTAGTGAATACTCACAGACTCCGAACAGACAGACTTCCAACAGACAGACTCACAACAGGCTCCCATCAGGCTCCTAATGGACAGACTCCTCACAGGCTCTCAACAGGCGGACTCGTAACAGGCTCCAAACAGGCTTCCAACAGATAAACTTCCAACAAGCTCCCAACAGGCTCCTAACGGACAGATTCCCAACAAGCTCCCCACAGACAGACTCCCAACACGCTCCTAACAGACAGACTTCCAACAGACAGACTGCCAACGGGCTTCAAACAGACAGGCTCCCAACAGGTTCCCAACAGGCTCTGAACAGACAGACTCACAACAGGCTCCCAACAAACAGACTCCCAACAGGCTTTCAACAGACACTCTCCCAACAGACAGACTCCCAACAAACACACTCATAACAGACAGATTCACAACAGACTCCCAACACACAGACTTCCAACAGGCTCCCAACAGGCAGACCCCAACAGACATACTCCCAACAGACAGGCTCCCAACAAACAAGCTCCAGACAAGCTCCCAACAGGCAGGCTCCAGACAGGCTCCCAACAGACAAACTCCCAACAGACAGACTCCCAACAGGCATACTCCCAATAGACGGACTCCCAACAGATACGACTCCCAATAGACAGACTCATTTGGTAGCGACTCATTTGGACGTCTGGAACGTGGTGTATCATTGGTGCTTGTATAACCGCATTTAAGTTCACTAAACTATCGATATATAGTTGCTTTCGATGAAACAGATGTGCCATAATACTTCTCGAGCTAATCTTGGGGTCGACCTGTATGTGACACCAAAAGTAGCGTTACTCAAACATCTGTAACTCGCAAACAAAATGTCATGAAAATTTTACACGAATCTTCCGAGAGCTGACACACAAATCAAATGTTTTTTTTGTTTTTGCTACCATCTCTCGGAAAGTCTCGGGACTTTTCACCCCATATAGAACAAAGCATTGCAACAGCTGGCGGTCAAGCATTTTTTTTAAAATTATTTCTCCCAGTTGTCGAAAAAAAAAAACCAAAAGAATGTCTATATGATCAAAGCAACAGAAATTCTCTTCAATTAAACTAGTCGAACCAAAAAATTAAGTTTTTAGTGAGATAAAGAAATATTTAAAAAAAAAAATCTCGTAGTTGCACAAAACTTAGCAAGTAGGGTGTAAATCAAATTCTAAATACTTTTTGCTCTTTGAATTTTTTCGTTATTCTGTCAATTGACCCGACTTTCCGTGATTCCATATCAATTGATTCAAATTTCCCGCCATTGCAAAGGTCACGTGACTTATGACAAGAACAATTTTTAAGTTATCGGATATGCAGAACTGATTACCCGAAAAAAAATTTGGATACTCTTTTTAAAATAAAATGTTCTCATATGTTACAAACTCCTTGCCGCTCGCTGTATATGGACGCTTACTTTCTTCAACTAAAATAATATGATGTCTGTGATATTATTTAAATATTTCCAATTACAACTAGAAAATTTTGTGAAATGGTCGCACCTCACAAATAAACAAACTTACCCTTATAGGCGTTGTTTCTGGCGTTGCCTCTATAGCCGCTTCCGGAGGTGAACCCTCTTGACTTGGTGGGTACGTACCCCTGTTCGTTACTCCCTAAAAAAAATAATATAAATAAATATGCATGCTGGTGAACAAAAATACCTTCAATTTTCGTTTTCAATATATATATATATATATATATATATATATATATATATATATATATATATATATATATATATATATATATATATATATATATACAGTAATACCCCGCTTAGCGCGACCCCGTTACGCGCGGTTTCACTATAACGCGAATTTCAAATTTCGCGCTCATGTAGTCATTAACTCCTCTATGGTCGCGGGGGGATCCCCGCTTTCTCTGAATATTCTCTTTGAAGAATTGGGAATTCCCTGTCCTTCGACTTTGTTCTATGGGGATTTCCTCGTTCGTTTCGTGTGTTCATTTGTTCCGTAATGTTAGTTCGGTCGGCTGGCAGTTTTGTTTTAATATTTATTGGAGATACATACATACATAATTTAACCCTACGTTAAAAATGCTGCCTGTAAAGAAAAAAGAGCGTAAAAGCGTCACTTTGGAATTGAAGATGAAAGTGTTAAGAAGAATGGAAAATGGAGGCAAAGCAACAATTGTTGGGAGAGATTTTGGACTCTCAGAATCGACTGTGAGAACGATTTATAAAAATCGGGAAAAAATTAAAATCTCCAGCGAAGGTTCAACACCTATAAGTGCAACAAAACTTTCTCGTTCGAGATCATCTATCTTAGAAAGAATGGAGAAATTACTGTCAGTCTGGATCGAAGATTTGAATAAGAAGAACACACCACTAAGTCAAGATCTCATATGCACAAAAGCAAAATCTTTGTATGAGATGCTGAAAACAAAAGAAGGAGAAGGGAGTGCCACTCCGACTTTTGCTGCCAGCAGAGGCTGGTTCCATCGGTTCAAGCAGCGTTCTAATCTTCACAATATCCACATAACAGGCGAGGCGGCCAGCGCGGACATTCAAGCTGCAGCTGAGTTTCCAGACAAGTTTCAAGACTTCGTTAGACGAGAGAAAATTCCTGCTTGTCTCATCTTCAATGTTGATGAGACCACACTTTACTGGAAAAAAATGCCATCTCGAACATTCATTTCTAAGGAAGAACGTCAAGCCAGTGGTTTCAAAGCTGCGAAAGATCGACTAACACTTCTGCTGGGTGGTAATGCCACTGGTGATTTCAAACTGAAACCTTTACTAGTGTACCATTCAGAAACACCCCGTGCAATGCGAGGCACAGACAAGACAAGTCTACCAGTTGTGTGGCGATCAAACAGAAAGGCGTGGGTTACACGGGAAATTTTTCAAGAATGGTATTCTAATAGTTTTTGCCCATCAGTCAAATCATACTGTGACAGAAATGGGCTTGAACCTAAAGTTATATTACTCTTAGACAATGCCCCAGGACATCCAACCTCACTTGATACGCCCAGAGACTTAAAAGTGTACGTCAAGTTCCTTCCACCAAACACTACGTCAATATTACAACCTATGGACCAGGGAGCAATAGCAAACTTCAAAGCTTATTACCATCGCCGCACTTTTAGCCAACTAATTCATGAAACTGACGGGGAAGGAAGACAGTCTATGCGAGAGTGGTGGAAGTCATACAACATTATGAAGTCTATTCACAACATAGAAGAGGCTTGGAAGGAAGTTAAAATGAGTTGTATGAATGGGGTGTGGCGTAATCTTTGGCCAGATGTAGTGGAAGCACCTAGAAGAATTGTCCAGATGCAGAGACAAGTGCTTGAAGACATTGCTGCAATGATTGAGGGGTCTGAACTTGAAGATGTCACGGTAGAAGATCTCGTAGAACTTGTAGCAACGCACGACGATCCTATTAGCAATGAAGATCTGATCGAGTTACAGAATAATCCTATCTACGATGAGGAAGAACAAGTAGAAGAGAAAGTTTTATCTTCAGGGGAAATACAAAATGCACTTTCAAAAATTTATTCAGGTTTGGACATATTGCAGAGTATAGACAATAATGATGACCGTGTCTTGACCGTGTGTCAAACAATTAAAAACAGTGTTGGGTGTTATGAACGTATTTTACAAGAACGTAAACAAAACGTTACCCAAAAGACAATAGATGTATTTTTCCGTAAAAAATAAGAGTATGTATTGCATAAAGTGTTCTTAGAATTAAAGTGATTGATTAAAATGATTTGTATTTTTTTTGTATTAAATTTTGACTATGTTTAATCATAAACCTCGATATACGCGAATTTCAGTTAACGCGATTTTTTTCGGAACGTAT
The DNA here is from genome assembly GCA_019049505.1 of Pachyrhynchus sulphureomaculatus. Classification (NCBI taxonomy): domain Eukaryota; kingdom Metazoa; phylum Arthropoda; class Insecta; order Coleoptera; family Curculionidae; genus Pachyrhynchus; species Pachyrhynchus sulphureomaculatus. The sequence continues at coordinate 122,549,858 of CM032451.1, forward strand.
CCCTCGCGTAAAGCGGGGTATTACTGTATATATATATATATATATATATATATATATATATATATATATATATATATATATATATATATATATATATATATATATGTAACTGGTAGATCTTCATGTTGGTCCTAACACAATATTGATTGATACTGAGATCGTAATGGCGGCCCAAATCTTTTTTTAATATTCTCCTCTCGAAACGTCTGAGCTTGTCTTCTTCGTCTGTGTCAGGCATCCATAAATAACCGGTCTTATAATGCTTTTCTAGGCTTTCATCTTTGAAATTCTAAATATGCTTTTCGACTTCAGGAAGTTGCTCCATGAGAAGATACATCAATTTGCGGATCGTTTCGCCTTCGTTAATACTGTAATACTTACAAAATTACGCGGTTCTAGCATAAAAAACAAAACAATTCTCAAATCGCCATTGGATATTACGAAAGTGCATTGCGATAAAATAATAATAAAAAAAAGCAGTTACCTAGTTCCTACCTCGATTACCTGTATTTGGCGGTGCGAAATTCCAGTAGATTCTGTGATGGGTGAAGTCTGGACTTGAAAAATATGACTGGGCGAAAAAAACGTTCCTCCGTCGTTCCCTATCATCTGCAGCGATGGTAGGCTCTTGATGCTCTGTTGATGATATGAGGATGGTTCTAAAAGAGTAACACTATTAAAGTTATACAATGTAGAAACAGCGTAAATAAGGACAGGATGCCTACACCTTTCAGTCCTCTGTACTGGCTCTTGACCAGCACTACACCTGTGCCAGATCGATTCCCTTTGAATAATCACAATTTTACTATAAATAGTCTAGTTTATCTCCCCTGATGATGTTAACATGATTAGAGAAACACGCCTCCAACGCAGAAAGTGTCGGGTGTAGCGGTGAAAACTGTTCGGTAAAGAGCAACGACAGTAAAAAATAACATGATTGGCATATGCCTTCAGTCCAAAAATCCTGAAATGAACATATAACATGATATAATCGAACCTATCCCGTCTAAATCCGCCCTAAATGTTGCAATTTGTACTAACCATTTATGCCGGCAACCCCACCTACTGTAGAATTCATGGTACCAGATCTCGAACGAAATTCCGTGGTGTTTTGACAAGTTTCGTGGGGACATCTGTCGGTAATATCCAAGCTAAATCGCTCACACTCAACTATGACGTCGTCTACGCCCATCTTTTTCCATCTTAAAATAATAATAACAATAATAATGATGATGGTTAGCAATAGAGGAATGGAAATTTCTTTCAATATATCCATTGCTATGGATATATCGAATAATAGGTGAATCAAAAAATTATCGATATTTCGATAACTATCGAAAAATCATCGGTAGTTATCGACAATAACACAGCCCCACAAAAAAAAAAGTGGGGTATACTTTTGATGCGATATATCAGATCCGTAGTATTTTTGCCCGCTGATCACGAATCTGACGTCAGAATATCGCCATCACATCTCAATTTTTTTCTAACCTCAAAAATAGGTAAAAATTAGTAAAATTTAAGAAAAATATACTCCTAGAAAATTGATTCAAGCTTTTTCATGAATCCAAAGATGTATTAATATGTATTCGGACACGCTAAGCTAATATTCATCGGTTGGATTAAGCCACACAGTTCTGTTTTCTTTCTAACCTCAATAAATTAGACAGATATAGTGCTTCTCGAATGCAAAAAACGAATTCAAATTAAAATTCAACCGATTCTTACCAAATTTGGTACACGGGGGTTTTTTGGGTTGCTGATCATGAATCTGAGGTCGGATTTGCAAAATTCAAAATGGCGGATCCAAGATGGCGGACAAAATTTTTGAAAACCAACCGATTCCTACCAAATTTGGTATACTTAAACCCTGAAACCTTAGACTCCCACACCCTGTAACCTCAAAAAATAGACCTCAATAACCCTGTAACTTTAAAAATGAGACCCAATAAACTCAAAACCAGGACTTTTAAACCATATACTCTCAAATAGTAGACCCTTAAGCCCTAGAATTGCGAAAGTTAGACCCGCGCCTAACTTTCCTTTTTTTGGCTGTATCTTGTTCTTTTTTTCCGCGAATGACCTATTCAAAGGCTTTCTGCCGAAACGCTTTTGAGGACTTGTTTCTCTTTTTAGCGACCAGCAATAGTCCGCTAGCATATGGTCATCCCATCGTCCTTGATACCGATTTTCTATGATTTTCAGATCTTGATGAAAACGTTCCCCTTGCTCCTCACTGTAGTCACCAAGATTATCTGGGAAATCATCGATGTGGGAGTCCAGGAAATGTAATTTTAGATTCATTAAGCAACCTAATGTTTGAAAATTTTTTACCATTTTCTCGACTATTTCTTTGTACTTAGGACTTTTATTATTTCCCAAAAAGTTTGTTGCGACTTCTTTAAAACTAAGCCAAGCAGCTTTTTCAACTTTATTCATTTTAGTAACAAATAATGAATCTTGAAACAATTTTCTTATTTGTGGCCCGTCAAATACGCCTGCCTTAATTTTAGCTTCAGAAAATTTCGGAAATTTTTTATGCAAATATTTGAAACATGGGCCGTTTGTATCTAATGCTCTCGTGAATTGCTTCATAAGTCCAAGCTTAATGTGAAGCGGGGGAATAAGAACTTTTCCTGGATCTACCAATGGTGGAAACAATACATTATTTTCACCAGGAGTGAACGATTCTCTTGTTGGCCAAATTTTTTTCTTATAATGACGTTCCCTGTCTCTGCTATTTCACAGACATTTATAACAGGGATAAAGTGTAAACCCTGACTGTTGGCCAAGCAATTTTCAGATCTCCACAAATTTTCCAGTTATGATCAGCATATTTTATTTTTATCAAAAGCTGCTTCATTTTTTTCATATTGCTCTTCCATAACTGTGGAATGAGCAATCGGAATGGGAGCGTAAACGTTGGTATTATGCAGCAAAACTGTCTTAATGCTCCGTTTAGAAGAATCAATGAACAGTCTCCATTCTTCAGGATCGTATGAGTTATTTTGAAATTCATCCATTAGACCTTTTACATCGGTACAATATGAAAGTGACAATTCCTCGTCCATTGTGAAATATTTTCGAAATTCTTCATCTCTGTTTCTATAATAAGAAATCGTAGCTTCTGGCTTAAGTAAATGTCTTTTCTTTAAAAAGGAAGCAAGATGCTCTGAACCATCTTTGGATAAGCCTAAATCTCTGACTAGATCACTAAGTTCTGACTGTGATACGAGTATTGGTTCTGGTTTACGGTTGTATGGTAGAAATTCTTTATCTGTGTCACTAGTATATGATAGGTTGTCACTAGAACATTCATTAGTAACAGTGTTTGAATCTTTTTCGACAGTCTCAATGTTTTCGGCATGAACTGATAAGGTGAAATCATTTGTTTCCATAACATCAGCATCAAGTGGTTCAGGAGGCGGAATTAGTTTAGTTGGTCTTGTTACTGTCGAAACATCGTTATAAGTAATAGTGCTTTTATTTTTTCGGTTATGCCTAGATACAACATTCATACAAAAGTAGCAATCATTTTCACTGTATGGTCTATTCCATATTGCTGGTCTGGAATATTTAATCGCCTTCTTATTGATGTACAACATTATTTTGCAAGAACTGCAAATGATGTGGGGAACCCAATCTGTATCCTGGTGCTGTATTTCAATGTTAAAACAATCCTTATATAAGGTTTTAATCTTTTCCGTTATCGGTGACCCCATTTTACTCAATACGTGTTGACAGCAAATATAACAAAATGAATCACTGTTTTTATCGCACTTATGTAAAGTCCTTGTACCGTGAGACCGTTTTCTTGTAGCATTATACTCTACATGAGCCAAGTCACCCACACATGAAGAGCTACGGTCGCTGGATGACGACGGCTGCGGGCCCGCTTTCCCACCCTGACCAACCGCCGATACTGGGTTTCCGAGTCCCTGCATCGTAATTCTCTTTCTTCTACCTGCCATGACGGCATCTAAGCCGTTATCCAGGGACTCTGCCGGCTAGTGGAGTAACACCGTTGCCCACCGTCACCACGTGGAGGTGCCCTGGATGCAGGTAGAAGAATAAAAATCGACCGATGAATTTTCTCGGCGTTCAAAATGGCGCGAAAACATCTGCCATCTTGAATTTTGCAAATCCAACCTCAGATTCGTGATCAGCGACCCAAAAAATCCCCGTGTACCAAATTTGGTAAGGATCGGTTGAATTTTAATTTGAATTCGTTTTTTGCATTCGAGAAGCACTATATCTGTCTGATTTATTGAGGTTGGAAAGAAAACAGAACTGTATGGCTCAATCCAACCGATGAATATTAGCTTAGCGTGTACGAATACATATTAATACATCTTTGGATTCATGAAAAAGCTCGAATCAATTTTTTAGGAGTATATTTTTCTCAATTTTTACTAATTTTTACCTATTTTTTGAGGTTAGAAAAAAATTGAGATATGATGGCGATATTCTGACGTCAGATTCGTGATCAGCGGGCAAAAATACTACGGATCTGATATATCGCATCAAAAGTATACCCCACTTTTTTTTTTGTGGGGCTGTGTAATCGATAGCTATCGAGAGTTACCTATATATCGATTAAGATTTCTAAAAAGTACGTAGAAGACTCTGTAAAATAAAAGTTAATTAAAACAATGCGTTGAAGCTACCGACATGTCGACAACCATCAATATAATGATAACTATCGGTATATCAATGACTGTCTATATTAATAACTAGAGACCGGATTATATGCATTTCCATATGCATTTGCAAATTTAGACCATTCTCACCGATTATTGCATATTTTACCCAAAATCTAGTAATGATGCATATTTTCCCTATATTTACACTATTTCTCGGTATTACTAGGCAATTGAATTGCTCAGGGTATTGTTAATGTCGCCGTCTGGAACCGATCTTATCGCCGGGACATTATCTGCAATAGTCTAAACATCGATTAGGTTATAGTGGCAAGGGAATACCCAAAATTACGACGGTATTTTATTCCTTTGTTTCTTGGTCGGGATATTAACTGATAAATAGTCAGTTTCTAAGAATATTTGTTTGAGCGTGGATCAAATAAACAATTTTCTCGAAGACGAATTTTTATTTTAAAACAAGATATCAGCTTTAACATTATTGTTGACGCGCTTGCATCAGTGTAGTCTTTTTGCAATTTTTAACGTGTTGTGTTAAAGTTTAACGTGTACCATGCCACCCGCAAAAAAAAAAGTGTCTCTTCGTGGGTAGCTGATTATCCTGGAACATGTACATACGACGGAAATGTTTTATATTGTCGAGTTTACGAGAAAAATGTTTCGTGCACAAAAAAGTTTCAAATTGACCAGCATGTCAAGACAAGTCTTCATATCGCAGGATTGCAAAAAAAGGCCCACGACGACAACTTATAACAGCAGCAAGTAGCAGTGATTCCACTTCTATAGCCAAACAAAAAAACTACTTTAGCATGGATTTATGTGAAGCATTGCTTGCAAGTAATATTCCTCTGGACAAACTTACAAATTCAAAGATTTTCTGCGAAAATATTGCTTGAATCAAAAAATGCGAGACGAATTAATAATAATAATATATATCGGTTTAAAACGTCTTTCGTCGTTGTCCGATGCCCAACTTCCATTCTTTTCGATCCATCCATTGGTCTTCTCTCAGGTCTCGAGCACTCATAGCTTTATTAATGCTCTACTTCCATGTTTTTTTAGGTCGTCCTCGTTTTTTGTGATTCGGTGGTATCCATTGCATGGCGATTTTGGTTAATCTGGTTTCTTCCATCCGTTGTACATGCCCGTACCATATCAGCTGTTTCTGTTCGATGTCTGTTATAATGGATCCATCTATCCCCATTCGCTGTCTTACTTCGTCATTTCGAATTCTATCTCTTCGTGATATACCTAATGTTCTTCTAAATACGTCCATTTCAGTTGCCTCAAGTTTTCTGCGATTCTGGTCTGATATTCTCCACGTCTCTGAGCCGTAGGTTAGACTACTTTTAATGAGAGTTTCATATATGTTATATTTGCGTCTCTTTCCGATGTTATCGCTCCATAGTATACCGTTTAGGCATCCTATTGCTCTTCTAGCTTGTGTTATTCGTTTGTTAATCTCGCTATCATCTTTGCATGACGTGTCGAATTCTACACCCAGATACGTGTATGAGAGGCAGCTGGTTATTTCTTCTTGATTGTCTAGCTGGATATTCGATGGTTCCGTTCCTATAGGGAGGTATTTAGTTTTCTGCGCGTTAAGCTCTAGTCCCCAGTTCTTATATTCAGTATGCAATTTTCGAGCCATATACTCTAAATCGTCCCTATCATTTGCTATGATGACTTGATCGTCAGCAAACTGAAGAGTGTATAGGCATGTTCTGCCAATGTGAATACCCATCCCATTACATTTTCCTCTTCCATTGGTATAAGGCCCTCGCTACATATATTTTAAATAATGTAGGCGATATACAGCATCCCTGACGCAAACCTTTATCCACTCTGTTACCAACCTTTATTTGCGATGAGGCTCCTGTATATAAATTCTTAAGAGCTCTTATAATTGTCTGGTTAACATTGGTTTCCTGTAAGACTTTCCACAATTTTTTCACCGGGACTGTATCGTAGGCTTTCTGAAGATACGTAATGAACTTAAGGATGTCATTATTTGGATTTCAGTTGATGAAACTACCGACAGTTGTGGTCGCTATATTGCGAATTTAATTGTGGATGCATTAAGATGAGAGCCTTCTTCTTCCTATTTAGTGGCCTGCAAAGAACTTGACAAGACAAATCATTCTACGATCGCCAGTTTTGTGAATGAGGGTATTAAAAAAATATTTCCAGAATCTTCTGCAGATAAAAGAGTGTTTATATTTCTCTCAGATGCTGCTCCCTATATGATCAAGGCAGCCAAAGTCCTCCAAGTATTTTATCCAAATTTAATTCATGAGACGTGCTTTGCTCACGGAGTCCATCGACTCGCTGAAGAAGTACGATCCACGTTTGGAAATGTAAATAAACGAATTTCATCAGCAAAGAAAGTGTTTCTTAAGGCACCTGCTCGCAATAACGCCTATAAAGAAAAATTCCCAAATGTGCCGTGTTACCTCGCGAACCAGTGGTAACTCGATGGGGAACATGGATTGAAGTTGTCCTATTTTACAATGAACATTTCGAGGCCATCAAAGGTGTAGTAAATGACTTCGATAGTGCAGAGGCTGTGGCAGTTCGTCAAACAAGGAAGCATTTAACGATTCTGATATTAAAAAAACATAGCTCTGATTAGCCCTCACTTTTCCCACAAACCTGCGGGTATTAAAAAGCTTGAAACTCGAGGTTTGGCGTTGACCGAATTAATTCAGTAAATGAATAAAATCCGTCAAATAAACTCCACATTGCCAGATGTATTCCCGCGTAGAGTTAAAGAGAAGTTTGAAAACATTTTGTGCAATAACCCAGGCTTTGAACCTTTGTGTCAAATTGATAGTTTTATTAATGGGACGGCTAAACTTTTGCCAGAAACAATAAGTGCTAACATAGCACCCAAATTCAAATACTGCCCAATTACCTTAGTGGATGTGGAACGGTCTTTTTCCACTTATAAAAATATTTTAAGTGATCGAAGACACAATCTTACTACCCAACATTTGGAACAATGCCTTATTGTTTACGTGTACAAGAATACAAATGTTAAATAATTTAAAAAAATGTTAAATAATTGTTAATTAAATTTAAGCATCGTCGATAACTTGTTAATTTTATGCTGATTTTGAAATAAAAAACTAAAAATTACTACTTTTATTATTATTTTAATGTTGCATATTTTGACCCTTTTCATGCATATTTTAAGCATTTTTCATGCATTTTTGCATGCATATTTCAAGATTTTTATGTTGCATATAATCCGGTCTCTATCAATAACTGTCCATAACGATAACTATCGATGTCGATAACTATCGATAACTGTTGATTTCGATAACTGTCGATATTCCGATAACTACTGATACCCATCGATTGGGTAAATTTATCAATGGGTACGTTGCCATCGACAGAGAAAATCCATCATCGTCCAAGCCTAATTAGGAGACAATCAGGGTGAAAATGACCAATCAAATACAGGGTGAGTCAACGAGAGAGTAAAGTTCATTATGTTAAGGTGCACAGTTCAAAATTATTTTTGAGTATACAGGGTACTTCAAAAAAGTGTGGCCGATATACATGTTTTTTTTAAGTGGAACATCCTATTTTCTAATTTATTTTTAAATTCTGCGTAAAATTTTATAACTTTTTTATTAATAATGTTATATACCTAAACCTAGTAGTTTTTCTAATATTTCAAAAAACAAGGGTAAAAATTGAAAAATTCAAAATAAATCGAAAACTATTAGAAATAGGTATATGACATACTTAATAAAAGTTGGAGGGTTTTGTAAGATCTATCAGGAAAAATAATAATATACAGGGTGTGCCATTTGAAAATAATAATAATGTTACATTCCTAAACCTAGTAGTTTTTCTAATATTTCAATTTTTTCTTTTAAAATACTAGTTTTCAGTTTTGTAAAAAATTGCCAGTAGCACCATTGTTTCTGAAGGTGGAATACTCATAATTGGTACGAGCGTTCTATAGAGATAAAAAAGATATATGCAAAGAAATTTGAGTTAGATGCTACAGGGTGTTCAAAATAAATTTATGCATTTCGAATATTTTAAATTGAAAAATATCAAATTTTTTAAATGGCACACCCTGTATATTATTATTTTTCCTGATAGATCTTACAAAACCCTCCAACTTTTATTAAGTATGTCATATACCTATTTCTAATAGTTTTCGATTTATTTTGAATTTTTCAATTTTTACCCTTGTTTTTTGAAATATTAGAAAAACTACTAGGTTTAGGTATATAACATTATTAATAAAGAAGTTATAAAAATTTATGCAGAATTGTAAAAATAAATTAGAAAATAAGATGTTCCATTTAAAAGGACATATGTTATATCGGCCACACTTTTTTGAAGTACCCTGTATACTCAAAAATAATTTTAAACTGTGCACCTTAACATTCCCTAAAACTATTGTTTTAACATTTTTTCCTCATTCCTGAAACAAATGAGATAATGAACTTTATCGTTGACTCACCCTGTACAAACACACTATTGTTGATATATGACCAATTTTACGGGAACAAAACGACTCTAAAATTAAAACTTATCTAAAAATGAGTTCTACAAAACCATAGTACGAATTTTTAAATCTAGTGCCTTACCTTTCAGTGGTAGTTTCGGTTTCTTTCGACGTGGTAACTAGAGATGGGTGCATTTTTACCGTGTCCATCATCGGCTATAAATTCACACAAAAAAAAACACGTTAAACGTCAAAAAATTGTCGTCATTAAACGGCCACACTTACCTTAATCGTATGACAAAATACTGGATTGTTTTTTTTATCCTTAAAATGGCTCCGTAAATACGACAAGAAGTTACACGGATACATTCCGTAGAGCCTTAAAAAGAGGGCGTATAGAGCCACTTGCAAATGAATCATTTGGTCTTCTACGAGTTTGCCAGGTACATGTGAATTCCATGCTGCCAATCGCCTAGACAAAAATTAGCAGTGATTCATAAAGTGTGCGCCGCGGCGTCGCCTGAAAAGCTGCGACTTCCTCACAGGGACGCCGTGAAATATAACAAAAATTTTATAATTCATGTTGTATTAAATGCGATAGGACGCTGCATCTAGCTGATCTGATGCAAACCACTAAAACAATTAGTAATAATTGTTTGCAGCAGCCTCTACAAATACTTTCTAGGTGGCGCTGTACAGGGTGAGTCAACGATAGGGTAAAGTTCATTATCTCATTTGTTTCGGGAATGATGAAAAAATGTTAAATACAATAGTTTTAGGGAATGTTAAGGTGCACAGTTTAAAATTATTTCTGAGTATACAGGGTACTTCAAAAACGTGTGGCCGATATAAAATGTTTATTTTTTTTTATGGAACATCTTATTTTCTAATTCATTTTTAAATTCTGCGTAAAATTTTTTATTAATAATGTTATATACCTAAACCTAATAGTTCTTCTAATATTTCGATTTTTAAAAAAAATATATTAGTTTTCAGTTTTGTAAAAAACTGCCAGTAGCGCCATTGTTTCTGAACGTGGAATACTCATAATTGGTACGAGCGTTCTATAGAGATGAAGAAAAAAAGATATATGTAAAGAAATTTAAGTTAGATGCTACAGGGTGTTCAAAATAAATTTATACATTTCAACTATTTTAAATTGAAAAAATCTCAAATTTTTTAAGTGGCACACCCTGTATATTATTAGTTTTTCTGGCAGATTTTACAAAATCCTCCAACTTTTATTAAGTATGTCATATACCTATTTCTAATAGTTTTCGATTTATTTTGAATTTTTCAATCTTTACCCTTATTTTTCGTGAGATTGTTTCATTATTATCGATAGGTAAATCAACCGTGAACGATATTATTGTAAAATACCGTTATGGATATGGTTTAAAAGATCTTCCGCGTAGTGGAAGACCAAGAAAAACGTCTAAAAAAGTATCATTAAACGCAAATCGATTGCGGATGTCAAGAAAACTGCTGCCGAAATTGCACGCGAGCTAAAGGATGAAAACCTAGCTAATGTTAGTCGTAGTACTGTGACACGAAGACTACATGATGTGGGACTTTATGGCCGTATAGGTATTAAAAAACCTTTAATCAGTAAGAAGAATAAGAAGGCTCGATTACAATTTGCCAAAGATCACCTAAATTGGACAATCAAAGATTGGAAAAAAGTAGCTTTCTCAGATGAATCTAAATTTAATCTTTTTGGAAGCGATGGTAGACAACATGCACGACGTCCTATTGGTACGAGAAATGATGTTCGGTACCAAATTCCTACTGTAAAACAGGGTGGAGGAAGTGTGATGGTTTAAGGAATTTTCTCTGCACAAGGAGTCGGTCCATTGATCGAGATCAATGGAAATATGAACGCTGATATTTACAAGGAAATTTTAGAAAACAATTTGTTATCATGTGCTGAAGAAACATGGCCGCAGAATTGGATATTTCAGCAGGATAATGACCCCAAACATACATCCAAGTTGTTAAAACAGTGGTTTTCTGCTTCAAATGTGAGAGTTTTAAGCTGGCCATCCCAATCACCGGACTTAAACCCAATAGAACACTTATGGGAAACGCTAGATCGTCAAGTTCGAAGGCATACATATTCAAATAAAGCCGCCGCATTATTCAAATCATTGAAGGAAGAATGGGATAAAATAAATTTTTGTATTAATCGATTAATTCAGTCAATGCCACATCGTTGTGCGCCTGTTATCGCTGCAAAGGGTATGGCTACAAAATATTATCATAAAAATATAATTTAAGTCTATATAACTTTTGCACATATAAATATAAGAATAATAATAATAATAAATATATTCACAAACATAAATAATATTCTTTTACTTTATTATTTTGTTTCCTATATCTTATACTCACATCTCATAATGATTAAAAATCATTAGTCTTTTTAGTGTTCCGTACAGAACACTTATAAGATCACTTCGGTGTCTGTCCGTCTGTCACACCCGATTTTCTCCGAAACTATTTGTCGTAGAAAGTTGAAATTTGGTAATAATATAGGAATTGATGGCCTCATCAGAGCCATGTAGTTTTGAAAGTTAAATTTTGACTTAAGGGGTTAGTTTTGTGGGGTGAAATCGGAAGTGAAAAAAAAATTTTTTTTTTTTTTTAAAATCAAAATATTAGAAAAACTACTAGGTTTAGGTATATAACATTATTAATAAAAAAGTTATAGAATTTTACGCAAAATTTGAAAATAAATTAGAAAATAGAATGTTCCATTTAAAAAAATATATATTATATCGGCCACACTTTTTTGATGTACCCTGTATACTCAAAAATAATATTAAACTGTGCACTTTAACATTTCCTAAAACTATTATATTAAACATTTTTTCCTCCTTCCAAAACAAATGAGATAACACAGGGGAACAGCTGTTTTGGTGTCGAGGTTTTTTGAGCTGATTCTATATCAATTTGATGTCCTGAATTCAAATAACGTATTCATTTGTACCTAGGAGCTCAAATTTTTAAGATATACAATTTTAGAGAAATATAAGTTACATTATTGTAACTCAAATCCGTAAGTGTAGTAAAAACAAAAGTAGATACGAAATTTTTATTTTAGTTATACAAAATACAATATTATGTCGTACTTACAAACAAAAAAAAAACATTGAAGAAATGAAATAGTCACTCAACACTTGGAAAGCTTCTTTTCCGCGACATTCTTGAATGTTTTTTAAACAGTCCCTTTTTAAATTCCAGCAGTAATCTGCCATCATGTGCATGTCCCATCTTCCTTGGTAGCGGTCCTCCATAACTTTAATATCTTGGTGAAATCTTTCACCTTGTTCCTCACTCATGACTCCTAAATTTTCTGGAAAACGGTCTAAGTGGCTGTGTAAATAGTGTATTTTAATACTCATATTGCACCCTAAGGATTTGAAACTATTAAGCATCTTGTTAACCATTTCAACATAGTTTTGAGCTTTATGTTTGCCTAGAAAATTTTCTACAACTGCAACAAATGATGTCCAAGCTTCTCGTTCAACTTGATTCATTGAATTTATGAAGGCAGGATCCTTAATTAATTGTCTTATTTGTGGGACGTCAAATATCCCTGCTTTGAGTTTTTCTGTGCTCAACTGATGCATTTTTACCCCTATATATGCAAAACAAGACCCATTCTTATCAAGAGCCTTTACAAATTGCTTCATTAAGCCCAACTTTATATGTAACGGAGGAAGTATGATTTTTTCTCTTTCAACCAAAGCGTCGTTAATGACATTCTTTTCCCCAACGTCCATATTTTCTCTCTGAGGTCAATCTTTTCTAACCCAGTGGTGTGTTTTGTCCCTACTATCCCAGAGGCACAAGAAACACGGATATTTCGTGTAACCACTTTGCTGCCCAAGAAGAAAGTTTACCATTTTTAAGTCTACACAAATCATCCATTGATGTTCGTAATACTTTATCTTCTGCAAGACCAAAGCTATGGTATTATATTCTTCTTTCAGTTTCGTTGAGTGAGCTAGTGGTATTGAACCATATTTATTCCCATTATGTAGAAGGACACATTTTAAACTTCGCGTTGAACTGTCAATAAATAGGCGCCAATCATCTGGAATATATTCAGAAAGTTCCATTTCTTTCATGAGTCCCCTAATTTCGTGACAAAATACAAGATTGTCTTCTTGAGAAAAGAATGGTAGCAGATCTTTTTCTCTTGTACGGTAAAAGGTAATTTTGGTTCCTTGTTCCAGTAAATTTTTGTCGTTCAACTTAGAAGCCAGTACTTCAGAAGCTTTTTTCGATAAATTGAGATCCCTGGTGAGATCATTTAATTCATTTTGATTGAAGCGCTGAGGAACTGATGACGTCCCCTCATAGTCACTGTTAGTTTCATTAGCATCAGAACTTTTATTAGCATCAGAAGAGCGATCAGAGGGAAAATATTCGTCATCAGAGATATGTGGTAGCTGATGAAATGTTGGAATCGGTATTTCATCTGAGTGCGGGATAGGGTGTATTGCCGAGTCTAAATTGGGATAAGTCCACTTACTGCGGTTATTTCGATTGATTCCATTAGTATTTACTAAACAGAAATAACAATCATTGAAGTGGTTTTTTGGTTCTCTCCAAACCATTGGTACGCCGAATTTTAGACATTTTCTTTTCCCGGTAGTCCACTGCCGTAAATGCTCTGTACAAGTTTTACATACGAGATGCGGGGCCCACGTTTTGTCCTGATCACCAAGCTTAACTCCAAAGTATCCAAGATACGCTCGCTTTACAAAGTCAGTAATAGTTTGTCTGTTTTGTTGAAACATGTATTCTCCGCATATTTAGCAAAACACATCAGGTTGATTTACACAACTTCTTCTTGAACTGGAACCTGAACTCATTTTAATTCTGTTCAAAAACACAAAAACACTCTTTTCTTAACATAAAATAACACGCCGAATTCGATCTACTCTCATTAGTAAGAACGCACAAACTGACGAGACTTACCCGAGTTAGGTGATTAAAAGGGTCAGTTCAGGTACCTGATAGGCAATGGTTCCACTATTTATAGATTTACCTGGAATTTACTCAATTACAGACTGACAATAAAACCATTGTACCTACATTAATGAATATATAATAATTTTAGAACTCTCATAAATGAATATACTGAATAAAAACCACATTGGTAGATAAGTTGATGTATCTAAAAAAGTAGAGCTGATAGAGAAAAACGGATTGCATGTATAGATTTAGCGTCCCAAATATAGTTAAAATCAGCTCTAAAATCCCAGGCACCAAAACAAAAATATTTTTTTGTTGCCCTGTGTAATGAACTTTACTTTATCGTTGACTCACCCTGTACATATAGATCGCAAAATAACAATTTTTAAAATTTTCATCTGTTTCTGTGTTTATTCTGGTGTCACAACAAATTAGCTAATTTTTTTATGCACATGAAAAATACTTTTTTATACTTACCGAAAAATATCAAAAATATCATCTAAATAATGTTCTCCGATCGATGATGGAAACATTGGCAACAAAACGATTAATATTAAGAGGGCACTTATTAACGGTAAAAGCTCGACTTCAATCTAAAAAAAAACAACGATTACATTACAAAATGTTTAAAAACTGGTATCGAAGAAAGCAGAGATTATTGAAAATATCTTTGAAATGAGAAGTCGGGACCGAGTAGGTACGCGACATAATTTAACGGAACATTACACTGTCTCGGGTAGGAAAAATCGATTTTTTGAAATTATCCTTTTGGAAAGTTATTACGTTCCAATAATATTCTCTTAAAATTACAGAGGAAAATTTCAAATACTTTCGCAGTTATAGACGATTATAGCGCCGCGTGGTCTTACCACGCGGCGTGCCGACTTACCTTTCGGCCGTTTACAAAGGTTTTGCTCTACCTGCGTCGAACATCTGCTACTACTTTTATGATTCTAAGAAAGATAGAAGCAGGTAAAAGGAGAGCTTACTATAATGGGTATAATATCTTTTCAGTTTGAGGTAAAACTGTAGCTCCAAAGCAAACGGTACGCATAGTCATACTTTTTTAAGGATTTCTTTTCAGACGTTCCGGAATCGTGCACGCCAGCAGATCAAAATTTTCAGAATGGCTTCCATGCTTAAAATATATGTCTGACAAATTACGGACTCAAAAAATGTATTTTTTTATTAATTTATCAGTCCCATAAAAATTATTAAAATTTTCGACCGAGAAAGTGTAGTGTTCCCTTAACGTAACGATTAATATGTCTAAAGATCACACTTACTATTAAAAATTTTAAAAGTTCCCTAAAAAGAGGGTGATCAGGCAATTTATACAGCCAAGTTGGTTGACTCCTCGCTATATGCCCCAACAGGGTCAGGGCTTGCACCCTGACTTTAACTTCGGTTTTTACATTCTTTATGGATTCGAACAACCTTAAAAATAAAAAAATGGTAAAGTTATTTTTGCTCAAAATTTTCCTCGCAGATACAATTTGTAAAATTATATACGTTGCAATATAAAAAAACCGACCAGACTTGCGCAACTCGTGTTCCATACGGTGATTGTTTTTAAAATAAATACAAAAAGTTCCTGTCATGTATATACCTTAAGATCCAATATGTACTCTCACTTTTTTTTTTCTTACCCGATAATGTATAATAATTATATAGCATCTCATCTCAGCTACTTAATCAATGTAGCTCGATCTCGAATCTAGTAATAAAAGTGTAAAACAAATATTTACCACCTAAAACTCTTTTCTTTATCTTTAAATACTGGTACATTTCCCAACCGTGGGAAAAAAGATATACGAGGCTGGTTTGAAAAGTCCGTGCAAAAATAAAAACTACTTATGTGTTTGGGGTAAACCTTTTTTATTTTTCGACATAGTCTCCTTTTAGGCTTATACACTTCGTCCAACGATGTTCTAGTTTGTTGATCCCTTCCGAATAATAGGATTTGTCCAAGTCTGCAACATATCCATTAGTGTCTGCAATCACCTCCTCGTTTGAATAAAATCTTTGTCCCGCCAGCCATTTCTTCAAATTGGGGAACAAATAGTAGTTCGAGGGAGCCAAGTCTGGAGAATAGGGGGGATGTGAAACGAGTTGGAATCCTATTTCCATTAATTTTGCGACCACAACTGCTGAGGTGTGTGCTGGTGCGTTGTCGTGATGGAAAAGGACTTTCTTGTGGGCCAATCGCGGGCGTTTTTTTCTTGCAGCTCGGTTTTCAAACGGTCCAATAACGATGAATAATATTCACCTGTAATAGTTTTACCCTTTTCCAGATAGTCGATGAGGATTATCCCTTGCGAATCCCAAAAGACAGTCGCCATAACCTTTCCAGCCGAAGGAACGGTCTTCGCCTTTTTTGGTGCAGATTCCCCCTTGGTAACCCATTGTTTAGATTATTGTTTGGTCTCAGGAGTATAGTAATGTATCCATGTTTCATCCACAGTGACGAAACGACGCTTAAAGTCCTCCGGATTATTCTGGAATAGCTGCAAACCATCCTTGCAACACTTCACACGATTCCGTTTTTGGTCAAGCGTGAGCAATCGCGGCACCCATCTGTCGGATAGCTTTCTCATGTCCAAATGTTTATGCAAAATATTATGTACCCGTTCAGTCGAGATGCCCACAGCACTAGCAATCTCACGAACCTTAACTCTTCTGTCATCCATCATCATATCATGGATTTGATCAATGATTTCTGGAGTCGTAACCTCCACAGGACGTCCAGAACGTTCAGCGTCACTTGTGCCCATATGGCCAGTCCAAAAATTTTGAAACCACTTATAAACTGTTCTAATCGAAGGTGCAGAGTCACCATAATGTTTATCAAGCTTCTCTTTAGTCTCCTGAGGCGTTTTGCCTTTAATCACCACACGAAATTCTTTTTCGTCCATTTCTTGAAAATCACTCGACTTCCTTGATTCACACGAATGCCAAACACAAAGAAATAGACCAATATAGCTGAAACTTGGTGTGCGTTCATTCAAGAGATGCTACTAACTAAACATGACCTCGATACGCGCCAGTGGTGCCATCTCTCGGACTTTGCACGGACTTTCCAAACCAGCCTCGTATTACACCTACCAGGTGTACAAGTACGAAATGCGGATTTTTTTTCTAAAAAAACATGTTTAAATTCGGAAGAATGATAAAAAGTGCTTTATTCAAAATATGCTCCTTCGCTTGTTATACATTTTTCCCATCTTTCGGGCAATTTGTGAATACCACGCCAGTAAAAGCCGAGCATCGTCTTTCTGCCAAAGCGATTCAGTCTTGCGGTCGATGTGGATGGTGCGCCTGGGTCTACCCATGATTTTTTGCGCTTGGGATTCCCAAAATAAATCCACTTTTCATCCCCTGCAACTATACGATGCAAAAACGACTTCCTTTTGTACCGAGCGTTCATCTCATGGGGTACCCATCTACCGGTCTTCCGAATCTTTCCCATCTCCCGTAGCCGATTGGAAACAGCTTGTTGACTAACGCCCAATTGCTCGGCGAGTTGTTTTTGTGTTTGCCAATCATCTTCGTCCAACAATGCTTGCAATTCCACATCTTCGTATTTCTTTTCTCGGTTTTCCACGTTCCTTGTTTGCAACATCGAAGTCACCACTTTTGAAACGCCGAAACCATCGTTCACGCGTGTCTTGCGATGGAGCATATTCACCATAAGCTTCTCGAAGTAATCGGTATGATTCAACAGCAGTTTTCTTCAAATGAAAACAAAAAATTAATGCTGTCCGCGAATGCTCTTTGTTGGGTATAAATTTCGACATATTAAACACAACAACACAACACTATGCACACACTTTTCCAATTTAGCACTCGTGCGCGTCTGACACTTGTTGATGACACAACAAAATGGCGCAGTGTCAAATCTTTATAGCACAAACTGCATTGGTGCACCAGCTGTTGTCTGAAATCCGCATTTCATACTTGTACACCTGGATCCAAGATCCAATATGTATTTTCACGTTTTTTTTTCTTACCCGATAATGTATAATAGTTATAACACATGGGCTGAAAAGTCACGGGCCTAACACATAGATGACGCTAGTTTTATTGCAGTCACCTTTTTTTTCAGTTAATACTAACCTTCAAAAGACAGCTGTTAAAATTTCATGATATTCTATTCATTAGTTTGTGAGTTATTGTGCTAAGAGTGACGCTACTTTTGTTATTTTCAAAACAATGGATCAAAAACAATTTCGTGTTTTAATTTTACACTGCTTCTTGATGGGAAAAAATACCGTTCAAGCGAAGCAATGGCTTGAAAAGTGTTATGGGGACTCCGCTCCATCAGAAACAACAATAAAACGTTGGTTTGCTGACTTCAAACGTGGTCGTAGAGACACCGATGATGCAGAACGCAGTGGACGTCCAAATGAGGCGGTAACACCAGAAAACATCAAAAAAATCCATAAAATCGTTTTGAATGATCGAAAAGTGAAGTTGCGTGAGTTAGCTGACATCGTAAAGATATCAAAAGAACGTGTTGGCTTTATATTGCATGAGCATTTAACTATGAGAAAGCTCTGTTCAAAGTGGGTGCCGCGTTTGCTCACTGTTGATCAAAAACAAGAACGTGTTGATGATTCTGAGCAGTGTTTGGCCATGTTTAAACGTAACAAACCGGAATTTTTGCGTCGATATGTGACAATGGATGAAACATGGATCCATCACTTCACTCCGGAATCAAAATGATCGTTATCTGAGTGGACAGCAACTGGTGAACCTCGTCCAAAGCGCCCGAAAGCACAACAATCGGCTGGAAAGGTTATGGCCTCGGTATTTTGAGATGTGCGTGGTGTAATATTCATCGACTATCTTGAGAAAGGAAATACCATCAACAGTGAATATTATATAGCGTTATTGGAGCGTTTGAGGGCCGAAATTGCAAAGAAACGACCGCATATGGCAAAGAAAAAAATTTTGTTTCATCAAGACAACGCACCGTGTCACAAGTTAATCAAAACAATGGCAAAACTACATGAATTGAAATTCGAATTGCTCCCACATCCACCGTATTCGCCAGATTTGGCTCCCAGCGACTACTGGCTGTTCGCAGACCTGAAAAAAAATGCTCGCCGGTAAGAAATTTCGCACGAATGAAGAGGTTATCGCTGAAACTGAGGCCTATTTTGAGGCAAAAGATAAATCGTTCTACAAAAGTGGCATTGCAATGTTAGAGCGGCGCTGGAATGATTACGTTGCTCTTGATGGAGATTACGTTGATGAATAAAGCTAATTTTGAACCAAAAAAAAACGTGTTTTCTTTGTTAGGCCCGGGACTTTTCAGCCCATGTGTTAGCATCTCATCTCAGCTACTTAATCAATGTGGCTCAATGTCGAATCTAGTAATGAAAGTGTAAAACAAATATTTACGACCTAAAACTCTTTTCTTTATCTTTAAATTCTGGTACATTTCCCGACCGTTGGAAAAAAAGTTATACGAGGTATATCCACAAAGTAAGTTCCGTTTGGTTATATAAAAAAAACGTGTACAGATACAGAAAAAATATTTATTGTACAAAAATCTACAACTGTTAAACTAATTTTCTACATAGCTTCCGAAATTTTGTAGGCACTTGTCATAGCGTGGCACAAGTTTTTGTATGCCTTCTTCATAGAAGGTTGCCGCCTGTGTTTTCAACCATGTGGTAACATGTTCTTTCAGCTCGTCATCATCGTTGAAGAGTCGACCACCAAGGAAAGATTTTAGGTGTAAGAAGAGATGAAAGTCGCTAGGAGCGAGGTCCGGGCTGTACGGAGGATCATCAAACACGTCCCAGTCAAATTCCTGTAGGAGTTCTTTTGTCACGTTCGCAGTGTGAGGTCGGGCATTATCGTGGAAAAAAACAACACCTTTCGACAGTAATCCTCGGCGCTTGTTCTGTATTGCCCGGCGCAATTTCTTAATGGTCTCGCAGTAAACATGTGCATTGATTGTTTGGCCTCGTGGTAAGAAATCAATCAGCAAAATGCCTTTTCTGTCCCAAAAAACGGTGCACATGAGTTTTCGAGGCGTCAAGATTTGCTTAGGCTTAACTTTCGTTGGGGACGAAGTGTGCCTCCATTCCATTGATTGCCGTTTAGTTTCTGGGGTGTCGTAAGATACCCAAGTTTCATCCCCCATGACTATCCAAGAAAGAAAATCATCACCGTCTTCATAGTAGCGTGTCAAAAACTGAAGTGCACTGCCCATCCGTTGTTTTTTTGTGTTGTTCAGTAAGAATTTTGGGTACCCAACGTGAGCAAAGTTTTCGAAATTTCAGTTTTTCATTAACAATTTCATGAATTAGTGATCGTGAGATTTGCGGAAATTCCATAGCAAGAGCACTAATTGTAAACTTACGGTTTTGTTTAAGCTTCTCTTCAATTGCGTGAATCAGTTCATCAGTAACCAAAGACGGGCGTCCACATCGTTCTTCATCGTGCACTTGATCACGTCCTTCATTGGACTGTCTGACCCATCTTCTAACCATTAAATCACTCATGGCAATTTGTCCGTAAACCTCGCAGATTTGCCGATAAATTTCACTTGGTTTAACTTTCTTTGCATTTAGAAAACGAATCACAGATCTGATTTCACAAGCGGCGGCATTTTCAATTAAGGCTGACATCATAAAGAAGCACTACAAAGAACACGTCGGCAGCAGCGATCTGAAAATGGCGTACATTTCTTCTGCTTGAGTCAGAGTAACTGCCACGCATGCATGCTCGGAACTGCGATCGCAGCGCTGCCGCGGATAGAAATAGAAACGGAACTTACTTTGTGGATATATCTCGTATTACACCTATACATAAAAACGGTGATAAATCTAACATTTTAATTACAGACCTCCTCAGCGTGATACCCAAATTGTTTGAAAACATAATTGCAAGTCACATAAATAAAGAGCTGTATCAATTCCACTCTAATACAACAACAGCATGGCTTTTCCAGTGGGAAATCGACCACTACGAACACGATGTGCTTTAGTCAGTATATGCAGAAGGCCTTGGAGAGACATTCTCAGGTTGACACAATCTACATTGATGTTTCTAAGGCATTTGATACTGTGAATATAAGACTTTTGTGTGCTAAGCTTTATATTTTCGGTTTTGGGAGCAGCTTGATGAAGCGGATGGACTGCTATCTTACCGAGAGAACTCAGTCAGTCCGCCTGAAGAGTGCACTCTCAGATGAATTTGCTGCTACTTTGGGGGCCATCTTTATTCAATATATTTATTAACGATATGTACGAGGCTGGTTTGAAAAGTCCGTGCAAAGTCCGAGAGATGGCACCACCGGCGCGTATCGAGGTCATGTTTAGTAAGTAGCATCTCTTGAATGAACGCACACCAAGTTTCAGCCATATTGGTCTATTTCTTTGTGTTTGGCATTCGTGTGAATCAAGGAAGTCGAGTGATTTTCAAGAAATGGACGAAAAAGAATTTCGTATGGTGATTAAACATTACTTTATGAAAGGCAAAACGCCTCAGGAGACTAAAGAGAAGCTTGATAAACATTATGGTGACTCTGCACCTTCGATTAGAACAGTTTATAAGTGGTTTCAAAATTTTCGGACTGGCCATATGGGCACAAGTGACGCTGAACGTTCTGGACGGCCTGTGGAGGTTACGACTCCAGAAATCATTGATCAAATCCATGATATGGTGATGGATGACAGAAGAGTTAAGGTGCGTGAGATTGCTCGTGCTGTGGGCATCTCGACTGAACGGGTATATAATATTTTGCATAAACATTTGGACATGAGAAAGCTATCCGCAAGATGGGTGCCGCGATTGCTCACGCATGACCAAAAACGGAATCGTGTGAAGTGTTGCAAGGATGGTTTGCAGCTGTTCCAGAAGAATCCGGAGGACTTTAAGCGTCGTTTCGTCACTGTGGATGAAACATGGATACATTACTATAGTCCTGAGACCAAACAACAATCTAAACAACGGGTTACCAAAGGGGAATCTGCACCAAAAAAGGCGAAGACCGTTCCTTCGGCCGGAAAGGTTATGGCGACTGTCTTTTGGGATTCGCAAGAGATAATCCTCATCGACTATCTGGAAAAGGGTAAAATTATTACAGGTGAATATTATTCATCGTTATTGGACCGTTTGAAAACCGAGCTGCAAGAAAAACGCCCGCGATTAGCCCACAAGAAAGTCCTTTTCCATCACGACAACGCACCAGCACACACCTCAGCAGTTGTGGTAGCAAAATTAATGGAAATAGGATTCCAACTCGTTTCACATCCCCCTATTCTCCAGACTTGGCTCCCTCGGACTACTATTTGTTCCCCAATTTGAAGAAATGGCTGGCGGGACAAAGATTTTATTCAAACGAGGAGGTGATTGCAGACACTAATGGATATTTTGCAGACTTGGACAAATCCTATTATTCGGAAGGGATCAACAAACTAGAACATCGTTGGACGAAGTGTATAAGCACAGTAAACACACTATACAGTAGCGAAACTCAAGGATAACCGCATAGGAAAAATCGGGTTCGTTTTCAGAAGGTCACGTGGCAATCCGCCATGTTAAAAGTGGACCAGCGCGAGATTTGAAATACAAATAAAGTTGTGAAAAGTTTTATCATTCAAAATCATAGATATAGAAATGTTTGAAAATTTTTGATTTGTTATTTAATACAGCATGAATAATATAAAAGTTAATGCAGCATGAGTAATAAAAAAAACAAAAAGAAAGGAGCACTTTGTTAGAAAAGAAATGAATACAGGGGAAAAACTTCATGGGAAGGTATTTGATGGAATTCTTCATATTCAACTTCAGTTTTTAATAACCTTATCCAAATATTCAAAAGTCTATCAAAGTTAAACGTCACTGTTTGAGGTTAAAGTTTTATTTACATCATTTTTCAAGTAAATTTGTGATTAAAGATGTTTTTTAAGGACTAAATTAATTTAATTTTAACATACGTAATACTTAATGCTATTTTTCTTGTACCCTGAAATAAAAACATATTGTCAACATCTAAAATAAGAGCATTTTTTTCTAAGCAGTTTTGTGTTGTTTGGTGTGATAGATCTCTTGTTAATTAAAAAACACTGTATCTAGTTTTTTGGTATTTATTTTTTCTTAAACTACAAAACTATATTGTGTAACTTCGAGAAAGGTTAATATAATATTATTAATGAATTATGAACGTATATGTATAGACCTCTATTTTCTATGTGAATGATTCTTAGAGGTTCCATATCTTTTTGTGTTCTGTTATCCGTATTGCCTTTTGATAACGTAATTAACGCTTGCTTTTATGTACAATGAATTAATATTTACATCAAAGAGTCAATACAGTAATTTCCTAATTATATTTACATACAATACTTAGTTATGACCAAGCTCACTTGTCAATTACAACTATGTTGGGAATGTGGAATCTTTGGCACAATGACACTACTCAGTATATATCACCACTACACCAAACAGTTTATTTTTGCATTCGACGCGCGTTTCGCTAACCATATTAGCTTCATTAGGAGAAATGATCGACTCATATATACTGAGTATTGTCAATTACAGTTTAAAAGGAAAATAACTATGTTTAATTTATAGTATGGTATACAACAATAGAAATAAGTTCTTTATAGGAGGAATATTAATAACAGGTAACTAAATCTTCAGAATTTTAATAGTAGGCATAATTACCATCAAAATGGACTTCGATTAAGTGTACTGTCCATTTAACGAACTTATTTTGAGAATATTTTACCCTTTGGCACATATCGTCTGACAAAATCATATTACAAAAATTTCTTTGGAATCACATTAAATTTTTTCTTATTTTAATAGCATATTTGGTTCAATAATCGATTTATATCAGTTATTTCAATAATCCCATTCCCCAGTGGTTTTGTGATCTCAACACGACACTTAATATTTAAACTTTCAAACCCAGCTTATAAGAAAATAAAATATACTGTCTAAAATTTGAAAATAATAAATATGTTGTTATAGGTTCTGTATTCCTTACAATATATTCACAGAAACTTTTGAAAGATTGGCATGAAAAAGGAGCAATGTAATTTATAGAGAAAAAATAGAAAAAAAAAATCACTTTCAGAGTATTAATTGTACTTGCAATTAAGCAGTGTTAAATTTATCAGGTTTATTATTAGAAAAGGTGTGTCAAACAATTAATACAAATGAAGTTATTGAAAACTAGAAACCTCTTGAAAATACACCTTTAAGAAAAAAAAAATGTTTTATTTATAATTTACACAAATATAAATAGTTTTAAATAACTGAATATTAGTTTACACAAAAATAAATCTTTCTAAAAACCAGAATTTGGAGGATTATTTATTAATCATAAAAAAATGACAGGCACACAAAAAAAGTTTTTCACTACCGAACAGATCGCTATACCGATATGTATTTTTGGACGCTGAAACCGAATCTGAGGTCAGAATTGAGCAATCACGTCAGGATTTTTAAATAACCAGCCGAACTAAGTTTAGAAATAAATTTCAAGCTTTAATGACCAAACCACTCTACCAATACAAACGTTTTATTAAATCAATCAAGGTTCCCTGGAAGGCCGTCTCTTGAGCAAATACGTCTAAACAAAACATACATTAGTAATGATAATATTGTTTTATGCATATGTATTTTTTCAAAAATGCATTTAAGATAGTGAAAAGTTGTCTTGTGAAAGCAAGCAATAGAGGTTTATTAAAATAATCAACAACTCCAACAACTTTAATCGCATACCATGATTTCTATGAAATCATTGTTTCAACTAAAAAACAGAGGAACTGCAAAAAAAATCATTAATGCAGCAACTTAAACTTTGACGGATAATACTATTGATGATTACATGCGATGCAAATAAAGCATAATTAAATTTAGTTATGATTTAGAATAATAGTCTCAGCGCGCCCTGATTGAGTTAGAAATTTCTTATTTGCAAATTTTAGAGCATAAAAAAGTGTGACTCGAGCAAATAATTTGCGAAAATAATTATATGGAATATTGCAATTCTCAACGGCACAACAATAACCTCCTTTCCTCATGATTATATAAAATTGTTTCTCAACCTTTTCGATTCTCTTCAGTTACAAACGTTTTTAAT
The DNA here is from genome assembly GCA_019049505.1 of Pachyrhynchus sulphureomaculatus. Taxonomy (NCBI): domain Eukaryota; kingdom Metazoa; phylum Arthropoda; class Insecta; order Coleoptera; family Curculionidae; genus Pachyrhynchus; species Pachyrhynchus sulphureomaculatus. The sequence continues at coordinate 122,575,086 of CM032451.1, forward strand.
TCTCTTTTTCTACAAATTCTCTCTTCCTTCTGTCTTTATATTCATATAAACTGCAATCACATCAAGAAACGATACATTTCCAAAGACACATACCGAGATCGGATGTAAACACTGAGCGGCCATTTTGAAAAAGGACCCGTCGACACATGCGCCGTCAAAATTTTGTCACCAAACTGGAGCTCAGTTTCGCTACTGTAGTATGTTTACTGTGGTATAAGCCTAAAAGGAGACTATGTCGAAAATAAAAAAGGTTTACCCCAAACACATAAGTAGTTTTTATTTTTGCACGGACTTTTCAAATCAGCCTCGTAAGTATGCGTGATGTGTCCCTTTTTGTTAGTTAGAACATTTACAAAAGAGAATATAAATTTCAACCAGAGCAATTTAGAATCTGGGGCGGGCACAGCACCGTTCTGCTGATCGCCAAAGTATTGCAAGATGCATTAGATAAAATTAATATTCAGCAGAACACCGTTGCGCTCGTCTTGCATATCCAAAAGGCATCAAAATTTGCGACGGATTTTTACGTTTCTATAATTAAATATAATATTTACCTATCAAAAAGGTATTGCTGGTGGGGCTCCTTCAGTGTAATCAGCAACTCCATACATCTTACTGAATTTGTACTTAAGTAGTAGTCATATAAGCCATTTATAAGCCACGAATCTTGAACTGAAAAGAGAATAGTTTTTTTAAAAAACGATACAAAAAGTAGACAATTCAACTATAAAAATCTTTTTTTAGTTAATTTGAGTTAGATGCTACAGGGTGTTCAAAATAAATTTATGCCTTTTGACTATTTTAAATTGAAAAGTCTCAATTTTTTTAAGTGGCGCACCCTGTATATTATTATTTTTTCTGATAGATTTTACAAAACCCTCCAACTTTTATTAAGCTTATCATATACCTATTTCTAACAGTTTTCGAATTATTTTGAATTTTTCAATTTTTACCCTTGTTTTTAATACACTTACGTTATTGCGAAAACATAAACAAATAGTTAATAATAATTTTGATATAGTTAACTTATCTAATGTATTAAAAATGTATTAAAAACATGGCGGAGTGTCACGTGACCTCTTCAAAAATGAGACATAATTTTCCTCCACGGTTACCCCTGAGTTTCACTACTGCAGAGGTGCTCAAACGGTCGTGCTTTTTGAGTCGATCTCGAGAAAAAAATTCCGATATAGAACTATTCACAGATTTTGTTTTAGGTAACTAAAACAAAATTTAATGAATAAACTACTAAAATTTATTCGATCCACAATTAGGCCAGAATAAACCCTCATCACTTTCTTTAACGTAATAACCCCCTGCTAGCGGCAAAAGGAACGCGCGGTACTTGTCAAAGAAAAGCCGCGTTTTTGATTCCCGCCGATTTTTCTAGAAACTTCGGGCGGCGTGTTTGACGGGAACATTCGAGACTTCGTTCGCGCCGATATAAATGTTGCGCCTGCAGGAATAGGAGTCAGTCTGAGTTGTAACTTGAAGGCGATACTTCGATACAAAGTTTATTAATAAATAGTCCAAAATGAGTGCGGCGAAGAAAAGTAAAACTCATCATTTTAATAACGATTGGGAGGAAGAATTTTTCTTTTGTGTGGTAAAGGATAAGTGCATTTGTCTCATTTGCCGTGCGTCAGTTGCAATACCTAAGCGTGGGAACTTAGAGAGGCATCATGAAACGGTTCATAAAAACTATGAAAAGGATTTTCCATCACAGAGTGAATTAAGAAAACGAAAAGTACATGATTTGATAACTTGTTTGAAAAAAAGAACAAACCATGTTCACAAGACCAGCCAAACAATCAAAAGATGCAACGATCGCGTCATTTAAAATATCTCATATATTGGCGAAACACAAAAAACCATTTGATGATGGATTGGTTGTGAAGGAAGCATTTATTGAAGCGGGTGAGACTTTATTTGGAGATTTTAAAAATAAAACAGAGATTATGTCTGCTATTAGAGAACTTCAGTTATCTCGTCCGACTGTCACAAGGCGTGTTGAAGTCATGAGTCAGGACATGGCAGATAAACTAAAACATATCATGGAATGTACATACTTTTCTTTACAGTTCGACGAATCCACCGATATGACAGACACTGCCCAGCTGTGTATTTTTATTCGAGTGGTATTCAATGACATGTCGGCTAAGGAAGAGTTTTTGACAATGAATCCTCTGAAAGGAAAGACCCGTGGCGATGATATATATGACGTTTTCTTCAATTTTGTAACAAACTACAAGCTACAAATATATAAACTAGTGTGCATTACAACCGATGGAGCACCAGCAATGACTGGAAACGAAAACGGTTTTGTGGCATTGTGTCGAGCTAATGATGATTTCCCTTCATTTTTTTCCTTCCATTGCATTATACATCAACAAGTTTTGTGTTCAATAGTTCTAAACATGGAGGAGATTATGGGCATTGCAATAAAAATTGTGAATTCTATCCGTGCACGTAGCTTGCAACGACGGCTCTTTAAATTGCAGTTGGAAGATAGTGAGTCAGCTGAACACACTGATTTAGTTCTTCACACGGACGTCAGGTGGTTGAATAGCGGAAAATTCCTAGAAAGGTTTCAAGAATTATTGCCCGAAATAACAGCTTTTCTGGACGAAAGAGGTGATGACACTCAGATGCTGAAAAACGGAAAATGGCTGACTGATTTGGCATTTTTGACAGACATCACAATTCATTTAAACACCATTAATTTGGAGCTTCAAGGTAAAGGAAAAACTATTATTGAGATGATTAGCGCAATAAACGCATTCAAAAGTAAATTGCAACTTAAGATAGATCAACTGAAAAGAAAGGATCTGAAAAATTTTCCGTCTTTGAAAGCAAGGATTCCTCAGTTGAATTATGATATTTATGAGGCAGAATTATCAAATATTTTGGGTCAATTCGAAATACGTTTTTATGATTTCAGTAAATTGGCAAATATCTCATCATTTATGAGTTATCCTTTTTCGTGTAAAAACATTGAGGAATTAGCTACTGAAAGAGCAAGTCAGTTTAACATGGACTCATGTTCTGTTGAAAATGAGTTAGTGCAGATTATATCAGATATACATCTCAAAGCCACAGCATCTGATACAAAATTCTGGTGTTTTATATCTGAAGGTAAATATCCGAATCTAAGGCAAATCGCCCTTCAACTGACGGCAATGTTTGGGTCATCTTACTTGTGCGAGTCTACATTTTCTGAAATGAAGATAATTAAGTCAAAATATCGCAATCGACTAACTGACGAACATATGTCATCATGCTTGCGATTAGCACTCGGTAATTACGTACCATCTTATGAAAAGTATGCCGAGGACATGCAGTGCCACGCTTCACATACAAAGTCACTCTTTAGTTAAGTTTAGACACTAGAACTCGTTTGTTTTGTAAGAACCAATAAACTCGCAATTTTGAATAATTATTAGTTTTTTCATTGCATTTTAGAGCAGACCTACACTTACGTTGACTAAAAAAATGCATATTGTGCGGAAAACTAATATCTATGCCACGATACACCCTACCTAGACGACAATCCTGCATCACACTTATTTGGAGCCTCTCAGAGTCGATCGATCGTAGTCTAACAATATTGAGGTAGATCGCCAGCAGTTCAAGTTTGAGCACCCCTGCCCTATAATATTGTTAGCCTTGTAAGCTATGTTGATATTTTTTTGATTTAAAAATTTCCCCAGTTTTTCCGTTGGTTTGCCGAAATGGGTTAAGCATTCAAATGTGGTATTTCTGTCCTTAAAACGTGGGTATATTTCTGAGATTGCCTTGTTTCTAAGTTTTTTCCTAACGATAATATTGATTAAAGTAACCGAATAACCGTCGTTAACGGCTACTTGTTTTATGTAGTTTAATTCTTTAGTAATTTTTTTTTTGTTACTAAAGAATTAAACTAAATAAAACAAGTAGCCGTTAACAACGGTTATTCGGTTACTTTAATCAATAATATCATTAGGAAGAAACTTAGAAACAAGGCAATCTCAGAAATATACCCACGTTTTAAGGACAGAAATACCACATTTAAATGCTTAACCTATTTCGGCAAACCAACGGAAAAACTGGGGAAATTCTTAAATCAAAAAAATATCAACATAGTTTACAAGACTAACAATACTATAGGGAAATATCTTAAAAACTACAAACCACAAATCAATAAAGACAATAAATCAGGGGTTTATCAATTAACATGTGGGTCATGTCCTAAAACATACATAGGACAAACTGCACGTACATTTATACAAAGAATTACAGAACACGAAAAAAGTTTCTTCCATAGAAAATCTAATTCAACATATGCTAATCACCTTTTAACAGAAAATCACACATTTAACAAGAATTTCAAAATTTTACACACCCAACAAAAAGGTTTAAAACTAAACCTTTTAGAGACAATGCAAATAAATGGATTAAGGACTACAGGTACTTTACTCAACGACCAGGTAGATTTAAGCAATTCACCATTATTAAATTTATTCTCCTAATTCCAAATCTGTGTGGATTTTCCAATACTATCAATGTAATTTAATTAGGTGTAATATTATAATTAAGAAATTATATAAAATTGTGAACATTAAACCTAACTTGACGGTGTAAAATGTAGATCTGAAAAAGCTGCATCGACAGCGAAACGCGTCAACGCAATTTAAATAAGCCAGTGGAAATTGACTAAAAACAGTCATTTATTATATATTTATTCTAATTTGTATTATTACTACAGTTATTATAAACTAATTCTTACCTCTAGAAAACTGCTCCCTTATACTGTGCTTAATACTTTCAAAGATCTCCTTATTATTGGACTCGAGCTTCTCAAGCAGGTTTTCTTGGTGGTGCGACATCCCGTTAACGAAAAACGAGAAACTTAGCCAACAACAAAACAAATCGAACGGACAAAAAACAAAAAGTGATTTTTGAGCGTTTAAAAACGTGATTGAAACGTAACGTTATTGACGGTGAATGTGTTTAGAAGTATCATGTCGTAACTAGTGAACCTAAACCTGAAAAGATAAAGTACCATTAGAAAAGTTACATTGTAGTCCCTTTCTTTTTCTATCAGTCCTTATATACTACACGGGGTGAAATGTTCCGAAACTTTCCGCAAGATGGCAGCACAAACAAAAAACCCTGACTTTCAGTTAGTGTCAACTATGAGAAGATTCGTGTAAAATTTTCATAACATTTTGTCGATTAGTTTGCGAGTTACAGCTGTATGAATGACACTACTTTTATTTTTTACAAGACGATGGAACAAAAAGAATTTCGTGTGTTGATTAAACATTGCTTTTTGATGAGAAAAAATACAGCCCGAACCCAAGAATGGTTTGAGACGTATAATTACGCATCTGCTTCGTCGAAAGCAACTATATGGGTCATTCTTTGACAAACCGTATATCTATTTTGACTTCACATTTCCAATTTGCCTGAAAGATTTTTTATGGCTTATACGAGGCTGGTTTGAAAAGTCCGTGCAAAAATAAAAACTACTTATGTGTTTGGGGTAAACCTTTTTTATTTTTCGACATAGTCTCCTTTTAGGCTTATACACTTCGTCCAACGATGTTCTAGTTTGTTGATCCCTTCCGAATAATAGGATTTGTCCAAGTCTGCAAAATATCCATTAGTGTCTGCAATCACCTCCTCGTTTGAATAAAATCTTTTTGCCCCCGCCAGCCATTTCTTCAAATTGGGGAACAAATAGTAGTCCGAGGGAGCCAAGTCTGGAGAATAGGGGGGATGTGAAACAAGTTGGAATCCTATTTCCATTAATTTTGCGACCACAACTGCTGAGGTGTGTGCTGGTGCGTTGTCGTGATGGAAAAGGACTTTCTTGTGGGCCAATCGCGGGCGTTTTTCTTGCAGCTCGGTTTTCAAACGGTCAAATAACGATGAATAATATTCACCTGTAATAGTTTTACCCTTTTCCAGATAGTCGATGAGGATTATCCCTTGCGAATCCCAAGACAGTCGCCATAACCTTTCCGGCCGAAGGAACGGCCTTCGCCTTTTTTGGTGCAGATTCCCCCTTGGTAACCCATTGTTTAGATTGTTGTTTGGTCTCAGGAGTATAGTAATGTATCCATGTTTCATCCACAGTGACGAAACGACGCTTAAAGTTCTCCGGATTCTTCTGGAACAGCTGCAAACCATCCTTGCAACACTTCACACGATTCCGTTTTTGGTCAAGCGTGAGCAATCGCGGCACCCATCTTGCGGATAGCTTTCTCATGTCCAAATGTTTATGCAAAATATTATGTACCCGTTCAGTCGAGATGCCCACAGCACTAGCAATCTCACGCACCTTAACTCTTCTGTCATCCATCACCATACCATGGATTTGATCAATGATTTCTGGAGTCGTAACCTCCACAGGCCGTCCAGAACGTTCAGCGTCACTTGTGCCCATATGGCCAGTCCGAAAATTTTGAAACCACTTATAAACTGTTCTAATCGAAGGTGCAGAGTCACCATAATGTTTATCAAGTTTCTCTTTAGTCTCCTGAGGCGTTTGTGCCTTTCATAAAGTAATGTTTAATCACCACACGAAATTCTTTTTCGTCCATTTCTTGAAAATCACTCGACTTCCTTGATTCACACGAATCGACACGTGATTCGGGATTTTTTTCCAAATGTATACAGTGAAGTCCGTTTTATAACGAACTCCAAAAAATCACTAAAAATGGTTCGCTATATCCGAAGTTCGTTACAAACAGTAAACAAAGTCTAATATCATTTTTTACTACTTTTTTATTTAGATTAGGCGCTAATGCTTAGAAAAATGAATAATAATAATTATTAAATTAAAAGAAAACGTTAAAAGGAAAATAAAACAAGTCACACTAAAGTTATTTCATATTACGTATGTTGGTACATATACGAGTATAAACGAACACGTTTAAAATACGTAGCTTATACAATAAAATCAGTAATTTTTGTTTGTAATATTTTACTTGAAAAAAAATGGCGTTTATATAATTGTCACGGTCACAAAAAATACCCCATATACGTGGAGGAACTTCACGATATTCGAAAAAATTGCGAGTTTCAATCATTTTCTTAGTCATTTCTGAAATGGATGCAACATAAATATTATCTCCTTCTCCAAGCTCGTCTTCGTCGTCATTATCGCTTAAAATCTTTCCAGAAGTCACTGATGTCACAATTTGATCATCAGTTAATATTTCTCGTCATTAATTTATTATCAGCACATACATATTCTTCAAAATTAAAGTGATTTAACATCTTTTTAATCTCGATTTCCACTGTACTTTGTTGGACGTCAGCATCGTAAACAAATTCTAGACAATCAGTAGGATCTTCTCGATGTTTTTCAATCCACTGAGTCAACGGTAGCTCATCATCTGAGCAGCCATATCTACATTCCTTCTTTAAAAATCCGCCATACTTAAAACAGTTTGCAATGGTTTCTCTACTGACTCTTTGCCAAGCCATATGGATAAAGTTTATAACGTCCAAGATAGTTACAGAAAAAATGTTGATCCATAGGCTGGAGCTGTGTACTTGTGTTTGGAGGTATAAAAACCAATTTTATTTGCTGCAGATCAACCTCAGGCCGCGCTGGACAGTTGTCAACTAAAAGTAATATTTTTCTATTTGTGAATTTTAATTCTTTGTCCCATTCAAACAGTTCGTTTTTAAAACTTTCTAATGTCATCCATGCTTTACTGTTTGATTTGTACTTTACTGGTAAATATTCGTTTTTAAAATACCTTGGATTGGCGGACTTTTCTATCATCAACAATTTTCTTTTCTCTGTTCTTGACATATTTGCAATTACGAGGCTGGTTTGAAAAGTCCGTGCAAAGTCCGAGAGATGGCACCACCGGCGCGTATCGAGGTCATGTTTAGTTAGTAGCATCTCTTGAATGAACGCACACCAAGTTTCAGCCATATTGGTCTATTTCTTTGTGTTTGGCATTCGTGTGAATCAAGGAAGTCGAGTGATTTTCAAGAAATGGACGAAAAAGAATTTCATGTGGTGATTAAACATTACTTTATGAAAGGCAAAACGCCTCAGGAGACTAAAGAGAAGCTTGATAAACATTATGGTGACTCTGCACCTTCGATTAGAACAGTTTATAAGTGGTTTCAAAATTTTCGGACTGGCCATATGGGCACAAGTGACGCTGAACGTTCTGGACGGCCTGTGGAGGTTACGACTCCAGAAATCATTGATCAAATCCATGATATGCTGATGGATGACAGAAGAGTTAAGGTGCGTGAGATTGCTAGTGCTGTGGGCATCTCGACTGAACGGGTACATAATATTTTGCATAAACATTTGGACATGAGAAAGCTATCCGCAAGATGGGTGCCGCGATTGCTCACGCTTGACCAAAAACGGAATCGTGTGAAGTGTTGCAAGGATGGTTTGCAGCTGTTCCAGAAGAATCCGGAGGACTTTAAGCGTCGTTTCGTCACTGTGGATGAAACATGGATACATTACTATACTCCTGAGACCAAACAACAATCTAAACAATGGGTTACCAAGGGGGAATCTGCACCAAAAAAGGTGAATACCGTTCCTTCGGCCAGAAAGGTTATGGCGACTGTCTTTTGGGATTCGCAAGGGATAATCCTCATCGACTATCTGGAAAAGGGTAAAACTATTACAGGTGAATATTATTCATCGTTATTGGACCGTTTGAAAACCGAGCTGCAAGAAAAAAACGCCCGCGATTGGCCCACAAGAAAGTCCTTTTCCATCACGACAACGCACCAGCACACACCTCAGCAGTTGTGGTCGCAAAATTAATGGAAATAAGATTCCAACTCGTTTCACATCCCCCCTATTCTCCAGACTTGGCTCCCTCGGACTACTATTTGTTCCCCAATTTGAAGAAATGGCTGGCGGGACAAAGATTTTATTCAAACGAGGAGGTGATTGCAGACACTAATGGATATTTTGCAGACTTGGACAAATCCTATTATTCGGAAGGGATCAACAAACTAGAACATCGTTGGACGAAGTGTATAAGCCTAAAAGGAGACTATGTCGAAAAATAAAAAAGGTTTACCCCTAAACACATAAGTAGTTTTTATTTTTGCACGGACTTTTCAAACCAGCCTCGTACCAACACAGTAATCGTTACTTTTGATAATTTACCACCAGCACAATTCTCTCCAACAAACTTTAATATCTTATCAGACATCATCTTGTAAAACAAACCCGTTTCATCCGCATTAAAAATGTCCACATATTCATAACTTTCTCGAAGATATACGGGCGACTTTGTATCACAAGATGTAAAGTGACGAAAAGCCGCAGCATTAGAAGTGCTCAGAGTCTTGGTGTGGCTGGAAGAAGGCGCAAGCATCAGATTCCTTAGGCTCCTTCCCTCATAAACCACCACTTTCCGATACAGATGAGCTGAGCTTACACGTTGCTTGGGAGGATATACACAAAACAGCAATGAAAGTACCTAATATAGCAACTGATATTGTTGTATGTACATTCAATGATGGTCTAATAAGTATTTTAAAAATATTGACTGCCAGTCCTATAATTTTTGCCTCGAATTAAGCGCGCTGAGGAGTGTCTGACGGATGCGATAAAAGAGGCGCGCGCCAAATTAAAATTGATAAGAAATGAAAATGAAAAGGCAAATTTAAACTATGAGGAACCGCTTTTTGGAGCTGGGATTGCAGACTAATGGTATTTTTTATATAAATAATGTGACGTAAAATTTTGAACACGTTTTTCTCGAAACAAGATTTTGCAAAACGGCACGCAGCATAACTCGAACAAAATTCATTATATTCACGCCAAATTTTAAACATATCTTTAAAAAAACATTCCAAAAACAAATATGTACGGGACTTTTGATAAGCTGATTAAAAAAAAAATTGTATAGAACTCACACAAACAAAAGAGATTAATACAGAAGAAATAAAAGAAGCAATCGGCAAATTAAAATTAGGAAAGGCGCCCGGACATGATAAGATCACAGCAGATTTGATGAAAGCGATCCCTGAGGTAGCAACAGAAGAACTTGAAAATATAATGAACAACGGAATGAAGAACAATGCACCTACGGACTGGACAACGGGCATCATAACCCCAATATAGAAGAAAGGTAACACTAAAGATTGTAATAACTACAAAGGGATAACTCTAACTAGCACTGTGTCAAAAGTATATACTAGGATACTAGAAAAAAGATTAAGAAAGAAACTTGAACATACATTGGAAGAAACGCAGTTTGGCAAGGTAGAGGGGTAAATGATGCAATATTTATAGTGAGGCAATTATGTGAAAAAGCAATAGGAGAAGATAGGGACATTCACTTGAGTTTTATAGACCTACAAAAGATTTTCAACAGGAATAAAAGAGAAGACATATGGGAAACACTGAGGAAAAGAGATAGACCAGAAATAATAATAAAAGGCGTACAGAGTTTATACAAAAAATCAACAAATTATGTAAGAACAAGACAAGATAGATCTGATATATTTGAAACAACTATGGGCCTTAAGCAGGGATGCATCCTGAGCCCGTGCGTTTCTCAATAGTTCTGGATGAAGCAATAAAAGAAGCAAAGAAGAAAGGGATAAGACCATACCAGATAGACTATTGGAAGAAGAAATATCAGAACTATGCTATGCGAATGATATGGTTATTATAGCAAAAGACGAGGAAACGCTTGCGTTGGAAAAAATAAACATGAAAATTAATAAAGACAAAGCCCGGCCGATTGGCGCAGTGGGTTAAGGCGTTAGCCTTGCCCACTGTTGTCCGAGAGGTCCGCGGTTCGATTCCGTGTCTGGGCTGGGTGTTGTGTGTGTCTTTAGGTTTAGTTTAGATTTAAGTAAAATGTATGTATGTATATATGTATGTATATATATATATATATATATATATATATATATATATATGTATGTATATATATATATATATATATATATATATATATATATATATATATATATATATATATATATCTGAATAAAGAGAGATGTTGGTCATTTGGCTCAGTTCCAGTGCCATAAAAGGGGTTCGCCCCTTTTTTTTTAAAAAAAAAAATAAAGACAAAGACTATAATAGGAAAGCAAAAGCGACAACATGAAATAAAGATAGGAGAGGAAAGGCTGGACCAAGGGGAGAAGTTTAAATATTTGGGATCAACAAAAACGAAGGATGGAAGAGAAGATCAAGGAGAGAATAATAACAGGCGGCAGATTATTTATTAGTATAAAGAATACATTCCTAGGAAAGGAGATACAATACCAAAAAAAATATTAAAGCCCAAGTATTCGAGAAGGTTGCAACACCAATACTTTTATATGGAGGAGAAAAGACAGAAAGGAAATATAACGGCTACAGAAATGAGATTCATAAGGAAAATAGAGGACAAAACAAGGATGGACAGGATTAGGAATATACAACTCAGAAGGAATCTGAACCTGAAACCCATAGTGGAAAAGTTTGAGGAAGCACAACTAAGATGGTATGGTCAGGTCAAAAGGATGCCTGAACAAAGAATAGTTAGACAAGTGTTTAAAGCCAAAGTGAGCAAGAAAAGAACAAGAGGCTGACCTAGAAGGGCATGGTTGGGGGATGTTAGAGAGGCAGTGGCCAAAAGAGGAATAGAGTGGAAACATGCAAGACGAGCCACACAGAATAAAAAGAGGTGGAAGGAAATATGGAAAAGACAAATATAGAATAACTCAACTCCACGGACCTTACACTCCTAAAGGGGTAGAAAGGCATAAGGATTAAGTAAGCAAGTAATTTTTTTTTTCCATATTTAAAAATATGCCTGAAAATATCCTTGATTTTTGCTCGCCACTGTGGTGTTACCCTTTAACAAAAAAAAAAAATGTTGTTTTACCAAGATAATGCACCAGCTCACAAGTTCATAAAATCAATGATAGAATTGGACCAATTGGGCTATGAATTGCTTCCATATCCACCAGATCTAGCTCCCAGCGATTATTACCTTTTTTTCCAAATTTATAAAGTTGGTTTCAGCGAAAACAATTTGGTTCAAATGAAGAAACTGAATGGGAAACTGAGCTCAACAAATCATATTATATGAAAGGTATCTAAATGTTGGAAGACGGCTAGAATAAATGAAGGAAACTATGTTGAAGAATAAAATCGATTTTTCACAAAAACATTATTTTTTCTACTCAGTATATATCACCACTACACCAAACACTTTATTTTTGCACTCGACGCGCGTTTCGCTAACTATGTTAGCTTCATCAGGAGCGATGATTGACTAAAGCTAAACTACAAATCTACCCTTTTTTATACATAGCCTAACCCTTGAATTACTCAAGCGGAACTAATGACATAGGCAAGGCGATCAGTTCCGGTCAAGTAACCAGTAGAGAAGACTATAAGGAATAGGCCACACGTAAATATTGTAGAAAATCATTCATCTCAATCCTTTACACAAAATGAAATTCACATCTTAAACAAAGGTCTTAACTTTGCAGTACCCCCTCCTAGAGATAACTTATCAGAAATAATTGCTCACATTGAAAGTTCCATTAGTACACTTCCAGAAAATAGTAAATCATTTGTTAGGGAAGCATGTCGTAATCAAATATCGAAAAACATGGTTAACAACACAAATTCTAATTCACGAAAAGACATAAAAGTAGTTAAAGGATTGAAAAAGAAAGATGTCTTCTATTTAAAAGCGAATAAAGGAAATAAGGTTGTTATATTGGATAACAATCAATTTTATGTTCAGAAAGAAGGAACAGCTATGGGTAATTGCTTATCACTTTTCATGGCCAATTTATTCATGAGTAAGTTTGAAATCGAAGCCAGTCAAGAATTTGAATATTTCCCAAGGGTATGGTATAGGTATGTGGATGATATTTTCGCGATTTTTGATACAAAGAAAGCAAATATTGATGATTTTGTTTTTAAATTAAATAGCCGGTATAATTCCATTAAATTCACTTATGAAGTTGAGAACAAAGGACAACTGCCTTTTCTAGATATTTTAATTATTAAAAATAATAATAGATTAGAATTTGATATCTATAGGAAGGACACAGTAACAGATAGATATATTCCTAATGATTCATTTCATTGTAAACAACATAAATTAGCCTCATTACATTTTTTTAGTTCATCGTTTGGTCACTTTCCCTCTGAATAAAGTAAACTTTAATAAAGAAAGGAATCATATTAGAAATATAACTAGAGTTAATGGTTATGACGATGACTTAGTAAATAAACTAATAAATAGACAAAAGTTTAGGTTTAATATTCAGAATTCCACCTTTTTTACACGCGAAGAAAATAACACCAAGTATGTCTTCATAACATATAATCCAAAATATAGCAAGGGACTCGATAAGGTATTTAATAAGGTAGGCCTCACCTTAGTCTATAAGTCATCAGACAATCTGAGGAATATCTTAGGAAATCCCAAAGATAAAATTCCTAATTGTGAGAAAAGTGGAATTTATGAAATTAGTTGTAATGATTGTGACAAAAAGTATGTTGGGCAAACTAAAAGGTCAATTAAAACACGATTTAAAGAACACTTAGCACACTTAAAATACAATTGAACAGAAAAGACTAGCATTGCCGAACATGCCCTTGAAGCTGATCATACTGTAACATTAGATAATCTAAGATTTAATAAAAAATATATGTGATAGGAGATTGTTGAACGCATATGAAAGTATGGAAATCATAAAATGTAAAAGTAGTTTAAATAAAGACAGAGGGCCTATTCCTTATAGTCCTCTCTACTGGTTACTTGACCGGAACTGATGGCCTTGCCTATGTCATTAGTTCCGCTTGAGTAATTCAAGGGTTAGGCCAAGTATAAATAAGGTAGATTTGTAGTTTAGCTTTAGTCAATCATCGCTCTTGATGAACCTAACATGGTTAGCGAAACGCGCGTCGAGTGCAAAAAATAAAGTGTTTGGTGTAGTGGTGATATATACTGAGTAGTATCATTGTGCCAAAGATTCCACATTCCTAACTTAATTATTTTTTCTTCAAAATCCCAGAATTTTTCACTTCACGTAGTAAAAATTAAATTTAACAAAGTCATCATAAACATTTTGGTTTTTTTTCCAAATATCTCTCCACATGACTGAAACCACCTTAAACCAAATAATAATCTAATTAATATGTTTTGGGTTATAATCACTCTATTAACATTTGTTACAAACATATAAGGAATACAAAGGAGTAGATTTTAATATATACCATTACATATCTTTTCCAGCATTCTTAGAAACACAAAATTAATTAGTATTACCAATATAAATTGAAAAAGTCAGTAGAGAGAACTGAAATCTAATTAAAACAACCACCCACAAAAATGTTCTTTGATGGTTTGTATACAGAGGCACAATATGTTGAATAAAATTATAATTGAAATGACACCTACTAACATATCAGTAACAAAGCAAATTTCCTGCTAATTAAACAAGAAAGTTTGGAAATATTACAGGTAGGGTCTGGGAAATAGAAGTAAAGATCCCAAAAGACACCTTTTGCAATGATAGGCGAAACACTGAAAGCCACTCCAATCTGAAATAGTCTATTCTCAAGAAACATAATTCCTCATATTGTAAAGGCTCTGAAAGCTTCTGTTACATATTTTGTTGCATTTCACTGGTATTACACGAGTTTCTTCTTGGTTTTGGATGAAAAATGTACTAAATTTCAACATAATCTATTGTTGGATATACACAAGGTTCACAGTAAAGAGTGGAAGAGTAGTGTATCTATATATATTGTATTGATGTGCCCTATTAAATTTTAGGGTTTTTGGGGTAACAGTTGTCACCTGTACTGACACTTATATTTGTACAGCTGTAATAAATAAATAAAAAAAGGTATTTACAATACAATTTCTGAAACATATGACGCTAAGATAGTGGCAATACTTTTATTAGCAATAGTTATACTATTAATTGTAAATAATTATAAAACATTTCTAAGAACTTTGCCTTTCCAAATAGCAGTAAACAAGCTGAAAAAATTTATAGTAAAACAAGTTCGGCAAAAACAATGTCCCGACTATTATAAAAATATCACATCATTTAAATAAGCACAGTAAGTAAATAACACGGTTCTGTGAAAATACATAATGGAGCTACTAATAAAAACTGTTTATGTGAATTTATGTTAAACAAATCTTAAGTTATTCTTATACATTTCATAAAAATATCTTTACGTATACTTAATATCAATGTTGTATTGTATTGTGAAGCCGTCTATTTAAGTAAAATGTAAAATAAAATGTAAGAAAATTACCTCGAGAAGGAACGACTGCCTCGCACCTGGCATTTTGACGAGATCTGTCAAAAAACAAGCCCGATTCTCGGAAAACAGCTGGTGATTTGATAAGGATCGCACAAATAGGAATTTTTAGGAGAAATCAGGTCGTTCCTTTTCTATTACCTTGTAATAGAAAGACATACATGATTAATGGATTAGAGACTACGATGAATGAATATAAACGTACAGTGTTGTAGCTTTGAACAATAGATTCAAAACCAACTTATCCTAAAAAATTGCATTTTAATATTAGATTTTTAAAAATACCTTTGTTGCTCATTTTAAGATGAAAATTATAAAATAGAGGAAATATTAACATTAATCCGCCAAAGAAGCATTAAAACACAATGGTACTAGACATATTAGTATTCGAATATCCCTATTAATACTGAAATTCTATATTTACGATTATAGGAGTAACTTTGGAGCCCTATTTCTCAAATAAATAAGATACAATAATTTTAATCTCTGACTGCTGTAAAGATACGACAACACCTAAACGATGAAAAAAATCCCTATAAGGAAAAGCGAATTTGGAAACAAAAACCATAAAAAAATATATTAATAATTTTAGTATGTTTTAAAGATGAAATAATACGGGACCATTGGCGCAATGCGCTAGGAAGTCTGTTGTGAATCTAATCGTCGGCGGTTCGAGTCCGTCAATCTGCTTGGTGTTGTGTTCGTCCATAATAGGTTTGCATTTGTATATAATAGGACTGCATAGTCGCATGACTGCGAGTCAGACAATCAGAATACGACTGGCTAATGGTCTAACTTGAACCGAGCCAAAAAAAAAAACATGAAATAAAATGTACTCGACGTAAATTAAAATACTTTTTAACAAAAAATTCACAGAAGTAATTGTTCAACAACATAAACTCGAAAGTCAATGTTCCAAAATTGCTTAATGACGTCGAATATCGAACTTCAAGGTTATTACAAAGGCAGACTTGTAAAGCATATTTATAGGTTATGTTTTGATAACAATTTTGCAGTAAATACAATTTTTGTATAAAAACCTTTACTTTTATATATTAAATAATGTAGAAAGAATGGCGGAACTTACACGGAGCCGAAAACCTCCAAAACAGCCGTGGAAAAAGATCCTGTACGAAAAACAAGATTACCTAGACAACTACACAGACAAAAATTTATTTTTAAAAGACCTAAAAAAGAACGTAGATTTCAAAGCCGTTAATTTTTTGGAAGCTTGTTTAGGAGCAAATCTATTACTTCAAGAATTTTGTACTGTCGTATTATTTGCTTTAGTTTATTTTTATATTGTTTACAAGTTGATCGAACCATGGGATGTTTTATACAGTATGAGTGGACTTAGTTTTTTGGGATTCGTTTTGTATCGTGTTAAATTCAGATGTGAGTTACTACATTGTAAATCTTTGAAAACAACATACTAATTTTTTTTTTTTATTTTATTTTAGACAACTTTACTAAAAATACTTTAGGTCATGATGTAAGAACAATCCTTACTTTTGTGGCTTTTGGTCAGCTATTTTCGCCAGTTCTTCACACCCTTACGGACACCATAAGTACTGATACAATCTACACGATGTCTTTTTTAATGTTGCTCGTTCATCTGATTTTTTTCGACTATGGGGTCAGTGCAGCGATAGTCTCTAAAAGTTTATCACTGAGTGCGGCAATATTTGCATCAATATGTTTAGCATCTAGATTATCATCGGCAAGTGAAGCCTTTGTCTTACTTACAACAGCCACCCAGGTGTTTGTACTGTTTCCAATATTACGTAAAGAATTAAATAACTCTTTGGTAATAAGTGTAATTCTGCTTATTATGGACACCTATTTTTTGATGAAAATGTCTATTCTAGTTGCATCTTTATTGTTTTTTTAGTGTAATTTTGATAAATTTAATTTGCCCATTCTTGTTTGTGAGGTATCAAACATATAAAGATAATATTTATGGTCCTTGGGATGAGGCAGTTGTAAATGATGTAGATAATATCCTGTTTTAATTTTTCAAAATATAATGACATTCCATATTGTATTACATATTGTAAAAGAGTGATTTATCTACTCATTTCAAATACCTAATAGTCCCAGAATTTCACTTATCCTAGTGAAAGAATACACTTTTGTATGGAAAATTTTAAAAAAAAATAACAGATCTCTTCTCGATATGTTATAAAAATGGTTGATTTCATAGAATAATTTTGTTTTTTATTTCTCTTGATAAATTGAAGTATTATATTTAAATAAAAAAACTGCCAAGTGCAAGTCGGACTTGTGCAGTTAGAGTGTCATACCGTGACTGCTTTCCAAATAAAAATTTTGTTACAGAGACATAAAATGATCAGTGACGTCACAAAACAAACTTTCTAAGGAAGTAGTGGGCAAATTAGCTTACTAATTTTTTGGATGTGTTATTTTTCAATCGGTTGATATTTAAGAAATCTTATGACTATTTCTTGAAATAAACAGAATTTCAGCTTTCTATATAAGCTGTTTCAAATGCAGTAAAGAAAAATAAATTATTTATTTATTATCCATTATATTTTTATTTTAGCTGCCCCTATTTTAAGTAATAATAAAATTACAAAATAAGGCCTGCATTGCTGCATTCTTTGTATTAAATGGATAGTAGGTATTGGCAATGATGCACAGCCAAGTGTAAATCTGGCATCGCTGCCAAGAATACTAAGTGCTACCAATATAAAATTATAATTTTTTAAAATGATAGAGAAAAAGTGAAAATATGTACAAAATAATCAAGCTAAACAAAATTTTTAGAATATATTTTACAATCACTCAAAATATTTTCAGTCGGTTGGAATATTTAAGCCACATTTTGGAAGCGGGAACTTTTCGAAAATTACAAATTCGACACCTCTTCACCGGTACAATTGGCCACTCTGCTTCGCGTCACAAACGTCAACCGTCCGCATTTCCTTCGTTTGTCTTTCCTTGTCGACTTCTTGCATTTTTGGACTAAATTTTTAAAAGTTCGAGCAACTCGCCGTTTTTAAACTAAATTTATTAATTAGTGCAGTTTGCAGATAATTTCTTCTCGAACGCGTTTTTTTGAAAATCGTATGTCCATCCAGAATCTTAATACATTTGGTGAGTAGACGTTGAAAATCTGCCTACGTTTTTAATTTTTCTATTTGCAAGAAAACATGGCGTCTTATTTTGCTCTTAATTTGCGGTGATAAGAATGGTATTTGCGTTGCTTGTATCGCTAACAAACATGAATTATTCTTGCTTTTTCTGTTTTTTATTAGATTAACGGCTTTATTTAAGTCGAAATCTATTTGAGCCATGTCAGGTTAATGATGAGTCACCTCTATAATTGTTCCTCCTAGAAAATCTTTAATTTATTATTTCTACGATTTGAGCTCGTTACTTTTTGTCTTATAGCTTATGGCAGCACCAATTTCATTTACGAAAAATGACTTGATTTCTATGTTAAATGCTTTACCATGACCTCATTTTTAATTCAGCTATGAAACTAGGGCACAAACTTTGTAGACGTTTACGAAATACCGTTATTTCGGAGAAATTTGCGACTCCACCGCAGCTATTATGAATGTCCTTGACAACTACTATAACTATCTGCAAGAATTTCTTTGAGAATTGTTTCACTTACCAACATCTACTCATGAAATAACACTAGTCTACAAAATTTAGCACAGAAAATTGTGACATATTTTGATTGTATTAGAGGTTCCTAGCAATAAAATAACTTCAAAAAGACTGTAATACGCGACGTTTTTTTGGTGACAGAATTTAATTTTTTTTCCATATGAGTGTTAAAAATTAAATTTTCATGGGCTGTAGGTGGTCTCTTTCAAGCATCCTACAATAGCCTAGAATTGTTTTGGTGATCTCTATTGCTGCATGTGAAGGTGATCTCCCAAACCAATACCGTGCCAACTAATACCAAGTATTGAGTCTTTTTGTTATTAAATAGCTTTGGCGTCACATATCTCTGGTAATATAAGCCACTGGGGCATTTGTAGCCTCAGTTGAAAGCTCACATTTGACAGTAGTAGATGTGCAAAAGAATTTTATTTTGGTAAAGGCATAAGTGCTGCACGAGCCTATGAAGAAATTGTGCTGTTTATTAGAAGTTGATAGAGTTTTGGCATAAATCGTGCAAGCCCAGCATGTAGATAGCCGTGAAATTGCCAAAGGACTAAAAATCCATCACCAACCAGTTTTAAGCCATTTGGAAAAAGCTGGCTACAAAATGAATCTCGATGTTTGGGTACCAATTTACTCAATCGCATTTCCATCTACAAATGTCTACAGAAGCTATATTATATTAGTTCATATTCCAATAGCTATTGTTTTAGCCATTTGCTTGCGTTTGATCATCTGCAAATAGCAATTTTCTAGTAACAGTAGTGGTACAAATTGGTTTAACACATGTTTAGCATCAATGGTGTTTAAGACATCACTATGATGAAGTGATCTTCATGTTTAATCGTGACTTTAGACTGACCAGCCCTTTGTCTGACTACATTTGTTTCTGCTACCTAGTGTTTTTGCGATTTTTCGCCCACTATAGCCTTTCTCATATAGAGTACCGATGGCACATCTCTGTTCGACATTGAGCCGTTTTTTTGGCGCCCGTTTCAGTAAGTTTCAGATTAAACAAGTGCATGAACACTTCGAAGCATAATAAACTTAGAAATCGCAGCCTTTGTCACAACATTCAAGCTCAAAGATAATGTGAGGTAATTTATTTATACATTCAATTCCAACAGGCTTTTTTTTTTTTTTTATGGATCAAGCACACGTGCTGCAGGGAAGTCCCTAAAGCCTCCAGGAGCGGCACGAGTGCGGGCTAAGGCCCAATTACAGGAATAACATTTATACTAATGAGTTACATATAAAAGAAGAAGATAATACAATTCAAATAGTAATCGGAGTATACAAGTAAGAACATTTAACGATTAGAACAATCTTCAAAGTAAAAAAAAAAAAATAGTAATAATAAAAAACTACAAATTTGAAATAACCTCCAAACACAGCAGAGACCCAATAAGTACTGACAATTGAAATGGAATTGAAATCACCGGAGTTTCCAATGACATTGCCGTTCTTGCACATTATATAAACAGGACTGTGGAATAATATATTTGACCTTGCCAGGCAGAAGCTGAACATAGGTGAGTGCCTTGCCCCAAGGCATGGTACACTGAAAGATACATTGCTTAATAGGAAATGGCAAACAATATGATGATTTAACAGCTTATATAAGAATTTGACGGAGTGAATGTCCCTTCTCTTCGGAAGAGGTAACTCGTTAAACCCTGACAAGATTAGTCCATGATCAACACCACGGTCCGAATAGACACCATCCCCCTTGAAAATAAGATATTTAATGAAGCGCCTCTGTATCAATGGAATTGAGTTGATATGGCAATTCTATATTGGATACCAAACAATGGAAGCATAGTCAAACTTAGACCTAACAAAGGAATAATAGAGAAGCTTGATTGCAGATATGTTAGTAAAGTCTCTACAATTTCTAATCAGGAAACACAGCATCCTTGATGCACCAGCAACCATTTGTTCAATATGGCCAGCAAAAGAGAATTTCTCATCAAAGATGATACCCAAATCTCTAAACGAACGAAGATTCTGCAAAACAGTGTCATCTACGGAATATAGGGTTGTTACGATAAGAATATTGGACGACATTGCATTTGGAAACGTTTAAGGTGAGCCTGTTAGTAGAGCACCAGTTGGTGAGAGCATTAATGCTGCTCTGTAATTCGTGGCAATCAGAAACCGAGTCTATGCATTTAAAAATCTTAAAGTCATCCGCATAAGCAAGCTTTCGCCAACCTATCTCATTCAGCAAGTCGTCAACAAACATATTGAAAAGAAGAAGTCCCAGATTGGCACCCTGGGGAACACCAGAAGTGGGAATATGGAGAGACGATCTAAACGCGCTGATTTCTACAAAGGACCTGCGATCCAGGAGGTATGAATTTAAAAGATCAATCAAGTTATTTGAAAGCCCTAAACGAGATCCGACCTTATCCAACAGTAAGTAGTGATCAAACCGATCAAAGGCTTTGCGAAAATCCGTATAGACCACGTCAATCTGGGTCCCATCGTTGATACCGTCGCACTCAAGCTGCGAGAATGAGGCAAAATTTGTGGTGGTGGATCTGCCAGGCATAAAATCGTGTTGGTCAATAGAAAGCGTATTTCTCACTTTTGAGAAAATAAATTTATGCAGAATAACTTCAAGAATTTTAGAGATATTATATAAAATAGATATGGGTCGATAATTATCAATCACATCTGGATCTCCAGACTTCACCTTCCAAGTAGCAGGAAATGTATAAGTTGTCAACACTAGATTAAAGATATGGAGTAAAGGACCGGATAAAGCGGACCCGCAATCCTTGACAATAAAATTAAGAATGCCATTGGAACCGAAGGTCAGTCTATTCTTGAGAGACCTAGCCGCAACCACAATATCCTTCTCGGAAATTTCGGGAACGTCAACAAAGAAAGGGGGAGCTCCCCAACAACTATACTCCTCAGGCCTCGATAGCTTAATAAACACGTTGTGAAAGCAATCACCAAAGGCAGTGACTATGCTAGGTGGGTCATTATAGACACAATCATTATTTCTCATATTATTAGGAATGCCAGATGGAGAGCGTTTACTCTGAATAAACGCCCAAAAGCTGGAGGGATCGTTAGAGATGTTATTTTCAGTACTGCAGATGTATTCTCTATAGGCAACACTAGAAGAGTAATGATGAACATAGTAGATGTTCAGAAGTGTGCAAAGTGGTAGCATCTGTTTTAAGCTCAACAAAACAGAAGATACTTTTCCAAATTCAAAGCAAATATAATTTTTTTCTGAATCCTAATCAATTCTCAAATTCAAATAAGTTCCTGAAACTTTGTTGCACTGCACAATCATCTGGAAAAGTAACTTATAATTACAACCCTTAAATAAAGTTAAACCCTTTTCTGTGCTTTGCCCAGCTAAAACAATGCATATTTCATTACTCATAAGAAAAGAAAGTGTATATTTCTAATAATTGTCCTATTTTTTTTTATTTTTCTAGACCCCTTTGCTGATGCAAGTAAGGGTGCTGATGACGATGTACAGGACGGACTTGTACATATAAGGATCCAACAGAGAAATGGTCGCAAGACTTTAACTACAGTTCAGGGGCTCTCCTCCGAGTATGACCTGAAAAAAGATTGTACGAGCATGTAAAAAGGTATCTTTCAGTAGTTAAAATCTGATTTTAGGTCTCCTTACAGGCTTTTTATGTACTTTTTGGTTTTCTATTCTTAAAATGACAGCTCTGGTACTTGCGTGACCACCGTAATTCACATTGCTCAAATGCTACAACCAATAAATCTCGCGTGATTTTTATGCTACAGATCCCCCAAATGTTAACAGGCTGCATTTTGGCATACAGGTAGTTTTTTGGATGTAGAATATACAGCCAGAACCCTAAAATGGCTTGAGAAGTGGTATGACACATCTGCTTCGTCGAAAGTAACTAAATGTCCATAGTTTAGTAAACCTAAATGCTGTCGTACAATCATCCATGATGTTCTAGATGTCCAAATGAGGAAGTCGCTCCAAAAACACAAAAAAAATCCACCATATTGTTCTGAATGACCACAAAGTGAAACTGAGGGAGACAGACATCGTGAAGATATCGACAGAGCGCGTGAGGCATATTTTGCATGAATATTTGCATATGAAAAAGCTATGTGCCCGATGGGTGCCGCGCACTTTCCCGATTGATCAAAAACGGCAACGTGTCGAAGATTCAGAAGGCTGTTTGACACTGTTTCGGCATAATCCAAAGGAATTTTAGCGTCGATTCTTAACAGTGGATGAAATATGGATCCACCACTGCATGCCTTAGTCCAGGGGTCGGCAACCTATGGCACGCGTGCCATCTCTGGCACGCCAAGCAATTTTGAATGGCACGCGTACCTATTCAAAGTTTACACATTAATTCTGTAATCTGTGACATGTTTTGAAATTACGTAAATAATCGAAGACAGTGTTACTTTAACGATACAAACAAAAACGATATATTATATAGGTCACTAGGTATTATTACCATAAACTACAAAAAATATATTTTGTAATTTATAATTTTACTGAATGCATTGGTTTGGCTTTAATTTCGGCAATTATTAAAGACGGTAAGCCTCAAAATATAAGCCTAGGCAAAAACACAAATAAACGTCCTCAATTCAGATCAAAAGAGCGGCGGTTTTGTTTGACTTGACTTCAATCGTTAGGACGCGCGCCGCAACTCTTTTTAAATTGCCGAACTTTAGTTTTTGTTAGATTTAACTTCTAGGCGGTCCTTTGATTGCAACGGGCGCGTTGTAGATAATAATTTTTGTTCTAAGAAATTTAATAAACGTAATTATTGGAATTTTCTGGAAACATTATTTTTCTATATATAGCAAGCGGCTAGACGTTTGGATCATTTAGTATAGAAGTAACATCCGTTCCAGTCAATAGTCGTCGAAAAGTTTAAAAATTAAAATTACGTTGCGTTATGGCCGCGAAGAAACAGCAGGTAGACGTTCGATCATTTCAAACTTCATGGACTACAGATTACGGTTTTGTACAGCAAAACGATCGGGCCATTTGTGTCCTATGTCGGGAAAGCGTAGTTTTCCGGACATCTAGTGTTCAACGACATTTCCAGATAAAATATGAATCATCATTTAACGATACCGCTGATAAAAGGGGGGCAATACAAAGAGCAAGTAAACAACACGAGAAACAGTCAACATTCTTTAGCAAAGTTTTCCAAGGAAAAAATCAGGTAACTGAATGCAGTTTCAAAATTGCACAATCGTTGGCACAAAAGGGTAGGCCGTTCACTGACGTAGAATTTATGAAGCAAACGTTTTTGAGTACTGGCGAGATTTTGTTCGACGACTTGCCCAATAAGGATACAATATTGGCCAGGATTAGGGATATACCGGCATCAGCGCGGACCATCGAGAGACGAATTACCGAAATGACACAAAATATCCAAAAACAGCAGAGAGACGCTGTCAAACGGAGTTTTGTATTTAGTGTAGCATTGGATGAAAGTGTCGATATTAATGACATTGCCTGTCTGGCAATCGTTGCGCGATACTTCGATGATGGCAGTGTGTATGAAGAGCTGATTTGTCTGCTCCCATTGCAGGGAACTACAAGAGGAGAGGATATATTTTCAGAATTTGTTAAACATTTTGAAAAGCGGAACATTAATTTAAATAACATTTTTTGCGTAACGACAGATGGCGCTCCTGCTATGCTTGGGAGACATAAAGGATTTATTTCCCTTCTTATTGAACGCATGGGTCGATCAGTTTTGAATTTTCATTGCATAATTCACCAAGAGAGTGTGCGCTAAAATCTCCGCTGGAAGTTTAAAATCCGTGATGGATATTGTGGTTAAAATAGTTAACTACATTGTCGGTCGTTCTTCACTGATCCATAGACAATTTAAGGCGTTTCTGCAGGAATTAGAAAGTGCATATTCAGATATACCATTGCACAATAATGTGCGCTGGCTCAGCCTTGGTAAAGTGCTCTCTAGATTTGTGCAATGTCTGGGCGAAATTAAATCGTTCTTGTATGGAAAAAAATCAAGTGGATGCTTATCCTGAACTAGAAGATAAGAACTGGATCTGTATGTTAATGTTTCTTACTGATATTACAAACCATCTCGGTGAACTCAACTTAAAGTTACAAGGTTCAGGCAAAACAGTTCTGGATTTATACGAATCCTGGAAATCATTCAAATTAAAAATAGATTTATTTATCAGCGATATTACTACAAACACATATAAATATTTTCCAAATTTAAAAACTTATATATCCAGTGTCGATGATGGTGCACTAATAGACGAAATTCTTAAATATATGACTAATTTAAAAGAGGAGTTTATCAAGAGGGGTCAGGATTTTGATAAACATGGTCCTATGTTGGCTTTTTTAATCAAACCAGATTTAATGGATTTTTCTAGCAGTTGCTTTGACATATCTCTTTTCTCATGGATGGACATTAATGATTTTGATCTTCAATACATTGAATTTAAAAGCTCCGAGTTATGGAACATGAAATTTGTAGAATTAAGAAGGGTATTAGAAGGTGACTGCCAGAACCATTCAAACGAGATACTCAGTTGTTGGATGAGTTTACCAGAGAAATTTATTTGTCTTAAGAAAGTAGCGTTTGCCATGCTTACAGCTTTCGGATCATCCTATATCCGTGAACAAGTTTTTTCCCATATGAGAGTGATTTTAAACCTGTACCGAAGCAGGCTGACAACAGACAACTCGGAAGCATGTGTGACACTGAAAATAACCAGACATGAACCGGATATAAGAAAACTCTCTAAAGAATTTCAAGCACAGGGTTTACACTAGGTCCTAGGACTAGTATAATAAAATTATTTGTTAAATGTTAAAAAAATTTTGTAATTAAACCTTCTAAAAGCAATATTTTAATTTAATTTTTGTTAATTTTAGTAGTAGTAAGTACCTATGTCGGCACGCAAAATGTATGGATGAAAACTGGCACCCCTTGGTTAAAAGGTTGCCGACCCCTGTCTTAATCCAACAAGCAGTCCGCAGTCCCAAATACTCCAGTTTTTTTTCACTTTACCGTTGACAATAACTCTCTGACTGCATTAGTTCTCTGCAGTACTTCCTGATTGCTGACATAAACTGTCCACGGAATACAGAGAATCCTTCTATGCAGCCACAACTCAAAAGCCTCCAAGCAGTTAACTGTCGCAACCTTCAGTGTCCATATCTCGGTGCCGTACAACAAAACCGACTAAATGTAGCATTTTAGCATTCTCTGGCGCAGTTTCATGTTAATGCCATCATTGCAAGAGAGAAACTTCATTTTAATGAAGGTTATTCTGGCTGTTTCTATTCTGCACTTAATTTTTTTGTCTGGGTCTAACTGGTCAGTAATGTGGCTTCCAAGGTATTTAAAATGGTGAACTCTATCGCTTGACCGTTGAGATGGAGATCAACACCTACATATTGTTGGCGGCTAAAGACCATGAATTTGGTTTTAGATGTATTGATGTTAAGGCCCATATCCGCGCCTGCCTATTCAACTCTATCTAACAGGCGTTGAAGGTCATCAATCCTATCACACAATGGAAGAGCATTATCAGGGGTGATGGGACTCACATATGATGGCAGATTACTGCTGGAGTTTGCAACGAGATCTACCTAAAGTCGTCCATCCAAGGAAATCTTATAAAAGATCATTTGCTAGTGTTCAATAGAAATTTTGTTAACATAATGTATTATTTTTTTGGCAAAATAATAAAACTGTATATTTCAAAAGGTAAAGCTGTTAGCAATCTCCCAGTAGTTTTTTCATAGTCAGGGCCATAGAAATACCCAATAACAGACAAAAAAATAAAGGAAACAAGACTTGTGTCGACCAGTGTAATTATTCGGATCGGTTTTTTCTCGTTTTTTAAAAAGTGGTATCATTATGCTTGTTCTATATTATTCTCTCTATTATTTTGTTTATGAGCTTTGTCAATTCTTTAGTCAGTTTCACTCCTCCTATAATAGTTCATTCTGTATTGCGTCCTTTCCAGCTGATTTTTAGTTTTTTTGACAGCTTCTTCCACCTGTCTATCATCTATCGTCCGAATATCTGACTATGTTAATGAACTCTCCATTCACATTCACCCCATATGGTTGTTCATATAAAGCTGTTTTGTATATTTTGTCGGAGTAAAGGTTAAACAGCCACGGCGAAAGTATGCAGCCCTGTCTCACTCCTCGTCGGATGGCGACATCTTCTGACCTGATCTCTTCAAATTTCACCGATGCTGTTTGTCTCCAATACAGATTTCTGATTATGCGGATGTCTCTGTTGTCAACTCCTGTGTTCTGCAGTATTTCGATTAACTGTGTATGCTTTACCATATCGAAGGCTTTGTCGTATTTTGTAAAGCAGACAAATCCATCTCGGCGCTAATCTCTGCATTTCTGGAGCAGAACGTTAAACAAAGAGTGGTTCTCGTGTTCAAAGATTATTTCTGAATCCGAATTGTGAGTTGTCCAGATCTTCTTCGCACTTTTTTCCGATTCTGCTATGAATGATTCTAAGGAACACCTTGAAGGTATGACAGCAAGCTTATCAGTCTATAGTCATTACAGCGTCTTGCTCTTTGTTTCTTGGGAATGGGTATGAATGAACAAAATCAAGCAAAAGAGCGAATTTAACGAATAAAAAGGTATTGTTTCACCAAGATACTGTAGCAGCTCAAAAGTCCATAAAAGTGATGGTGAAACTGGGCCAATGAGGCTATGGATTGTTTCTCGTCCGCCGTATTCACCAGATCTGGCCCTCGGCGATTATTACCTCTTTCCAAATTTGAAAAAGTAGCTCCAGGGATAGAGATTTGACTCAAATGGGAAACTGAGGGTTTTTTAAAGAGCTTAACAAATCATATTGTATGAAAAGTATCAAAATGTTGGAGAATCCTTGGAATAAGTGAAGGAAACTATATTGAAGAATAAAATCGATTTTTGGCAAAAACATTGTTTTTTCTTCAAAACTTTCACTCTATATAGTATCATTTTACAGCAAATGAATTATATTTATCAAATTCTTGTTTCCGTTTAGATAGAATTTAACAGAAATATTAATAAAGTACTCCATTTCCAGGAATTTGCGTGCAATGGTGGTACTGTGATCGAGCACCCCGAATACGGAGAAGTCCTACAGCTACAAGGAGACCAACGCGAGAACATTTGCCAGTGGCTCACTAAGGCCGGATTGGCCAAGCCAGATCAACTAAAAGTCCACGGTTTTTGAGGGGGGCGCCATCTCTATGTCAGGATGGCGTTTCAATTTAAATAATCAAGCACTTATTCATCCTATATAATCACAAAACTGCAAAATTGTTAGTTAGTAGACAAGTGTACAATAATAATTTTATATGATTGTGCCTTTACGTAAATATATTAGTTGTCAGAGATTGTGTTCCATTTTTAATGTTGACTGTGTCACTGTGTTTAATTTTTTGTCACAATAAATAGATATGTCTCAACTGGTCTTTTAGTGTATTTAACTGTTTAGAACACCCCGTAAGGGTGTTCTTTTCACCTGATCTGAACGAAGTTTCCTGTTAACAATGTCATCAGCCATAAAGGAATAATCAAGATTTAGAATGGATTCATCCTCAAAGTCGAGTGTAAGTTGAACTTGCGCAATTAGTGTCCCATACCATAATTAAAATTAGCTACTTATGGAAACGAAAATTTTAAAATTGCATACTACTATATTACTACTCGGTAGATATCATCTCTACACCAAACACTTTATTTTTGCACTCGACGCGCGTTTCGCTAACCATGTTAGCTTCATCAGGAGCGATGACTGACTGATGAAGTTAGGATGGTTAGCGAAATGCGAGTCGAGCGCAAAAATAGTGTTTGGTGTAATATGTAGGGAGTAGTATCATTGTGCCATAAAATCCACATTCCCAACATACTATATTACTGCTAAACGTGATTCAGTAGTAAAATTTATTTTTTATTTTCACTAAAGAAACCAATGACTTTTATATAATATATTCCTATAAAGTTTTTTTTGTCTTTGTTACTGTTGTAGAGTAAATGTAATTGCCTACATCTTGTCACTTGTCGCGACCTCTATTAATCAACAGATAAACTCACATCTGAAGTTTTTAGCATCCATAACCTAAATTCTGAAGAACTATGGTGTTCAAAAAAACGTTTATGTAAAAATACGCAGTGAATATCGCTTAAGACTAACCCAGTAACGTTTTCGTGATAAAACTTCAATAATTTAAAAAGAAATTCATTTATTTGATAAAAATATATAACAAAATTGTATTGTACCTTAAACGTAACCTCTATTTAACTGGCACGAATTGAACAAGTCTTTTTATTTTTCTTAATAACGCTTCTACGAATCCTTTGTCTGCTTCAGATCGGCCCTAAAAAAAGATAAAGTAAAAGTAAGATTTTATTTAATACTAGAGTACATTTTATTGTTATAATGTAAGCCAAGTTACAATTTTTGAAGAGGCAGGTTACTAGCGTAAAAAACTCCCTAATAACATGATGTTGGGGATAACACATTAAAATTTGATTTTGTTAATGTTATCATCAGTAAGATACAAAAATTTAGACCTCTGGCTGCTGTAAGCCAAGTTTCGAAGGCACCCCTGTCCTCTGTCAGGGTCCGTTCAAAGTTCTCAGACCAATAGAGGAATTGCTTTTTGTTCTATGGTCATAGCACCTGTACTGCAGGACCTGTAGCGACGATACATTAAAGAAAAACAGGCAGGAATGCCTAATATAAAGAAGAAGATACTTAGGAGCCAGAACTCATTCTCTACGATATAAGAATGACCGTTTAGCACAGGTAAATTTCTGTAAAAAAAGCTGCCCTATCACGACACTGGTCTTTACCTCTCAGTAATCGGAAAACAGATCGTCCAAGAAGCTCCGACTCCCATCCCACCCCGTGCCATTAATATAAAGTCTTGTACAAGCGAAATAAAATCAGCTTTATGTTACATTCCAACGGCGTTAGTTCTCGAAAGAAACTCTGAAGAAACCGGCACGATGATCGGCGACACCTCAGCACCACTATTTCAATTGATACAGGAGAAAGCCAGAAGAATTGTACATATAATAGTTAACTTCTAATTAAAAACACAATTACATACCTGGGAGGTTTCTAGCAACTGTTTACTAAAACTGTCGTTAAACAAAGAGACCAGACCTTGCTTCAGGTTACTGATCACTTCTGTAGACACTTTCCATGTTGCTTCGGACGACATTGGCAAAGATGCTAAAACAAAACAAAGTAAATATTAAAAAAACCGCGGATGGTGCAAGGAGGGTCTAGATGAACCTCATAAGAAGGTGATGTATTCGCACGACGTGTATTTTTAACATGCACCACTCCGGGAGGAATTAAGCGACCTACAGGAGTCGAACACTTTCCACGAAAGTAGTAAAAGAATAAGCTTAAATCGCCAAATCCAATATTTTTTTGGAAGATTGGTGCTGTCAGTACCTCCAGCGTCGCCTGCGATTTGGGTTGTATTTTCTCTACCCTCGCGAAACGACGATCCGTTAATTTCATCTTCATATTGATAAACAGTTGTAAATTAAAGGGTGCCAAATCAGGCGAACGAGGGGCCCAAAAACTGTCGCGTACAGAACAAACTGTGGGCATCGTCGTGATGCAGGAGCAAACTTTTCTCGCTGTAAAGCTCTGATCGTTTTCTGACTAATAGAAAGTTTGTCAAAGATGCCTAGAATTATCCGAGGATGGTGTTCACAAATGACTTTGTTGAAATTTGGCGATGATTTCAGAAGTGGTTGTAGTCGAAGGTCTTCCGCAACCTCATCGTTTTCACCGAAGCTCTGCCGGCCTTAAATCGCGAAAACCACTCGAAAATTTGCGTGCAGCTCGGGGCTTCGTCCCCCAATGCTTTTCGAATCATTTCACTCGTTTCAGTAGCATTTTTCCCGGGTTTAAAACAAAATTTCGCATACACGTGCTGTATTTTTTCCTATCAATTGCAAAAATCGCAGAGAGGTACAATTAAACCTACAGGGTACGTCACTAAAATCCGCCATTGCATTCGAGTAGCAAAGTGACTAAAGTAAATAGTGTTAGTCTCAAAACTGTCACCATGTCGAAAACAAGTGCGGAGTATAATTAAAAAACTGCGATCATCGAAGGGTTTCGTGTTGGCCGTTCAGCACCGGAAATAATTTGGTTTTTCGGATACTTGCAATCAACTATATGACGTTACAGCCAAGTAGAAGGCTCAAAAGAATCCAACGAAGGTTCCAGTACGCCGGCAAGGAAGCGCCCGTGAGGACCCCTGTAATCATCAAAAGGACTCAAGCGCTTTATGACCTCGAGGATGCCTCCGTTGTTGCTAGAACAAAATTTCCGGCCAGTCTCAATGTAGTAAGTATCGTGTCCAGTGAGGGTGATGTCATGCCACCGCATTTTTTTTCGAAAAGGGGGGAAACTATGACCAAAGAGGTATGATGTTTAAAGGTTCTGAACAATATAGTGAAGCCGTGGATAGAAGATAATGCGAAGGGAAGGCCATATGTTTTCTAGCAAGACCGGGCACCAGCTTAGGGAAGCCAGAACTGGTTCTCTGACAACTGAGTCATGTTTTAGTCCAAAGAAGGCCTCTTAATAGTCCAGATTTGAGTCCCTTGGACTACTACTAATGGAATGTAGTTGAAAGGGTCACAAACACGATTCGGCATTCCAACATGACATCATTAATGACCGCTCTTAAAGCAGTGTTCGCCATATGAACAGCGCGGAATTACAGAGGGCGTGCCGGCCCTTCAGACGGAGAACGGAGGCCGTTATTCAAGCTATTACCCTAAACATAGAAATATTACAATAGAGGAGGTAACGTATAGAGCCTGCTGTAAGCGAAAGCAAGGTGTCGATAAAAAGAGAAATAAAAGTCATTCTGTCTCTCTGCGAGCGGAGAATACGAACAGCATCTCGCACGGGTACACACCCTAACTTAGTGTTGTGGGCGTGCGCCGAGTAAGAGAGACAGAATGACACCTATTATTTCTTTCTCTTTCTGTGAGTGCCACGTGGGAGAACCTACCTCCTCTGTTCTAATATTTCTAAGGTACTAAATGCATGTGAAACGAGTTTCTTTCAAATTTCATTTTTAGTTAAAACGCATGCTCTTAAAAAAAGTTGTTGGTTACACATGTAACTGTGCATACATAACAAACGGAATGAGCAAGCAACCTGAAACGTGTCACACAGCGTTGTTAGGGATGTGCCTACCTCCCGTTATCGACGTGAGTCGATACGATTTCGCGTTCTTGCTACGTAGCGTTAGTTCGGGAACTTTTGGATCGTACCACGTAGTTAAACAGAATACTTGCAAAATGTTAGTTTATCGAAGGAAAATCATTTAGAAAGATAATAAAATTGTAGATTTTATAAGATACCTACCGTCGATATTAGTCAAACTTTGGTTGGGATGAATATATGTGGTATTTCTTGGATTGGGGATGGCCTTTAACATGAAGTAGTCCAAGTGCGCCCAGATGAGATATAGTGAATTTTCTATAATGAATGCACAGTATTCCATTTCCTTTTTCTAAAATAGACAAGTTAATTCGTCAGCTTTTAATGTACGCTGGTGAGCAAAATCGACTCAAACTATTTGGCTTCACTTAACACGGATCCTAGAATTTAGTGTTCATATATTTTTAGGGATTTTAGTATCATTTGAAAGCCCATTCTATTCTCTTTCTAATGATACCAAATTCCATAGCATATTTCATGCTTTTTACTTACAATGAGAACCAGGATTGAAAATAGGGCTAAGAGAAACGAAAAATTAAACGAATTTTAAGTTTAACAATTAAATTTATTAATGAAAACCAAAATCAATATTTTGTATTACCACTCCCCCCCCCCCAGCCCTTATTATTGCTTCCAGCCGGTTTTTCATGGAGCAGGTAACCTTTTCACCACTCTGTGGGATTCTTCCCCACTCTCCTGCGATCACAACCTTTAAGTGTCTCAGCGATGCGGGGGTGGTTTTCTAGCTCGAACCCTTCTTTTGAGCTCATCTCACATGTGCTCGATTGAATTGAGGTCAAGACTTCACGCAGACCAGTCTAATTTGGGTATTCCCACTTCCGTCAGGTATTGCCATACCGATGCAGCAGCATATGGCCTCACATTTTCGTGCATTAGCACGAAGTTATCGTCAACAAACCCAGCGTAGGGAACGACGTGCTCCTGCAGGATCTTCTCGATGTAACGGTGAGCAGTTAATCCACCGCTACGAGTCTTATCAGTCACGAAAATCAAATCGGTTTTCGCAGCCAGTGAGATGCCTCCCCACACGATGACAGAACCTCCGCCATTGCTCTAAAGTCCAGTCGACATGTTCTCGGGCAAATCAGAGTCGCGCTTATCGATGGGCTGCTGTCAATTTGGATACCTTTGAGTTGGATTAGCCCCTTTAAGTCTCCTTTCGGCTGTCCAATGGCTGACAGCCCGACTACGAACTTGTCGTAGCTCCTGCTGGATCTCAACGCTGGTCAAGTGACGATTTCTTAGAGTTGTGTTGACAATAAAGCGGTAGTCTCGCTCCGAGAAACATCTTCTTCCTGATCCTCGTTTCCGTGTAACGGTGCCGCCAGTCTGTTGGCAACGTCTGTAGACTCTGAAGACAGCTAACTGGCTCAGGTGTAGTTGCGCAGCGACTACACGTTGACCATGTCCTTCATGCAACAGGGCAACGACTTGTGCCGTTTCTTCGGGGGTGATATCCATTTTGCGATGACATAATTAGTGAGTAGATATAACAGCGATGTTGAAGGTTCAAGTTCCTATAAAGGAACGAATAAAAATGCAGTTGCATGTGTTTTTATAGGGATAAATAGCGAATACGTTGCTGAGCGAGCAAAAACGGTTCTTTTGATTAAAACCGTTGTAATCAGTAAAATTTTTTGGAAATCCAAATGTTTTTGGTATTATTGGAAAGAGTAGGAAATCGGCATTCTAATGATACCAAAAATGATATCACTGTTTGAAAATTAAAATCAAGGATCGATGTTAAATGAAGCAAAATCGTTTGAGTGAATTTTTTTGCTCGCCAATATATGTTTTGTCTCAATATTTAGTAGTGACTTATTTTCTGACTTAAACTACTCTGGTAAAGGCAAATAATA
Source organism: Pachyrhynchus sulphureomaculatus (assembly GCA_019049505.1). Classification (NCBI taxonomy): domain Eukaryota; kingdom Metazoa; phylum Arthropoda; class Insecta; order Coleoptera; family Curculionidae; genus Pachyrhynchus; species Pachyrhynchus sulphureomaculatus. The sequence continues at coordinate 122,609,177 of CM032451.1, forward strand.
ACGATAAAACACTCACTTTCTTATCTAATCTATCCGACACCACCTCAAATGCTCTCTCTTTCTTCACAGCCAAATCGCACATTTCCATATTTTCATCGATGAAAATCCTCAAATCCATCGAATTCATGTCGGGTATTTCTTTCATTTTTCGTTCCAACAGATCGTACGTGACCTTTTCCTGATGTTGGTAGTTTACCGTGCTTAGTAACTGTTGCACAACAATTCCTGAAAAAAATAAAAAGTCCGAGGCTTAAATTATACTCGATATAATTTTCGAGACCAGCAACTTAACAATAGATGGGAAGTTTTTTCAGAATAAATAATTTAAAAATTATCGATACTTATTGACTTATCGCTACTTATCGATATCTCGATAACCATTGACATATTGGTAGTTACCGGTAACTATTGATTAATACATCGATAAGTTAGAATTCTCGATCGGTAGGTTGCCATGGACCATCGATAGATAAAATCTATTATCATCCATCCCTACTCACAATCACCTAGTTTATTCGCTTATTATTGTTACGTATTCGCATAGATTTAAATACATACTGATTCCTCAACTGCTTAAAACCTGTGACTCTTTTTCATGTGACGCCATCTATTATGGAAGATACGAACAAGTATTCAGTCGGTAGTAGAGAAAATTACCTAGAACTTAACTTTAATTTAAATATGACTTTACTCCTTTGCTTTTTGTTAAGAATGGCAAGTGGTGTACTTACGTATATTTTATTAAGCAAATGGGTACGTCACTGACGAGAAGAGATGCCACGCGAATAGGAAAATAGCCCAGAGAAGACTTGACAGAAAGGCGAATATATATATATATATATATATATATATATATATATATATATATATATATATATATATATATATATATAAGAAAGAGGAAGTAATAGGGCACTGGTAACAAACAATCGGAAGTTTAACTACAGGGGAACACTCTTATGAGGAGAAGAGATAAGCAATCAAAGATCTATAGACTCTAGTATCTGCTTTTTTATTTTTATTATCGAGCTGTCGCTGCCTAATTGGTAGCTTCTTCTGGATACTGAAATGCAAACAAGGTACAGAAAAATAAAATTAAGACGCCCGTTATGATATGTGATTTATCAATTTATGAGTTTGTATGAGAACTTACAAAATTCAGCAGTTAATTCATCTCTGGTTTATATATATATATATATATATATATATATATATATATATATATATATATATATATATATATATATATATATATATATATGCTGCTCCGTACTTTTTTTCGACAACCTAATATGTCTATGCTGCATATTAACCGAGCTTCTAAAATATATATGTACATATTTCCATTTAAAGTCGCCGGGGCCTTCGGGGAATCCCCCTGGCCCGTGTGAGGGGGTTCCCCTATTTATGTTTTTGGACTCTTTCTGCATGTAAGTTTGCGTGAATGCAGTGCGTTATAGCGTTTACTACGGAGAAGTACGAGTATATTCACATAATTTATTTGGTTGGAGTTCTGGTAATTAAGTGTAATTAATCCGAACTGCTTTGTTTGAATTTTTGTTTGTCGTATTATAATGGAGCAAAACAAGCGTAAAAGAATCGTCGTTCCTACTTAAGAAAAATTAAAACCGTCTGAAGAATTGAAACAGGAGATACAATTAAAGTTGTTGCACGAGATTATGGAATAGGTGAGGTAACAGTTGGAGATTGGAAAAGAAACCGCACAAAAATAGAAGAGTGGTGTATAAATCAAGCCTCCTCGTCCTCAGGAAGAAAATCAATGAAAACCGCCGACTATGAAAAGGTTAACGAAGCTTTATTCATGTGGTTTAACCAATAGAGATCAAAAGGTGTGCCTCTGTCAGGTCCAATTTTACAACAGAAAACAATAATGATTAGTAGGCAATTCCCAGAGATAGATCAGTTTACCGCCAGTTCTGCATGACTTGACCGCTGGAAGAAACGGTACGGTGTACGACAACTGATTGTATGTGATGAAAAACTTTCTGCTGATGTGTCATCAATTGAGAAGTTTAAGCAGAACTTTAAAAAGCAAATCGAAGATTGTGGATACACATGTGATCAAATTTATAACTGTGACGAAACTGGTCTGAATTATAAAATGCTTCCATCAAAAACATTGGCATCTCGACAGGAAAAATCAGCTCCTGGGCACAAACGAAGTAAGGAAAGATTAACTAAAATGGGATGTTCCAATGCATCTGGCAAGCACAAAATCCCTCTGATGGTGATTGGCAAGTCTGCACGTCCAAGAGCTTTAAAAGACATCTCACCCAAAGCCCTACCAGTCTATTACAAAAGTCAGAAGAGCGCTTGGATGGATGCGACCTTATTTACTAACTGGTTTGAAGAAGAGTTCGTGTCGTCTGTGACTAAATTTTTGAACAGAAACCGTCTTCCTATTAAAGCAATTTTGTTAATGGATAATGCCCCCTCTCACCCTGGAGAAGGACTTCATGTGGGCGAAATTGTTTTAAAATTTTTTCCTCCAAATGTAACCAGCATAATGCAACCAACAGATCAAGGCATCCTCGAAAACATTAAAAAAAATTATAGGCGTTTATATCTTGAACATCTGTTAGAATACACAGAAAAGGAGGATATTATCAATGGGATGAGAAAGGTTACACTGAAAAATGTTATTTACTAGGTAAGTCAAGCTTGGGATTCTGTGCGTACTACCAAAATCTTGGTCAAAAGTGATTGATTTTGAGGACTATAATAACAGTGAAGATGATACTCCATTAAATGAATTAGCTTTGAAATTGAGAAGCCATGCAGAAATGTTCTGTTCAAATTTTGACAGCGAGATAGAAGAAAAAGAAAAAAGTTTATTTGAATTAATGCAAAAATTAAACGGTTGCGAAAATGTGACAAGAGAAGATGTTGTTGAATGGATTACAGCAGATGATTGAGAAGAAGAAATGAGTATTGAAGAAATAACGAATGCCTTTCAGGAAACCGAAAAATCAGATGACGATGACGAAGCGGCGGTGGATGAACAGTCTCCCACTAAGATCTCTCATCAAGAAGGTTTTGCTTCTTTGGAAAAAGCCTTGAGGTATATCGAACAAATGAAGGTATTTTTAGCAATATTGAATCTGATACTGAATATTATATTAAAGCATTTACAAACATGTCAAATATACACGACTCTAACGTTGATGAACACCAGAGATAGATCGAAGAATTTGTTTGAAAAATGTATAATTTAATAGCAGTCGATAACGTAAATACAGCACGAGTTACAACATTTGTAAAAACTTATAAAATGAGTAAAAAGAAAGATACATTTGCTTTAAAAAATACCATTGCCGGAGCAACCCCAGCGGATTTGCTTCTTCTTAATAGATGGAGAAACATTGCAGCGAGAAAAAGAAGATGCAATATGAAACAGAAGCGCATAGATACCTATTTCACTGTTTTATAATGTATGTACCTATTTATGTGTTAAAAACGTTAAAACATCGGTTTTAAAGTATTGGTGGTTCTACTGTATATATATATGTATATATATATATATATATATATATATATATATATATATATATATATATATATATATATATATATATATATATATATATATATATATATATATATATATATATATATATAATATATATATATATATATATATATATATATATATATATATTATATATATATATATATATATATTATATATATATATATATATATATATATATATAATATATATATATATATATATATATATATATATATATATATATATATATATAATATATATATATATATATATATATATATATATATATATATATATATATATATATATATATATATATATATATATATATATATATATATATATATATATATATATATATATTATATATATATATATATATATATATATTATATATATATATATATATATATATATATATATATATATATATATATATATATATATATATATATATATATATATATATATATATATATATATATATATATATATATATATATATATATATATATATATATATATATATATATATATATATATATATATATATTATATATATATATATATATATATATATATATATATATATATATATATATATATATATATATATATATATTATATATATATATATATATATTATATATATTATATATATATATATATATATATATATATATATCATATATTATATATATATATATTATATATATATATATATATATATATATATATATATATATATATATATATACAGTCGACACTCTATATAGTGAAAGACCAAAATGTTGACTGAAATTTCACTATAGAGAGTTTTTCACTATATAAAGAGAAAAAATCCGTATATATTGCTATGTATGTAAGATATTCTAGGTCTTGAAAAAATTGCACTATAAAGAGTTTTTCACTATATAGAGTTTCACTATAAACAGTGTCGACTATTATATATATATATATATATATATATATATATATATATATATATATATATATATATATATATATATATATATTAGGTTGTCGAAAAAGTACAGACGCAACACAAATCCCTGATCCGGACAGAGAGTTCGCCGTTCTTCTTCAGGTGTGTCATAACACTTCTCAAGCCATTCTTGGGTTTTGGCTGTATTTGGTTCCCATCAAAAAGCAATGTTTAATCAACACGCGAAATTATTTTTATTCCATCGTCTAACAGACAAAATGTCATGAAAATATTACACGAATCTTTTGAGAGTTGACACTAACTGAAAATCATGTTTTTTTTTTGCTTGTGCAGCCATCCCCCAAAAAGTCTGGGAACCTTTCAACCCATATAAAATATAATCCTAACTTCCTTCTCTAAGTTTTTATAAAACAATACTTACCCAAGCTAACCTCCTGCTCGTTAGAATACCCCACCGTCCTGTTGTGGAACGCGTGCATTTTGGGGTCACTTAGAGTCGGGTAAAATATGACTCCGACCCCACCGTGCTCCACGTCGTGATTGGCCACGATATTCCTCGCGTAGCACAGGAGGTTTGACGCGATCTGCATGGCGTGAAGGAGGCGTTCCGAGGTTTGAAAGGAGTTTTTTTTCGAGCTTGAGTGACTCAACAACCTGTAACAAATTTATTATGCGCCATTTTAATAAAAAACGATAGTTACACAGTCACGGTGATATAAGAAATCGCCATATGCCGGGTCAGATTCAAGCGGACGTTTTGTCTTCGACTGTACTAGTCATCTTCAGGGATCTTTACTAATTAAATTCAGTTGTCTAATCTTGAATGCTAAAGATCCCTGAAGGGGCACTTGTAAACGAAACGTCAAAAAACCGGGCCAATCTGATACGATCCTAATTCCAAGAATCACAGTCAATTCAGTATTCTAAATTTGATTAGTTAAAAACCGTAGGCGAAACGTCCGCAACGTCTTCAATCTGAGGTAATCATCATGATTCAATTGCGTTAAATTATAAGGTTTTTCCGATGCTTCGCGTACAATTAAATATTTTCGGAGATCTCTCGAAAACGGGGTTCGTGCTCTGCAAGTACAAGGGAAATTTCCTGGCTTTTCCGGGTTTTCCCCGACTTTTCTCCATACTCAAACTTAAAATCTACAGTTCTTTAAATAACACCTATTTTTTACGATTTCAGGACGAAACCTCAATATTTTCTAATTTTGAGTTTCAATCGACTTGAGATTCTTTTTAAATGTATTAGAAAGAGATAGTCACCGAAGGCAGTTCGAGCTGTTTTTTAGATGTCTCGCGAAGGTCTATTTCTCAAGTATATCCTACTAATATTACTAAATTGGTTCTCTCCTTCCTTTCCGACCGCACTTTCCAAGTCAGAGTCGATCAGACCACCTCTGAAATCAAGGTCATACGAGCCGGAGTCTTCGACGGCTCCGTCCCCTCCCCTACTTATCCAATATCTTCACCGCCTACATTCCCAAGCCGGACTATACCTCCCTACTCATATATACCGATAACAACGCCACCACAAAAACCCACCAGAATCATCACCAGCCGCCGCCGACGCTAGAGAGAATCCAACTGGACCCAGCCAAGTTCCAAGTCATCATCTTCACCAAATCCACCAGAGATCCATTCCTGTTAGCCTCATCCTTCATGAGATCAGACTTCAATAGACCAACAACATTAAGTACCTGGGCCTCCTCTACCACAGGCGGTTAGTAAGGAAGGATCAGGTCACAGCCACCACCATGAAGGCCAACCAGCTCCTAGGCAAGCTCTACCCTCTCCTCAACAAGTCCCGTAAATTATCAACCCGCAACAAATTGACAATTTTAATGATACTCAGAGCCGGCATCACCTATACCAGGCCGACATGGCGCCAAAAGTCACGTTCCCACAGATCCATCCTCCAGACCGTTTAAAACAAGACCCTTCGCATCATCGTCAACGCCCCATGGTTTGTCCGCAACACTCAAATTCACCGTGACTTCCAGATGCCAACAATCCGGCAGTTCATGGGCAACGATCAGCTCATATTCCTGATTCTCCTCCAGGATTACTATTAAGTTAGTAATAATTCCTGAAATACAGTCTTTATCTTCTATAATATATATAAAATGCAACGTCTCTCTGTCTGTCTGTCCGTTAGCGCGCTTATCACTGGAGAACCACTTATCCGATTTACGTACTTTTTTTTTTAAAACATACATATGTTCTCTGGCCAGGTTATAGGCTATATTTTATTACGATAGGTAGCATAAGGAATGAGCAGTGACGACAATAGTGAATGAAGTCGGAAAAAAGTTTGCCGCTAGCGCGTTCCCTTGCAATACACAGCCTAAACCATTAAATATGGAACAATATTATGTAGCAGAGAATATCTATAGTCTATAATATATATAAAATGAAATGTCTCTCTGTCTGTCTGTCTGTCGATTAGTACGTTTATCACGCGAGAACCACTTATCCGATTTACGTGTTTTTATAAATTTATACATATGTTCTATATAATTCGATATAAGCCTAGATAACGAGAGATAAGGTGAGATAACAGGAGATAAGTATAAATAATGAGTGATAAGGAGAAGTAATGGGAGATAAGCAGAGATAAGTCTAGATAATGGGAGATAAGGTGAGATAATGGGAGATAAAGGGAAATAACGGGAGATAAGGAGAAATAATGGGAGATGAGCAGAGATAACCCTAGATAATGGAAATTATGTAGAGATAGTGGGAGATAAGGAGAAGTAATGGGAGATAAGGGGAAATAATGGCAGATATTTTATTACGTTAAATAACATAAGGAATAAGCAGTGACGATAATAGTGAATCAAGTCCACGCGAGCAGAGCCGCGGGCACTGCTAGTATTTATACAAAACTCTTACCTAGGCCAAGTTAATTAGGTTACTGGCATGTAAATATGTTAAGATTCTAACCAGTTTATTCAATAAGATTAGATATCGCATAAAGTTTTCAGGTTTTCCAGGAGGGTACGAAACTGGGAAAATGCCTCGTGGTCGTAATTTATCATAGTTAAACACGTTTTCATCCGGATAACCTAGAAGAGCGCGAGGAGCTACTTACTTTTTAACGGTGTCTTCGGTCAATATGAACTTCTGCATTAGCGCCAGCATCAGTTTTTGTATCCGGTACAATTGCGCTCTATTGCTCTGGACGATATTTGGATTTTCGAGGACATTAACCAAATTGTTATTGGCAGTTCTGGATATGATCGAAGTCAACAGCGCTAGTTCTTTTAGGGACGTGGGAGATAGATCCGCATGGCCCGATCTAAAATAATAATAAATATAATTAAACAATTTACGGGTGTAAAAAAAAATCAAAATTATTTCTACGAGGTAATTGAGGTTACAGGGGTGTTCATGAGAAAACTCATAATGGAACACTATTTCCTGCTCTCCAAGTTCATATTTCAGAAGTTATTTACGGTTCTCTCATCTGTTAATCCGTCGGAGAGCACGTTTCGTCGTATCATGACTCATCAGCCGAGCTTCCAACAGTCAGAGGCACAAATTGACTTATCTTACTGATAAAATCTTTACCTGAGAATAAGTTCGATCACATCCAAATGACTAAACAGAAAGAACATAATCTGCACTACAGCCGACTGGTTCTCCGTTCCCAAAGTAGTAAGGACTGCATTGCAAATTTCTAAAGTTGGCATCCACATTTGAAGATACTGCTGTTCGACGGGAGGTAAAAAGTCCTCCAATACATCCTCTCCTTGCCACATTTTCGATATTTCCGGATGGCAACCGTATACGGACATGTTACTGAAAACGCCGAGAAGTTTCTGTTCAAGGATCATTTCGGCGCCCACTCTAGAACCTAATAAAAAGAAAAAAAATGTTAAAATACCTAATAAAAACCCCAATACCTCAAGCCCAAATCTTCTTCTTAAAGCACCATATCCAAACTGGACCCGCCTTTGCTTGTGGCTGGTGCCTTTTTAAGAGTTCCACAGACAAAGGAGATCTACAGTTTAATGCCGTTTCTAGCCAAAGTGAGGGCGTTACTAGGTATAATACTACGGGTGTTTTACAATTACCTTTCCTCACTACGCTCTGGCCCTCCCTAAGGCTAGAAAAAAACCATCTTAAATTAGAAAGAAAACTTATAATTTACCTGCCAATCTGATCAAGAGCAACATCTTAGCCAAATACAAATATAGAGGTTTAATGCTTTCCGCTCCCGGTTCCAGAATGCTTCTTAGTTCTTGATCACTATCCATTATGCTCTGAATAACATGCTTTAAGTAGCCATGTCCAGAAAGGTACATCACCCATCTGACATTGCCGGTCAGTGTCATTAGGTGACTGAAGCTCGACATAGCCAAAATTTTGCAAATTTCTTGACCTATTAAAAGAAAATTAAACAAGTTTATACGAGGCTGGTTTGAAAAGTCCGTGCAAAAATAAAAACTACTTATGTGTTTGGGGTAAACCTTTTTTATTTTTCGACATAGTCTCCTTTTAGGCTTATACACTTCGTCCAACGATGTTCTAGTTTGTTGATCCCTTCCGAATAATAGGATTTGTCCAAGTCTGCAAAATATCCATTAGTGTCTGCAATCACCTCCTCGTTTGAATAAACTTTGTACCGCCAGCCATTTCTTCAAATTGGGGAACAAATAGTAGTCCGAGGGAGCCAAGTCTGGAGAATAGGGGGGATGTGAAACGAGTTGGAATCCTATTTCCATTAATTTTGCGACCACAACTGCTGAGGTGTGTGCTGGTGAGTTGTCGTGATGGAAAAGGACTTTCTTGTGGGCCAATCGCGGGCGTTTTTCTTGCAGCTCGGTTTTCAAACGGTCCAATAACGATGAATAATATTCACCTGTAATAGTTTTACCCTTTTCCAGATAGTCGATGAGGATTATCCCTTGCGAATCCCAAAAGACAGTCGCCATAACCTTTCCGGCCGAAGGAACGGTCTTTGCCTTTTTTGGTGCAGATTCCCCCTTGGTAACCCATTGTTTAGATTGTTGTTTGGTCTCAGGAGTATAGTAATGTATCCATGTTTCATCCACAGTGACGAAACGACGCTTAAAGTCCTCCGGATTCTTCTGGAACAGCTGCAAACTATCCTTGCAACACTTCACACGATTCCGTTTGGTCAAGCGTGAGCAATCGCGGCACCCATCTTGCGGATAGCTTTCTCATGTCCAAATGTTTATGCAAAATATTATGTACCCGTTCAGTCGAGATGCCCACAGCACTAGCAATCTCACCCACCTTAACTCTTCTGTCATCCATCACCATATCATGGATTTGATCAATGATTTCTGGAGTCGTAACCTCCACAGGCCGTCCAGAACGTTCAGCGTCACTTGTGCCCATATGGCCAGTCCGAAAATTTTGAAACCACTTATAAACTGTTCTAATCGAAGGTGCAGAGTCACCATAATGTTTATCAAGCTTCTCGTTAGTCTCCTGAGGCGTTTTTTGCCTTTCATAAAGTAATGTTTAATCACCACACGAAATTCTTTTTCGTCCTTTTCTTGAAAATCACTCGACTTCCTTGATTCACCCGAATGCCAAACATAAAGAAATAGACCAATATGGCTGAAACTTGTTGTTGTTGTTTTAATTGGTCAGAGCGCATCGACTGCTAAGGTCATTTAGCGCCCCACATTAGATGTATTTAATAATTATATAGTTATTTTAGTTCTTTTAGGTATTTGAAAATATTTTCTTTGATTGATGTGAATTGCTCGATGTTCTGTTTAATTGAGTGAGGAATGTTATATTTAATTCTCAGATGAAGGGAGTGGTCTGCTTCAAATATGTGTTTGACTGTCAGAGTGGAAGTGCATACATCACACTTCGGCAATGGTTCTTTTTTTAGGAGATATGAGTGGGTTTGGTAAGAATGACCTATGGCCAATCTTCTCAGCAAGACATTGTCGGATCTTTTGTTATTTGAATTATGTAGAGGAGGGAATACGTGAGGTTTTATCGGCCATAGTTTGTTTTCATTATTCTCCAAGTCCCACTCCAGTTGGAATAAATCTCTTTTAATTGAGCATAGCATCTTTGTAAAATCATTACTATTATTTTCCCCCGAGAAAGGAGTTCCGCTTGTTGCTGCCCTTTTAGCCTCTCTATCGGCCATGTCGTTACCTCCAATGTTCATGTGCCCAGGGATCCACAAGAATGAAATTTCAATATCTCTCAATTTGGCTACATATAGGAGATCGTTGATTTGACTTAAGTAAGTACTATTGGCTTTATTAGAGATAATGAGTTTTAGCGAACTCAAGGAATCAGAGGCTATAAGAAATTTGTTTATCCCTTGGGCAGTGGCTATAGTAGATTTAAGTGCTTCTTTGATGGCGAACAGTTCTGCTGTGAAAATGGAGTTGTAGGGGTGAAGTTTAAAACGTTTTATAACTTTGTCATGTATATAAGCGGCTCCCACTCCCTGATCCGATTTAGAACCGTCGGTATATAAGATAGAGTGATTAGGATATTGAGAATGTATTCTTTCGAGAAATTCCGACTCGATTTCTAATGTGTTTTTGTCTTTTACCTTATTGGAATGAAGATGAAAATCCACCTTAGGGGGTGGGGACTTCCAAGGTGGGAAGCTGTTCCAGAAAGGGTAGTCGAATTTTGGCGGGGAGAGATTATGTAATAACATGAACTTGTTTATTCTGTTGTGAATTGAGTTTTTTTGGAGCTATCATGTTGGGACGATGAGAATTTGTTAAGTTAATTGTCCTTTTTGTATGGGATTTCTGGAGGGAGGATGCGTAGAATTTCATTAAGGAGTGTTGCCTATCTAGATAGAGTGGAGGAGTTGATGATATACACTGAATGCTTGCAATTGGCGATGTTCTGAAGGCTCCTGTAGCTAGTCTCAATGCTTGATTTTGAATTGGGTTTAGTGATTTTTTTATTCCCTGGGATGCTGAGTCATATAGAAAATCTCCATATCTCAGTTTAGGTAATATCAACGACTTATATAGTTTCATAAGCGTAGGAAAGTCAGCACCCCATTTAGTGCTACACAAAGATTTTAATAAGTTTAGATCCTGAGTTGTTCGGATTTTTAGATTCTTAATGTGAGGAGTCCAGTTCAATTTACAGTCAAATGTTAGTCCAAGAAGTTTGACTGAGTTCTTTGTAGGAATAGTTAGGTTGTTTAGTGTAAATGCATTTATTTTTGGACAACTTCGTACTTTGCAGAAATGTATGCTAGCAGATTTAGGAGGGGAAAAAGAAAGATCGTTGCTTCTAGCCCATGCATTGACTTTTGCTACTGCAGATTGCAGGTGGCGGGTTAAATTCTTTGAGTAAAAATCAGATTTATAAATGATGAAGTCATCGGCAAATAGTTTGTAATTTATTGCAGGAGAAATCTCTTTTGTTAGGGATAGAATAGCTATGTTAAATAGCGATGGACTTAATACTGATCCTTGAGGGACTCCTCTGTTTAAATTATGTGGGTTGGACAGAAGGCCTTTAGATCTTACTTGAAAGATTCTTGGGGATAAGAAGTTTTGGATAAACTTAGGAAGGTGACCTTTAAATCCGAGATCTTTTATTTGCTTTAGAATTAGGTTATTGTTGATCGAGTCAAACGCGTTTTGCAAGTCCATTGAAATTAGACACATATGGTGTTTTCTGTGAATTGTCCGTCTAATATCATTTTCCAGTGAGGCTAAGTACTCCATTGCAGATCTGTGTTTTCTGAACCCGTATTGGTGTTCAGACAGCATTTTGCGTGTTTCCAGGACCCATGATAGACGTGAGTGAACCATTCTCTCCATGATTTTGCATAACTGGTTAGTCAATGAAATAGGACGGTAATTTTCAGGAGAAGCTCTGGGCTTTCCCGGTTTATGAATAGGAATCACGATTGCCCTCAACCAAGCTTTTGGGAATTTAGAATTAGTCCAAAGGTGATTATAATATTCTAATAGAATGGACTTGAAGTTATTGGGTAAATTCTGGATCATTGGGAGTAGTATTTCGTCAGGACCAGGGGCTGAATTTCTTGAATTGCTTATTGCTTGATTTAGTTCTTGAGTAGTGAAAGGTTGATTATAATGAAGAGAGTCGTCTGAGTCAAAAATTATTGGGTTTGTTTCAGGTTGAGAGAATGGTTGATTTAGGGACGATTTCTTTTGATAATGATCTGCAATGGCGTTGATTTTTCCTAGCGGGTCAGTGATATATTCGTTATTTACTATGAGAGTCGGGATTGAGTTAGTGTCAGCGCCTTTCATTTTCCTGATAAGCTTCCATGCTGTACCAGATGAGATGGGGTGGTTTAATGAGGTAACAAGATTTCTCCAAGAGGCCGTTTTAGCTTCTCTGAGAACTCTCTTGGATACTGCTCTTCTCCTTTTGAATTCAATAAGGTTTGCTTGAGTGGGATGGCGCTTGAAGAGGTTCAAAGCCTTCTTGCGTTCCTTGATAGATTGCGCGCACTCTTTAGTCCACCAGGGAACAGGAATCTTATTTTTGGGGGGATTAGAAAGAGGAATGGACTTTTGGGAAGCTTCTATAATGCTGGTTGTAAATTCTTGAATGAAGTGATCTGTGTCATGTACTTCTACTTTTGGGAGATTCAGTGATTCTTTGTATTCAATCCAATTTGCCTTAGCGATATTCCATTTTTTAGTTGCCTGAAATGAGTCTTTTGTTATGGTGGAGAATCGAATAAATATGGGGTAGTGGTCACTACCCCAGGTGTCAGTAGAGATATCCCATTCCAGAGTGGGGGCAATTGAATGACTGCAGAAGGACAAGTCAATATTTGAATGAGAGCCCGTTGAGGAGTTGATATATGTTGGTGTTAGATGGTTAAGGATGGCGATATGTTTTTGATTAATAATCCTTTCTATCATATTTCCTCTTGGAGAGTTATGTTGAGATCCCCATAAGGTATTGTGGGAGTTGAAATCTCCCAAAATGATAAATGGTGGAGGGAGTTGGGCTATGAGATCTTCAATATCGTTTGAGGTGTAGTTGTGGTTAGGTGGAAGATATATACAGCAGATTGTAATTGGAATGTGCAGAAGTGTTCTGATTGCCACTGCCTCAAGATGGGATTGTAGCGGGATTTGATCAAATTCGAAGATTTTGTATATATAGATAGCTACACCGCCAGAGGCTCTGTTTTGATCATTACGATTCTTGTGAACTGTGTTATAATTTTTGATTTTTATAGAGTTTTGGTTCTTAAAGTTCGTTTCTTGAAGTGCTAGTATAGATGGGTTATTGTTTTTAATAATTATCTGTAGATCCTCCAGTCTTGGGGAGAATCCATTCATGTTCCATTGCATGATGGAATTGAATTTTGGTAAGATGGTAAGTTACTTATTTTTTCTTGGATGAGTTGTTCTGAGGCCGTGGAGGATCATCCATGGTGATATCGTTAGTAGACAACTCCAGGATTGACTCACTGGATGAATTTGGAGTTGATCTGTTAGAACGAGTAGGCTTTTTTTTGTTTGTGTCCGTAGGGGGGATGTTAGGTCTGTTAGTGTTAGTCTTTGTAGATGTATTTTTTGTAGTGGTTGGTAGTTTAGTTGTTTGTTTGTTTTGGTTAGTTAGGGCTTGATTTGGTGATGGTTTGTGTTGAAAAGAAGGAGGTGGGGATTTGGATTGGGAGAAGGAAGGAATGGGGAAGGATTTTGGTAAAGTTGTTGGAGGTTTGTTGAGGGAGGGGAGATTTGGGGTAAGGTCAGCAGGATTTGTGGGAATGGATAGGGTAGGTCTAGGTAAGTTTTGAGAGGGGTAAAAAGAAGTCAAGTTTGCAAATGGCTCTGTTATTGTTAAGTCGCACTGAGTTGATACTGTGTTTTGAGCTGGTTTAATATTTTTGGTTACTGTGCTGTATGATACGGTGAAAGAAGGATTTTGGGATAAGTATTTTCTCTTGGCTTCAAAGTAATTTAGTTTTTCCGTTGTTCTTAACTTCTGAATCTCAAATTCCCGCTTGAATGTTGGGCATCCCTTATATCTTGGTGAATGAGCTCCACCGCAGTTGATACATGATTGATCGTTGGTGCAAGGAGAATCTATATGTTGTGCTAGACCACATGATGGACATAATGGGTCATATGAACATTTTGATGCCGTGTGGCCAAATCTTTGGCAATGGAAGCACCTCATAGGGTTTTGGATGTATTGCCTAACTCTTAAGGAATACCAACCCGCATATATTCTTTGTGGGAGCTGATGCAACTTGAAAGAAAGGATGAATGTGTGAGATGGAATGTCGCTGTTATTTCTTGTTGGGATTCTGAAGATTTCAGAGACTCCCTGGCTTTTTAAATTCTCCAGAACTTCCTCATCCGAGCAGTTAGCAAGATCCTTACAAGTTATTATGCCCTTTATGGTGTTTAATGTTTTGTGCGGGGTCACTTGGACTTCTTTTTCCATAAGTTGAACCATTTCTGAAGCTTTCCTGGATTGATTTTCGTTTGAAACTTTTATAAGTAGGGATCCATCCGCTAGTTTCCTGGTTTCTTCCAGAGTCCCTATCTGTGATTGCAAAGCTCTGTGGAGAATGAATGGTGATATGTTCTTGAATGAACCTTCTTCCATATTTATCTTGAAGTAGCGGTCAAAAACTGGTATTTCAGGGGTAGATGGTAACGACTCTATTCTGGGTCTTTTGGACCCGTGGTTTTTATTGTTTTTTTTGGGGTGTCATATGATTCCCACGAGAATCCTAGGAAATAAACGTCCGCCATGACAGAGCCTGGTTATCATGGTAAGGCTTGTATTACTGCCAGATGTCGCCTGGTGTCTGACAGGAACCGTTAATGACTCATTCTAGCTGAGCCATACATCTCCTCAGCACGGTCTCTCACACCTTGAGATTGCGATTCAAACATTTACGACAAGGACAACGTTAAAGGACTTTCACTGGACAACGACTGACATGACTTCAGGTACCTCGGGGTTGTCAGGCCCGTACTAGTGGAATCATAGATTACACTAGCCCCTGAGGGGGCTGAAACTTGGTGTGCGTTCATTCAAGAAATGCTACTAACTAAACATGACCTCGATACGCGCCGGTGGTGCCATCTCTTGGACTTTGCACGGACTTTTCAAACCAGCCTCATACTAGCTACGGAGATATAACAGAAGTGAGACCACAAACAAATAAAGCAGCAGCAATATCAGGGGCCTTCAGAGATGTAGTTTGAAAAAAACAAAGATCTAAGTGTAGAAGCAAAAACAAGAATATATAGAACTTCCGTTAGACCCATACTGGCTTATAGCATAGAAACACAGACAGACACAAATAAAACCAAATAGCTACTAAGAACAAATGAAATGAAAATACTGAAAAATAACAGGAAAAAGTTTATTAGACAGAGTGAGTAACAACTCCATAAGAGAACAATGCAAGGTAGAAGATATAGTCAGATGGGGAAGAAAGAGAAGAAGAGAGTGGCGTGAACATGTACAAACGATGGAAGATACGAGAATGATAAAAATATGTATGAACAAAAAACCACATGAAACAAGACCAAAAGGACGACCACCAAAGAGATGGAGAGACAGCTGGACATCCGAATCACAAGAGGCTTAATAACGAAGTAGAACAGGTCTGTGACCTACTCAGACGAGAAAGTAAGTAAGTAAGTAAGTGACTAAAATATTTCAAGTACTGTCAATTAATTCTATTTGAAAATAGGTCATTTATACTAAGCTCTTCGAGAACAGATACATCAGTACGTTGTTCAGTATATGATACTCTGAAGTAAGTTGCTATGGGGAATATCAGGCTGAATAGCAATCTTAACTTTGTGTTTTTTGTGACAGCAGGATCTTTCCAGACCTTAGTGAGCTTGATCGTCGAGTTTCTAGCCACAGCCAAATGTTTTCCGACTTTTGCTTCACAGCCACCGTTGTTAGTTATGAGGGATCCCAAATGGTTAAAATGGTCTACAAAAGTGAAACCAGCAATTTCATTTATGTGGCAATCCATAGTTTTTTGCTGGTCAATCTATAGTTAATTGTCAATCCATAGTTTTTGCTGGTGATTTCCAGGCGCTCCATAATTGATTCTAGGTCTTGTATTGAAGTTGCAAGTATAACAGTATCATCCGCACATCTAAGATTATTTAACATTTTTCCACCGATGTCAAATCCCCACTCCTACCATCCAAAGTAGACTTCGTTATATGTTCAAAAGTAAAGGTGATAGAATTCAGCCCTGACTGACGCCGGCTCCTACATTAAAGGGATCGAAAGAAAGAATTATTTAGTTTAATTCTGCCATTTGTGTTCTCATACAGGGATCGGATAAGATTTACAAGATGTATAGCTGTTCCCATGCTGATTAAAATCGACCCGAGTTTGTTCCATTGTATGCAGTCGAAAGCTTTAGAGAAGTCTATAAAACAAATATAGGTTGTTATTTAGAATTCCCTGACTTTTCTTATTATCTGGCGTATGTTGAGAATTTGTTCTCTAGTCCCTATTTCTTGAATGAAGCCTATTTGTTCGGTAGATATTTGCGGCAGCAGAAAAGTTTTGAGTCTTTAGGATCCAGAGAAATACTTTAGCAGCGTGTGACATCACAGCGATTGCTCTAGAGTTGGTAAAGGGGATCCTTTCTTATGCAAGGGTATAAATGCAACTTCGCACCAATCTTACGGCCATCTTCCAGTCTTCCATACCACATTACACAGTTGATGTGGCATAGTCAAGGCGGTTTCTCCCATCATCTTTATTAGTTCCGCAGTTATCTCGTCAGTAACTGTAGCTTTTCGGTTCTTTAACTTTTGAATAGCCTTCCTGAGTTCAGATTTAAGAATACACGGTTCTTGTTCTTCTGCGGTTTCGTTGTCGATAGTGCAGTCGCCCACGAGATGAAGCACAAAAAGTTCTTTACAGTAATCCTTCCAAACATCAATGATTCCAGGCATGTCGGTGACTGTTTTACCTTCGTTACCTCTGATATGAATCAATAACGCCTATTTTTGTAACTATATCAATGTAAATGGAGAAACGTATTTTTTTTAGACCGATTTTAATGCGGTCGACCGATTACTCACCTCCTATACAATCATGACACAACACCTCCATCAATTTTTCACCGAAATTGGCGACGACATCCGTGGAAAAACTTCACCTGCTTATCTCTCCCTTCGATGCTGTATCTAGATCCGTCCAGCCTGCTGATGTACAAGCTGTTGTTCAAGTCTACGATGTCTTCGTGGGTCGATTCGATGTTGGTAAGTTGTAGGAATGTTACTAGGGCAGCGTACAGGTTTATTCTTAGTTCGCCATCTATTACGTCCGAAGTCATGATCCATTCTATTAATGACTCGAGAATTTCTTTCAAGGAGCTGAAATCAGTTTTAAAGGATTAATGTTGGGATAATACGGAACGGAGGAGTTTACGGGCTTCGTTACATGAGAAATCGTACTTTTTGGAATTATACTGAGTCAAGTTGAAGTAACTTTCCGACGCTTCGCCTACTATTTCAAGGGAATCTTCAGAAATATTTGCTCTTCGAGATTAGAACGCTGGATCAATCTCGATCGTTCTAATCTCGAAAAATATAGATCCCTCGAAGGCACTTCAGTAAGTTGCTTTAAATTGACACGGTCTAACGTCCACCAGAAGCTTTTTTTTGGTGTCTAGGTTCAATAAAATACGTTTTTTGATACGCTGTCGGAAGACAATATTAGATATTCGTTGCTGCACTATGGGAATAGTTGGTTGTGTTCTTTCCTTGAAAATGGACAGAAATTTTGACTAAAGGAATAGCGACTGACAAAAAGTACCGGATATTTTTGGGACAGGCAAAAAGTTTGTTTCTAAGTGTTTAATGCTACGAGGCTGGTTTGAAAAGTCCGTGCAAAAATAAAAACTACTTATGTGTTTGGGGTAAACCTTTTTTATTTTTCGACATAGTCTCCTTTTAGGCTTATACACTTCGTGCAACGATGTTCTAGTTTGTTGATCCCTTCCGAATAATAGGATTTCTCCAAGTCTGAAAAATATCCATTAGTGTCAGCAATCACCTCCTCGTTTGAATAAAATCTTTGTCACGCCAGCCATTTCTTCAAATTGGGGAACAAATAGTAGTCCGAGGGAGCCAAGTCTGGAGAATAGGGGGGATGTGAAACGAGTTGGAATCCTATTTCTATTAATTTTGCGACCACAACTGCTGAGGTGTGTGCTGGTGCGTTGTCGTAATGGAAAAGGACTTTCTTGTGGGCCAATCGCGGGCGTTTTTCTTGCAGCTCGGTTTTCAAACGGTCCAATAACGATGAATAATATTCACCTGTAATAGTTTTACCTTTTTTATAGATAGTCGATGAGGATTATCCCTTGCGAATCCCAAAAGACAGTCGCCATAACCTTTCCGGTCGAAGGAACGGTCTTCGTCTTTTTTGGTGCAGATTCCCCCTTGGTAACCCATTGTTTAGATTGTTGTTTAGTCTCAGGAGTATAGTAATGTATCCATGTTTCATCCACAGTGACGAAACGACGCTTAAAGTCCTCCGGAATCTTCTGGAACAGCTGCAAACCATCCTTGCAACACTTCACACGATTCCGTTTTTGGTCAAGCGTGAGCAATCGCGGCACCCATCTTGCGGATAGCTTTCTCATGTCCAAATGTTTATGCAAAATATTATGTACCCGTTCAGTCGAGATGCCCACAGCACTTATAAACTGTTCTAATCGAAGGTGCAGAGTCACAATAATGTTTATCAAGCTTCTCTTTAGTCTTTTTGCCTTTCATAAAGTAATGTTTAATCACCACACGAAATTCTTTTTCGTCCATTTCTTGAAAATCACTCGACTTCCTTGATTCACACGAATGCCAAACACAACGAAATAGACCAATATGGCTAAAACTTGGTGTGCGTTCATTCAAGAGATGCTACTAACTAAACATGACCTCGATACGCGCCGGTGGTGCCATCTCTCGGACTTTGCACGGACTTTTCAAACCAGCCTCGTATGTCTCGTTGGTTTCGTCGATAATTTCTTTGCCTTTGTTCTATGAACAAAGATAATTTATGGAGTTATGATTTTCACGCCATCGTCGGTAAGCAAGATGTTTAGAAGCAACAGCTTCTTTGCATTTTCGGTCGAACCAAGGCTTGCCGTTAAAAAGGCATTTCTTCGAAAAACGAACGTAAGCTTCCAGCCAAAATGACATCGGAAAATTCCTTATGGCAGTCAAATTAGTAGTCAGATTTAAAACAAACGTCCAACCAAGGGAAAGTTCGAAAATATCCCGCGAGTTTTTCCCACTGTCACTGATCGGTAGGATACACGATGTCGAAAGCAACTTATGGTATCAGAGATTTGTGTTGGTTCATTACTGATGTCGGCTCTTCCTCTCCTAGAATTGGCAACTCAATTTTTGATAGTGGCATAGGAAGGACATTATTCCTCCAATATTTTAAACATACGAGTCGAGGCTGGTGTCCGTGCAAAGTCTGAGAGATGGCACCACCGGCGCGTATCGAGGTCATGTTTAGTTAGTAGCATCTCTTGAATGAACGCACACCAAGTTTCAGCCATATTGGTCTATTTCTTTGTGTTTGGCATTCGTGTGAATCAAGGAAGTCGAGTGATTTTCAAGAAATGGTGTGGTGATTAAACATTACTTTATGAAAGGCAAAACGCCTCAGGAGACTAAAGAGAAGCTTGATAAACATTATGGTGACTCTGCACCTTCGATTAGAACAGTTTATAAGTGGTTTCAAAATTTTCGGACTGGCCATATGGGCACAAGTGACGCTGAACGTTCTGGACGGCCTGTGGAGGTTACGACTCCAGAAAACATTGATCAAATCCATGATATGGTGATGGATAACAGAAGAGTTAAGGTGCGTGAGATTGCTAGTGCTGTGGGCATTTCGACTGAACGGGTACATAATATTTTGCATAAACATTTGGACATGAGAAAGCTATCCGCAAGATGGGTGCCGCGATTGCTCACGCTGGACCAA
This sequence comes from Pachyrhynchus sulphureomaculatus, assembly GCA_019049505.1. Classification (NCBI taxonomy): domain Eukaryota; kingdom Metazoa; phylum Arthropoda; class Insecta; order Coleoptera; family Curculionidae; genus Pachyrhynchus; species Pachyrhynchus sulphureomaculatus. The sequence continues at coordinate 122,629,645 of CM032451.1, forward strand.
AAACGGAATCGTGTGAAGTGTTGCAAGGATGGTTTACAGCTGTTCCAGAAGAATTCAGAGGACTTTAAGCGTCGTTTCGTCACTGTGGATGAAATATGGATACATTACTATACTCCTGAGACCAAACGACAATCTAAACAACGGGTTACCAAGGGGGAATCTGCACCAAAAAAGGCGAAGACCGTTCCTTCGGCCGGAAAGGTTATGGCGACTGTCTTTTGGGATTCGCAAGAGATAATCCTCATCGACTATCTGGAAAAGGGTAAAACTATTACAGGTGAATATTATTCATCGTTATTGGACCGTTTGAAAACCGACCTGCAAGAAAAACGCCCGCGATTGGCCCACAAGAAAGTCCTTTTCCATCACGACAACGCACCAGCACACACCTCAGCAGTTGTGGTCGCAAAATTAATGGAAATAGGATTCCAACTCGTTTCACATCCCCCCTATTCTCCAGACTTGGCTCCCTCGGACTACTATTTGTTCCCCAATTTGAAGAAATGGCTGGCGGGACAAAGATTTTATTCAAACGAGGAGGTGATCGCAGACACTAATGGATATTTTGCAGACTTGGACAAATCCTATTATTCGGAAGGGATCAACAAACTAGAACATCGTTGGACGAAGTGTATAAGCCTAACAGGAGACTATGTCGAAAAATAAAAAAGGTTTACCCCAAACACATAAGTAGTTTTTATTTTTGCACGGACTTTTCAAACCAGCCTCGTATATGACAGAATCTAACAAATACAGAGTTTGTTTGGGAGCAAACCTCCACACAGAAAAGCAAGCTTCCACGGATAGTAGAGTTTCAGCTTGCTAAGTAATACTAAGTTGAGCCGAGAGAAATGTAATAGAAGGCAAGTCTACTTATTCACATACATGACACTCAAGGTGGATCTTGATATCTCTTAACCTCCAGCTTAATTCGTGACATGATTAGTTGTAGATCAGATCTAATATGAGGGCTATCTTTTAAGTTTTTAGGAAAAACTTAAGGGAACTTCTTAAAATCAAGGGTAAAAGTTGAAAAATTCAAAATAAATCGAAAACTATTAGAAATAGGTATATGACATACTTAATAAAAGTTAGAGGATTTTTTAAAATCTATCAGAAAAAATAATAATATACAGGGTGTGTCACTTGAAAAATTTGATATTTTTCAATTTAAAATAGTCGAAATGCATAAATTTATTTTGAACACCCTGTACCATCTAACTGAAATTTCTTTACATATGTCTTTTTCCATCTCTATAGAACGCTCGTACCAATTATGAGTATTCCACCTTCAGAAACAATGGCGCTACTGGCAATTTTTTACAAAACTGAAAAACTAGTATTTTTTTAAAACAATTTAAATATTAGGAAAAACTACTAGGTTTAGGTTTATAACATTATTAATAAAAAAGTTATAAAATTTTACGCAGAATTTAAAAATAAATTAGAAAATAGGATATTCCATTTAAAAAAAAAACATATGTTATATCGACCACACTCTTTTGAAGTACCCTGTATACTGAAAAATAATTTTAAACTGTGCGCCTTCATATTCCTTAAAACTATTGTGTTTAACATTTTTTCGTCATTCTCGAAATAAATGAGATAATGAACTTAGTCTATCGTTGACCCATCCTGTATAGTTATACTAGTTAAAAAAATGTGCAGGTTCTAAGCGAGTAATACACTATTTTGTACGGTTTCAACAAACTTTGTATTTTATACTAACCTGAAATAATAAGCCATAACGCTAAAAGAACTCTCCGTCTTGGGATTAACGTTTTTGAACTTTTGCTCCCTAAAATAGTACCTAAAAGCAAACATAACATATTATTTTCCTGTTTTATGTATTTACTACCATTAGGTGTACAAATGAACTATCCGCCCCTTATTCGCTCTTTACCAGTCTATAATCCCATTAAAGTACCGATACCAATGTCAACCTAACTGGAAAATTCATTTGGAAATGCGATTTTGTTCGACAAGCAACTTCGTGTCCTCTCCTCATGTCAAATTAAAAAAAAAAATGGCATAACTGCTTTTCAAATATTGTTACAGTCCAAATTGGCCGTTGTGAAAATCCTTCTTTCTTTTGGATTTGTATCATCTTTGATAGAGACAAATTAACACCAATTAAATTATATATTAAATTATTATAGATTAATTATAAACAGAAGCTGAAGAGGTAGTAAAATACGGAACTGAAAAGCTATTTAGCGCTTTGAGGAACTTATTCCAAAGATGCATTAACACATCAGAAGTACCTGAGGAATGGAAAATATCATACATATCAACAATTCATAAGAAAGGAGACAAAAATAATTGCGATAACTATAGGGGAATAACGGTTACAGGATCTATTAGCAGAATATACGGAAAAATACTTAAAAATAGAATAGAAACGGAATACGCGGACGTAGAAGCTGAAGAACAGGCAGACTTTAGAGCAGGAAGATCCACAATAGACCATCTCTTCTCACTGACACAAATCCTAGAAAAGAAAACTGCATTTGATCAGGAAGTCCATGTCTTGTTTGTTGATTTAAAAAAGACCTACGACAGCGTGCCCCTAATGAGATTGTGGGAAACACTACAACAGAGTAATGCAAGCACCGAAATAATTAAAGCCGTAAAATCCTTATACCAAGACGCAAGAAGTAGTGTGAAAACCAAATATGGTATAACAACAGGGTTCCCGGTCACAAAGGGTCTCAAACGGGGCTGCTGTATATCCCCAACGCTATTTAAAATCTATTTGGAGAGTGCACTGAAGAACTGGAAAAGGAAATGCAGCAGTATGGGATTACCACTGGATAACGATACTACTTGTACACGCTATCATTCGCAGATGACCAGGTAGTAGTCGCTCAGGACATCGATGATATGGAATACATGACACGAAAACTTATGGAGGAATATGAAAAATGGGGCCTAGAAGTCAATATTAAAAAGACCGAGTACATGTGCGTCGGAGGAAAACAGCAGGACTTGAAACTGGCCACAGGACACACCATCAAACACTGTGCCAGTTATAAGTATTTGGGAACGAGAATATCTAGGGACGGAACACTGGAAGAAGCAATATTCGAGAGGAATATCCAAGGAAGAAAAGCGATTGCAATGCTTAATAGTATACTATGGGACAAAAACATAACCATTGAAAATAAGAAGAGAATTTACAACTCAATAGTGAAAAGTATAATAACTTACAGCTCCCAAGTGTGGCCATTAAAGGAAAGAACAGAAAAAATACTAAAAGCTACAGAAATGGATTTCTGGAGACGAGCAGCCAGAAAATCCAGAAAAGACCGCATACCAAATGACACGATAAGGCGAGCTTTAGAAATAAAGCACGATATAGTGGACAAAATCATAACACAACAGTTGGTATGGTACAGACATGTACAGAGAATGTCACAAGACCGACTACCTAAAAAGATTTTAAATTGGAACCCTCATGGAAAAAGAAAGCGAGGAAGACCACGCCAAAGCTGGAGAGCAGGAATCAACAAGAAAGTACTAGAGAGAAATCTGGAGGAGGAGGGATGGAGAAACCGGGAGGAGTGGAAATTAGGCATCGGAAGACGTTATAAAACCGATTGATATATATATATATATATATATATATATATATATATATATATATATATATATATATAAAGGGTGTTTTTTATAGAGGTATAAAACGTTATGTTGGCAACACTTTTTTAACTGGTGGCCATTTTGTCAGCTGTCAAGTGATTTATGTTTAATTTGGTTTGGCATTTCAACATGAATAGACTGACGCCTGAACAACGCTTCCAAATTGTGCAAATTTATTTTGAAAATCATGGTTCTGTTCGAAATACGTATCGCGCACTACGTCCATTTTACGGTCAACATAATCGTCCATCAGAGCAATTAATTCGATTAACTAAGGAACGTTTTCGCACCACGTTTACTCTAAATGGTAATACGCATCCACAGAGACTTCGTACAGTGCGTACAGAAGAAGTCATTGCTGCTGTAGAGCGTAGCGTAGAGGAAGACTCGAATCAGTCTATCTGCCATCGTGCACAGGAATTGGATATGTGTCCATCCACTTTATGGAAGATTTTGCGGAAAGATCTTGGTTTGCGTGCTTACAAAATCCAACTCGTGCAACAATTGAAGCCACACGATCACCTAGCAAGGCGTAGATTCGGTGAATGGGCCCAAAACAAGATTGCCGTTGATCCCGATTTTCATAAGCGAATTTTGTTTAGCGATGAAGCTCACTTTTGTTTGAATGGATACGTCAATAAACAAAACTGCCGTATTTGGAGTGATTGTATGTTGAGACACCGTTACATCCAGAAAAACTGACTGTTTGGTGTGCTTTATGGGCTAGTGGAATCATTGGTCCGTACTTCTTTAAAAACGATGCTGGTTAGAACGTTACAGTCAATGGTGACCGCTATAGAGCCATGATTATTGACTTTTTCGTTCATCAAATTGAACAACCATGATGTGCAGGAGCTGTGGTTTCAACAAAGACGGCGCAACATGTTACACAGCTCGTGCCACAATTGATTTATTGAAGGAAACGTTTGGTAACCGCATAGTTTCACGTTTCGGACCCGTGAATTGGCCTCCGAGATCGTGTGATTTAACGCCGCTAGACTATTTTCTGTGGGGATATGTGAAGTCGCTAGTCTACGCTGATAAGCCCGAAACGATTGACCACTTGGAGGACAACATTCGCCGCGTTATTGCCGATATACGGCCACAAATGTTGGAAAAAGTCATCGAAAATTGGACCTCCAGATTAGACTACGTCCGAGCCAGCCGTGGCGGTCATATGCCAGAAGTCATATTTCAATTATAATGCCAGAAGATTATCTTTCGAATAAAGTAAATTTCATGTCAATTTAAAAAATTCATCTTTGTTTTATTCCATTTCAAAGTTCTATACCTCTATAAAAAACACCCTTTATATAATTATACAGAAATACCTGGTTGGCTAAGGATATCCGGATCCACGTTGTTAAATTCATTTGATTCTAAAGGACCAACACGAGATGAATAAGTTAAACCTCTCGAGTTATTTTCTTACCTTGTAATTTTCGATGCAAGCTAGCGTTCGAAATTTAGTAATTTTTGATTATTAGTTTTAAATGTGCAGATGTTGTGCCTCCAGGAAGCGGAAATAAACTTCCGTAGTGGGGCAATTGTATTTAAGGGAAAACGACGTTAGTTGTTCCTCTCTGTGCTATTTGACTATCTGTGAAGTGCTCAGGATTTCCGATAAGGTTTTTAAAAGGGTAAAGTGCCGATTGATGGTAGACTGAAGTTCCAGTTACAGTATCATCGGTAAATTTTAGATAAGATACCGCGAGCCAGCCCTTTAGAGGCATGCGTATATTACGTGCCATCTATTTTGGTTTTTCCTTATGGTCTGAAGGTAATTCTGGACTTACTAACAGAAAACTTTCCTTTCGTGCAATTCACGTGCCAACAGAGCATTCAAGTCTCTACAGGGAAACTTAACACGTATTGGAGTCAGGTCAGTCAGGCAGCCTTGCCCCAGCCAACGTCTTCAGTGTTTCGATCAGTTCCAAATGTACAGGGAAATAAAAGACCGAACCTTAAACCTGAGATGAAGCTAACAAATTTTAGGTCTAATGCCTGGGCATTAGTCCATGCCGATAGTTCTTGTATTTGGGACAATTTTCTAAATTAGGGTTTTTGACTAGTTATTAGCTCCGCTAAGGGTTACTCACAGGGAGGCCAAACGCAGTGAGGGGTTGATTCCTATCCTGACAGAAATTGGTTATATTTAATACCTGTAGCAGTCTGCTGACAGGCCACTAGCGAGGAATTTTAGGTGAACTAGCAAAATATTGTTAGTAAGGGAAAATTGTATATGAGGGTTTACGACTTCCGGTTTTATTAGAAGTTTTTCGGTACTCTACGGAATAGTTTATAGACAACCGAATTGAGAGAGAAGTCGGGCATTTCCGGAGGGGGCATCAAGCGGAAACGGTGAGAGTCCCCTTAAAAAACACCCACCAATATGTGAAATAAGAAAAGTGAACTGTACCTCTTAATATTATCGATCATAAGCAACACAGAACCGGACAGGAGTCTCCCGACTTCCGGCAGCAGCTGCACCTTCACAACTTTTTTCAACAAACCCAGTAACAACGTGATACTGATAACTTGCTGTTCTTTTGAGTCGAGAATTTCCAGCGGCATAAAACTAACCAGAACTTCGGCCAGTTGTCTCCAGGAGTCTACCAAGTCTATGACGGATTCGCAAGCCTCCGCTCTCTTGTTTAGGCTAAGAGCGTGTTTAAGTACTTTGGGAATTTCGTGGTTGATGGCTTGAATTTGGCCTATAGCAGCAGTACCTAAAAAGTAAGTAATTTTGTATATATATATATATATATATATATATATATATATATATATATATATATATATATATATATATATATATATATGTGTGTGTGTGTGTGTGTTAGCTGTCAGCATTTTCTGTATGGAAAAACTTCCGTTCGGGGCCTGGTTGAATAGAATTTTAGGATTAGGATAGACCGAACGATGCAATATGAGAAGGAGAATATTAATTATTGATAATTGTTTTCAGGCAAACTGGCTTGTTTACATTACGTAGATTAAATTATACTTAAGTTACTCTGATTGACATGTCTGAAATTCTCAAACCATTAACTTTATTTATTATGACAGATATGGCCATATCTTATAAAAGTGTTTATGTAATCGTAATGAGATTTAGGTAACAAAGATATTTTGGTACGCACTATGAATTATAGTTTAGAGAGCCGAAAAATTCGGCCAACTTTGTTAGATGTCTCGATGCAATTGTTAATAAAAGTTATTGTTGTCAAAATTGCCCAAAAGTATTTAATTTTTTTTAAATAAAAGCATATATATATATATATATATATATATATATATATATATATATATATATATATATATATAGACTGACCCTAAAAAAAGTTTTTATATTTGGCGGTGCTATCAGCTAGAAACCTTCTATTAAGTGTAAATAGAGATGTTTGAAATTTTAGTCCAAAAATATTAAGGTTTAGAGGGTGGTAAAGTTAATTTTATTGATAACATCAGTGTACTGTATCTTTTCCAGGATAAAAATATAATTATACGTTGAAAAGATTACTTTTTTGAGGTTTCAATTGCATAGATATGTAGAACTGACAATTACGTCTAAACCTAGACGACGTACGACTACGGGAGACCAAGTAAACTCAAATTATGAGCAATTAAAAGACGTTTAAAATGCACAGAGGCCGCGTTATTTTCAGGTATAAATTGCATAGATATTCTGGACTGACAATTATGACCAAATTTCGATCACATGCGACCAAGGATTACCAAGTAAAGTCAAGTTATGAACAATTAAGAGACGTATCAAATTCAAAAATAGGCCAAATTTTGTATTTAATAGTTACTTTTTGTCGTGCACCTTAATTTTTTGACGTATAAATTGCATAGGTGTTCAGGACTAATAATTTTGAACACTCTTAGACCACATAAGACCATGCTCGACCAGGTAAACTTTAGTTATGAGCAGTTTAAAGACGTATGAAATGCACAAATAGGCCAAATTTTATATTTAATGGTTACTTTACGTTCCGCACTTTATTTTTTTGAGATATAAATTATATAGATATCCAGGATTGACAATTTCGAGCATTCTTAGACTACGTGCAACCACGGGCGACTAAGTAAACTCAAGTTACGAGCAACTAAAGATGTACAGGGTGAGTCACCGACAGAGTAAAGTTCATTATCTCATTTGTTTCGGGAATGACGAAAAAATGCTAAATATAATAGTTTTAGGGCATGTTAAGGTGCACAGTTTAAAATTATTTTTGAGTATACAGGGTACTTCAAAAAAGTGTAGCCGATATAACATATGTTTTTTAAATGGAACAACATTATTAATGTATGGTGGGTATGGTATAGGTATGTGGATGATATTTTCACGATTTTTGATACAAGGAAAGCAAATATTGATGATTTTGTTTTTAAATTAAATAGCCGGTATGATTCCATTAAATTCACTTACGAAGTTGAGAACAAAGGACAATTGCCTTTTCTAGATATTTTAATTATTAAAAATAATAATAGATTAGAATTTGATATCTATAAGAAGGACACAGCAACAAATAGATATATTCCTAATGATTCATTTCATTGCAAACAACATAAATTAGCCCCATTACATTTTTTAGTTCATCGTTTGGTCCCTTTCCCTCTGAATAGAGTAAACTTTAATAAAGAAAGGAATCGTATTAGACATATAACTAGAGTTAATGGTTATGACGATGACTTAGTAAATAAGCTAATAAATAGACATAAGTTTAGGTTTAATATTCAGAATTCCACCTTTTTTACACGCGAAGAAAATAACACCAAATATGTCTCCATACCATATAATCCGAAATATAGCAAGGGACTCGATAAGGTATTTAATAAGGTAGGCCTCACCTTAGTCTATAAGTCATCAGACAATCTGAGGAATATCTTAGGAAATCCTAAAGATAAGATTCCTAATTGTGAGAAAAGTGGAATTTATGAAATTAGTTGTAATGATTGTGACAAAAAGTATGTTGGGCAAACTAAAAGATCAATTAGAACACGATTTAAAGAACATTTAGCACACTTAAAATACAACAGAACAGAAAAGTCTAGCATTGCCGAACATGCTCTTGAAGCTGATCATACTGTAACAATAGATAATCTAAGATTAATAAAAAATGTATCTGATAGGAGATTGTTGAACGCATACGAAAGTATGGAAATCAGAAAATGTAAAAGTAGTTTAAACAAAGACAGAGGGCCTATTCCTTATAGTCCCCTCTATTGGTTACTTGACCGGAACTGATGGCCTTGCCTATGTCATTAGTTCCGCTTGAGTAATTCAATGGTTAGGCTAAGTATAAATAGGGTAGATTTGTAGTTTAGCTTTAGTCAATCATCGCTCCTGATGACACTAACATGGTTAGCGAAACGCGCGTCGAGTGCAAAAATAAAGTGTTTGGTGTAGTGGTGATGTATACTGAGTAGTAACATTATTAATATTATGTACTTAAACCTAGTAGTTTTTCTAATATTTCAGTTTGTAAAAAAAAAACTAGTTTTCAGTTTTGTAAAAATTTGCCAGTAAAGCCACTGTTTCTAAAGGTGGAATACTCATAATTGGTACGAGCATTCTATAAAGATGAAAAAAAGATATATGTAAAGAAATTTGAGTTAGATGTTACAGGGTGATCAAAATAAATTTATGCATTTCGACTATTTTAAATTGAAAAATCTCAAATTTTTTAAACGGCACACCGTGTATATTTTTATTTTTTCTGATAGATTTTACAAAACCCTCCAACTTTTATTAAGTATGTCTCATATACCTATTTCTAATAGTTGTCGATTTATTTAGAATTTTTTAATTTTTACCCTTGTTTTTAATATACTTACGCTATAACATCATAGTTGCCAAGACAAAACAAAAATGTAGGCATTGTCAAATTTTGACATGTCTATTAAGCAAGTAAAAATAGTTTAATTTGTTGTAGTAAGTGACGTATAAAGGTAATAGTTATGGATTATCCTAAAAATGAATTATGTGATATGGTTTATATACTGGGCGAGGCGGGAAAAAAATTGGCTTTTGGCAGTAAGGCTTTTCGGAGCGAAGTACCCTAATAGACGTATACCATCTAGAAAATAAAATCTTTTCAGTGCTTAACGGAACGGTTTGATGGTAGTGGTAACGTTGAGTATACGAAACGGAAAGTAGTAAACCAGAATGCTACCCTTGAGGAAAAAGAAATGGAGATTTTACTTCATGTTGAAGATAATCCCCAGGTCAGCAGCCGTCAACTAGTTGACTTATCTGACACATCCCAATCTACGGCTAATCGCACCACGAGAAAATTATAGTATGATCTCTTTCATATGGAACTACACCAAGAACTTCAAGACTGTGATTTTGAACGACGAGTAAACTTTTGTACCACCATGAATGGAGCAATAGAGGCCGATCCAAATTTTTTATACAAAATAATGTTTTCTGATAAAGCTATTTTTCGCAGTAATGGAACAGTTAACAGCCATAACATGCATTATTATTCAACAGTTAATCGATTTTGGGTCCGGGAAGTTCAAAACCAAAATCATTGGTCGCTTAATGTAGTGTGGAATATTAAATTTTCGAATTATTGGTCCATATTTTTTCCGCGAACCGCTTAACAAGCCTAGATACCTAAATTTTTTTCAAAACGAATTACTCCAGCTTCTTGAAGAAGTTGATAACTTTGAAAGGGAACAAATGTGGATTCAACAAGACGGAGCTCCTGCTCATTACCACCGGGAAGTTCGGGAATTTTTAAACGATCGTTACCCACAAAAATGGATTGGTAGGGATGGATTCATTCAGTGGCCCCCTCGTTCATGTGACTTAACACCTTTAGACTTTTTTTTGTGGGGCCACATTAAAGATCTTGTTTATGTGAATCCCCCTACAACACCAGTAGATATGGAAAATAGGATACGGGATGCGTGCAGGACAATAACGTCCTTTATGCTAAGGAAAGTGAAGGAAAACATAGTAAAACGACAAAATATGTGTATTCAAGTAGATGGGCATATTTTTGAACATTTATTACGTCATATTAATTAATCATTAGATAAGTTAAACTATATTAAAATTATTATTAACTATTTGTTTATGTTTTGCCGCAATAGCGTAAGTCAATTAAAAACAAGGGTAAAAATTGAAAAATTCAAAATAAATCGAAAACTATTAGAAATAGGTATATGACATACTTAATAAAAGTTGGAGGGTTTTGTAAAATCTATCAGAAAAAATAATAATATACAGGGTGCGCCATTTCAAAAATTTGAGATTTTTTAATTTAAAATAGTCGAAATGCATAAATTTATTTTGAACACCCTGTAACATCTAACTCAAATTTCTTTACATATATATTTTTTTTCATCTTTATAGAACGCTTGTACCAATTATGAGTATTCCACCTTCAGAAACAATGGCGCTACTGGCAATTTTTTATACAACAGAAAACTAGTATTTTGTTAAAAAAATTGAAATATTAGAAAAACTACTAGATTTAGGATATAACATTATTAATAAAAAAGTTATAAAATTTTACGCAGAATTTAAAAATAAATTAGAAAATAGGATGTTCCATTTTAAAAAAACATATGTTAAAGCGGCCATACCTTTTTGAAGTACCCTGTATACTCAAAAATAATTTTAAACTGTGCACCTTAACATTCCCTAAAACTATTGTTTACTCTATCGTTGATTCACCTCGTAGAAAATGCACAAATGGGTAAAATTTCGTATTTATTGGTTACTTTATGCAGCGCATCTTTTTTAGTGTTCCGTACGGAACACTTATATGATCACTTCGGTGTCTGTCTGTCTGTCTGTCTGTCTGTCTGTCACACCCGATTTTCTCCGAAACTATTTGACATAGAAAGGTGAAATTTGGTAATAATATAGGAATTGACGGCCTCATCAGAGCCATGTAGTTTTGAGAATTAAATTTTAACTTAAGGGGTTAGTTTTGGGGGGTGAAGTCGGAAGTGAAAAAAAAATTTTTTTTACTAGATCATCGAGTGTGGTGTCAAATGAAAGCTTGTGAAAACACGAGTAAAAAATGTATATATAATATTATACTTGCGCGCACTCTTCTTTGTATTATTTTTAAAAATTCGCGAAAAATCGCTGTCCCGGGCCTTATCTCGAAAAGTACTTATCAAAAAATTTCGAAAAAATTCTGGAATATTCTCCACGGGGTGTAGATTGAACGAAAATTATCACGAGTGCATTACCTTTAATAATTTATATGGTACATAAAAAAAACAAAAATTTCAAGGTCATCAGATTTCAGTAAAGATTGGAAACAAACTTTGTTGAAAACTCATTTGGGGTGCGTTTTGTGAAGTCACTGATCATTTTATACCACCGTAACATAAATTTTGACTTAAGGGGTTCATTGTGAGGGGTGAAATCGGAAGTGAAAAAAATTTTTTTTACTAGGTCATCGAGTGTGGTGTCAAATGAAAGCTTGTGAAAACACGAGTAAAATATATATATATAATATAATATATATATATATATATATATATATATATATATATATATATATATATATATATATATATATATATATATATATATATATATATATATATATATATATATATATATATACTAGCTGTGCCCGCGGCTCCGCTCGCGTGGACTTGATTCGCCTTTGTCGTCACTGATTATTCTTTATGTTTATATTATTATATAGTTCAAGGGGCCTTAGAGGCCCATGGCTTGGTTGCATACTTGTCTCCACTTCTTTTTATCTCCTTTTAGCTTTGCCCAGTGCGGGATTCCCATCAACTCCGGATCTTGCTTTACTGCCTGAATCCATGTAGATCGAGGTCTTCGCTTGCCTCTTCTTTCAATCACTCCTCTTATTACGGCTTGCTTTGTCTGTCTTTCTTCCTTCATACTTGCCAGGTGTCCTAACCATCTAAATCGCTGGCTTCTTATGATTTGGCTTATAAGGGGTTTCGTATATAGGCATATTAATTCGTAATTTGTTCTTCTTCTCCACAGTCCCTCTTTTTTCCTTCCTCCGTAGATTCTTCTGAAAGCTTTCCTTTCCCACACTTCCAAAGTCTCCTTTTCTCTTGCATTCAGTTTCCACGTTTCGCATCTATATGTCACCGTGGGTCTGACAACTGTCGTATTTATTCTTTCTTTTGCTTTTCTTGATACATTCTTTGATTTCAATATTGGATTCATTGCCCCCAAACATCTCTGTCCTTTGACTATTCTTTTTTGTATCTCTGTCCTTTCTTGTCCACTCTCTGTTATTGTTACTCCCAGATAATTAAATTTATCTACTTTTGCAAACGTATATCTTTTCCCTAAGTTGTTTATTATATCTAAACTTTTGTTGTTTTTATTATCCTTCTTCTTTGTAATTTCCATGTATTTTGTTTTTTCCTCATTTATCTTTAGTCCTCTCATCCTTCCCCTTTCTTCTATCCTACTTATGGCTTTTTTGAGGTTCTTCTTGGTCTTGCAATTACTGCTACATCATCCGCATAGGCCAAGCATTGGCAGGTTTGTTGGTATATCGTTCCATTTGTTTTTATTTCTGACTCTCGGATTATCTTCTCTATTACCAAATTAAATAGACATGTCGACACTGGATCCTCCTGTCTTAATCCTCTCTTCACTTTAAACTTGTCTGATACTTTGCCCTCAACCAACACTCTATTTTATGTGTCATTCAGGATCATTCTCACCATGCGAATCAATTTACTTGGAATTTTTAATTCTTCCATTATCTTGTAGAGTCCTCTATTCATAGAGTCCTATGCTTCTCTGAAATCCACAAAGACCAAGTGTAGTGCCAAATTTTGTTTTAAGCTATTATCTTGGATTCGCTTAATCGAAAATATCTGGTCTGTAACCGATCTATTTTTCCTGAATCCACACTGGTACTCTACCAGAATAGACTCTGCTAGTCTGTTTTTGATAGTCAACACTACTATCTTGTACACGACATCCAGTAAGGCTATTGGTCTATAATTACCACATATAGTTTTTTTCTCCTTTTTTGTATATTGGACAAATGAGCGACTCTCTCCAGCTCATTGGCATCTTTTCTGTTTCCCATATTTCTTGCACCAACGGTATATTTCATTTTCCAGATCTACTCCTCCAGCTTTGATCAGTTCTGCTGTTATACAATTTCCACCCGGGGCCTTATTTTTTTGGGTTCTGAGTATTTTTCTTATTTCTTCTTTGCAGGGTTTGTTTGTCCCCTCATGCCCTTCAGTTAATTTTGCTTCCTATTTCTCATTCAACTCATTTTCATCTCCATTTAGTATTTCTTTAAAGTATTCCCCCGATCTATTCAGTCTTTCTACCAAGCTTACTGCTAAACTTCCATTTTTTTCTTACATATTAGCATTTTGTCTCTGTTTATTCCCTTTGTATTTTATATAAAAAAAACACGTAAATCGGATAAGTGGTTCTTGAGTTCTAAGCACAGTAATGGATAGACAGACAGACAGAGAGACTTTACGTTTCATATATATTATAGATTTTTTTTTACATATATTAAATTAAGAATTAAAAAAAAATCACGTAAATCAGATGAGTGGTTCTCGAATGATACGCACACTAACGGACAGACAGAGAGACGTTGCGTTTTATATATGGTATATTATATAGATTATTATTATTCTATAACCTGGCCAGAAAACAGATGCATGAATTAAAAAAAAAAACACGAAAATCGGATAAGTGGTTCTCGAGTGATAAGCGCACTAACGGACGGACAGACAGGCAGAGAGACGTTGCATTTTATATATATTATAGATGTAATAAAAATATATATCTATAACCTGGTCAGAGAACATATGTATGAATTTAAAAAATCACGTAAATCGAATAAGTGGTTCTCGAGGGATAAGCGCACTAACGGACAGACAAACAGACAGAGAGACGTTGCATTTTACATATATTATAGATATAAATTATTATTACTACTATATAACCTGGCCAAAAAATATATGTATGAATTTAAAAAAAGACACGTAAATCGAATAAGTGGTTCTCGCGTGATAAACGCACTAATGGACAGACAGACAGACAGAGAGATATTGCATTTTATATATATTATAGATTATACATTATAGATATTCTCTGCTACATAATATTGTTCCAAATTTAGTGGTTTAGGCTGTGTTTTGCAAGGGAACGCGCAGCAAACTTTTTTCCGACTTCATTCACTATTATCGTCACTGCTCATTCCCTATGCTAACTATCGTAATAAAATATAGCCTATAACCTGGCCAGAGAACATATGTATGTTTTAAAAAAAAAAGTACGTAAATCGGATAAGTGGTTCTCCAGTGATAAGGTCACTAACGGACAGACAGACAGACAGAGAGACGTTGCATTTTATATATATTATAGATATATATATATATATATATATATATATATATATATATATATATATATATATATATATATATATATATGTATATATATATATATATATATATATATATATATATATATATATATATATATATATATATATATATATATATATATATATATATATATATATATATATATATATATATATATATATATATATATATATAATGTAATACTTGCGCACACTTTTCTTCGTATTACTTTTAAAAAAAATCGCTGTCCCCTACCTTATCTCGAAAAATACTGATCAAAAAATTTTGAAAAAATGCTGGAATATTCTCCACGGGGTATAGATTGAACGAAAATTATCACGAGTGCATTACCTTTAATAATTTATTTGGTATATAAAAAAAAACAAAATTTCAAAGTCACCAGTTTTTAGTAAAGATTGGAAACAAACTTTGTTGAAAACTCATTTGGGGTGTGTTTTGTGAAGTCACTGATCATTTTATACCACCCTAACAAAAATTTTTATTTTAAAAACAATCAACGTACGGAACACTAATTGTGCAAGTTCAACTTGCACTTGACCGGTTTTTTTTTATGTATAAATTGCATACTTATTCGGGCCTGACAATTTCAATTAAACTTAGAATTAAAATTTAATTAATCTTAGAATAAAATTAAAACCGGGTGCGACCATGAGCGACCAAGTAAACTCAAGTTAGGAGCAATTAGAAAACCTATGAAATTCACAAATAGGTCAAATTTCGTATTTAACGGTTCCATGTTCCGTAATTTTTTGAATGAAATACAAAATAAATTCTTTGTCTTTTAAGTGAGACATGTGTTTTCTTAAGTACATATGATTTTATGCTGAATCCAAAAAATAATTAAAAAAGACATCCACAATCAGGTTTGTTCAGAAAACACACTTAAAGTTGCTAGAAAACGCGTGTTTTCGAAAAAAATCTCAGGGTGGATGTATTTTTTTATGATTTTTTTTTTGGATCCAGCATAAAAAAACCGGTCAAGTGCAAGTTGAACTTGCACAATTAGTGTTCCGTACGTTGATTGTTTTTAAAATAAAAATTTTTGTTAGGGTGGTATAAAGTGATCAGTGACTTCACAAAACACACCCCAAATGAATTTTCAACAAAGTGTGTTTCCAATCTTTACTGAAAACTGGTGACCTTGAAATTTTGTTTTTTTTTTTTATACACCAAATAAATTATTAAAGGTAATGCACTCGTGATAATTTTCGTTCAATCTATACCCCGTGGAGAATATTCCAGAATTTTTTCAAAATTTTTTGATCAGTATTTTTCGAGATAAGGTAGGGGACATCGATTTTTTAAAAGTAATACGAAGAAAAGTGTGCGCAAGTATTACATTTTATATTATATATATATATATATATATATATATATATATATATATATATATATATACATATACATATACATATATATATATATATATATATATATATATATATATATATATATATATATATATATATATATATATATATATATATATATTTTACTCGTATTTTCACAAGCTTTCATTTGACACCACACTCGATGACCTAGTAAAAAAAATTTTTTTTCACTTCCGATTTCACCCCTCAAAACGAACCTCTTAAGTCAAAATTTATGTTACGGTGGTATAAAATGATCAGTGACTTCACAAAACACACCCCAAATGAGTTTTCAACAAAGTTTGTGTCCAATCTTTACTGAAATCTGATGACCTTGAAATTTTTGTTTTTTTTTATATACCATATAAATTATTAAAGGTAATGCGCTCGTGATAATTTTCGTTCAATCTACACCCCGTGGAGAATATTCCAGAATTTTTTCGAAATTTTTTGATAAGTACTTTTCGAGATAAGGCCCGGGACAGCGATTTTTCGCGAATTTTTAAAAATAATACAAAGAAAAGTGCGCGCAAGTATAATATTATATATATATTTTTTACTCGTGTTTTCACAAGCTTTCATTTGACACCACACTCGATGACCTAGTAAAAAAAATTTTTTTTCACTTCCGACTTCACCCCCCAAAACTAACCCCTTAAGTCAAAATTTAATTCTCAAAAACTACATGGCTCTGATGAGGCCATCAATTCCTATATTATTACCAAATTTCACCTTTCTATGTCAAACAGTTTCCGAGAAAATCGGGTGTGACAGACAGACAGACAGACACCGAAGTGATCTTATAAGTGTTCCGTACGGAACACTAAAAAATACTTAAGAAAACACGTGTCTTACTTAAAAGACAGAGAATTAATTTTTTTGTATACTTATGTTATTGAACGCCCCTCATATTACGTCATTTGAACAATATTACGTCGGTTAAAAAATGCCACTGTTACCTTGTAAATTTTTCAATTCGTCATACAAAATCTGATGCAACTTCTTCAGATCGATCAGCTTCAACGGCGACTTCTTCTGGCACTGTTGCAAAATTTGGTTCAAAGCGTTGTTATCGAAAAATTCCCAAGCGGGCGCCTCGACCGGAGGAGCCTTAAATTCAAAATAATTGATAAACGAGGTCATGAAATTCTCCAATTTGACGTCGTCCGAAGTGATCATTTTACTTTCCAAAACGCTCTTCTGCACCAGCGAGAAAATGTCCTCTTGTCCTTCTCCGCTAGACGGCACGCTAACCAGAAAACCGGTGAGCTGTTTCAGGTAAGTGACCTGTTTCAGGCTGCTCGCTACCTTCAATTCGATAGCTAGGGTCTTCATCAGCCAGGAGATTTGGTTGTAGCTTTGCGAATCTAAAATTTTTATGACAAATTTTATAAATACCATAACATTACATGTTAAAAGAAATAAATTACATTATAAAATAAATAAATCTA
Organism: Pachyrhynchus sulphureomaculatus; assembly: GCA_019049505.1. NCBI lineage: Eukaryota > Metazoa > Arthropoda > Insecta > Coleoptera > Curculionidae > Pachyrhynchus > Pachyrhynchus sulphureomaculatus. The sequence goes on from CM032451.1 coordinate 122,647,517, forward strand.
AAATTAATGCGGTAGAGATGGAGTGTGGGAGAAGATGCTGTAGTATGGAGAGAATACCAAATGAAGAAATAAGATGCAGAATGAACATCAAAGAAAACGCAATGAACACCATTGAAAACAACGATTAAAATGGTATGGACACATAAGACGGAGCGAGCATAATAGGTGGATAAAGAAAATAACGGTGTGGAGCCCTACAGGGAGATGAAAAAGAGGAAGACCCAGACGATCGTGGAGAGACGATGTGGACGAGGCTATGGAGGACAGGGGTCTAATAGATGGAGCCTGGGAAAATAGAAACGGATGGAGTCAAAGGCTGAGAGAAGGAAGATAGCGTTAGCTGTAGAAAATCTTTGATATATATATATATATATATATATATATATATATATATATATATATATATATATATATATATATATATATATATATATATATATATTACATGTAGCACTCATGTGTAAATCTTGCTTAATATGGTCGGTCACGTAAGAATCTGTCGCCTATAACTTGTAATCGGTAAAAGAAATTCCTTCTTTTTGAGGTTATAAGGAAATGTATTAGAAGAGATGTAAGAAAACTATAACAATGAGAACATTGAAGAAACTCTGGAGAACAAGAAAAGTATAAAACTTTTACAAAGATCATTAAATGAAACGTGATTCTTGAGATTTCACCGTGCCGATTAGAGTGATTTGCAGACGCCTCGTGTGCGATTGCAGGGGTTTTAACTCTTCGAGATTGCAATGTTAGGTCGTGATCCGGCGTAACAATCGGTTTTCACGTCTGACGCACTCAGTAATGGGCAATGAGAAACGTTACAATCTACGTTTAAATTGGACACCCCAAATACAATAAAAGCCAGAGTATTCGGTCAATATGTACTGCCGGTATTAATATATGGCACTGAAACGTGGGCTCCAAGAACGTCTTTCGAACATCCAGATACGAAGAAGATCAAAAGTGACAGATATAATGGAACCAATATATATATATTAAGTTAGAATTGAACGGGACATATCACAAGGCTCAATGATGACAACAGACAGATACGCCGTACAGGAAAATGGAGGCCTAGAGAACACCAAAGATGCAGAGTCAGACTACAGGTAAAATAGATGGACGACATGAAAAGATTGGCAGGATTGCGATTGGATGCAAAAAGCAAACAACTAAGCTCATTGGAGACAACTTGCGGAAGCTTACATCCGACTATAGATGGAATAAACTAATGCTGATGATGATGATTAGTACCGAATGTCAAATGTCGAATGAGGAGTGGATTCTTCAAGAGGATAAGGCCCTAAACATCGGAGAAAAACTTGTAGCCAGTAGAAAGGGGAATCCGGTATCGTCACACTAAATTGGCCATCCCAGTCGCCTGACGCAAACCTAATCGAGAACATGTAGTCATACATCAAGCAGAAGCTCCGTAGTAAAAAGGTGTACACAGTGAAGCAGCTGTAACGGCTAATTCGGGCAATTTGGAAATCTTTTGCTCTAGAATACCAGGAAAATCTCGTAGAAAGCATGCTCCGAAGATGCTAGGCGAACATGGACGCTGATGGGGACTCGACTACACACTGAATCATTAGCGTTTTAAGGGCAATCTTTTACTGTAAAATGATGTAAAAAACTTTTAAATAGATAGATTTTTTAATAAACTATGCGCGACACGTGCGTATTTGACCGACTGTATGATGCTAGATACAATATACATTTTTTAAGAGAGAAGATTCTCCAAATTAACACCACATACATATATAGCATATTATCGAGATACAGAAAACCATCAATACTTTTAAAAATAATCTTACCTTTGCCCAAATTCTTCCGGCACTCGATCAAATGATTCCTAAAAAACATCTTGTTCAGTCTTATGAACCTCAACACCGGCCCGCTGGTTTTGTAATTGGCAGCCAAAAGATACAGCAAGTGGTATCCCGATTCCATTAAATCGCGAGGTGGAGGCTCCACCGTCGCAGATACTACGCTGTCCAGTAACGATAGAAGAGAATGCAGGCACGTTCTCGGGAAGTTCATCACTCCGGGATACTGGAACTCCGTTTTCGAAACGTCTCTCTTCAAGTCGAAGCCCAGTAGAAAGTGGCTCAAGTTCGGAGCGTTGTACACCAAACACTGCTTCAATAACCTGTAAAAGTAGTAGTTTTTATCAGTAAGGCGTAAATTTGCCACTCTGGCTGCTGTAAGCTTATATTTGATGATGAGCGTTTATCATTTTGAATAGAAATACGACCAGGTCCAAGTACAGCAGCTCACTTTTTAATCGTTGAAACTGAAGGAGAATGATTTAACGTGGCATTTAACTCTGTTTGAATGTCTGTAGGAGTTAAACCTTTTAAAACGAAGTATTAACGGCTCGCATTCCAATTTTATCCATTTTTTAGAAAATATTAAAATTTGTTTGTTTAAATCAGTGATTCCCAAAGTGGTTCAGGTGGACCCCCAGGGGTCCACGGGAGACTTGTCGGGGGTGTACGATGGCGTGAAAAAAAAATGGGGGTTCACAAGTTGTAAGTGGGGGTCCACGAAAATTTATCTGGTTTCGATAGTAAAGAACAAAAATGTTGGCTTGGCTTTACCTATCAATGTAGGCAGATAATACACTACTCAAAAAAATTAAGGGAGCAGGCTGTATTTCGGTAAAAAATGGTCGTATTGAGACTTTAAAAAAAAAGCATTTTGAAGCTTTAAGATTCTAATTTTCAGATTTTTTGGCTAAAATTTTTTAGGAGCTACGGTTCTCATGCAATCCTAACAGATAGCGCGAAAAAATAATATTGCAAATATTTTGCTTTTTTTTTTGGTCCACGGGCTTGCAAAAAAATTGTTTCAGTTAGACCGGCATATGGATCAGATAATCTGTTTATTTAGCATTAATTTCCTTGTTTTAAAACCTCCCTTAATTTTTTTGAGTAGTGTATTTTAAGAAGGTCAGCGACTGTTACTTGTAAAAACTTGCATATTCAATATTCAGTACAACGCGCGTTGAGACTTGCAAAGCGCCTCCCGTCCGCCCGCAACGCAACCCGTTTAGACGTGCAAAGGGACGAAATACGACTGCTGTGCTTGCAATCTCGCATGAACTTGTTTGATTCTTCACCAATATAAATACGAATGCCAAGGACAAACGTTACTCATTTGTTCCCGGAATTTTGAAAAGAAAAGTGTGAGTGAATCGATGTCAGTGTTTGCCAGTGCTGGAAAAAGTAAGTACCTGTCTACTTCTTATTCATACTTTTATTTTATATTGTAATAATATTATATTTGTTATGTCTGCGTGTAGTAGGTACGTAATAAAAAATTAAATATTGAACAGGGCCATTATTCGATACTTCTATAAAAGAACAGAAAGCCGAGAAAGATTGAACTTTTAGTACTTTTTATTATAAAATTATTTATTTACCCGACTGAGGTGATTCAGTAAAGGAGAGATATATGATTGACCTGCATGTTTGTACATATTTCAGTGCCCTCGTAGTTGCTAATGCTAAATGACTAAAATTTTTTCATAAATTGTACGTGTCTTTATGTACCACTCGTAACGTACATCAAAGTAATAAATAAATCATTAAACGAGTTTTGATGCCAAAATATTCTTTAAAAGTATTTTCTCTCGAATTTACAGAAATGTATCAAAAATATAATTAATCAAAAAATATTTTATATGACATTAAAATAGGTTCAGCCGTTTTGTGAAAACCTCTATATGGGTCTTAGCAGTTTATTGCTTTTAATAATTAAAATCAGTTTTGCCGCCGGCATTTTGGTTTTTTCATTGCAATAATTAATTAATCCTATTTTATTCTGTTAAAATAGCCTTATCCTGTTAATGTCGCCTTATGATTACTAAAACAAACATTTTTTTCTTTACAGGTAGGTAACTGATACGAAACATGGCTGAATCTAAGAAGAAATGTCGACAGTACAGTGTTGATTATTTGAAATTTGGTTTTCTTCCATCAAAGGCAGACAAACGATTGCCCATATGCCTTTTATGCAACAAAGTTTTGAGCAATGACTCTATGAAACCATCGAAGCTCGAAGATCATCTAAGAAGGTGTCATCCTGATAAAATAGGTAAGGATTTAAAATATTTTCAAACATTGAAGGAAAAATATGAAAAGGGACCCACTGTGCACAGTATGTTCGCTTCAACGTCTCAAAGTAACGATGATGGCTTGCGAGCATCTTACAATATCTCATTGCTTATAGCGAAATCTAGAAAATCGCACACCATCGGAGAACAGTTAATTTTACCCGCTGTTGAAGAGGTTTTAAAAACTGTTGTTCTGCACAAACCTCCATTTGACGTACTCAAAAAGAATTCCTTAGAGTAACAACACTGTACAAAGACGTATTGATGAAATGAGCTCTGATATTGAAAGCTTCTTGTGTAATTAGCTACAAACAACTCATTTTTCTATTCAACTGGACGAGTCAACTTTACCTGGTAATGAAGCATTATTATTGGCATATGTTCAATTTGTTATGGACGAAGAAATCCATAAAGAGCAGCTATTCGCGAAAACTTTGGAGACTGACACTAAAGGCGAATCGATATTTAATGTCAAACAATAAAAAAAAACAAACATTATTTCGGTGGTAGCAGATGGAGCTCCTGCCATCTTCGGGCGATATCGTGGGTTTATAAGCCACCTTAAAAGAATTATACCAGGAGTAACTGCAATTCACCACAACATCTGGTAGCGAAAAAATTTGAGTGATAGATTGTACCAATCGCTTCAATTTGTGATTAAAGCAGTTAACAAAATAAGAAGCAATGCGTTGAATACCCGTTTATTTGCACAATTGTGCGACGAAAATGATGAAGACTTCCAACGATTGCTCTTACATACTGAAGTACGCTGGTTGTCGAAAGGTGCATGTTTAACAAGATTTTACTCACTTTTTGAATCAGTTTTAGAGTTTCTGGAAAGTAAAGATCCAGATTTAAAAGAAAACCTGATCAAATTGAAAGCAGATATCGCGTATTTGACAGATTTGTTCAAAAAATTTACTGACATTAACTTGCAGTTACAAGGGGACGGCCTAAATTTAATAAAAACAAACGGTGTAATTTCGGCTTTTCTTGGAAAATTGAAATTTATGAAGCAAAATATTAGTCGGCGCGAATTCTTCCAGTTTCCAAACTTGTCACAGGCAGAATGTCTTGATGAGGATATTCAGACATACGTTCAACATTTATATGCACTGCATGATGACTTCAAAAATAGATTTGAAGATATTCTGACGATGGAAATACCACCATGGATCATAAATCCATTTGATGAAACAGAAGTGGCGAATATGGTATTACAAGAGGAGCTACTCGAGCTTAGCACCAATGAGGAGCTGCAGGTGAAATTTAAAAAAGGCTATCAAACATTTTGGCTGCAGGCTGAAATACCCGAAAAATATCCTAGGCTGTGGGAAATTACGAGAAAACTTTTGACAGCGTTTCCCTCGTCATACCTTGTCGAAAAAAGTTTTAGTGTCGTTACAAACCTATTAACAAAAAAAAGGAGCAAATTGAACATCACAGAACTGGGAGATTTGCGGTTATTCCTTACAAAACTGAAGCCAAATATTGATAATTTGCTGTCAATCCATCAAGTACATTAAAATTATGATTTTTTTTTTTTAATTGTTGATTTGCATTGTTGAAGTTACGGTACGTTATTAATGTTTAATTTTAATTCTATTAAGTCTGTAATCATACTATTTTAATAAATAGAACACAAGAAAAATATATTATTTTTCTTTTTATTTTTCACCACTCCGAATTTAGGGTTGGAAATCAGTCACGACGCAAATTTCCATCGTTAGATCTAATCGCCACATTTTTTGACGAGTTTTGGGAATATGGTAGAAATGTAGCAGCAGGGGGTCCACCGAAACCAGTAAAACTTTGAAAGTGGTCCACGAGAAAAAAAAGTTTGGGAACCTCTGGTTTACATCATAAGTTTCCAACGGGGGAGGTACCGACCCCTAATGAGGGCATTTGCCTTCCATGGAGGAGGTAGCGGATCCACAATGGAGGGGGGGAGCGTTAAGACAGTCAAAGGGGGCGGCCGTGGTATGTATCTAACTATTTAGGAAATTATTATTATCAATCTACCTAAAATTTTTATCTTATAATTAAGCATTAAAAATCTAAATTAGCATTAGGTATTCATATACCTAATTCAGTTTAGTATTATCGGTGACAAGTCTTTGCAAGTGTGGTAAGCAAAGACGAGATTCACGCAATCAAGCATGTTTTTTTTTACAAAAATATGGGAGCTTGTAATGACTTGTTTACAGAACAAGTACACCCGCATCGCAAACAAGCAAAGGCATACACGTTGATGCGTGCACGAAATCAAATCTATAAAAGGCAGGGAAGCTCTAGGAGAGTCTTATTATTTTTGTGTGGTTCGCCAATAATCCACATACCTATAAATCAGCTTAAAAGTTAATTTATTTAAACCGTGGCAAATTTTGTATTTCAAAATGTCCGAATCTAAGAAGAAATGCGGGCCGTACAGTATTCAGTATTTGAAATATGGATTTACGCACTCTCCTACAAACCAATCATTACATATGTGTTTAATTTGCCCGTGGATCCGTAGCGTAGTATCTTGCTTACGGTGCAGAAGGTCTCAGGTGCAAATGCTGGCAGGTCGGTATACTTTATTTATTAATTTATTTAAGTATATTTGGCCTGGCCACGGACGTGGGTAGTAGTTGTTCGCAGGAATGCAATAACTGCCGTGGCAGTACTGTTGTCTTAAAGGTGCTGTGAAATACGAAAATGTATGTTTGAGTACTTGGACAACGTTGGCAGGTATTACGACATCCTCGGCGATATCCTTACGAATATTTAATGAAATATGGTATTGAAAAAAATATCCTTAGGATATGAAAAAGTGTAAAATCAGGGTGGAGGTGAACGAAGCCTTCTAGGTTACAAGAGCATTTGAATGAAATGCCTGCTGATAAAAAGGACAAAGATTTATCCTATTTTCAAGGACCGGAAAAGAAATATTTAAAACAGCCATCTATATCAAACCTTTTTGCGTCGTCTTCTAAACGAGCCTCATAATATTTCATTGTTAATCGCAAAAGCGGGAAAAACCACATACAATTGGCGAGCAATTAATCTTGCCGGTAGTCAAAGAGGTAATAAAAACTGTTGTTCATCATAAGACACCGTCAGATATCATCAGAAAAATTCGGTGCAAAAAAGAATAGATGAAATGGCTATAGTCCGTTTGTTTGGAGTTGATAGCACACAACATGGGTTACAAATATTAAAATGTCATAAACTATTTTTCCTCATTATCTCCAATTATTTCGCCTTATCTCCCATAATCTCGAATTCTCCCGTAATACAGGGGCTTATATCTCTTTATCTATCATTATTCAAGCCATTCTCCAAATATTTCTCCTTATCTCCCAGAATCTCCAACTTTCCCGTATTATAAAGGCTTAGATATTGCTTGTTTCTGTCATTTTTCCGCATTATCTCCAATTATTTCGCCTTATCTCCCATAATCTCGAATTTCTCCCGTAATACAGGGGCTTATATCTCTTTATCTATAATTATTCAAGCCATTCTCCAAATATTTTTCCTTATCTCCCAGAATCTCCAACTTTCTCATATTATAAAGTCTTATATATCGCTAAATCTATCATTTTTCCGCATTATCTCCAATTATTTCGCCTTATCTCCCATAATCTCGAATTCTCCCGTAATACAGGGGCTTATATCTCTTTATCTATCATTATTCAAGCCATTCCCCACATATTTCTCCTTATCTCCCAGGATCTCCAACTTTCCCATATTATAAAGGCTTATATATTGCATTTTCTGTCATTTTTCCGCATTATCTTCAATTATTTCGCCTTATCTCCCATAATCTCGAATTCTCCCGTAATACAGGGGCTTATATCTCTTTATCTATAATTATTCAAGCCATTCTCCAAATATTTCTCCTTATCTCCCAGGATCTCCAACTTTCCCATATTATAAAGGCTTATATATTGCATTTTCTGTCATTTTTCCGCATTATCTCCAATAATTTCGCCTTATCTCCCATAATCTAGAATTCTCCCGTAATACAGGGGCTTATATCTCTTTATCTATCATTATTCAAGCCATTCTCCAAATATTTCTCCTTATCTCCCAGAACCTCCAACTTTCCCATCTTATAAAGGCTTATATATTGCAAAATCTGTCATTTTTTGCATTATCTCCAATTATTTCGCCTTATCTCCCATAATCTCGAATTCTCCCGTAATACAGGGGCTTATATCTCTTTATCTATCATTATTCAAGCCATTCCCCAAATATTTCTCCTTATCTCTCAGAATCTCCAACTTTCCCATATTATAAAGGCTTATATATTTCTTTTTCTGTCATTTTTCTGCATTATTTCCAATTATTTCGCCTTATCTCCCATAATCTCGAATTCTCCCGTAATACAGGGGCTTATATCTCTTTATCTATCATTATTCAAGCCATTCTCCAAATATTTCTCCTTATCTCCCAGGATCTCCAACTTTCCCATATTATAAAGGCTTATATATTTCTTTTTCTGTCATTTTTTTCCGCATTATTTCCAATTATTTCGCCTTATCTCCCATAATCTCGAATTCTCCCGTAATACAGGGGCTTATATCTCTTTATCTATCATTATTCAAGCCATTCTCCAAATATTTCTCCTTATCTCCCAGAATCTCCAACTTTCCCATATTATAAAGGCTTATATATTGTCATTTTTTCGCATTATTTCCAATTATTTCGCCTTATCTCCCATAATCTCGAATTCTCCCGTAATACAGGGGCTTATATCTCTTTATCTATCATTATTCAAGCCATTCTCCAAATATTTCTCCTTATCTCCCAGGATCTCCAACTTTCCCATATTATAAAGGCTTATATATTGCATTTTCTGTCATTTTTCCGCATTATCTCCAATTATTTCGCCTTAACTCCCATAATCTCGAATTCTCCCGTAATACAGGGGCTTATATCTCTTTATCTATCATTATTCAAGCCATTCTCCAAATATTTCTCCTTATCTCCCAGGATCTCCAACTTTCCCATATTATAAAGGCTTATATATTGCTAAATTTGTCATTATTCCGCATTATCTCCAATTATTTCGCCTTATCTCCCATAATCTCGAATTCTCCCGTAATACAGGGGCTTATATCTCTTTATCTATCATTATTCAAGCCATTCTCCAAATATTTCTCCTTATCTCCCAGGATCTCCAACTTTCCCATATTATAAAGGCTTATATATTGCATTTTCTGTCATTTTTCCGCATTATCTCCAATTATTTCGCCTTATCTCCCATAATCTCGAATTCTCCCGTAATACAGGGGCTTATATCTCTTTATCTATCATTATTCAAGCCATTCTCCAAATATTTTCCTTATTTCCCGATCTCCAACTTTCCCATATTATAAAGGCTTATATATTGCTAAATCTCATTTTTCCGCATTATTTCCAATTGTTTCGCCTTATCTCCCATAATCTCGAATTCTCCCCGTAATACAGGGGCTTATATCTCTTTATCTATCATTATTCAAGCCATTCTCCAAATATTTCTCCTTATCTCCCAGGATCTCCAACTTTCCCATATTATAAAGGCTTATATATTGAATTTTCTGTCATTTTTCCGCATTATCTCCAATTATTTCGCCTTATCTCCCATAATCTCGAATTCTCCCGTAATACAGGGGCTTATATCTCTTTATCTATCATTATTCAAGCCATTCTCCAAATATTTCTCCTTATCTCCCAGGATCTCCAACTTTCCCATATTATAAAGGCTTATATATTGTCATTTTTCTGCATTATTTCCAATTATTTCGCCTTATCTCCCATAATCTCGAATTCTCCCGTAATACAGGGGCTTATATCTCTTTATCTATCATTATTCAAGCCATTCTCCAAATATTTCTCCTTATCTCCCAGAATCTCCAACTTTCCCATATTATAAAGGCTTATATATTGCATTTTCTGTCATTTTTCCGCATTATCTCCAATTATTTCGCCTTATCTCCCATAATCTCGAATTCTCCCGTAATACAGGGGCTTATATCTCTTTATCTATCATTATCAAGCCATTCTCCAAATATTTCTCCTTATCTCCCAGGAATCTCCAACTTTCCCATATTATAAAGGCTTATATATTGCAAAATCTGTCATTATTTCCGCATTATCTCCAATTATTTCGCCTTATCTCCCATAATCTCGAATTCTCCCGTAATACAGGGGCTTATATCTCTTTATCTATCATTATTCAAGCCATTCTCCAAATATTTCTCCTTATCTCCCAGGATCTCCAACTTTCCCATATTATAAAGGCTTATATATTGCAAAATCTGTCATTATTCCGCATTATCTCCAATTATTTCGCCTTATCTCCCATAATCTCGAATTCTCCCGTAATACAGGGGCTTATATCTCTTTATCTATCATTATTCAAGCCATTCTCCAAATATTTCTCCTTATCTCCCAGAATCTCCAACTTTCCCATATTATAAAGGCTTATATATTGCATAATCTGTCATTTTTCCGCATTATCTCCAATTATTTCGCCTTATCTCCCATAATCTCGAATTCTCCCGTAATACAGGGGCTTATATCTCTTTATCTTTCATTATTCAAGCCATTCTCCAAATATTTCTCCTTATCTCCCAGAATCTCCAACTTTCCCATATTATAAAGGCTTATATATTGCATTTTCTGTCATTTTTCCGCATTATCTCCAATTATTTCGCCTTATCTCCCATAATCTCGAATTCTCCCGTAATACAGGGGCTTATATCTCTTTATCTATCATTATTCAAGCCATTCTCCAAATATTTCTCCTTATCTCCCAGAATCTCCAACTTTCCCATATTATAAAGGCTTATATATTGTCATTTTTCCGCATTATCTTCAATTATTTCGCCTTATCTCCCATAATCTCGAATTCTCCCGTAATACAGGGGCTTATATCTCTTTATCTATCATTATTCAAGCCATTCTGCAAATATTTCTCCTTATCTCCCAGAATCCCCAACTTTCCCATACTATAAAGGCTTATATATTGCTAAATCTTTCATTATTCCGCATTATCTCCAATTATTTCGCCTTATCTTCCATAATCTCGAATTCTCCCGTAATATAGGGGCCTATATCTCTTTATCTATCATTTTTTCCGGCCATTCTCCAAATATTTCTCCTTATCTCCCAGAATCTCCAACTTTCCCATATTATAAAGGCTTATATATTGCTAAATATTTCATTATTCCGCATTATCTCCAATTATTTCGCCTTATCTCCCATAATCTCGACTTCTCCCGTAATACAGGGGCTTATATCTCTTTATCTATCATTTTTTTTTTTTCCCGCCATTCTCCAAATATTTCTCCTTATCTCCCAGAATCTCCAACTTTCCCATATTATAAAGGCTTATATATTGCTAAATCTGTCATTATTCCGCATTATCTCCAATTATTTCGCCTTATCTACCATAATCTCGAATTCTCCCGTAATACAGGGGCTTATATCTCTTTATCTATCATTATTCAAGCCATTCCCCATATATTTCTCCTTATCTCCCAGAATATCAATTTAACATATATATACATATATATATATATATATATATATATATATATATATATATATATATATATATATATATATATATATATATATATATATATATATATATATATATAATTTGATTTTGGGGAGCGATTCCAGGATATTTTACACATGAATATACCGAGTTCGGTTTTAGATCCTTTCGCAAATGCAGATACGGCAGAATCATCAAATTTAGAAGAACTCATAGAACTCACAATTAACGCAAAAAACTAAAAGTAAAATTCAGAAATGGATACTGGCTTCAAAAATCAATATCAATACCCTGGATTGTGGGCTAGAGTACAGAAATTTTTAATTGCTTTTCCTTCATCGTATTTGACTGAGGCTGGGTTCAGTACAGTAGCTAATTTACTGTCTAAGAAAAGGAAGAGACTGCACATCACTAAACGTGGCAATTTGCGACTGATGTTAACGAAACTGGAACTCGACATTAACAAATTGTTAAAACCCCACCAGCCTTTAACCATCTCTTAAATGTTAATTTCTTATTGATTTTGTGTTTATTTTTAAATTTTTAATAAACAATTTTTTCCTACATTTGATGGTTGTTTTAATTAATTTCTACGTTGTGGTTCATAATGGATAGATAGAGATAAAATGGGTATAGATAATATGCAACAATACTTCAGTACGAGGCTGATTTGAAAAGTCCGTGCAAAAATAAAAACTACTTATGTGTTTGGGGTAAACCTTTTTTATTTTTCGACATAGTCTCCTTTTAGGCTTATACACTTCGTCCAACGATGTTCTAGTTTGTTGATCCCTTCCGAATAATAGGATTTGTCCAAGTCTGCAAAATATCCATTAGTGTCTGCAATCACCTCCTCGTTTGAATAAAATCTTTGTCCCGCCAGCCATTTCTTCAAATTGGGGACAAATAGTAGTCCGAGGGAGCCAAGTCTGGAGGATAGGGGGGATGTGAAACGAGTTGGAAACCTATTTCCATTAATTTTGCGACCACAACTGCTGAGGTGTGTGCTGGTGCGTTGTCGTGATGGAAAAGGACTTTCTTGTGGGCCAATCGCGGGCGTTTTTTATTCACCTGTAATAGTTTTTACCCTTTTCCAGATAGTCGATGAGGATTATCCCTTGCGAATCCCAAAAGACAGTCGCCATAACCTTTCCGGTCAAAGGAACGGTTTTCGCCTTTTTTTGGTGCAGATTTCCCCTTGGTAACCCATTGTTTAGATTGTTGTTTGGTCTCAGGAGTACAGTAATGTATCCATGTTTCATCCACAGTGACGAAACGACGCTTAAAGTCCTCCGGATTCTTCTGGAACAGCTGTAAACCATCCTTGCAATACTTCACACAATTCCGTTTTTGGTCAAGCGTGAGCAATCGCGGCACCCATCTTGCGGATAGCTCTCTCATGTCCAAATGTTTATGCAAAATATTATGTACTCGTTCAGTCGAGATGCCCACAGCACTAGCAATCTGACGCACCTTAACTCTTCTGTCATCCATCACCATATCATGGATTTGATCAATGATTTCTGGAGTCGTAACCTCCACAGGACGTCCAGAACGTTCAGCGTCACTTGTGCCCATATGGCCAGTCCGAAAATTTTGAAACCACTTATAAACTGTTCTAATCGAAGGTGCAGAGTCACCATAATGTTTATCAAGCTTCTCTTTAGTCTCCTGAGGCGTTTTGCCTTTCATAAAGTAATGTTTAATCACCACACGAAATTCTTTTTCGTCCATTTCTTGAAAATCACTCGACTTCCTTGATTCACACGAATGCCAAACACAAAGAAATAGACCAATATGGCTGAAACTTGGTGTGCGTTCATTCAAGAGATGCTACTAACTAAACATGACCTCGATACGCGCCGGTGGTGCCATCTCCCGGACTTTGCACGGACTTTTCAAACCAGCCTCGTATTTGGTATAATTAACTATTATGGATTTTTTTTTCTTGTAAAGGGAGCAATAGTCCAGAAAAAGCTGGGAACCTCTGATCTAGATCATTGGCTCGCGACATCTGGCCAAAGAAGTCCGAGGGATGTGATTGGCGGCCCCTCGAAGAAACTAACAACTGACGTACTTTGTTTAACAAAGACCGAGACCAAGCTAGTGATGGGACTGATCAGCGGCCACTGACAGCCTGAGAAAACGTTTACAGAAAATGGGTATCCACTATGCCCCAACAACATGCAGACTATGATGTGTGAAGAGGGAGAAACCTCATTGCACATCCTATATGAATGTGCCGCTTTAACCTGGAAGAGACATAAACTTCGGAGGCGAAAAATTACGACATGAAGCTTTGGAAGGGAGCTAATAAACCTTCTTAAAGGGACAACGCTCACGTAACCAAGAGAGAGGAGCACAATAAGCCAAGAGGCTCCGGCGCACAAACAGGCACAACCGTCTACCCTACCTA
>CM032451.1:122664083-122759395 GCA_019049505.1 Pachyrhynchus sulphureomaculatus
CTAGACCATCCCCCGGCTCATCAGCTGGGCTAGGTTCAGCAAACACAAAGAACACCATTTCAGTCCTTATCCGGGTACTGACGGAAAACCGTGACAAAATAGATGTTTATACTGCACTCTGTCGGTGACCTAATTAAAGTCTTTTCGAACAAAACGGCCAGACCACAGCTGACACTTAATTGCGGAAGCGCACCTTCTCGAGCTTCCCGCTTGAAGGCATAGGTGGCGCATTGGTGAAACAACCAAGGCGAATTGAAAAATCCGCACTTTGGTAGTTCCCAAAAGTGTTCTCTGTATTTGCTAGACCATCCCAAGACGCGGTTTGCCGAATCACGGGGCTCATCAGCTGAGCTAGGTTCAGCAAACACAAAGAACACAATTTCAGACCTTATCCGGGTACTCACGGAAACTGACGAGTACTGACAGTGGAATTCGGAACTTTAAACTGTGCTTTTTCCTATAAAATAGGACCATTTACGGGTATTCTTCGATTTCGTTACACTTTAAACCACTGTAACAATGGTTGTTCCCCTTTCCCCGTAGACTTCTTAATCCGTTTAGAATTCAAAACATCAACATTAACTAAATCTTCCATCGTGCTCGTGCTCTTCTTTTTTGACGAAATGGTGAAATGACATATATCAAACTCCTTCGCGGGTGTTACATTTGATTTATCTACTTTCAAACGTCGAATATTTGACATATTGGCTCCCAAGATAGCGCCCAGCATCTGAAGCGACGGTGCTAGAGGAATGGAGTATAACGACATTCAGCAACGTTAACTTTTTTTTTAGCAAAAACGATCCTCTGGGTTTTTGCAAATGAGTAGCGGATGTTCAAGCGTTCAAAGTGAATGAAGAAGTAAGTATACCGTCATCTGCAAAGCGGAAGAATGAATTTTTGGTTCTTTCCAGCAGATCGTTTATATAAATGAGACAGTATGGGACCTTAGGGCACACCGGCGTTGATAGCGAAGGTGTTAGAAAGAAATCTGTCGACTGCCACTCTGAAAAAATACGAGAGCCATATACAGAACTTGTCAGACATAACGTAAGAGCGTAGCTTAGCCAACAATCCATCATGCCAAACACTGTCGAATGCTTTAGATATATCAAGTGCAACCGCTGGAGATTCTCCAATCGCGTTGTTCCAAACGTGTTACATAAGTTAAAAGATCTCCTGTTGATCTTTGCTTACGAAAGCCATATTGATAGTTGCTAATAATATTGATTCCTTCTAGATATTTTAGAAGATGCTGATTGATAGCATTTTCCATAACGCTGGATATTATTGAAAGCAGCGAGACTGGTCGGTGGTTATTTCGCAAAGTTTTCTTGCCTTTTTTGAAAATCAGTTGAATCGTAGCGCATTTCCGGTAGAAAGGAAACATTCCTCTTGTGTAGAATAGGTTGAAAAGTCTACAGAAAATTGGAGTTAGTTAGTTCGCTCGCGCATTTTTTGAGTACTATGGCAGGTACTCCATCAGCGCCAGAAGCTTTTTTGGTATCTAGCTTCATTAAAATACGTTTTATGATACGTTATCTGGGTATTTCTCCTTGGAAATCGACAGTAGAATGTGAAGTAAAGAGTTCAGCTAACAAGTTGGCTTTCTCAACCGGTGCTGTTGCAGTAGTATTATCTAGCAGTGTGAGTGGTGGTATAGTGGATTTAGTGAAATTTTGACCAATGGCCTTAGCGACTGACCAACTGCTAAAATATCAAATTTGCCCAATTGATATTGATTTTTATCCACGTGGAGTAGAACTCTAACAATCGCGCCGCCTAACAACTCGCTAAACATTCTTCTATCGCTCAGTGATCCTAAACAGCCCCCGAAAGAGAGCGGCAATGTAAATTATTTTTTTCTTACTAAAACGTTAATAACTAAAATCTTTATTACCAGAGATAAATACCAACCTTAGAGGGACAATAAGACAAAAACAAATATATAAAATAACATAAAAATTAATAAAGCAAGCAACAGCACAAAAAAATAAATTTCGTTACCTTTGGATCATACTGTATTAAAAACTTTTCAAATAGTTTGAGACAGAGTAAGGCCACGTCCCATTTTTCTGCAGCCTCCCTGTAGGACCTGAAATGCAACGAAAAAATCGATAAAGTGATGTACCAAGCAACCTTGCAAACATGTGGTTCTAAAATAAGTACTGACTTTGACTTCCACCAATAAAGAGAAAGTAAATTTCCATAACACGAATAAGATTATATAACGTATCAACACCCACCCTCTTTTCTTGAAATGATATCGCTCAAAAAACCACAGGTTTCATCCTTACTTCAAATATTATAATATTATATCATCCGAATATTATGATGTTAATAGACCGACACACAGTGTGTCGCGTAGAACATGCTAGGTGGACAAAATTTATGTTATGATTTCCAGGAAATCTTATTTGCAAAACGTAAACAACACCACCAAACCCCGAATTCCGAGAAAAGGTTGTTTATCAAATTTGCAAGTGGCGAGTCATAAGCGTCAGAAGTCAGGTAATGAGTTTAATGCAGCTCTTTCAATCAATCAGTTGCAATTTAGCGACACTTTCGTGCACATCTTATAGTGACATATTGTAATATTGTGAAACTTTTTGTGATGAATATTAATACTGAGGGTAAGTACTATTTTTTAATGTATTTTTTAATCAGAATCTATTAATTTGAATTTTTAGTATTTTTTTTTAAATAGCCTATATATTTTAGCGTGTTTTTAAAAAAAAAAACTTTGAAAGTTCAGAATATACAGACATTCACCTCTATCCGGGCTAGTTTTTAGATATTACACAGAAATAACTTTATTCTTCGTAAAAATACACATATTGTTTAGCACACTTCAGTACAACATGTTTTTTTTTTCTTTTTTTCCAGAACACGTTTACTCTATTTCAAGGGTAGCCTTTTTTGAGGAGTGGTTGAAACACACGAAGAATGAAAAAAAAAACTCGCGAGTATATGACTTTCTTTCTTCAAAATTTCACTTTGGTGACATTACTGAAAGCAGCCAAAAAGAAATAAAGTTGAAGATATCCAACTTGTCTAATAAGTTTGGTGCCAAATGGTTGGCTTCAGGAAAGTCGAAGGAGCGTTTTTTAATTAAAAATAAGAATTGGTTGGATGAAGCAGACATACAGTTTACTGCGAGCTCTTTTGCGCCACAACCTTCAACATCAAGTGAGAATGTGACTCCTGCAGGAACACCTCGCAAAAATTTCGAGGAATCGTCGTTTAAGACGAAGAAACGTCGCGTCGTGGATCTCGTAGAATCCCGAAGTGTCAGTGAATTGGTGACTGCTGCCGAAATTGCTGTGCGTTCAGCAGGGCAAAGGAAAATTGCCAATGTGATTAGAGACATTAGTGAGAGCCCAGATAATATTATTAAGTCTAAAAATACCAGTTCCGTTAATCCTAGGCAATTAAGTAGTGACGAAGCCTTAGCTTACTATATAGATTCTAAGTCAACAACGCATTCTTACAAACTAGGAAGTGGTCCATGAAGGCGGGGCATAATGTGTTTCCGTCATATTTTAGTTTAAAAAAGTCCAAACAGGCCTGTTACCCTGCAGAGGAGCACATTGCTATAACAGAAACTCGGGCTGAAATAAATTTGCAAGCCTTATTAAATAAAACAGTGGAACGTCTAGTATTAGCACAGAATGAAGTTATCAGCAGTGTGCTCCCAACAAGTTCATCGTTTACACTTGTTAGTAAATGGGGATGTGATGGAAGTTCTGGGCACAGCACATACAAACAGAGATTTGAGAACACTGAATATACGGACGAGTTTCTTTTCGCATTTTCTTTAGTTCCCCTTAAGTTATATGATGGGTCCAAAATTATTTGGCAAAATCCTCAGCCTTCATCAACTTTGTATTGTCGCCCAATCAAATTTATATTTGCCAAAGAAACGAACGACTTCACGTTAGTGGAGACAAATAGATTGTTGGAAGAAGTTAATGCTCTTCTTCCAACACTTATCAACTTTGGTGATTCTCAAATCTCTGTAAAACACGAACTTTTGCTGACAATGACAGACGGAAAGGTGTGTAACGCCTTAACGGAAACTAGTTCATCCCAAAAGTGTTTCATCTGTGGCGCCATCCCCAAGACGATGAACGATGACCCCGCGATGTTTAACAGCAATCAAGAACATTTTGGCTTTGGTTTATCTACACTTCATGCTTGGATTCGTTGCTTCGAATGTCTTTTACATATCAGTTACATGTTGAATATTAAGAAATGGCAGGCTAGAAGCAACGAAGACAAAGCAGATATCAAGGTTCGTTCCGAGGAAATCAAATTGAAATTTAAAAACGAGATGGGACTCATTGTAGATAAACCAAAGCCAGGATTTGGTTCTTCAAATGATGGAAATACAGCCCGTCGCTTTTTTAAGAATGCTGAGATGAGTGCTCAGATCACAGGGTTGGATGTTACAATTATAAAAAAGTTTGATGTTATTTTGAGAACATTGTCTTCTGGATTCGAGATAAACTTAGTTGAATTCAAAAAATTTTATCTTGAAACCAGAAAACATTATCTTAGTCTCTATTCGTGGTACTGTATGCCTGCTACTGTGCATAAAATATTAATTCACAGCACAGAAGTCATCAAAGCGGCATTGCTTTCAATTGGGCAGCTTTCCGAAGAGGCTCAAGAAGCTCGGAACAAAGATTGCCGCAGATTTAGGGAGTACAACACCCGCAAGTGCTCGCGTGTTGCCACGAATAGAGACTTACTGTGCATGTTAATTATAACATCTGATCCTTTGATCAATAGCCTTCGAGAGATTCCCAAAAAAAAGCCGGAAAAAATATGTACAGATGTATTAAAGTTAATTGTAAGCCCTAGCATAGAAGAGTCAAGATTGGAATCGTCATCATATTGTCGCACAATGCCACAAAATGATGACGATTATACAGTAAACGACTCATCAGAAGACTCTGATGATTATTAGGTTCAGCTACTATTTTTAGTTATGTAGTGCTTGTACTAAGCATGTAAACCTTGACTTGTAAATTTTTCTTTATCAATAAATGAGTATTTTTATTTTACATATAATTACAGTCAGTGTCATTATGCTAAATTTATTACAGAGCATTTATAACATTTATTTTAAAATTAAACAAAAACAATTTTTGACTGGAATTTTCAAAAACAATTTTTTTTTGAACCGAACAGCAAGAAATATGTACCTTAAAAAAATCAAAAACATTTTAAAATACCAACGATGTATGTATAATGCACAAGTTACCTACCTGAAAGGCAGGTATTATTTGAGTTTATCCTTTTTATGTCAATAAAACTAAGTAATATGGATTAATTGTTTTATTTTTAATTGACAAATGCAATAAATGATTTTTCATCTGGTTATTATTAAAAATAATAATACAGTGTCTTTCATTTAGTTGCACATTCAAGTTTGTAGAAAAATTCGTGCACATACGCAGAATATTTTGTTTTTGTTATACAATGTTTTGTGCAGCTGGACAAAAAATACAGGTAAGCGAAATGCAGCTAAATGAAAGACACTGTATTATAATTTTTAATTCTAATAACCATACAAAATACCCTTGCCCTTTAGTTCCGTTATCTACCTGCTAAGCTGATGCAATCCTACCGCGATATGCAAGGGTGGCTGTATTACACAAATTTTATCGATATTGAGTACCTGCGGTAAATTGTGAATAAAACCCACATTTATTAACCGATTTTCATGATTAATACCTTATTTTATTTTCCAGATACGCAGCTGTCAGAAAAATGTATAATATTTTGTTTTTCTTTTGTTATTGCGCTTCTTTACCGAAAAAAAATAATGAATTTTACACGAAAAAAATTTTTTTCTCTCCATTAATTTCTAAATAACTCCAAAACGATAAAAGATAGAATAAAATAATATTCAATCAACTTTAATAAAATTTTGTTACGCATTTTTTAATGTTTTTATTTATAAAAATCTGACAAGTTGTTCCCGAGTTATCGTTAAATATGTCTGCGTAGCTGACTAATTTAGGGGAAAAAATTAGCCACGCCCATAAAAAAAACCAACGCGATGAATTTTTTCTTAAAATAACTTAATATGCCTAGAATATACATAAACAATTGAAATAAGTGAAAAAATAATTTTGTCCAGCTAACTTGTACTAGTCGACACACTGTGCGACAGCTTGACAGTCGGATAGGCCGACCTATGGAAATGGGAATATATTTTTGTTGCGCTTAAACAACACAAGAAGAAGAAAAGCAAAAATTGCAAGGGATAATTCTTTCTCTTTAAGGATGAAAAACAATAAATTACCTACTGCGCGAGACGTAAGTAAGTTTCGCCCAATTTAACCTCTCTGTATTTCTAAAACTCTTCTATAATCAACTTAACATTTTTTGGGTTACTCGGTAATCAGATCTTAATCTCTTCTACGTATTATTTCTGTTCAAATTGGGAATAATGAGATAACAAGAACACTGAAATAGAAGTATACTATGACCCATGCTCAACCACCCTTCTAACCTTCTGGCCGATTTCTTTCACGTTATATATCTTTTATTATAAATGATTAGCTAAAATTTTTTAAAATATCCCGGTGACATGTGGTCAGTGTTATCATGGTGAAAGATGATGCCTTTACGACTGACCAATTTGGACGTTTTGCTTGGATTTCAACATTGAGTTGGGTGAGATGCTCACAGTACCTCTCCGCAGTTATTGTTCGGGCACGTGGAAGAAACTCGTGAAAAATTATTCCTATGCAATCCCACCAGACACATAACAACACTTTCATGTCGAGGGAACAATGCATTAAATTCTAATATAATAAATGAACACAGTTTAATATTTGATCCAAGGTTTGTCAACGAAATCTTTTTTTTATGGGTCTAGCGACACGTGTGCGGAAAAAGCGATTCACGTTGTTCTTGAATCGCTGTAAATTGTACTCGGTGGCAAACACAGTCCTGGGCAAATTGTTCCAAAGGGATGATGTTCTCCATATAAAAGAATGCTTGAAAAGCGTTGTACGCGGTGCAACAAGCTGAACCTTATACGAATGTGAAGTATTAGCGCGACGTGTACTTCTAAAATGCACCGCTCTGGGAGGAAATAAGCGGGCCACATCCTTCGAACACTTTCCATGAAAATACTTGTAGAATAGGCTCAAGTCGCCAACCGTGCTTCGATGTTCCAGCGAATCAAGGCAGCCGGTCAGTTCCGGGTCTCCAATCAGACGAACAGCTCTTCTCTGAACAGAATCCAACAAATGCAGTGTATGTTTGGGAGCGGAGCCCCAAATATGGAAGCAGTATTCCATAGTTGGTCGAATTTGAGTTTTGTAAAGAATTAACAGTTGCTGTGACGTGTAAAGCTTTCTGGTTCGAAATAATATTCCCAACTTTTAAGAAGCTCCTCTTGCTATGCCTGCAACATGTTCATGCCAGGACATATTTGCTCCCAACATATTGAGTGACGATGTTAGAGGAATGGAGTGCCCCGACATAACTATGTCGGGTTCAGCAACGTTAACTTTTTTAGAAAAACCTGCCGCCTGGGCTTTTGTAGCGTTAAATTCCATTTGGTTACTGTCACCCCACGATAAAATTTCTTCCAGGTCTTTGTTAAGTTGAGTGAGTTCCTGCTGTCTGCGGATATTCATCTGAGTAGCCGATGTCTGAGTGTTCAAAGTGAATGAAGAGATAAGCGTACCGTCATCTGCAAAGTTGTAGATTGGATTCTCGGTCTTTTCCAGCAGATCGTTAATGTAAATGGGAAAGAGAGTGGGAGACAGTATGGAGCCTTGAGGTACACCGGTGTTGATAGTGAAGGCGTTAGAAAGAAATCCGTCGACTGCCACTCGTAAAGAACGCTCTCTGAGGAAACATGAGAGCCACAAACAGAACTTTTCAGACGCGTAGCTTCACCATCAACCCATCGTGCCAAACACGGTCGAATGCCTTGGATATGTGAAGAGTAACCGCTCGAGATTCTCCAAAGTGTTCAATTGCGTTGTTCCAAACGTGTGTTACATAAGTCAGAAGATCTCCTGTTGATCTATTTTTACGAAAGCCGTATTGATGATCGCTAATAAGGTTGACTCCTTCAAGATATTTTAGAAGATGCTCATTGATAGCCTTTTCCATGACTTTTGATATTACTGAAAGCAGTGCGATTGGTCGGTAGTTATTTGGCAAGGTCTTTTTGCCTTTTTTAGGTATCGGCTGAACTGTGGCACATTTCCAGCAGGAAGAGAATATTCCCTTTTGTACGATAGCTTGAAAAGTCTACAGAAAACTGGTGTTAGTTCCCTCGTACAATTTTTGAGAACTATGGCAGGTATTCCGTCAACGCCAGAAGCTTTTTTGGTGTCCAGCTTCATTAAAATACGTTTTATGATACGCTGTCTGAAGACAATATCGGGCATCCTTGACTGCACTATGGGAATAGTAGGTGTTTTTCCTTGGAAATCGACAGTAGAATGGGAAGCAAAGAGTTCAGCCAACAAGTTCGCTTTCTCAACAGGTGTCTTTGCAATAGAATTATCTGGCCGTGTGAGTGGTGGTATGGTGGATTTGGTGAAATTTTGCCTAACTGCCTTAGCGACTGACCAAAAGGACCTGGAATTGTTGGGAGAAGCGAGAAGTTTGTTTCTAATTCGTTGATTGTGTGCCTCCTTGGTTTCGTCGATAATTTCTTTGCATCTGTTCCTGGCACGAACAAAGATGTTACGATTTATGGTGTTAGGATCTTCACGCCACTGTCGGTATGCAAGATGTTTAGAAGCAACAGCTTCTTTACATTTTCGGTCAAACCAAGGCTTGTCGTTGGAAGGTCATTTCTTCAAAAAGGGGATGTACACCTCCATATCGGCCAAAATAACATCGGAAACCTCCTTGGCGCAGTCAGATGGGTCATCGGATCGAAAAACAAACGTCTAACCAAGGGAAAGTTCAAAAATATTCCATGAGATCTTCCCATTTAGCAGATTTGTAGTGCTAAATCTTGCGCGGTTTAGGCGCCTCTCTGTCATTGATTGGTAGAATACTCGATGTCGAAAGTAGTTTATGGTCAGAAGAACCTAACGACGGATTTACGCTGACCGTGTACATCTCCGGATTGGTGGTTAATCAAGATCAAGAAGACTGGCGAACTCTCCTTCACGATCAGGGATCCGTGTTGGTTCGTCAATAAGCTGAGTTGTAGGTACTTAGAATGTTTTTCCTCCTCTTTGATTGCTATATTTGTATCTGCAAGTACCGAAAAATACATACATAAATTTTCTTTGCTCTTTTACCGAAAAGTACAATATTAGGTTGTTGGGAAGATACGGCAGTCTGACGTCATCAATACCATATGAATGTCTAAGATGGTAATATAGGACACACAACGCTACATTATGACGATGGATATAAGATGATATAGCGTGAACAGGACATGCTGATCGTTTAGAATGAACTCACTATTCGACAGCGGCCAAACTACTTTTTCACTATCCTAAGAGGAGGAGCACGATCCGAATAAACGTATTGAATATTCACAGTTATGAAACGACGCTTGAAATCCATTTTATCTTGGTTAATACGAACCAAATACGCTTCAGAAATACGCATTCGAATGCGTTTTTGGTCAATTGTTAGCAAATACAGCACCCATCTTCCATAAAGCTTTTTTATATGTAGTTCTTCATGCAAAATATTTCCAATTTGTTCTTTTAAGATGCCTATGGTCTCAGCATTTTCACGTACTTTCACTCCTCGATCATCTAACAGCATTTTTTCACAAAGGAAAGTGAAGGTGATGCATCCTTATACACTTCTAACAATTTCGGATGAATTTCTCTTGGTGTTAAACATCCAAAACAAAGAATTTAATCACTGCACGATATTCAATTTTCTCCATTTTCAAAAAATCAATGACACGTCAATATTAAACAGCTGCAACCACTCGGAAGAATTGACAGATCGAAATAAAATTTTACATGCATTTATATAAAAGATAAAACTTTCCAATACAATTACACACAGTTTCTAAGGCCATCTATGTGTCAGGCCTAGAACTTTTCAGACAGCCCTCATATTATTCATTAAAAAAACCAGAAAAAATTGCCCCTTGACCTAAAGTGATATCGTTCAAAAATATAGGCTTCATCTCCCTGTTAGATATTATCTATGGACGAAGTTTAAAATTGATATTTCATTTCGTTCTATAGTTATCGTGCCGACAGACAGACAGACCGACGGAAATGAGTCACTAAGTTTCTCGGGATCCAGAAATCCTAAAAGATAAAGAAAAGTAAAAATCTTGAAGCGTGATTTTTGTAACGAATAGAACACACTTTTCTTCAGAAAGGAAAGGAAAAACAAATAGGGAATTACAGTTCATAAAAAAGAGGTACTAATGCTGACTCGTGATTTCTAAAATAAGGAAGCAGCTTTGGGTGAGCCTAGAGAGGCACAAGACAACTATAAGTGTAATAATAATTATTGCACTGGGCCACAGTTTGGTGAAAACGAACCTATTGCTAGTTTTAGCCTCGAGGAGTAAAAATTCCTGAAGATACTTCGAGCGACAGTAGCCGAAACGTCTGAAAACCATCCAACACGAACTAAACCCTAGAAACACGATTTCCCGCTTCACCAATACCGTGAGAGTTTCCGTTCTATGTTAATTCTTTACTTACCTTGAATTATACTTTAGGAAAACCGAGTTAACTATAAACGACAAATAGGGATCGAACCCGGGCTTCCTAGGCCCAGCACCCAGAGTTCTCGGTATTCCAAAGTTGGTCAAAGTATCCAAGAGTTTCAACAGAGCCCTAGTAAGTGGATATTCTTCCATCCTAGACTCAATTTCTTCTAATTCAGTTTGAATTCCCCTGGAATAAGAATAAGTTCGTGAACTGTTTAACAGCGCTATTGATTAAAAATTACTTTATTATATTGCACCGGTGGTTGTTTCTTAGAACAGTAGAAACTAATGCTGGCTTCTAAAGTAAGAAATGTGCTCATTTCGGAATGTAATTTATTAAAAATAACACTGAAACAACCCGATCGTACTGCCGCGAGGTTGCACGCGCGCCCAACTCACCGCGTGTAATTTTTTACATCTACAACACTATCATTACATGTCTCACTCAATTAATGATGAACGTCGATGGAAGTGAGACCATGTAAATGAAGAAAACGGATGATTACACGCTGTTCTTGTATACCGGAGGTCGCCATTTCAAGTATTGACAATGCTTCTCGCTCTAGCGGTAGCTATAGGAACTCTGTGCGCTGTACGATGCTGCCATCTGTGTTACGTATTCACAAAGCTTGCCCGCGAATATTAAGCTCAATGTCCTGTTACTATCAATTCCTAGTCTCGAAAAAATCTTTGGAGACCTTGGAACTTGAACGCGCCTCGTAGTTACGTCTGCCATATAAATAATGGGTACTGTACTTCAAAGAAAATAATCTCGAAGATATTTACTACATGAGGTGAAAAATCCCGAGACTTTTGAAGAAAAAACAATGTTTTTGCCAAAAATCGATTTTATTCTCCAACATAGTTTCCTTCAAGAGGGAGATCTTCCAACATGTGACTACTTCAAAGATTCAGTTTCCTATTCGACTTCTCATTGAAGCCAAACCTTTTTCCATGGAGCCACCTTTTCAAATTTGGAAAGAGGTAATAATCGCCGAGGGCCAGATCTGGTCAATAGAGCGGAGGAGGAAGATATTCTTGGTCCAGTTTCATCATCGGTGTTTTTGGAAGCTTCGGTCGGCTTACATGCATTCCAGCCACTCTGCGGACTGCCTGTTGAGCTCAGGCGTGTAGTGATGGATCCATGTTTTGTCCATTGTTACGAATCGACGCAAAAACTCCTTTGGATTACGCCGAAACAGTGCCAAACAGTGTTCTGAATCTTCGGCACGTTGCTGTTTTGTGGAGAGCGCGGCATATTAGTGCAAAATATGCCTCGCGCGTTCTGTTGATATCTCCACGTAAGCTATCTCTCTCATTTTGACTTTGCGGTCATTCAGAGCAATATAGTGGATTTTTTGTTCCATCGTTTTGCACAAATCAAAAGTAGCATCACTGAAATGGCTCTAATTCGTAAACTAATCAACGAAATGTTATGAAAATTTTACACGAATTTCCTGAGAGTTGACACTAACTGAAAATCATGGTTTTTTTCTTTATGCTACCACCTTTCAAAATAACTCGGACGTAAAACATAAGTTACATAGTTTAACAGGTTGACTGCCGATCCATATTTTTGAGTTTGTGGTTGACGCCGGTAAGATTTTTCCAAATATTTTTATTTTATTGTGGTAAATATGAATTAAAATGAGTCTTGGATGTGTTTTTTTATGTGCCATTCAAAATATTAGAAAAAAAAAATTTCACTCCGATCGGAGTAATCGGCATTGCAAGTGAAAATTTTTACTAGATGCCGAACACTCCGATCGGAATGTCCAATTAAATAAGTAAAGAAATAATAAATCGAACTCATGAACTCAAAACATTTATTTCTAAATCATTTTTGTACATTTTTATGGTAATCCTCAAAGCAATTAAGGCAAAAACCTGGTTGTCCAGGGCACATTTTGCATTCATACACTGTTTGCTTTCTTATTTTATTTTTCCTGCATTCTTTGCATTCCTTTCTGCTTACCCGTTTTGTTTCTTTAGTTCCTTTTTTTCACTAACAATTTTTTCTACTTTGCTAATGCTGTGGACATTTATTTGGCCTGGAGGAATTTGCGGCAAATTAGTAATTGGTCGTCTGGCTAGTAAATTTCTTATGACATCCAATCGGAAGTCATATAATCGTAACTGGTCAGACCGCGAATATTTATTGTACAAAAAATAGGCGTTTATCATGCTCATTTGCAGCACATGCATGAATAACTTTTTGTACCACCGAATGGTTTTACGGCTGCAAGGATAATATGCCATCATTTGATCCTATCTATCTATACCGGACATAAAAGCATTATATTCAATGATTGCGGAAGGTTTTTCAGATTCTTGATTTCTTTTGTTTTTAAAAATGCCCATTTCGCTTCCAAATTCTGTTGAAATGTATTGGACATTGCGTTTATCGCGCCATTTTCCGACATGCACTCCATTGCAAAACATAGATTTATTCTCACCACGTTTTAAGTTTGCACTCATTACCTCTTTCGGATTATCTTTCCTCTCAGCTCTCAGCGTACCAGTGCAGTATGTATTTTGTTGAAGTAATTTCCTAGCTAAATTAACACTATTGTAAAAATTGTCTAGATAAACAGCATGTCCCACACCCAATTTTTCCTCCAATAAATGTAAAACAATCTTTTCAGTATGTCCGCTTCCACCATAAACATCTGTCGCACCTTCGTAGACACGAAATTTCAAAATAAGTCCATTAGGCTCTGTCAGCATGTATAACTTCATACCATACTTATGACGCTTATTCTTGATATACTGTTTAAACTGGAGACGACCCCGATAAAGTACCATAGCTTCATCCAAAGACAACTCTCTTCCAGGATAGTAAATTTCTCCCACCTTGTTGTTAAAAAAATCTGCCACAAATCTAATCTTTCCTAGCCGATCTGCCGGATCCATATCTGGAGATGTAAAATGCAAACACCTCAAGATAAGCAAAAATCTATTCCTTGACATGTATTTTCTAAAAACAGGTAGATTAAATAGCGGATCAGTTTTCCAATAATTGTTAAGACGGCTCAAGGATATTGTGCCAGTGTGAAGTAACAGGGCCAAAAAAATTTTTAGTTCGTCAAGAGTAAGATCTTTAAAATTAGTAATACGTGATTTTGTACTTGTTTCTGGGCGCAGCAAAACCTCGACTGCGTAAGAGTTCGTTCGTTCTACAATAGTTTGTCCTGGAATTTGCACCAATAATTCCTGGGTTTTCTGGAACAAAATTTGTTTTAACGCACCTCTGTCGTTCCATTTTATCTCATCAAGGCTAGGAAGTGTTTGATGTGGCCGAATAGGGTCTATAAAATTCTCTTCTTCGGACTCGGAGCTTGAATTTACATCACTATCGTCTGTGTCTGGTACGTAATGTTCGTCACTACTACCTCCGCTTTCTTCCAATAGCTGCAATAATTCAGTGTCAGTTAGCTTCTTTTTCTTATCATATACCTTTTTTTCATCACTACAATGTCTTTTTTTAATACCAGAAGGCCCAGGTTGATTGTCCATATTGTACGGCAGATTACAACCAAACCAAAAGCAAATCCGCGGAACCACTTAAGCACCTGTTAGAACTTGCGTTTTTAAGCAACGCCACCACTAGAAACACGTTTCATATACAACGCCGATGGAATACTAAAACGTTTCGTAAGAACGCATGTCGAACTCCGATCGGAGTAGACGGCGTTGGCGAAGAGACCCGACGCACTCCGATCGGAGTGGTCGGCAGTCAACCTGTTAAATGTAAAATACTGTATAAAATTGAAATAAACTTTACATTTTACAATTTAACGCTGCGTTTTCCGACAGATGCCATCAAAATAAATTACATTTAAATATTAATATTTGGTAACAGTCATTTGATTCAGCCACCAGCTCACGAGACGCTACCAAAATTTTACTTTACCTTGGTGCATAGCTGGAGGTGGTCGGTATGGTAACAAGGATCTGCGAAGCCTCCAAATTTTCCCACATCTGACTGGCATTTTCGCTCGATTTCGACAAAGACGCTAATGTCC
Organism: Pachyrhynchus sulphureomaculatus; assembly: GCA_019049505.1. Taxonomy (NCBI): domain Eukaryota; kingdom Metazoa; phylum Arthropoda; class Insecta; order Coleoptera; family Curculionidae; genus Pachyrhynchus; species Pachyrhynchus sulphureomaculatus. The sequence goes on from CM032451.1 coordinate 122,678,802, forward strand.
GGAGCAAATCGGCCTTAAGAGGGATCGGAATAGAACAACTCACGAGCCCTAAAAATTACCAAAGAGAAAATGTGCGGTAAATTATAAGTTGTGACCAAGTCACACGCATTATATTTAATATTGGAAGGTGTTTTTGTTATCTAGCTTATAGAGCTGAAAAAAATATTTCTCGACATAACTATCATCTACGCTAATACATTCAGTCCTATAGTTGTTTCAATACGGGGGCCGTTTTAAAAGTTCTCGGCCTGAAACAGATATGGCGCCAAGATGACCAAATTATTATTATATTTGTGTATATGTATGGTTAGTAAAGTTAGGTTAGGTTGTATTTAAGGCTTTTGATTGAGACTATTATTTTTCATTTCCTACCTAACATATATTTACATATATTTATTCAGACTAGGTTAGGTTAGAGCAGGTTCGGTTAAGTCGTGTTAGGTTGGATTAGGTTATGTTGGGTTATATTTAAGTCTTTTAGATTCAGAGACTATTACTTTTCATTTCCTAATTTTTCATTATCTTAACCTTATATTAGGCTAGGTTACATTAGATTAAGTTAGGTTAGGTTTTTTTTAATTCGGGTTCCGAAGACCTCTTCGAAGTTTGATCAGGATTATTTAATATATTATATTATATTATATATATATATATATATATATATATATATATATATATATATATATATATATATATATAAATATATATATATATATATATATATATATATATATTATATATATATATATATTTTTTCAATTTCTTGGGCTTTATGGTTCTTTTGTTTTAAGGATAGAGAAATTACATCATGTTCTAGTTAGAATTTATTGAAAACGTTTCGCCCGATTTTCAGGCTTCTTCAGTTCATATGTGTGGTTTGAAACAAAAGAACCATAAAGCCCAAGAAATTGAAAAAATATATATTCAATATTCCAAGGTTCAAGAAAGAATTCAATCCAACTTATATATATATATATATATATATATATATATATATATATATATATATATATATATAAATATATATACATATATATATATATATATATATATATATATATATATATATATATATATATATAACACATGGGCTGAAAAGTCCCGGGCCTAACACATAGATGGCGCTAGTTTTATTGCAGTCACCTTTTTTTCAGTTAATACTAACCTTCAAAAGACAGCTGTTAAAATTTCATGATATTCTATTCATTAGTTTGTGAGTTATTGTGCTAAGAGTGACGCTACTTTTGTTATTTTCAAAACAATGGATCAAAAACAATTTCGTGTTTTAATTTTACACTGCTTCTTAATGGGAAAAAAATACCGTTCAAGCGAAGCAATGGCTTGAAAAGTGTTATGGGGACTCCGCTCCATCAGAAACAACAATAAAACGTTAGTTTGCTGACTTCAAACGTGGTCGTAGAGACACCGATGATGCAGAACGCAGTGGACGTCCAAATGAGGCGGTAACACCAGAAAACATCAAAAAAATCCATAAAATCGTTTTGAATGATCGAAAAGTGAAGTTGCGTGAGTTAGCTGACATCGTAAAGATATCAAAAGAACGTGTTGGCTTTATATTGCATGAGCATTTGACTATGAGAAAGCTCTGTTCAAAGTGGGTGCCGCGTTTGCTCACTGTTGATCAAAAACAAGAACGTGTTGATGATTCTGAGCAGTGTTTGGCCATGTTTAAACGTAACAAACCGGAATTTTTTGCGTCGATATGTGACAATGGATGAAACATGGATCCATCACTTCACTCCGGAATCAAAACGATCGTCATCTGAGTGGACAGCAACTGGTGAACCTCGTCCAAAGCGCCCGAAAGCACAACAATCGGCTGGAATGGTTATGGCTTCGGTATTTTGGGATGTGCGTGGTGTAATATTCATCGACTATCTTGAGAAAGGAAATACCATCAACAGTGAATATTATATAGCGTTATTGGAGCGTTTGAAGGCCGAAATTGCAAAGAAACGACCGCATATGGCAAAGAAAAAAAATTTGTTTCATCAAGACAACGCACCGTGTCACAAGTCAATCAAAACAATGGCAAAACTACATGAATTGAACTTCGAATTGCTCCCACATCCACCGTATTCGCCAGATTTGGCTCCCAGCGACTACTGGCTGTTCGCAGACCTGAAAAAAATGCTCGCCGGTAAGAAATTTCGCACGAATGAAGAGGTTATCGCTGAAACTGAGGCCTATTTTGAGGCAAAAGATAAATCGTTCTACAAAAGTGGTATTGAAATGTTAGAGCGGCGCTGGAATGATTGCGTTGCTCTTGATGGAGATTACGTTGATGAATAAAGCTAATTTTGAACCAAAAAAACCGTGTTTTCTTTGTTAGGCCCGGGACTTTTCAGCCCATATATATATATATATATATATATATATATATATATATATATATATATATATATATATATATATATATATATATACAGTAGAACCCCCGTTATCCGAGGTAACGTGGGGGGCACCCTCCTCGGATAATCCGGATTTGTTTTTTTTATTCATTCAAAAAATAAACACCAATACTTTAAACCGATGTATTAACGTTTTTAACATATAAATAGGTACATACATTATAAAACAGTGAAATAGGTATCTATGCGCTTCTGTTTCATATTGCATCTTCTTTTTCTCGCTGCAATGTTTCTCTATCTATTAAGAAGAAGCAAATCCGCTGGGGTCGCCTCTGATTGTTGTTCGATATACCTCAAAGCTTTTTCCAAAGAAGCAAAACCTTCTTGATGAGAAATCTTAGTGGGAGACTGTTCATCCACCGCCGCTTCGTCATTGTCATCTGATTTTCAGGTTTCCTGAAAGGCATACGTTATTTCTTCAATACTCATTTCTTCTTCTAAATCATCTGCTATAATCCATTCAACAACATCTTCTCTTGTCACATTTTCGCAACCTTTTAATTTTTGCATTAATTTAAATAAACTTTTTTCTTTTTCTTCTATCTCGCTGTCAAAATTTGAACAGGACATTTCTCCATGGCTTCTCAATTTCAAAGCTAATTCATTTAATGGAGTATCATCTTCACTGTCATTATAGTCCTCAAAATCAATAACTTTTGACCAAGATTTTTGAATAGTGGTAGTACGCACAGAATCACAAGCTTGACTTACCCAGTAAATAACATTTTTCAGTGTAATCTTTCCTCCTTTTCTGTGTATTCTAACAGATGTTCAAGATATAAACGCTTATAATTTTTGTTAATGTTTTCGAGGATGCCTCGAATGCATTATGCTGGTTACATTTGGAGTAAAAAGTTTTACAATTTCGCCCACATGAAATCCTTCTCCAGGGGGAGAGCGGGCATTATCCATTAACAAAACTGCTTTAATAGGAAGACGGTTTCTGTTCAATAATTTAGTCACAGATGGCACGAACTCTTCTTCAAACCAGTTAGTAAATAAGGTCGCATCCATCCATGCGCTCTTCTGACTTTTGTAATTGACTGGTAGGGCTTTGGGGGTCTTTTAAAGCTCTTGAACGTGCAGACTTGCCAATCACCATCAGTGGGATTTTGTGCTTGCCAGATGCATTGGAACATACCATTATAGTTAATCTTTCCTTACTTCGTTTGTGCCCAGGAGCTGATTTTTCCTGTCGAGATGCCAATGTTTTTGATGGAAGCATTTTATAATTCAGACCAGTTTCGTCACAACTGTAAATTTGATCACATACGCATCCACAATCCCAAGTTCTGCTTAAACTTCTCAATTGATGACACATCAGCAGAAAGTTTTTCACCACATACAGTCAGTTGTCGTACACCGTACCGTTTTTTTTTTCCAGCGGTCAAGCCATTCAGAACTGGCGGTAAACTGATCTATCTCTGAGAATTGCCTACTGATCATTATTGTTTTCTGTTGTAAAATTGGACCTGACAGAGGTACACCTTTTGATCTCTGTTGGTTAAACCACATGCTTCGTTAACCTTTTCATAGTCGCCGGTTTTCATTGGTTTTCTTCCTGAGGACGAGGAGGCTTGATTTATACACCACTCTTCTATTTTTGTGCGGTTTCTTTTCCAATCTCCAACTGTTTCCTCACCTACTCCATAATCTTGTGCAACAACTTTAATTGTTTCCCTTGCTTCAATTCTTCTGATGGCTTTAAATTTTTCTTCAATAGGAACGACGATTCTTTTACGCTTGTTTTGCTCCATTATAATACGACAAACAAAAATTCAAACAAAGCAGTTCGTATTAATTACACTTAACTACCAGAACTCCAACCAAATAAATTATGTGAGTATACTCGTACTTCTCCGTAGTAAACGCTATAACGCACTGCATTCACGCAAATTTACATGCTGAAAGAGTCCAAAAACATAAATAGGGGAACCCCTCACACGGGCCAGGCGGATTCCCCGAAGGCCCCGACGATTTTAAATGGAAATATGTATGTACATACATATTTTAGAAGCTCGGTTAATACGCACCATAGACGCGCGTACCTCGGATAATCAGGTTTTTAGATTGGCTCGGTTAATCCGGAGCTCGGATAATCGCGACTCGGTTAATCGGGTTTCTACTGTGTGTGTATATATATATATATATATATATATATATATATATATATATATATATGTATATGTATGTATATATATATATATATATATATATATATATATATATATATATATATATATATATATATAGATATATATAATATAATATAAAAAAAAAATGTACCTGTAACCGAGTATATTGCGTCCATTGAGTCTGTAATACATGACAAACCAACGAACGAAAAAGATGCCATTAGAGCCGAAATAACTAACTTAATTACAAATCATAAAACCAAAATAAGACACAAAAATATACAAGTCAACCAATTACAACAAAATATTAAAAAACACTTACGTCGTACCAAACAATTTATCAAAGACAATCCCCAAATTATAGTTCTTAAACCTGATAAGACAAATAAAACCATCATAATGAACAAAACAGAATACGATGAAAAAATGGAAAATATATTAAATGATACAGATACTTATAAAAAAATAAATAGTGACCCAACAAATGTATATCAAAAAAAAAAAATAACACTTTAATAAAGACATTACTGAATAAAAAAGAACTAGACGAAAGAAAAGCTAAAAATCTAATGATAAACAATGCTGTGACACCTAAAATTTATGGCCTACCCAAACTACACAAACAAGGTACCCCATTAAGACCCATTGTTTCATGTATACAATCGCCATTATACAATTTATCTAAATACTTAGCCAACTCTCTATCCAACATATCCGGTAAAAATGAACATTTTATTAAAGATTCTTTCGACTTTAAAACTCTCATCGACACAGTGAGAATCCCATCGAATTATAAACTTTTATCGTTTGATGTAACATCTTTATACACGAACATTCCAAATGAACTAGTTAAAACCGTTATTAATGAAAAATGGGATCTACTACAAGAACACACAACAATTTCAAAAAGAAATTTTCTAGACGCCATAGATCTCACATTGAACACCAACTATTTTCAATTTAAAAATAGATTTTATAAACAAATCGACGGTTGTGCCATGGGTTCCCCCATTTCATCAGTCATTGCTCAACTAGTAATGGAATACCTGGAAGAACAAGTCATTAAAAAAATAAAAGGTAACATTTTGTTTTTCAAGAGATTCGTAGATGATTGTTTATTAGCAGCCTAAAATGATAAAATTACCGAAATTCTATACAAATTTAATAGCTTCCACAAAAAATTACAATTTACATCAGAAATTGAAAAGGATGGTAAAATAAATTTTCTAGACCTGACTCTTATCAGAAAGCAAGATAAAATCCTTACAAAGTGGTACACAAAACCTTCTTGGTCAGGGAGATATTTGAATTTTCATTCTAGTCATGCAATGTCCCAGAAAATCAGCGTTATAGTGGGCCTAACAGACCGAGCAATAAAATTGACTTCCCCTGAACTAAGACCAGACGCGCTAAAAAAAGTAAAAACTGTCTTAATACAAAACAATTTTTAAAGAGAATGACATCAATCGAACAATAAAAAACAGAATATACAAGTTTTATAATAACTCAAAAAACAACACCAAAAATAGTAAACAAAACTGTGATAAATTTTTACCACCTCCTTATACAAAAGAACTTTCTGAGAAGCTGAAATGGGTCTTGAAAAAATATAACATTATAGTTTGCCATAAAACTCAAAATAAACTAAGTTCATTATTTACAAACTTAAAAAGCCATATCCCCACAATGAATGAATCTAATGTTGTGTATGCAATACCGTGTGCGAATTGTCCGAAGAAATATATTGGCATGACTTCTCAGTTACTAAAAAACAGACTGAATGGACACAAATATACTAGGAATGCTTCCACTGCCCTTAGTAAACACGAAGCAGAAGAAAAACATGACTTTAAATTCAATGAAACCAAGGTCCTCTGCAAAGAGCGGAATTATGCCAAACTACAGATCAAAGAGATGATTGAAATAAAAAAAGATGAAAACACTGTGAATGATAGGACTGACATAAAAGGAATCAGTCATATCTACACAAATTTAATTAAAAAATAAACATGCTGGCATGCATATCCTCTTAATAATACAAAATGGTATATATACTTAACATCAATAATAGTTTTTTCGTTAAGACACCCATTATAGATAATAAAATTTTTAAAAAAATCAGTAAAAAATACGAGACACGATATGCTGAAAGAAATACAGAATTTTAAATTCACAAACACACAAATAGTTGACTTTCAGGGTATACATATACACGTTAGTAAATTGTTTTATATTTTTGTTGTGGTGTAAATATTTTAATGTCCGAGTGTGCGTAAAAATGCTATATGTTTTTAAAAGTGTAATTTGACTTAAAAGATTTTAAACTTGTGTTTTCTAATTTTAGAATGAATATTAAAAAATAAAGAATTTTTGAAAATGCCTAAAAAAAATAAGGCGAAACGTCAAATAGACTAGTCTGTGTTTTCCAAAAGAACCTAAGTACCCAAGAAAAATCAATCAAGTTTTATATATATATATATATATATATATATATATATATATATATATATATATATATATATATATATATATATATATATATATATTTAAAATGAATGAATCCCGAGACCTGTAGGTATTTTTGAAACAACAATACTCGAATGGCAACACTGTGCGGTAATTAATTTATACACATAATAAATCAATTGATAAATTGAAAATTGGTTTGTTGTATCGAATAAATGCGTTAAGGTCCGTTGTTGACCTTAAATATATCTCTCTCGGAATAAGTTACCTAAAAGAATTGTTAAAGGTGACCAGCCAGGATGTTCACAAAGAGCCAATCGTGCAAATTCGTCATTATCAGCAACAGTTCGTATCAACAATAATACAGCATGGAGACCTAAAAGAGAATATTTTATTTACCTAATATCTACATTCATATACTTTTCTAGATTGAATAGTTATATATGAATATAGAGGATAATACATTAAATGGTCGGCTAACATACTGTCATTTCAAAAACATATTAAATAACTTATTACCGTCGAGCTCTTGCGGGCTGACTCCTTTATGATAACCGGGCCTGTTTCTGTACACTGTATCAGCTTGTGGGGGTGCTTCCTGCCTTAAGTTGTTGTAATACTGCGCGAACGACATGAAAAAGTGGTCCCAACTCAACGTCGGGGACAGGTGTACCCCTAAAATAGTAAATTCGAAAAACAAATCAGTATGGGTATTTTTTTTTACAAATCCCCACCGGTGAAAACGTGCGAAACGTTTTTAAAATTACCTATTACCTGTTCCCTAAATAATAGGGTTAAAGTTAAAATCTGTAAATATTTCGGAACTACAAGTTTTTAAACTTGTAGTTTAGTAGTAGAATTTCAGTAAAATTGAACTATTTCCCTTATTACTTGAAAACGTCGGGAAAATATCCTGTGTTCAAAAATTAAGATTAAAAAAAAAAACCGGTCAAGTGCAAGTTGAACTTGCACAATTAGTGTTCCGTACGTTGATTGTTTTCAAAATAAAATTTTTTGTTAGGGTGGTATAAAATGATCAGTGACTTCACAAAACACACCCCAAATGAGTTTTCAATAAAGTTTGTTTCCAATCTTTACTGAAAACTGGTGACCTTGAAATTCTGTTTTTTTTTTATATACCAAATAAATTATTAAAGGTAATGCACTCGTGATAATTTTCGTTCAATCTATACCCCGTGGAGAATATTCCAGAATTTTTTTAAAATTTTTTGATTAGTACTTTTCGAGATAAGGTAGGGGACAGCGATTTTTTAAAAGTAATACGAAGAAAAGTGTGCGCAAGTATTACATTATATACGAGTTATATATATATATATATATATATATATATATATATATATATATATATATATATATATATATACATATTTTTACTCGTGTTTTCACAAGCTTTCATTTGACACCACACTCGATGACCTAGTAAAAAAAAATTTTTTTCACTTCCGATTTCACCCCTCAAAACGAACCCCTTAAGTCAAAATTTATGTTACGGTGGTATAAAATGATCAGTGACTTCTCAAAACACACCCTAAATGAGTTTTCAACAAAGTTTGTTTTCCAATCTTTACTGAAATCTGATGACCTTGAAATTTTTGTTTTTTTTATATACCATATAAATTATTAAAGGTAATGCACTCGTGATAATTTTCGTTCAATCTACACCCCGTGGAGAATATTCCAGAATTTTTTCGAAATTTTTTGATAAGTACTTTTCGAGATAAGGCCCGGGACAGCGATATTTCGCGAATTTTTAAAAATAACACAACGAAAAGTGCGCGCAAGTATAATATTATATATATATTTTTTACTCGTGTTTTCACAAGCTTTCATTTGACACCACACTCGATGACCTAGTAAAAAAATTTTTTTTTCGCTTCCGACTTCACCCCCCAAAACTAACCCCTTAAGTCAAAATTTAATTCTCAAAACTACATGGCTCTGATGAGGCCATCAATTCCTATATTATTACCAAATTTCACCTTTCTATGTCAAATAGTTTCGGAGAAAATCGGGGGTGTGACAGACAGACAGACAGATACCGAAGTGATCTTATAAGTGTTCCGTACGGAACACTAACAAACTATGAATTTATTCATCCAAAAAACACGGCACAAACCCGATCTTACTGTTGGGCGGGGCTCATTAAACTAGTTATAAAACCGATACCCCTCACCGGTAAATCATCGATTGATTTTAAGAAATAACGTATTTCGTAAAGTAATTCAAATCGCATTAATTTTAATGGTTCTTACTCATAAACAATCACAAAAAGAAACAACAAACATTGACTTACCTGCTTGTTTCAGCATATTAAAACAGTGCCTCGCAGTTTGAGGCGAAGTAGACAGACCGCTGAGCATTTTTATAAAAGGGACAAAAATCGTTGATGGTAACATGTCTCCTAAAATAGTAAAATGGTACTTGAACAGTTCATATATCGACGACTTATTAAAGAATGAATTAGATATTTAGTAGAGATGTACCGGGTAGTACTTTTTACGGTCCGGCAAAACCGGGTACCCGGCTATGTAAGATCCTGCAAACCTGGGTATCCGGCAATGTAGACTCCTGCAAAACCGGGTACCTGGCTGGGTAGGATCCGAAAATATATTCTTTTACATTTTAGTAACATTTTCTGCCACAATTGGTAATATTGTTACGACGCACAGTGGGGAAAAACGAAAAATCGTGTTTCAAAATTGTCTAGAGCCTTCAATTTTGGTTCGATTTGGACGATTTTTTTTAAATTGAAGCTTATTAAATTCCGAACAAAGTTGTCGAAGCCGATTTTTCAATTAAACTTTTGTTGTGCCACTGTTTAGCAATAGCAGCCACTTTTTTGCTACAACAGCATGTAACATTCATTTTTTCCTAGATTCTAAGACCATATAATGTTACTGATTTTTCGCTTAATAATGTACTTCTTTTCATTTTTGTATCGAGCGGTATATTAATCAGAAATTCCTAGCCGCTCGTTATATAGTGTGCTGTGCGGGTTTGCGACCGAATCTATCGATACGCCGGGATTGGTCAAATTTTGTATCCGGAGTTTTGGTTCCGGCGTCGCCATATTACAGACCGAGTGCCCACGGCTTATTTAAGGGTCCGGAGGACGCGAATCTTGGCTTAGTACCATCGAGCCGCCGCCAGGCTTAGTAACATCAAGCCGCAGCCAGGCTTAGTACCATCAAGCCGCAGAGAGGCTGAGTACCATCAAGCCGCAGCCAGGCTAATTTCCACCGAGCCGCAGTAGAGGCTTACGACAATATCTACGAGAGCCAAGTTAAGCACGAGTTTTTTTATCATAAAGCCGTAGTGAGCTTTGTGTGTTTTCTAAATGGAGTAGCTAACGTAGGCTCTTCTCAAAAGTGTGAAATCGGTTTTGTGTTCCATTGAAGGCCTAGAAGCCCGTAGGAAAACCGTAAGTTACCAGAACATACATCAATAAATATATTCCCCGCAAATAAGTGTTTTAACAGCAATTTGAACTGATAAATCGCGAAGTGAATATCACGACTCTTCGATTCCGGGTGTAGTCAAGATTTAGAAGTAAAATCTCTGATTTAGGGACTCTAATTTATAAAAACTACTTTTAGGCTAGAACTTTTATAATTTTTATAACAGCAAAGGTTGGAACTTTTATTTTAAATCATGAATAAATTTTCTTTTTTGTTGATTAAAGCTAGTGTCTCACTGAATACCTATTTTTCTTTTCAGGATAAGAAAAGTTGTACTAGAATAATTCTTTTTAGTAATAACCGTAATACACTTCAGTATTTTTTCATTTTTTTAACTGAAGTTAGATCCTTTCTATTTTAAAATGAATGGTGCCCAAAATTTGTACAACTGAAGCTTTTTAAAAATTGAAAATAATTCCAAAAAGACGTATAACAATTATCTCTTACCCATATTTCTCTACCAAGGAAAACTGAGCTAGTGTGTGTTTAATTTCTTTAGTTCTTTTAAAATCAGGATTCACTCAATTCATTATCAGAAATTAAAAAGAGGTTGCAAGAAAATTGCGCCCAAGCCTGGGGCAAACAAATTTCAAACGGTACAAAATTGCGCCCAAGCGTGGGGAAAAACAATTTTCACAGGGTACAAAATGACGCCTCAAAAAGCGGGCAAGTTCACATGTTACAACAACAAACAATGTGGCTAGTGCAGCAAAATATTTAGCTGTCCCTATTTTAACAAAACGTTTTAGCTGTTGTAGCCATTTTCTAGCTGTGCGAGCTGTCCTTTTCTGCGTGTATCGCTGTTTTTTGTATCTGCTAGAAAATTGTCTACGATACTTAAAATTTACAGCAGCAATATTCTAGCAATAACTGCATGAAAATTTAAATCCCGCAACTAAACTTGAATAACTTGAATGATCTGACTGCCACAGAGAAACTTTCTTGCTCGATTCAATTTTGGCATCCGCCATACTTGATTTGTCATTTTAAGTCAATTGTTGAAACATATTTATAATTAACAACCTTAAAGAAATTATTTATGCAAATGTTATGGATATAAAATAATAATGGTACGTTTATTCATATTTATAATACTTTTATTGTTCATGGTAGCCATTTTAGGTTCATTATTATTAATCTTGTAACTGTGATATTAGATATATTATCTGCGACATAAAAAAAACATACATACACGCATTTTAGCACAACTTGGTTTGAAACTGTAAGCGTTTTCTGTGTCTCAGTCGCTATATAATCAGAAACCGCCATTTTGAAGACGTCCGCCATTTTGAAACAAAAGTTTAATTGCAAAACCGGCTCCGACAACTTTGTTTGGAATTTAATAAGCTTCAATTTAAAAAAAAATCGTCCAAATCGAACCAAAATTGAAGGTTCTAGACAATTTTGAAACACGATTTTTTTTTCGTTTTTTTTTTCCCCACTGTGCGACGTGATAATTTAGGGTTTAGGTGACTACGCGTCCGGTTGCTTTGTGTGATGAATCCCTGAGAAGAATAAAAATCTTATTCTGATATTTTATTTACTTATTTATTTACGGGTAACCCAGTATAACAAAAATTTGACAAATAAAAAATCAACAACAAAAAATTATCTATACTAACTAACTTAACTAATAGAATTGTTTCAGCCGATACTTGGTGGAAATCCATAATAATTATTACGTGAAATGTGAAAAAATAATAAAACAATTATTTACATAAACTTTCCACTATAACACATGGGCTGAAAAGTCCCGGGCCTAACAAAGAAAACACGGTTTTTTTGGTTCAAAATTAGCTTTATTCATCAACGTAATCTCCATCAAGAGCAACGCAATCATTCCAGCGCCGCTCTAACATTTCAATACCACTTTTGTAGAACGATTTATCTTTTGCCTCAAAATAGGCCTCAGTTTCAGCGATAACCTCTTCATTCGTGCGAAATTTCTTACCGGCGAGCATTTTTTTCAGGTCTGCGAACAGCCAGTAGTCGCTGGGAGCCAAATCTGGCGAATACGGTGGATGTGGGAGCAATTCGAAGTTCAATTCATGTAGTTTTGCCATTGTTTTGATTGACTTGTGACACGGTGCGTTGTCTTGATGAAACAAAATTTTTTTCTTTGCCATATGCGGTCGTTTCTTTGCAATTTCTGCCTTCAAACGCTCCAATAACGCTATATAATATTCACTGTTGATGGTATTTCCTTTCTCAAGATAGTCGATGAATATTACACCACGCACATCCCAAAATACCGAGGCCATAACCTTTCCAGCCGATTGTTGTGCTTTCGGGCGCTTTGGACGAGGTTCACCAGTTGCTGTCCACTCAGATGACGATCGTTTTGATTCCGGAGTGAAGTGATGGATCCATGTTTCATCCATTGTCACATATCGACGCAAAAATTCCGGTTTGTTACGTTTAAACATGGTCAAACACTGCTCAGAATCATCAACACGTTCTTGTTTTTGATCAACAGTGAGCAAACGCGGCACCCACTTTGAACAGAGCTTTCTCATAGTCAAATGCTCATGCAATATAAAGCCAACACGTTCTTTTGATATCTTTACGATGTCAGCTAACTCACGCAACTTCACTTTTCGATCATTCAAAACGATTTTATGGATTTTTTTGATGTTTTCTGGTGTTACAGCCTCATTTGGACGTCCACTGCGTTCTGCATCATCGGTGTCTCTACGACCACGTTTGAAGTCAGCAAACCAACGTTTTATTGTTGTTTCTGATGGAGCGGAGTCCCCATAACACTTTTCAAGCCATTGCTTCGCTTGAACGGTATTTTTTCCCATCAAGAAGCAGTGTAAAATTAAAACACGAAATTGTTTTTGATCCATTGTTTTGAAAATAACAAAAGTAGCGTCACTCTTAGCACAATAACTCACAAACTAATGAATAGAATATCATGAAATTTTAACAGCTGTCTTTTGAAGGTTAGTATTAACTGAAAAAAAGGTGACTGCAATAAAACTAGCGCCATCTATGTGTTAGGCCCGGGACTTTTCAGCCCATGTGTTATTTGTAATACACCGTAAAATAAATCCCAAGATATAAGATCCTGTTTTTTGGGGCAATAAACGACCCTGTTAGGGTTTTGTGCATATTTGCCAGGTATTACGAAAAACGTAGTTTTATTTTACCTGTTTTGTATACCGCCCTCATGTGCACCTGCAGTCATATTGGATCTATTTTTACCTATATATTTACTACCTGGTAACCCGGTTTGGAGCCCTTTAAGTATTTGATAATATAGGCCTAATGACCACAGGTCCCCATTAAGATTCGAAAGACACTTTTTATTATTTTTATTTTTAGTTTTACTTACAACTTACAACATAACGGTTCTATTATAATCATGTGGCGTCCGTGGGAAAATTGCAATAGTGGCTATCGCAAGAGAAAACATTTATCACTTGACGCTAAACAAATAGTGAAAATTATTTACGACAGTTTGGTAAAAAGAAATTTGAATAAACAAACTGCTTTGCAAAAACCCCAATTTCTACGATTAAGGGTATTGTAGGAAAACCATCACTCAGGAACAGGAAAAAACGGAAAGATATTCAGATGCATCATGTAGACGATTGTGAAAAAAAGGTCACCAGGAGAAAAATATATTCTATGTATGAAGAGCAGTTGATGCCGACACTATACAAAATAAAATTAAGACTGGTGCAGGACGGGACCAATATACATTGTGGCCGATCAACCCTTCACAGAATTCTCTTAAAAATGGGATTCACATTCCAAAAAATAAACAAAAGGCAAGTAGTAATGAAGTGTCAAAGATTACAAATCTTGCAACATACTTATTTACAAGAAATTAAAAAGTATCGATCAGAGAAGTGACCAATAATTTACCTCGACGAAACATAGTTCGATACCCATGACACTGTGCAAAAAGGGTGGGTTGACAGCAGTACAAAATGTCAGACTAACGCACCTTCAAATAAAGGTAAACGAATAACCATTTTGCATGCTGGATCTGAAAAGGGCTGGCTTTCAAATTGTCTACTATTATCAGCAAAAAACATAAAAGATTCTAGTTTGAACTATCACGAAGACACGACCGCAGAACTTTTTAAAAATTGGTTTCAAAATTCCCTTTTGCCAAATGTTCCCGAACAGAGTGTTATAGTTGTGGACAATGCAAGTTACCGTAGTCGCCTACTAAATAAGGTTCCTAATGCAACCAACACCAAATCGGAAATACAGGAATATATGTTAGAAAATGACATTTATTTTGGCCTTAGTTATAAAAAAGTGATCTTTTTAGAAAGACTATAAATTGAAAAACAAATATGTTTGTGATAGTATGGCTGAGAAAATGGGGACACACTGTTTTGCGGCTTCGTCCGTATTATTGTGTGTTTAATCCAACTGAACATATTTGGCATCAAGTTCAATCAAAAATAAGGGCACAAAATGTTTCGCCTACTTTAAGCGTGTCAGTGGTTAAATTAGTAAAAAAAGTTATAAATTACACTTATTATTACAATACAATTATACAATTACACTCAGTATATATCACCACTACACCAAACACTTTATTTTTGCACTCGATGCGCGTTTCGCTAACCATGTTAGCTTCATCAGGAGCGATGATTGACTAAAGGTAAACTACATATCTACCCTATTTATACTTAGCCTAACCCTAGAATTACTCAAGCGGAACTAATGACATAGGTAAGGCCATCAGTTCCGGTCTAGTAACCAGTAGAGGGGACTATAAGGAATAGGCCCTCTGTCTTTATTTAAACTACTTTTACATTTTATGATTTCCATACTTTCGTATGCGTTCAACAATCTCCTATCAGATACATTTTTTATTAATCTTAGATTATCTAATGTTACAGTATGATCAGCTTCAAGGGCATGTTCGGCAATGCTAGACTTTTCTGTTCTATTGTATCTTAAGTGTGCTAAATGTTCTTTAAATCGTGTTTTAATTGACCATACCAAAGTTGTATTGCTTACCCAAAATTCACAAACCTGGAAAAGCAATGCGACCCATTGTTTCATCGGTCGGATCACCCACATATTTAATATCCAAATGGTTATCAAAAGAACTTGAGAAGTTACCATTAAATACTTTCGCAGTGAAGAATTCGTTAGAATTCATTAATAAAACAAAAAATCTAGTTCTTAATGAAGGTGAAGTCTTAATTTCTTTTGATGTTAGTTCTTTATTCCCAAGTGTGCCAATTCCACAAACTTTACAATATCTCGAAGAATTACTTAGAATGAATGACTTTGAAGACGAAATTATTCGTGAATACTTAACATTATCTAAACTTTGCATGGAACAAAATTATTTCCAATATAACAATCAATTTTATGTTCAGAAAGAAGGAACAGCTATGGGTAATTGCTTGTCACCTTTCATAGCCAATTTATTCATGAGTAAGTTTGAAATCGAAGCCAGTCAAGAATTCGAATATTTCCCAAGGGTATGGTATAGGTATGTGGATGATATTTTCGCGATTTTTGATACAAAGAAAGCAAATATTGATGATTTTGTTTCTAAATTAAATAGCCGGTATGATTCAATTAAATTCACGTACGAAATTGAGAACAAAGGACAATTGCCTTTTCTAGATATTTTAATTATTAAAAATAATAATAGATTAGAATTTGATATCTATAGGAAGGACACAGTAACAGATAGATATATTCCTAATGATTCATTTCATTGCAAACAACATAAATTAGCCTCAATACATTTTTTTAGTTCATCGTTTGGTCACTTTCCCTCTGAATAGAGTAAACTTTAATAAAGAAAGGAATCGTATTAGAAATATAACTAGAGTTAATGGTTATGACGATGACTTAGTAAATAAGCTAATAAATAGACATAAATTTAGGTCTAATATTCAGAATTCCACCTTTTTTACACGCGAAGAAAATAACACCAAGTATGTCTCCATACCATATAATCCGAAATATAGCAAGGGACTCAATAAGGTATTTAATAAGGTAGGCCTCACCTTAGTCTATAAGTCATCAGACAATCTGAGGAATATCTTAGGAAATCCCAAAGATAAGATTCCCAATTGTGAGAAAAGTGGAATTTATGAAATTAGTTGTAATGATTGTGACAAAAAGTATGTTGGGCAAACTAAAAGGTCAATTAAAACACGATTTAAAGAACATTTAGCACACTTAAGATACAATAGAACAGAAAAGTCTAGCATTGCCGAACATGCCCTTGAAGCTGATCATACTGTAACATTAGATAATCTAAGATTAATAAAAAATGTATCTGATAGGAGATTGTTGAACGCATACGAAAGTATGGAAATCATAAAATGTAAAAGTAGTTTAAATAAAGACAGAGGGCCTATTCCTTATAGTCCCCTCTACTGGTTACTAGACCGGAACTGATGGCCTTACCTATGTCATTAGTTCCGCTTGAGTAATTCTAGGGTTAGGCTAAGTATAAATAGGGTAGATATGTAGTTTACCTTTAGTCAATCATCGCTCCTGATGAAGCTAACATGGTTAGCGAAACGCGCGTCGAGTGCAAAAATAAAGTGTTTGGTGTAGTGGTGATATATACTGAGTGTATCATTGTGCCAAAGATTCCACATTCCCAACTTAAATGATAAACCTTGTAAAAGCTGGAAGAATTCTATTCAGCACGTTGTTAAAGTTGGAGATTCATATATTTATGTAAATAATATAGAACCACTGATAATTACCTCAGCTGATGACAGTAATAGTGAAATCGAATTAGGCTTAAGTTAAAATCTATTTTTATTTATAACAACAAAAGGTCAGAATTTTTATATTGCCCACTTAAAATGGCAAAAATCAGGATCTTATATTTTGGGACAGGCTATAAGATGTTTCGGTATTACAGTAGTTTCTTCAGACGTTAGATTCTGAATTACTGAACATTAAAGAGTAAAGGTATTAATAAATAAGCAAGAAAAGAAATTTTATTTTTACCATAAACTAATTAAATATTAACAGAAAATATTTATCAAATATGAATTATTAAGGTCTACCTGATTGTTCAATAGACGGTTGGAATTTTTAAGTTTGCTTATTTCTAGAGACTCAATTAGGTTTGATCTCTGGCTTTTGTTCTCATTGTGTAGAATTTTGAAATTATTATTAAAGGTATGACCATTCTCGATTACATGTTTTGCATAATTGGATTCGGTTTTTTCCTTTGATAAAACTTTTATAGTGTTCATCTAATCTTTTACCAAAATATCTACCAGTCTGGCCTATGTATGTTTTGTCACAGTCTCCGCAATTTAGTTGATAAACTTCTGATTTTTTAAGATTATCCGTTTTAGTTTTACTATTTTTAATAAATTTACCTAAAGAATTGTTTGTTTTGTAAGCTACTTTAATGTCTACACTGTTGAGGATTTTATTTATTTTTGAAGTCGAGTGACCTATATATGATGTAACTTTGTAATTGTTGGCTTTTTCTTTGCTGTTAGGGTAAATCATATCGATGGTTTTTTTATATAACTTTTTTTGTAGGATTTTATCGACTAAATTTAATGAATAACCATTACAGGTGTACAAGTACGAAATGCGGATTTCAGATAACAGATGGTGCACCAATGCAGTTTGTGCTAAAAAGATTTGACACTGCGCCATTTTGTTACGTCATCAAAAAGTGTCAGACGCGCACGAGGGATAAATTGAAAAAGTGTGTGCATAGTGTTGTGTTGTTGTGTTCAATATGTCGAAATTTATACCCAATAAAGAGCATTCGCGGATAGCATTCATTTTTTGTTTTCATTTGAAGAAAACTGCTGTTGATTCATACCGATTACTTTGAGAAGCTTACGGTGAACGTGCTCCATCGCAAGATACGTGTGAACGATGGTTTCGGCGTTTCAAAAGTGGTGACTTCGATGTTGCAGACAAGGAACGTGGAAAACCGCAAAAAAAAATACGAAGATGTGCAATTGCAAGCATTGTTGGACGAAGATGATTCGCAAACACAAAAACAACTCGCCGAGCAATTGGGCGTTAGTCAACAAACTGTTTCCAATCGGCTACGAGAGATGAGAAAGATTCAGAAGACACGTGTGACATTTTGTTCGCTCGGTACAAAAGGAAGTCGTTTTTGCCTCGTATAGTTACAGGGGATAAAAAGTGGATTTATTTTGAGCGCAAAAAATCATGGGTAGACCCAGGTGCACCATCCACATCGACCGCAAGACCGAATCGCTTTGGCAGAAAGATGATGCTCTGTGTTTGGTGGGACCAGAGGGGCGTGGTCTACTATGAGCTGTTAAAACCTGGGGAAACGGTTAATACTAAACGTTACCAACAACAATTGACCGATTTGAACCGTTCGCTGCTTGAAAAAGGCCAGAATACCGAAAGAGGCAACACAAAGTCATTTTTCTTCATAACAATGATCCATCAAATGCGACAAAACCAGTTCGCGACACGTTGGAAGCACTCAGCTGGGAAGTTCTACCCCATGCGGCTTTCTCACTAGACTTGGCTCCTTCCGATTACCACTTGTTTGCATCGATGGGTCACGCACTTGCTGAGCAGTGCTTGGGTTCGTACGAAGCACAGTGTGTCGACTAGTACAAGTTAGCTGGACAAAATTATTTTTTCACTTATTTCAATTGTTTATGTATATTCTAGGCATATTAAGTTATTTTAAGAAAAATTCATCGCGTTGGTTTTTTTTTTTATGGGCGTGGCTAATTTTTTCCCCTAAATTAGTCAGCTACGCAGACATATTTAACGATAACTCGGGAACAACTTGTCAGATTTTTATAAATAAAACATTAAAAAATGCGTAACAAAATTTTATTAAAGTTGATTGAATATTATTTTATTCTATCTTTTATCGTTTTGGAGTTATTTAGAAATTAATGGAGAAAAACAATTTTTTTTTCGTGTAAAATTCATTATTTTTTTCGGTAAAAAAGCGCAATAACAAAAGAAAAACAAAATATTATTCATTTTTCTGACAGCTGCGTATCTGGAAAATAAAATAAGGTATCAATCATGAAAATCGGTTAATAAATGTGGGTTTTATTAACAATTTACCGCAGGTACTCAATATCGATAAAATTTGTGTAATACAGCCACCCTTGCATATCGCGGTAGGATTGCATCAGCTTAGCAGGTAGATAACGGAACTAAAGGGCAAGGGTATTTTGTATGGTTATTAGAATTAAAAATTATAATACAGTGTCTTTCATTTAGCTGCATTTCGCTTACCTGTATTTTTTGTCCAGCTGCACAAAACATTGAATAACAAAAACAAAATATTCTGCGTATGTGCACGAATTTTTCTACAAACTTGAATGTGCAACTAAATGAAAGACACTGTATTATTATTTTTAATAATAACCAGATGAAAAATCATTTATTGCATTTGTCAATTAAAAATAAAACAATTAATCCATATTACTTAGTTTTATTGACACAAAAATAATACCTGTCATTCAGGTAGGTAACTTGTGCATTATACATACATAAGTAGTTGGTATTTTAAAATGTTTTTGATTTTTTTAAGGTACATATTTCTTGCTGTTCGGTTAAAAAAAAAAGTGTTTTTGAAAATTCCAGTCAAAAATTGTTTTTGTTTAATTTTAAAATAAATGTTATAAATTCTCTGTAATAAATTTAGCATAATGACACTGACTGTAATTATATGTAAAATAAAAATACTCATTTATTGATAAAGAAAAATTTACAAGTCAAGGTTTACATGCTTAGTACAAGCACTACATAACTAAAAATAGTAGCTGAACCTAATAATCATCATAAGAGTCTTCTGATGAGTCGTTTACTGTATAATCGTCATCATTTTGTGGCATTGTGCGACAATATGATGACGATTCCAATCTTGACTCTTCTATGCTAGGGCTTACAATTAACTTTAATACATCTGTACATATTTTTTCCGGCTTTTTTTTGGGAATCTCTCGAAGGCTATTGATCAAAGGATCAGATGTTATAATTAACATGCACAGTAAGTCTCTATTCGTGGCAACACGCGAGCACTTGCGGGTGTTGTACTCCCTAAATCTGCGGCAATCTTTGTTCCGTGCTTCTTGAGCCTCTTCGGAAAGCTGCCCAATTGGAAGCAATGCCGCTTTGATGACTTCTGTGCTGTGAATTAATATTTTATGCACAGTAGCAGGCATACAGTACCACGAATAGAGACTAAGATAATGTTTTCTGGTTTCAAGACGAAACTTTTTGAATTCAACTAAGTTTATCTCGAATCCAGAAGACAATGTTCTCAAAATAACATCAAACTTTTTTATAATTGTAACATCCAACCCTGTGATCTGAGCACTCATCTCAGCATTCTTAAAAAAGCGACGGGCTGTATTTCCATCATTTGAAGAACCAAATCCTGGCTTTGGTTTATCTACAATGAGTCCCATCTCGTTCTTAAATTTCAATTTGATTTCCTCGGAACGAACCTTGATATCTGCTTTGTCTTCGTTGCTTCTAGCCTGCCATTTCTTAATATTCAACTTGTAACTGATATGTAAAAGACATTCGAAGCAACGAATCCAAGCATGAAGTGTAGATAAACCAAAGCCAAAATGCTCTTGATTGCTGTTAAACATCGCGGGGTCATCGTTCATCGTCTTGGGGGAGGCGCCACAGATGAAACACTTTTGGGATGAACTAGTTTCCGTTAAGGCGTTACACACCTTTTCGTCTGTCATTGTCAGAAAAAGTTCGTGTTTTACAGAGATTTGAGAATCACCAAAGTTGATAAGTGTTGGAAGAAGAGCATTAACTTCTTCCCACAATCATTTGTCTCCACTAACGTGAAGTCGTTCGTTTCTTTGGCAAATATAAATTTGATTGGGCGACAATACAAAGTTGATGAAGGCCGAGGATTTTGCCAAATAATTTTGGACCCATCATATAACTTAAGGGGAACTAAAGAAAATGCGAAAAGAAACTCGTCCGTATATTCAGTGTTCTCAAATATTTCAGCACGAGTTTCTGTTATAGCAATGTGCTCCTCTGCAGGGTAACAGGCCTGTTTGGACTTTTTTAAACTAAAACATGACGGAAACACATTATGCCCCGCCTTCATGGACCACTTCCTAGTTTGTTTGTAAGAATGCGTTGTTGACTTAGAATCTATATAGTAAGCTAAGGCTTCGTCACTACTTAATGGCCTAGGATTAACGGAACTGGTATTTTTAGACTTAATAATATTATCTGGGCTCTGACTAATGTCTCTAATCACATTGGCAATTTTCCTTTGCCCTGCTGAACGCACAGCAATTTCGGCAGCAGTCACCAGTTCACTGACACTTCGGGATTCTACGACGATTCCTCGAAATCTTTGCGAGGTCTTCCTGCAGGAGTCACATTCTCGCTTGATGTTGAAGGTTGTGGCGCAAAAGAACTCGCAGTAAACTGTATGTCTGCTTCATCCAACCAATTCTTATTTTTAATTAAAAAACGCTCCTTCGACTTTCCTGAAGCCAACCATTTGGCACCAAACTTATTAGACAAGTTGGATATCTTCAACTTTATTTCTTTTTGGCTGCTTTTAGTAATGTCACGCGCGCGAATGAAAAAAACACGCGAGTTTTTTTCATTCTTCGTGTGTTTCAACCACTCCTCAAAAAAGGCTACCCTTGAAATAGAGTAAACGTGTTCTGGAAAAAAAAGAAAAAAAAACATGTTGTACTGAAGTGTGCTAAACAATATGTGTACATTTACGAAGAATAAAGTTATTTCTGTGTAATATCTAAAAACTAGCCTGGACAGAGGTGAATGTCTGTATATTCTGAACTTTCAAAGTTTTTTTTTTTAAAAAAAACACGCTAAAATATATAGGCTATTTAAAAAAAAATACTAAAAATTCAAATTAATCGATTCTGATTAAAAAAATACAATAAAAAATAGTACTTACCCTCAGTATTAATATTCATCACAAAAACTTTCACAATATTACAATATGTCACTATAAGATGTGCACGAAAGTGTCGCTAAATTGCAACTGATTGATTGAAAGAGCTGCATTAAACTCATTACCTGACTTCTGACGCTTATGACTCGCCACTTGCAAATTTGATAAACAACCTTTTCTCGGAATTCGGGGTTTGGTGGTGTTGTTTACGTTTTGCAAATAAGATTTCCTGGAAATCATAACATGAGTTTTGTCCACCTAGCATGTTCTACGCGACACACTGTGCGAAGATGTGAAAAAATGGCTCGATGAATAGTTCGCAGCAAAAGGGGAAGATTTTTACTGGCGTGGTATTCACAAATTGTCCGAAAGTTGGGAAAAATGTATAACAAGCGATGGAGCATACTTTGAATAAAGCACTTTTTATCATTCTTCCGAATTTAACATTTTTTTTTAGAAAAAAAATCCGCATTTCATACTTGTACACCAGGTAGGATCCGGGAAAACCGGGTACCCGGCCCGGTAGGATCCGAAAATGTTTTCTTTTACGTTTTTTTCTGCCAACACTGTCAACTTAAGGTGTTTTTCATGATTTGGTAATATTGTTAAGACGTGATAAATTAGGGTTTAGGCAACTACAACCTCTGTTAAATATTTTCTATTAATATTTAATTAGTTAATGGTAAAAATAAATTTTCGTTTCTTGCTTCTACTTAACATATATATTAACACCTGTACTCTTTAATGTTCAGTAATTCAGAATGTAACGTCTGAAAAAGCTACTGTGATAGCAAAACATGTTATGGTGTATTACAAATATAGTGGAAAGTTTGTGTAAATAAGTGTTTTATTATTTTTTATCACATTTCACATAATAATTATTATGGATTTTCACCGAGTATCGGCTGAAACAATTGTATTGATAAAAGGAATAATGCCCAAAATCAAAGTAAGTAGTTCGTCAAGAGTCACAATAACCCGTTTTTTCTGTTTGGAGAAAGTAAAAAATTACCGATCAAATTACGAAAGCCTCCGAAAATTGCGAACTTTTTTTCAGTTCTCCACGTTTATAAGGGTGAATAATTTATCGAAAATTTTTTACTTTTCTTAAATAAATAAGTTAGAGGCTCTCATAGCATTACCTCTTTGAATTTTAGAAAACATTTATAAAAACCACGAAATTAATCGAAAAATAAAACGCTGCACGGAGGAATTTAAATCAGTAAACAACCTTACCTGCCAGTCGAATAAATTTAAAAAGAGATACGGCTCTAGGTGCAGCTCTGATGTTTGACGCTTGACTGGGATTCAGTTCTATCGGACTCCACCATGCCAGTGAATATTCCGGTTCCAGAACATTCGTCGAGTAGAATTTGGATATACTTAGGAGCAAATATTCGAAATACCTGAAATAAACAAGTTTCAAAACAAACATTCTGGCGGGAGAGGAGTATTAGTAGCTTTTTAACGGTCCAATTTGATTCATTCCCGAGTTTTACTAATTACAGGATCAAATATCATTTGAAAAAATCGGTGTAAAGTGATTAACCCAGTGTTTTCCTTGCAAACATGCAGTTCTAAAATAAGTCGCAAATTTTACTTCCTTAAGTGAAGGGAAAGTAAATTTCCATAAAACAATAAAAACCATATAACATATCGACATCCACCGCTTTCACCTCTTTCCCCTAACACGATAGTGCATAAAACCTATTTTATTTCTATTTCTTCTTCTCCTTCTTTAATTTAGGCTGCGGTCTGTTTTTCTTCACGCGTTTCCTTCATGGCGTTCCTGTTGACGAAGACACCCAACTTTATTTCCATCGTTTCAGGGGTCTTTCTGGAGTTCTCTTTCCTGCTGGCCTGTGGTCTCTCGCTATTTTCACTATTCTGTTATCCTCTGCTTTTTGAATGTGTTCATTCCATTCTTTTCTTCTCACAAACTTAACAACATCTTCAATCCTACATTCTTCTCTTACAGCTTTGTTTCTTATTCTATTTCTTCTTGTTTTCCCCATTATTGCGTGTGAGGAAAAACAAAAAACCTCAATGTGTGATATTGGTACGAATAGAACGGTGGTTCCCAACCTTTTTTAAACGCGACCCTTTTTAGATTCTTTAAAAATGTTCGCGACCCCCTTTCCCATCCGCGATATTAGATCAATAAAACAAAAAATAAAGGGTTTGAAAAAATATATTTTAGGACTTAGCAGTACGAGGCTGGTTTGAGAAGTCCGTGCAAAGTCCGAGAGATGGCACCACCGGCGCGTATCGAGGTCATGTTTAGTTAGTAGCATCTCTTGAATGAACGCACACCAAGTTTCAGCCATATTGGTCTATTTCTTTGTGTTTGGCATTCGTGTGAATCAAGGAAGTCGAGTAATTTTCAAGAAATGGACGAAAAAGAATTTCGTGTGGTGATTAAACATTACTTTATGAAAGGCAAAACGCCTCAGGAGACTAAAGAGAAGCTTGATAAACATTATGGTGACTCTGCACCTTCGATTAAAATAGTTTAAAAGTGGTTTCAAAATTTTCGGACTGGCCATATGGGCACAAGTGACGCTGAACGTTCTGGACGGCCTGTGGAGGTTACGAATCATTGATCAAATCCATGATATAGTGATGGATGACAGAAGAGTTAAGGTGCGTGAGATTGCTAGTGCTGCGGTCATCTCAACTGAACGGGTACATAATATTTTGCATAAACATTTGGACATGAGAAAGCTATCCGCAAGATGGGTGCCGCGATTGCTCACGCTTGACCAAAAACGAAATCGTGTAAAGTGTTGCAAGGATGGTTTGCAGCTGTTCCAGAAGAATCCGGAGGACTTTAAGCGTCGTTTCGTCACTGTGAATGAAGCATGGATACATTACTACACTCCTGAGACCAAACAACAATCTAAACAATGGGTTACCAAGCGGGAATCTGCACCAAAAAAGGCGAAGACCGTTCCTTCGGCCGGAAAGGTTATGGCGACTGTCTTTTGGGATTCGTAAGGGATAATCCTCATCGACTATCTGGAAAAGAGTAAAACTATTACAGGTGAATATTATTCATCGTTATTGGACCGTTTGAAAACCGAGCTGCAAGAAAAACGCCCGCGATTAGCCCACAAGAAAGTCCTTTTCCATCACGACAACGCACCAGTACACACCTCAGCAGTTGTGGTCGCAAAATTAATGGAAATAGGATTCCAACTCGTTTCACATCCCCCCTATTCTCCAGACTTGGCTCCTTTGGACTACTATTTGTTCCCCAATTTGAAGAAATGGCTGGCGGGACAAAGATTTTATTCAAACGAGGAGGTGATTGCAGACACTAATGGATATTTTCCAGACTTGGACAAATCCTATTATTCGGAAGGGATCAACAAACTAGAACATCGTTGGACGAAGTGTATAAGCCTAAAAGGAGACTATGTTGAGAAATAAAAAAGGTTTACCCCAAACACATAAGTAGTTTTTATTTTTGCACGGACTTTTCAAACCACCCCGTATTTCTTCTTGTTTCCCCCATTATTGCAGTGTGAGGAAAAACAAAAAACCTCAATGTATGATATTGTTACGAATAGAACGGTGGTTCCCAACCTTCTTTAAACGCGATCCTTTTTAGATTCTTTAAATATGTTCGCGACCCCCTTTCCCATCCGCGATATTAGATCAATAAAACAAAAAAATAAAGTGTTTGAAAAAATATATTTTAGGACTTAGCAGTATTAATTATTAAGTATTAATGATTAATGTGATGATTGAACTTGTATCTTCTTAGCAAGTGTTATAATTCTTCGTTGAGTTTTTGTCAAGGCCAATCTCATATCATCTTGAAGATCCATCTTATTCCTGGCTTTTTTCTTGATCTGCGGAAGAGTTAAAAATCCGTTTCGCAAGAAAGCATGGAAACTTTAGGATACGAATGACGCGTAGCACACCAAAATTGAGGTAACGATTTTCTCTGAAATAAATCACGAGCTGAATTCATCGAAAATGTCGGTAACATCATGAACAATGTTTCGTATTAATGCAGCTTCTTGTTCAGAGAACTCCAGAAATAACGTTATATTTCAGATTCGAGGACTTGAAGGTGGTTATTAATTTCCGCTATTAGATTATCTACAATTCCCATCTCCGATTCTTCAGTTTTGGTGCAAAGGTGCCAAACATGGTAAAATTTCCGAGATTTACTTTACGGCGCCAGTTTTCCAGCTTTAATACGAACGCCTGGATATTATCTCTGAAGTGAATAATATGCGTTTTCCGTTCTAAGAGCTGTTTTATTTCGTTTTTCAATTCAAAGACTCAATATTTCCTTTTGATAATCAACCAAAGAGTCAAGCACTTCTTGCAGAGGGTTTGGAAGAGTCTCAGTAGCAAGAGCAAATTGGTGAATCATACAGTGCAGTCCCTTTGCTTGGGCTGCAAACTCCTTAACTTTTGACCGAAAGCCCGACTTCGATCCAAACATGGCTGGTGCACCATCGGTACATACTCCACACAAGTTTTTCCATCGTAAGTCATTACTTTCAAAGAATGAACTTATCATCTTTATACCTTTCGTAGTAGTTTTTAGTGCTTTACAAAACAGAAACTCTTCTCTGATGTCCTCCAAATGAATATATCTCACGAAAACGAGTAACTGGAAACATGAACTAACATCGGTAGACTCGTCAAGTTGAAAGGAAAAGACAGGAGATGCGTTTATTTCAGATAAAATTTGTTCAATCATGTCTATGGACATGTCTGAAATGTATTTCTGAATTGTGTTGTTGGATAAGGATATATTATGCATGTTAATCTTACTCGCTTCTCCAAGAATTAGCTTAACCGACCGTAATAAGCAGGGTTTGATGAAGGTTTCTGCAATTGTATGCGGTTTTTTATTTTTTGCAATTTCCAGAGCAACTCTCGTCATGCACCGTCGTTAGGGTGTACCTACCGCCACTTATCAATGCGAGTCGGTACTAATTCGACACATAGATGTATAACGATAATCCGGGAAAAAACAAGTACGTATGTCTGTATGTATCTTTTTTTTCTCACGAATCGTTTAATTTTTAAGATTAACAAGGGTTTCTTTGTATAATTATAAGTATTTTAAAAATGGTAATTTTAATCACCTGGGTAAATTCGCAGGGGCTTCTAATCCTTCTCTAATGTAGACCTGCAAAGTTCTAGATACTTCGTTTGCTTTCATGCGTAGATCCTTGACTTTCGGGTACATGTACACAACGAAGTCGGTCAGAAGATTGTGCATCCTCTTTAACAGAAATTGTTCCTGAAAATCAGAAATAATTTTTGGAATAACACATTTTGTAGCGTAATAACAACACATAAACCCCACACACACACAAATATATATATATATATATATATATATATATATATATATATATATATATATATATATATATATATATATATATATATATATATATATATATATATATATATATATATATATATATATATATATATATATATATATATATATATATATATATCTATAATAGATATAAAATGCAACGTCTCTCTGTCTATCTGTCCGTTATAGGCTATTTTTATTACGATAGGTAGCATAAGGAATGAGCAGTGACAATAATAGTAAATGAAGTAGGACAAAGTTTACCGCTAGCACGTTCTCTTGCAATACACAGTCCAAACCATTAAATATGGAACAATATTATGTAGCAGAGAATATCTATAATATATATAAAACGCAACGTCTCTCTGTCCGTCTGTCTGTTTGTCCGTCCGTTAGTGTGCTTATCACTGGAGAACCACTTATCCGATTTACGTGCTTTTTTAAACATCCGTATATTCTCTGGCCAGGTTACAGGATATATTTTATTAGGTGACATAAGGAATAAGCAGTGATGATAATAGTAAATCAAGTCGGAGAAAAGTTTGCCGCTAGCGCGTTCTCTTGCAATACACTCCCTAAAGCATTAAATACGGAACAATATCATGTAGCAAAGAATACAATATATATAAAATGCAACGTCTCTCTGTCTGTCCGTTAGTGCGCTTATCACTCGAGAACCACTTATCCGATTTACGTGTTTTTATAAATTTATACATCTGTTCTATATAATCCGATATAAGCCTAGATAATGGGAAATAAGGTGAGATAATGGGAGATAAGGAGAAATAATGGGAGATAAGTCGAGATAAGCCTCGATAATGGGAGATAGGGTGAGATAATGGGAGATAAGTATAAATAATGGGAGATAAGGAGAGATAATGGAAGATAAGCAGAGATAAGTCTAGATAATGGGAGTTATGGTGAGATAATGGGAGATAAGGAGAAATAATGGGAGATAAGGAGAAATAATGGGAGATAAGTCGAGATAAGCCTAAATAATGGGAAATAAGATGAGATAATGGAAGCTAAGGAGAAATAATGGGAGATAAGGAGAAATAATGGGCGATGAGCAGAGATAAGCCTAGATAATGGAAATTATGTAGAGATAATGGGAAATAAGGAGAATTATTGGGAGATAAGGAGAATTAATGGGAGATATTTTATTACGTTGGGTAACATAAGGAATAAGCAGTGACGATAGTAGTGAATCAAGTCCACGCGAGCGGAGCCGCGGGCCCGGCTAGTATATATATATATATATATATATATATATATATATATATATATATATATATATATATATATATAAGCTAACATAAATAATAGACAATCTCTTTTACAGGTCCACAAAATTGCGATAATGAGGTTTTTTAAAAAATATTTTTAATGTTTTATCAGTCTCTTTTTACTACTTGTAATGTCCAGAAGCTTTCGTGCGTGTTTTATTTGTGAACTGGACATTCTTATATTTGAGAAATGCCTAAGAAAAGTGAGCTTGGTATCGAAAAACGAATTAAAATTCAAACCCTACATGAACGAGGCAAGTCTCAAGTAGAAATAGCCAAGGTAGTGAAATGTTCTCGGTGCGCAGTGCAATGTGCTATTAAAAGGTTTGTGGAGACTGGCTCCCATGCCAACAAAATGAGAACGGGCAGAAAACGTAAGACTAATGAGCGACAAGACAGAAAACTCAACCGCGAGTCTATTAAAAATCGAAAAAAAACATCATCTGAGCTCGCTGCAACTCTGTTGGAAGAGATTGGGATGCCGATTAGTTCTCGAACGGCAAGGAGAAGACTGACAGAAAGCTGGATTAAGAGGGTGTAAAGTTAGAAAGAAGCCTTGGCTTTCAGAGACCAATAGGAAGAAACGCTTAGAGTGGGCTCTGAAGCACCAACATTCTAGCGAAGAGGATTGGTCTAATGTTGTATGGTCCGACGAATCCAACTTTGAGGTAAGTTTTTATATGATTTATTTTAACAAATACATATACATAAAATTACTCTTGATTTAATCCGTTTTAGTCAAAATAATGATTAATTCTTTAAATGAGTATTTTTCTATTCTTACAGCTATTCAGAACGTCAGGTGTGACATTCGTGAGGCAGCGTGTCGGCGAGGAATACCATCCAGATTGCTTGGTAGCTACTGTAAAACACGGAGGAGGCAGCATTATAATCTGGGGCTGCATGGCTGCTAAAGGTGTCTGCGAAATGTTCGTTTGTGAAGGCCGCATGAACAGCCAAAAGTACATAAGTGTACTAGAAACTGTACTGATGCCTTCGCTAACGCGCATTTTTGGCGACGCTAATTTAGACATCAAATTCTAGCAAGATAATGCATGTCATAAATCAGCGGCTACGATGCGCTGGTTTAGAGGCGATAACATTGTCTTCTTGGATTAGCCGGCGCAGTCTCCAGATCTAAACCCTACCGAGCATCTTTGGGGTATTCTGAAGCGCAAGATACGGGAGCATATCATAACATCAAAAGCAGCGCTTTGATGGATGAGTGGGATGCTACAAGTACAACTGAACGTGCTAGACTTGTACGCAGCATGCTCCAAAGAATTGCTACTGTAATTAAAGCTAAGGGTGGACACACCAAATGTTAATTTATTTCATAATTTTACCTCAATATACGATTTTACAAAACATACGAATTTAATTTTTTACCCTGAAACACAAGAAATGAAGTAAATTGTAGGGTGCCTAATACTTTTGGCCAAGGCTGTATGTATATATATATATATATATATATATATATATATATATATATATATATATATATATATATATATATATACACAAGGCTGGTTTGAAAAGTCCGAGAGATGGCACCACCGGCGCGTATCGAGGTCATGTTTAGTTAGTAGCATCTCTTGAATGAACGCACACCAAGTTTCAGCCATATTGGTCTATTTCTTTGTGTTTGGCATTCGTGTGAATCAAGGAAGTCGAGTGATTTTCAAGAAATGGACGAAAAAGAATTTCGTGTGGTGATTAAACATTACTTTATGAAAGGCAAAACGCCTCAGGAGACTAAAGAGAAGCTTGATAAACATTATGGTGACTCTGCACCTTCGATTAGAACAGTTTATAAGTGGTTTCAAAATTTTCGGACTGGCCATATGGGCACAAGTGACGCTGAACGTTCTGGACGGCCTGTGGAGATTACGACTCCAGAAATCATTGATCAAATCCATGATATGGTGATGGATGACAGAAGAGTTAAGGTGCGTGAGATTGCTAGTGCTGTGGGCATCTCGACTGAACGGGTACATAATATTTTGCATAAACATTTGGACATGAGAAAGCTATCCGCAAGATGGGTGCCGCGATTGCTCACGCTTGACCAAAAACGGAATCGTGTGAAGTGTTGCAAGGATGGTTTACAGCTGTTCCAGAAGAATCCGGAGGACTTTAAGCGTTGTTTCGTCACTGTGGATGAAACATGGATACATTACTATACTCCTGAGACCAAACAACAATCTAAACAATGGGTTACCAAGGGGGAATCTGCACCAAAAAAGGCGAAGACCGTTCCTTCGGCCGGAAAGGTTATGGCGACTGTCTTTTGGGATTCGTAAGGGATAATCCTCATCGACTATCTGGAAAAGGGTAAAACTATTACAGATGAATATTATTCATCGTTATTGGACCGTTTGAAAACCGAGCTGCAAGAAAAACGCCCGCGATTGGCCCACAAGAAAGTCCTTTTCCATCACGACAACGTACCAGCACACACCTCAGCAGTTGTGGTCGCAAAATTAATGGAAATAGGATTCCAACTCGTTTCACTTCCCCCGTATTCTCCAGACTTGGCTCCCTCGGACTACTATTTGTTCCCCAATTTGAAGAAATGGCTGGCGGGACAAAGATTTTATTCAAACGAGGAGGTGATTGCAGACACTAATGGATATTTTGCAGACTTGGACAAATCCTATTATTCGGAAGGGATCAACAAACTAGAACATCGTTGGACGAAGTGTATAAGCCTAAAAGGAGACTATGTCGAAAAATAAAAAAGGTTTACCCCAAACACATAAGTAGCTTTTATTTTTGCACGGACTTTTCAAACCAGCCTCGTATATACAGTCCCTGGCCAAATTATTAGACGCACTGCAAGATTTCATGTAAAATATTAATTACCGAGTGATATTGTACCGTTTTATTATTTTAAATTGATTTGTTTTTTATTTTTATATTATCCAATCAATTACCTATTTATTTGACATAAATAAAACAGCATTAATTTAGAAAAGAATAAATTTATTAAGTTTTAAAGAAAAGTGAAATTAATGTTAGTAAAAGTCAATATTTAGTTGAGCCACCTTTAGCCGCTATCAAAGCTTTAATTCTGCGCGGCATGCTATCAATGCAAGATTGTACTGTCTCCTGCATTTGAGGATGATGATTCCACACATGAATAATCTTTTCTAGGAGCTGGGTTTTGTTGGTAATCACATCTTTAGCCACTTCTCTTTTCATCAGCTCCCACACATTTTCAATGGGGTTCATATCAGGGTCAATCCAACAGAGGGATATTTTTTCTGCCAAAAAAGCTTTAACAGACCGAGCAGTGTGGCAGGGAGCTCCATCTTGCATGAAAGTAAATGGTTCCCCATTTGGAAACCATTCTCTGAGCTGCGGAATCAACCGATTTTGTAATACTTCTTTGTACTGATCTTGCCTCATTATTCCTTTGACGACGTACAGACGTCCAGTGCCCTTGCCCCAGATGACTGACCAAATCATCACTTTAGTGGGATGTTTAACCGTCGGGACGACACAATCAGGATGAAACTTTTCTCCATGACGACGACGCACATACCGAGTTTTATTCTGCAAAATTTCGAATGTGCTTTCGTCACTGAAGCAGACCTGTCAAAAATAGGAAAAATATATAAACTTCCATGTTTATTTGCTTTATTTAACTGAAAATGATAATAATGTATCAATTATTGATTAAATTGCTGTATCTTACCGATCTCCAGAAGTCCACATCTTTGTCTTGCCATTGTTTGGCCCACTTCAGGCGTTTTGCTTTCATTGCAGCTGTTAACTTGGGCTTCCTGGTGGGGCGACAGGCCTTAAAATCTAATTCTTTCAATTTTCTTCGAACAGTGCGCTCAGAAGCATTTACGCTAGCATCCTGGAGTTGTAATTTTATTACCTTTGTGGTAGCAAATCTGTTTTCTACACAAATTTTCTTCAAACATCTCTCTGACCGTGGAGTGAAAATTGGTTTTCTACCGCATCTTTTCTTTCTTTTCGGGCTTAATTCCTTCCCTGACTTAATTTTCTTTTTTATGCGTCGTACACTAGCTTCAGAAACCTCCAATCTTCGTGATATTTCTCGGTTTGTAAATGTTTTCGCAATCACAAGGGCCTTCGCTTCAGCTTTTTTACGTGGTGAAAGATCGCCTTTTCTACCCATAATGAAAATAGTCCAATTACTTTTTTAAAACACTGCATACAAAATAAACTAATAACTGAGTAGTATAAAACTGTTAAACAAACAATCACAGTCCATAAAGCCACAGAAACACGTCCGTACCTGACTCGATTCCGATCGCGACTGATACAGGTTTGTAGTTGTTTACGTTCATGTATCACTTTGTCAACACAGTGTTGCCATATGTTAAAAATAAATACAAATATGTAGTCTACAACAATTCTTTTAAATAAAAATCAATAATATTGTAGTTTAAATATACCATTATTGCATAAAAACTCTTAAGAAACATAAAATTACTAAAAAAAAATACAGTGCGTCTAATAATTTGGCCAGGGACTGTATATATATATATATATATATATATATATATATATATATATATATATATATATATATATATATTAAAGATGGTAAAGGAAATGAAACGACAAACAGGAAAAGACTTGTAAAAGAATTCTCTAAAAGAGTACAAGTCAACAAATGAAACTTTAAAGTCACAAATACATAAATTGATCAACCAAAGTTCAGAAGAATTACCGGAGATAACAGCGGAAGGAGTAAGGCTTTCTCCTAGAGAAATGAAAAATGACAAAGCTTCTGGAGAAAATCAGATCGTAATTGAAGCTGAAAAAATGGGTGGCGAAGGCTTGTTGAGAGTTGTAATTTCTCTTTTTAACCTCTGCTTGAAAAATGGCACAATCCCACGCAAACAGAATAACGCAGTGACGGTCCTCATTCATAAAAGAAAGGAGACCTAACCGACCTTGAAAATTATAGTCCGATCAGTTTGCTTTCCCATTTGTATAAGTGGTTCATGAAACTGGGGCTTATTTTAGAGAGCTTAACAAATCGTACTATATAAAAGGTATCCAGATGCTGGAAGATTGCTGGAATAAGTGAATCGCTCGTGAAAAAAAACTACGTTAAAGAATAAAATGGATTTTTGGCAAAAACATCGTTTTTCCTTCAAAAATCTCGAGGCTTTTTACCCCATATGGTGCTATATAGTATTAATTCGAGTATTTTTGGATCGTACCAAGGAAACATTTCTCGAGAAAATTCAAGTTACCTCAGATCAAACGTAAACATAAACCCAAATGAAAAAAAAAACAACATCACATATAAACTTTATCTACCTTATATAAAGTCTGATTCTCCAACACAACGTTATGGATGAACGTAAAAACGTCCATTTCTATTGACGTGTCGATCAACGTGTCCTCTTTATTGATGGCCTCTTGGTACATATAATTTTGCGGCACGACCCTTAATGATGCCAAACAAACCGACAAGCCGAAAGTTGACAGAGCTTGTAAACCTAAAATAAATAATTAATATTAATAACTCGAATAATCAACTTTATTGCAATTTTTTTTTGACTACGCCAATGCAAATAGAAAAAAAATATATAATTACCATGCTTAAATGGTAAATAACTCTTTAGCATCCAGATATATCCGCCAAATTTAAAAATTTGATTTTCATTCTTGTTTAAACTATAGGTAGGTCTGTGGCCTTTAACAGCCCCTGATGGAGGGCAGAAGGGCTTTTAAATGTGAGGCTTTCATAAGACAGAGTTACATTTTGTTGTATCTTACTGTGCTATATGTATGTAATATTGTTAAAATGTTTCCTAGCATAAGCCTGCGTTTTTACACAGTTCCAAAGGAAGAAATCCAAAAGGCGTTCGTTAAATCTTACGATCTTGGTTGCTAATTAACAGGGCTCTTTCGTGAAATAACCGATTCACATGGGGCTTGTGAAGCCGTCTTGTTGAAACCATGTCTTATCAAAGTCCATACCATTCCATTCAAGCCAGACAAAGTTATCATTGATGAGGTCGTCACTGTGTCATAAATTGCACCATACAGTTAGTTCTTAGTGTGGTGTATTGACTGCCCCTGGACGACTTGGGAATTGGAGTCCGAGTACTCTGCTCATTGACGAACTAACTAGAATTTTCGTAATATTTTTTTAAAAATTCTAAGCGTTCTCTAGGTGTATAGCAAAACATGGCAATTTAGCTGGCCTTACTTAACACACGAATGGAATCTGCGCTACTTTCATATTTGAGTATTTTTTTTGGCAACACCTAGTCAGAGACCTACCCATTTTTCTAGAACTTTTAAGCCCCGCAGAGACGCGCGGCGGGTGGCACACGCTTGCAGCATCACGACCTCCGTCTTTGACGGTCCTGCGTTATTAGACTAGCGCGTCCTGCGCCGTCATCAAAATTTTGCTTAATTTAGTAGGTTTACGTATTATATTCCGTGAAGTATTATGCTTGCAACTTTTGTGTTTGTCGTTTGAAGTCACAACACAGAAGATATTATTTTGTACTTTTTATCGCGTTTTTTTCGATGCTGGTTTAATACTTTAACAATTTTTAGTTTTATTAACGTACCCTCGCAAACCCATTTAGGTTTATTCGGCAAAAACTCATTCACGATTGCCGTGATGTAGCTGTTATCGGACAAAATTGGTAGCAACTGTACCGCCTCTTCTCCATCCTCTCTCGAATGTAGAACGCTTAGGTCAAGTGCAGACAGTAACGCCACCTAAAAATAAAATGAGGAAATCAATGTGAGTGTGTGTGAGTAAAAAAAAATTGTCTAAAATTTCTGGGTTCTTTCTGCCTTTTTCCAATATTTCTCCTGGCAAATTAAATAAAAAAAGCCTAAAAACTGGAAAATCTTGAGTATTATGATTAGGCTGTACCAAATCTGAATGATTTTTCAACTTTTCCTCCTTCGAAAATTGTGTTCATATAATTTTCATAGGGTTTGTATTCACATGTTGGTATATCATCTAGGCATGTTTGAAGTTTTACCTTTAAACCAGGGATGTCAAAGATACGGCCTGCGGGCCCGGGACGTATCAATAAGGCCCGCGATCGCAATGTGTCACAGAAAGAAGAATCATGTTTTTTAGAGCTTTTAGACTTCACTCGATTCCTCTACGGAAGTTTTAAAATGCGCACACTACATTTATAAGTAATTTCAAGGGCAGCGCGTGCCTTGACAAGCGAGAGAGATAGACAGTAACGCCATCTTTTCGCAACAAGCGGAAATACCCTATTATTTTTGTTGAGAACAATTGAATCTTCCACGCGCTTCGAGTCTAGACTAGAACCTTCCTTATCGATATTATAAAAGGAGTGCGTCGGCGCGACGTGAGTCAGTTGAGTGTGAGTCGAGTAATCGAAGCGATACGGTCGGAGAAGGATTTTAGGTGTACTGCGAAGTAGTGATTGTGAAGGTATTGTGCATTTGTTTGTGTCGTGCGCGTGCGATATCCATAATTGTTGTGTCGAGTTCCATAATTGTTACGATTTTGGCATAATGTCACAAAAACGTAAAGTTGATAGTGAGTGCAGAGTTTGTCAGTCTAAATGGGAAATTGCATATTTTTTCATAGAATGGAAAGGTAAACCACTGTGTTTGATTTGCAATCAAACAGTTGCTGTTTGTAAGAAGTTTAACTTGAAGAGACACTATGATACGAATCATAAATCAAAATTCGATTGTTACACTGAAAAAATAAGAATGGACTGAGAGCGAAGATGCCCTGAAATCAAGTTTTATTATTGCATTAGAAATCGTGAAGAGATCAAAACCTTTCACTGATGGTGATTTTATTAAAGACTGTATGTTGAAAGTTGCCGATGTTTCATTTCCATTTCAAAAGTCAATAATTCAAAATATTTCGCTGTTGCTTCAAAAATAAATGATTTATCTCAAAATTTGGTTCTTCAACTGAAGGAGAAAATTAAGGAATTTACAAACTTTTCACTGGCTGTTGACGAGAGCACTGATACTGTTGATACAGCTCAACTTGCTGTTTTTATACGAGGTATTAACAGTAACTTTGAAATAACTGAAGAACTATTAAAGTGTGTTCCATTGACAGGTACTACAACAGCAAATGATATTTATTCTGCAATTGAGCATTTGATAGCAGAATATGAACTTGACTGGAATATACTTAGCAGCACAACTACGGATGGCGCTCCTGCCATGGCTGGCAAACATTCGGGCGTTGTAACTAAATTAAAACAGAAAACATCAGGGAATTTTGTGGGATTTCACTGTATAATTCATCAGGAAGCATTGGGATCCAAACATTTAAAAATGGACCATGTCATGCATCCTATAATTAAAATAGTAAATTTTATAAGGAGCAGAGGACTAAATCATCGACAGTTCAGGCAGTTTTTACAAGATTTGGACGAAAAGTTTTTTGATGTTCCTTACTTCACCGAAGTTCGTTGGCTCAGTCGAGGAGTAGTTTTAGAAAAATTTTTTGCATTACGTGACCCTATTCAAGCTTTCATGTTAGAAAAAGGCAACCCAATTGATTATGACAATGACTGGTGGGTTGATTGTGCCTTTTTGGTAGATATGAATAAACACTTGACTGATCTGAATGTAAAGTTACAGGGTAAAAATCTGATTGTCACTCAAATGTATTCATGTATTCAAGCCTTTGAAACAAAGTTGAGGCTGTGGGAAAATCAGGTAAAAAATCAAACTTTGGATCATTTCCCTCATTTAAAATCATTTGGCACAGTGAACCAAAAAAAATTGGATCAATATTCTCAAGTTCTGCAAAATTTGATCACGGAATTCAACAATCGTTTTGAAGACTTTCACAAAATGAATGAAATGGAATTCCCAATTTTCAACAATCCATTCAATTTTGAAGCTTCACAGGCACCAGTTCATTTGCAAATGGAGTTGATAGATCTTCAATCGGACAGTATTTTGAAAGAAACATTTAAAGAGATTAACGCTCTTACATTTTATACACAATATTTCAAGAGTTTGGATAACTACCCGGAATTAAAAAAGCATGCAGCACGCATTCCCTGCATGTTTGGTAGCACCTATTTATGTGAGCTGATGTTTTCCGTCATGAAAATAAATAAGAACAAACATCGCACAAGACTTTCGAATGAACATCTCCAATCAATTCTTAAAATAACTACAACGAATATGATACCTGACATCAATGAGCTTGTCAAAAACAAGAGAAGTCAGGTATCTGGATCCTCGAGCTCAAAATAATTACCCTCTTTTATAACTTTGATATAATTTTTAACAACAGTATATTATATACTATATAATTAAATAAATAAAATGTTATAATAATTCAGTACATTTTTTTTATTTGAATCTGGCCCGCCTACACATTCTAAATTTAATATATGGCCCTCTGCAAAATTGAGTTTGACACCTCTGCTTTAAACTGTGGACAAATTGAAAAATTTTATAAAATATGCACAAAAAATGGTTAAAGTTGACTAGCTGATGCTAGTCAGCTAGATCAGCAAAACGAAATTCTTACCTGTAAATATAAATTAACATCGTCTATAACACCTGTGGCTTCAGTTTCAATTTTCACTTCTCTCAGATAGTTAATTAAAGCTATGGTGGGATCTTTCGGGAGACCGCACTGTGTCGCCCATGAAAATACTATGTCGGCCAAAATACTTCTGATATCGTTGAATAGATCAGTTACTTGACGTCTGTGTTTTGGTCCTCCTAAAAATGAATTTATATATATATTTATATATATATATATATATATATATATATATATATATATATATATATATATATATATATATATATATATAACACATGGGCTGAAAAGTCCCGGGCCTAACAAAGAAAACACGGTTTTTTTGGTTCAAAATTAGCTTTATTCATCAACGTAATCTCCATCAAGAGCAACGCAATCATTCCAGCGCCGCTCTAACATTTCAATACCACTTTTGTAGAACGATTTATCTTTTGCCTCAAAATAGGCCTCGGTTTCAGCGATAACCTCTTCATTCGTGCGAAATTTCTTACCGGCGAGCATTTTTTTCAGGTCTACGACCAGCCAGTAGTCGCTGGGAGCCAAATCTGGCAAATACGGTGGATGTGGGAGCAATTCGAAGTTCAATTCATGTAGTTTTGCCATTGTTTTGATTGACTTGTGACACGGTGCGTTGTCTTGATGAAACAAAATTTTTTTCTTTGCCATATGCGGTCGTTTCTTTGCAATTTCGGCCTTCAAACGCTCCAATAACGCTATATAATATTCACTGTTGATGGTATTTCCTTTCTCAAGATAGTCGATGAATATTACACCACGCACATCCCCAAAATACCGAGGCCATAACCTTTCCAGCCGATTGTTGTGCTTTCGGGCGCTTTGGACGAGGTTCACCAGTTGCTGTCCACTCAGATGACGATCGTTTTGATTCCGGAGTGAAGTGATGGATCCATGTTTCATCCATTGTCACATATCGACGCAAAAATTCCGGTTTGTTACGTTTAAACATGGCCAAACACTGCTCAGAATCATCAACACGTTCTTGTTTTTGATCAACAGTGAGCAAACGCGGCACCCACTTTGAACAGAGCTTTCTCATAGTCAAATGCTCATGCAATATAAAGCCAACACGTTCTTTTGATATCTTTACGATGTCAGCTAACTCACGCAACTTCACTTTTCGATCATTCAAAACGATTTTATGGATTTTTTTGATGTTTTCTGGTGTTACCGCCTCATTTGGACGTCCACTGCGTTCTGCATCATCGGTGTCTCTACGACCACGTTTGAAGTCAGCAAACCAACGTTTTATTGTTGTTTCTGATGGAGCGGAGTCCCCATAACACTTTTCAAGCCATTGCTTCGCTTGAACGGTATTTTTTTCCCATCAAGAAGCAGTGTAAAATTAAAACACGAAATTGTTTTTGATCCATTGTTTTGAAAATAACAAAAGTAGCGTCACTCTTAGCACAATAACTCACAAACTAATGAATAGAATATCATGAAATTTTAACAGCTGTCTTTTGAAGGTTAGTATTAACTGAAAAAAAGGTGACTGCAATAAAACTAGCGCCATCTATGTGTTAGGCCCGGGACTTTTCAGCCCATGTGTTATATATATATATATATATATATATATATATATATATATATATATATATATATATATATATATATATATATATATATATATATATATATATATATATATATTAGTAATATCAAGTATCGGTACTTTCAAGTATTTAGGATACCCGGTATTTCTTAAAAAAATACCTGTTACATTGTACCAGATACAAAGTACCGATCTCATCACATAGTTGCCAATATACTTACACTAGTTGGTGGCGTTTGGTACTTCGGTTACACTATTGATCATTATTATTGATACTGAATGTACCGAAACCGAACGCCACCAATGAAGATGAGATATATTTCG
Source organism: Pachyrhynchus sulphureomaculatus (assembly GCA_019049505.1). Classification (NCBI taxonomy): domain Eukaryota; kingdom Metazoa; phylum Arthropoda; class Insecta; order Coleoptera; family Curculionidae; genus Pachyrhynchus; species Pachyrhynchus sulphureomaculatus. Next base: position 122,719,299 of record CM032451.1, read on the forward strand.
TGGAGACGAAATATATTTCGTGGAAACGTATAGGTATCTACCGTTACCCGTATGGCATTGGTAGTTTTAGTTTGGTTGGCTGAAGACTCAGTTACCAGCCATCAATGTGGTACCGGGTACATTTATTGTCGACTACCCGGTACTTCGGATCCGGACGAGTAACGGGTACTTTGTATCCGGTAGTTACAATATTAACATCATATATATATATATATATATATATATATATATATATATATATATATATATATATATATATATATATATATATATATATATAAAATGTAGTCGATTTTCCATACCACTTGCGAAGATTCTTGAGCCAGGATTCACGCCTTCGACCTGGACCTCTCTTACCACACAGTTTACCCTGAATTATCAACTGCAACAGTTTGTATTTCTTCACATAATGTGTCACAGATATTCTAGTTTTCTCTTTTTTATTGTTAACAGTAGATCCGTTTCGGTGTTCTTTCTGTGGAGTACTTCTTCATTATGTATCTTGTCGACCCGAGGTATTCGCAATATACGCCGATAGGCCCACATCTCAAATACAGTTATTTGCATACACATATCATTGGTAAGTGTCCATGCCTCCATTCCGTATAAAACCGCAGGAGAAACATAACACTTCGGCAGTCGTTTCTTAACATTTATCTTAAGAGTGCGGTCACATAAAACTTCGCTCAACTTCACGAACCTGCCTGGCTTGTGCGATTCTACTTTTAATTTCCATGTCCTGTCTCCATTTATCATGAAGCAATGTCCCCAGATATTTACAACTGCCGACCTGTTCTATTTGCTCTGTTCTAATTTCAATTTTTGCACGCATATGTCGCTTCTTAGTAATTATCATAAATTTAGTTTTTTTGGTATTCATTTCTAAACCATACTGACCTTGTTTAGAAGTGTTTGTAGATCTTCTGCACTTTCTGTGGGAGGGAGGAAGAGGGGGAGAGGGAGAGAGGGAGATAGAGAGAGAGAGATAAACACTTTTTCTTTTTTTCCCTTTTTTTCTTGAACATGTAACAACTATATATTTTTTAAAATTTTCTCGCGATTAATGTTCATGAAATTAAAGCCTCGTTTTATATCACAGTACATATTTTGGACAAAACGTTTCAAGCAGTCCTTTTGGTCTTCAGTTGTGTATTCTGTTATTTATTTAAAAATAGTGAACACATATAAACTAGAAATGCGCCAGGCAAAAAAACGAGGGGTTGATCCCCTGTAAGATGGACAAATCAAGACCAGAAATCAACACACTCAACATTCTTCGATGCGCTTAAAATGGCTGAAGGCAGATGCCGATGGAGGAACATAGTTCATGATAAGTAGATCACAATCTTCAGCAATGAAGTAACAACAAGATAAAGATATATATATATATATATATATATATATATATATATATATATATATATATACATATATATATATATATATATATATATATATATATATATATATATATATACATATATATATATATATATATATATATATATATATATATATATATATATATATATATATATATACATATACATATATAACACATGGGCTGAAAAGTCCCGGGCCTAACAAAGAAAACACGGTTTTTTTGGTTCAAAATTAGCTTTATTCATCAACGTAATCTCCATCAAGAGCAACGCAATCATTCCAGCGCCGCTCTAACAATGGCCAAACACTGCTTAGAATCATCAACACGTTCTTGTTTTTGATAAACAGTGAGCAAACGCGGCACCTACTTTGAACAGAGCTTTCTCATAGTCAAATGCTCATGCAATATAAAGCCAACACGTTCTTTTGATATCTTTACGATGTCAGCTAACTCACGCAACTTCACTTTTCGATCATTCAAAACGATTTTATGGATTTTTTTGATATTTTCTGGTGTTACCGCCTCATTTGGACGTCCACTGCGTTCTGCATCATCGGTGTCTCTACGACCACGTTTGAAGTCAGCAAACCAACGTTTTATTGTTGTTTCTGATGGAGCGGAGTCCCCATAACACTTTTCAAGCCATTGCTTCGCTTGAACGGTATTTTTTCCCATCAAGAAGCAGTGTAAAATTAAAACACGAAATTGTTTTTGATCCATTGTTTTGAAAAATAACAAAAGTAGCGTCACTCTTAGCACAATAACTCACAAACTAATGAATAGAATATCATGAAATTTTAACAGCTGTCTTTTGAAGGTTAGTATTAACTGAAAAAAAGGTAACTGCAATAAAACTAGCGCCATCTATGTGTTAGGCCCGGGACTTTTCAGCCCATGTGTTACGTACTTTTTTTTTTAAAACATACATATGTTCTCTGGCCAGGTTATAGGCTATATTTTATTACGATAGGTAGCATAAGGAATGAGCAGTGACGTAAAATAGTGAATGATGTCGGAAAAAAGTTTGCCACTAGCGCGTTGCCTTGCAATACACCGCCTAAACCATTAAATATGGAACAATATTATGTAGCAGAGAATATCTATAATCTATAATATATATAAAATGCAATGTCTCTCTGTCTGTCTGTCCATTAGTGCGTTTATCACGCGAAAACCAGTTATCCGATTTATGTGTCTTTTTTTTAAATTCATACATATATTCTTTGGCCAGGTTACATAATAATAATAATAATCTATATCTATAATATGTATAAAATGCAACGTCTCTCTGTCTGTCTGTCTGTCCATTAGTGCGCTTATCCCTCGAGATCCACTTATTCGATTTACGTGATTTTTTAAATTCATACATATGTTCTCTGACCAGGTTATAGATATATACTTTATTACATCTATAGTATAATATATATAAAACGTAACGTATATCTGTCTGTTTGTCCGTTTGTGCGCTTATCACTGGAGAACCACTTATCCGATTTACGTGCTTCTTTTTTAAACATGCTAAACCATTAAATATGGAACAATATCATGTAGCAAAGAATATCTATAATATATATAAAATGCAACGTCTCTCTGTCTGTCTGTCTGTCCGTTAGTGCGCTTATCACTGGAGAACCACTTATCCGATTTACGTGCTTTTTTGTTAAACATACATATGTTCTCTGGCCAGGTTATAGGATATATTTTATTACGTAAGGTAACATAAGGAATAAGCAGTGACGATAATAGTGAATCAAGTCGGAGAAGAAAAGTTTGCCGCTAGCGCGTTCTCTTGCAATACACTGCCTAAAGCATTAAATATGGAACAATATCATGTAGCAAAGAATATAATATATATAAAATGCAACGTCTTTCTGTCTGTCTGTCTGTCCGTTAGTGTGCTTATCACTTGAGAACCACTTATCCGATTTACGTGTTTTTATAAATTTAAACATATGTTCTATATAATTCGATATAAGCCTAGATAATGGGGGATAAGGAGAAATAATGGGACATCGAGATAAGGCTCGATAATGGGAGATAAGGTGAGATAATGGGAGATAAATATAAATAATGGGAGATAAGGAGAAATAATGGGAGATAAGTAAAGATAAGTCTAGATAATGGGAGTTATGGTGAGATAATGGGAGATAAGGAGAAATAATGGGAGATAAGAAGAAATATTGAGAGATAAGTCGAGATAAGCCTAGGTAATGGGAGATAAGGTGAGATTATGGGAGATAAGGAGAAATAATGGGAGATAAGGAGAAATAATGGGAGATAAGGAGAAATAATGGGAGATGAGCAGAGTTAAGCCTAGATAATCGAAATTATGTAGAGATAATGGGAGATAAGGAGAAATATTGAGAGATAAGGGGAAATAATGGGAGATATTTCATTACGTTGGGTAAATTAAGGAATAAGCAGTGACGATAGTGGTGAATCAAGTATACGCGAGCGGAGCCGCGGGCCCGGCTAGTATATATATATATATATATATATATATATATATATATATATATATATATATATATATATATATATATATATATATATATATACATATATATATATATATATATATATATATATATATATATATATATATATATTTACATGTATATATTTTGGAGAATGAAATTTATTAAGCTGGTTTTAAAATAGTGAACAAAAAGAGAATATTACTCACCTAAAGCCAGATTTTGCTGTAACTTTTCAATCTCTCTGCTTAAGTCCAAAGACCTAAGTAGTTCAAATATCCTATTAAAAATGCCCCCTTCCATTAATTGATCTGTGTAATCGGTGATAAACCTTCCCAATTCAGGTTTGGCATTAACACTCCACTGGATACCACTTCTAGCCTAATAAATAAATGTGTTATGAGCATTGGTAGCGATAATGAACAAATTTTAAGCACATTTATACACAAGAGTAGGTTTTTAAAGTTACTTCCCTATTATAAAAATAACTATGGTATGCAAAAAATTTGACAATTTCATGTGTTGCTTGAGCATTACTTTTTAATGGGAAAAAAATACCCGCTAGAATCTAAGAATCGCTTGAGAAGTGTTATGACATACACAACTCGATAAAATCAACGGTGAAATTGGAACAATCGGGGTGTAAATTGCTTCCTCATCCACCGTATCCACCAAATTTGAAAAGATGGCTCCAGGGACAGGGAACAGGGACAGGGAACAAAGAAATGAAATGGGAATCTGAGGCTTTTTAAAGAGCTTGACAAATCGTACTCGAAATCCGCATCATGAGCTGCTGCAGCCTGACTAAATGACTGATTCTGTAGTCTATGATCAGCAATTGATAAGATGAAAACGAGCGATTAAAAAAAAATCGACCAGAACTAATTAACAGAAAGGGTGTCATCTTTCACCATGACAATGCCAGATCACAAACGTCTCACCTAATAGCCCAGAATTTGAAAAGAGGCCAGTAAAAACTATTTTTCACATTTTTTTGCCCAGAAACCTCAAAAGTTCTCTGGGTTCTCAAGGGATTATGATGTTGTCGAAAAAATAGCCTAGGTCATCGAACAAAGTAGCACATATTTGGTTTAATAACTCTCACTTAATAGTGTTTTGAAAGTGTCTTAAAAAATTATTAATTAACAAATCATATTATGATCTGGGTGAGTTTTATGCTGATTCGCTCATATGACCCCCCCTTTCTCTGTTGTTGGCTTTTGTGCTGTGTTGGTTTGTATGCTCCTTTTTTCCTTGCTAATGACAACTACCTATTATTGTTTTAGTTTTATATACTAGTGTTAATTTTACTTTGACTGGAACTAGTTCTATGTTAATAACTAGGTATCTTGCCGTTTGTTTACTGTATATTTAACGTTGTGTGTTCTACATTTTGGCTTAATATATATTTTTGATTTGATTAAAATTCTTTTAAAATATAATAAACAAATGTGTCAATTTTGACTCTGAAAGGCTCAATACTTTTTTTGACAACCTTTTATGTTGTTCCTACATTTCAGGTTCAATCAAAAAGTGTGAGGAACAATGATCCTTGATCAAGTTGTAATCTGACCGCTGATAAATAAACATTTTGTTAATGCAAAAAAGGAAGTGAAATAATTTGTCCACCTAATACTTTACCAATTTAGTAAAAATATGCAAAAATGAAGCACATATAAAAACAATTAATGCATACCTGAATTAAATATAACAGAGTGGTTGTTATTGCTTTTCTTCCATCATAATACAATAACACTGCGACCAAACCTCTTGGTAATCCTGCAAAAAAATGCTTATCTTATGCATCTAGAGGGTGTATACATAAATTGTATGCGCTCTCTAGGCATACTAGATCTACATCGTCCTTTTTCAAACCTTATCATAAGACAACCTATGGAGCTAATACGTTCATGACAAGATCTATGGGCATTGCAAATAAATGCTCATCACTGGACATGTTCTCCAGCTCCTTGTCTCTTTTTAAGAGGCAGATCGGGGTTCTTTTCTGAATTTCTTAGTTTTAGCCTTTAGTTGTAAGTGTCATTTATAGATGAAAACTTTTGTATTTTGTCTTTATGAGTTGAAGAAGACAGTATAACTGATATAAACATTTTACAATGCGCCATGTTAAAGTACTTTAGCAACCCAATTCAATTATAATCTAGCTGTTGCCCAAATACATATTCCAAAGAAAAGCCAGAAAATATTTCAAATATCCAAAATTGCTGCAATGTAAATTCACCTACATCAAAAACTATAATTGTGTAATTTTGTGAAATGGTATACAATCTTGGGTTTTCCCAATTAACCAATTTAAACATGCTCTTTTAGGCAATAATAGAAGTACCTTTGATTACTGAAATAATTTTATTTATCTACATTTCAATCTCTTCTTATTAAGTGAACAGTATTTGTAAACCTCTACTTCAATTTTAGTACTTTAATTTATGCCTGCTATATTTTAAAACATGTATAATATACTTACCAGGATAATATGGCATCTGTATCTGAGCAGTACACAGCAAATCTAAGGCTACAAACTCGTTAATATCAAACATATCAGATAAAATTATTGTTTCTTGATATAATTCTCTCGACAATACTTGATGTCCGATACCTTTAATGTTGATACCTTCGACCATGCTCTTTTTAAGTTCTTCCCGATTTTTGGGATTTTTAGGCTAAAATTAAGAAGCAATAATGAAACACATATAATTCAAAACAATTAGGAAGTCAGTGTTTACCAGTATTAAACTTTTTGGCGCGGCATTATGAGTTACAAAGTTTGAGGTTACAAGTATGCAAAAAAGAACTCGAAATATGTTTTGACTAAAGTTTTTTTGCCACAATACTCACCGGGTTGTGTAATAAACCGAAAAAAACACTGCTTATGCCTTCTTAAAACATTTTCGAAGTCGGCAGAAGGCAAGGCCGACCCGGGCCCCTGATTTAAATATTTCCATACGATCCCCTTAAGCTCTTTATAAGAATTCCATAAGTCTTCTGCAGAGTTTAGAGCCATTTTATATTAATTTTCCTTTTCAACACATCAAATATAAGCTTTTTATAAGTAGAATATCAAAAATTCTCCAAAGGCACAACCACAACTACGATGACAGCTATCAAAATATTTAAAGTGTAGATGTCGTTGTTAATACAACTGTCGTTTTAAACATCCTAATCCTGAGATATAAAAAAACAGTAATGACGTCACAACTTATTTAGGCTATTACGAGTATGTAATATCTATTAACTGATAGATGACGCCACATTCGTATTGTTATTGTAATTAGTGACGTTCCTTCAAGTTATTTAAAAAAATAGGAAAAGTTCTGTTAACCTTTCTTTTTAAATACAAAATGAGTTAAAACAGCAAACTGGTTCATAATTTATGAATAGACGAATAATCTTGATAGGATGGACAGTTTTCTAGCCTTTCTTAAGTCCTCGAAAGCATTTCTGGTAAATATAGCCGGTTAATAATTATTTTATGATACAATGTAGAGGTTAATTTTTATCAAAAATGATTATTTTTTAGAAAACTATCGCTTTAGAATCAAAACTTATACACATCACATTAGGTAATGAATCATGTGATTTAGATTCATCAGTGTCCTCTGTAATTTTGGGATATTTTCTGTCACAACGAGACTGTAAGGTCAGGGTTATTCCTGTTTTAAATGTATCACGAGAGAATTTTCAACTTCGCACTGAAAACTGTTTTGTACTTAAAGAAGCGGGAATTTCACTAGAGAACTTAGTTTTTCGGTAAGTGAATAAGTATATTGGTTTAATAAAAGATCACACTTTGGTACTCATCAATTTTACAGTTATTCTTTTATATATTTTTAGTGATGAAATAAATTTTACAAAGTTAATATCAGAAAATACAGTAACAGTATCGCTGGTTGATCACCACATTGTATCTAAAAATGATGAAATTTTGTCAAATTGTGTTACACAAATTTTTGACCATCGGCCTGTTGACTCAAGCTATACATGGAAACCAGAAAAAGTGAAAATAGTAATAGAGCCTGTTGGCTCATGTTGCACACTTATTACAGATGAAATATTGAAGAACGATGATGGTGTTTTAGATAAGGCTTTGGCCTATTTACTTTATCGTGAGTATGTATGTTGAATCTCCTTTTTTTTGAAAGTTTTAGGATTTTACTACCCTTTTATGCTTCTTAAAGTGTATAATTTTGGAATGGGTTAGGTGCAACTCTTCCTATCATTGAAGGTTCTTTATTAGTTTGAGCATACACTAGTTTTGGTCCAACTGTTCTTTGTCTATGCTTTACTATCATCTTCCAGACACCACAATTTTGTCCAGTGGCCCTGTAGGGCTTAATTCTGTAAGCATAGTTTTTGAATTACTTTTTCCTTAGTGCTTTCAAGACAGTGACAAACTTATGATCTATAAGAGAAGCAACAGAGTCAAAAGATCTTTATTCCTATTTATTTTATAGATTTGCAGCGCTGGTTATCTTTTGACAATCTCTTTTATCCAGTGGAGGTCTATGTTCAAAGTAAAAATGATCCACTAGACAATTCAAATGTCATAACTAGAGACCGGATAAAAATCTTGAAATATGCATGCAAATATGCAGCTAAAATCCAAATAAGGTCATCTTTAAGTTCATTACATATTTCTTCCAGAACATGTTGGTATGTAATTTTTACGCAGTGTTGATTCATCTGGTATTTTTTGATTCAAGCAATATTTTCGCAGAAAATCTTTGAATGTAGGATTTGTAAGTTTGTGGAGAGGAATATTACTTGCAAGCAATGCTTCACATAAATCCATGCTAAAGTGGTTTTTTTTGTTTGCCTATAGAAGTGGAATCACTGCTACTTGCTGCTGTTATAAGTTGTTGTCATGGACCTTTTTTTTTGCAATCCTGCGATATGAAGACTTGTCTTGACATGCTGATCAATTTGAAACTTTTTTATGCACGAAACATTTTTCTCGCAAACTCGACAATATAAAACATTTCCGTCGTATGTAAATGTTCCAGGATAATCAGCTACACACAAAGAGACACTTTTTTTGCGGGTGGCATGGTACACGTTAAACTTTAACACAACACGTTAAAAATGGCAAAAAGACTACACTGATGCAAGCGCGTCAACAATAATGTTAAAACTGATATCTTGTTTTAAAATAAAATTTCGTCTTCGAGAAAATTGTTTATTTAATCCACGTTCAAACAAATATTCTCAGAAACTAACTACTTATCACTTAATATCCCGACCAAGAAACAAAGGAATAAAATACCGTCGTAATTTTGGGTATTCCCTTGACCCTATAACCTAATTGATGTTTAGACTTTTGCAGGTAATGTTCCGGCGATAAGATCGGTTCCATACGGCGACATTAACAATACCCTGAGCAATTCAATTGCCTAGTAATACCGAAAAATGTAAATATAGGGAAAATATGCTATATTACTAGATTTTGGGTAAAATATGCAATAATCAGTGAGAATAGTCCAATTATGCAAATGCATATGAAAATATGCAAATGTATATAATCCGGTCTCTAGTCATAACTCTGTATAGATAATGAATAGCGGGTATCCAAAGGTGCTTCAGAATCATTTGTCCAAGCGATACTTAATATTTTTTTCTTTTGCCGTCCATCTGCTCTGGGTATCTTACAGGACATTAAACAGACTAGAGAGCACAAATTTGTCAAATAGACATAGTTTTTTTGAATTTGGTATGTATATACCTAATACAAATACCACAATTTTGGATTAATATTGGATACCCTCTGGTCGAATGAATTACCTTCATATTATTTTACTGCACAGAGTGATTGATTATAAATAATCTCTCTGAACTTGTTTATTTGAAGAATTACGCAGACATGTTAAATAGAGAAGTTATAGTGTGTTTAAAGATGTTTTTTCACCAATTTTAAAACATGTACAATAATATAACACAAACTTGACATTTTTTAAGTGAAACACTCTGTATATTATTTTTCAGTTTTATAGGACTCTTAATTCTGGAAACGCCAGTGTTTATGGTGTTATATGCAAAATAAAGAAGAAAAAAACGCATTTTCCGACTTTGCAAAAGTTGACTAGTAAAACAAACTAACATCTGTATTTTTGCCTAACTACGGAACATATAGCCATTGCTACAGAAAGACAGACACCTGAAACACAATGTCACAGTTAAACGAAGCCGGCTGGTTACCGGTGGATCGTTAATACACGCCTTGTCGAATTTCATAGAGATGTCGCGCGTATTTTTTGCTATTATTACTGCGTAAAAATACAACTACTTGTGTGCCACCTCTGAGAAACCTGAAGAGGCACATTTTAACGATCTGGCGGTAGCCAGCCGGCTTCGTTTTTGCGATGACGTTCTGTTTCGCCCTTTTCTCTTTCTGTAGCAATAACTATATTTTCTGTGCCCTAAGTCTTTACAAATTAGCGAGTTAGAAGGGTGGTTGGTTGATTCCTTTTTAATCAATACTCTCTGTGTACTGGTGATACGCTCTACTTTAGTATTATATATATGACAACAGCCGACGTTAGCGAGTTTTAAACTTATATTTTCCTTCTAGAAACCATAATTTATGACACTATCGCCCTAAAACCTGAAAACGGCAAAGCCAAACCTCTCGACATCGAAATAGGAACAAGACTAGAAGAAAAATTCAACTTTAGCGAGGACCGCCAGGTTTTGTTTGACAGGCTGTGGGATGCGCACAACGACGTGTCTCATTTAACCGCCCAACAGCTACTTTATAAAGATTTAAAAGTTGTAGATGGCGTGTATGTTCCGGGTTTACCTATGTTGGTCGAGGAATTTTTAACTAAAGAGGGCGCATATGAAGCTGTCGTTCAGTTTGCCCACGACCATAAGGTTAGTTTTAGAGTAACTTCAAGTCATATCTTTTTGTAAAAGAAATTAAGATGTCAAAGCTGTGTTTTTCTGGACTAGAGGGGGATGTCAAAACGTGTAGATGAAATTTTTGCTTAAAATCCAGAAAAATCCGGGTTGATATATGTGGTACAGATATCTTTGGATAGATGAGAAATCATGATACTTGGTTTATGGGCATCTATAAGTTCATAAGGCCAAAAACTACTTTATCTAATATAATATAGTGTAGTAAATTGGCTAACATGAAAATATATACATAATTAAACCGACTTCAAAAAATTAAGTGATAAAAAGTACAAAATAATTTCTTCTTTTAAGCTTAAAATATGAATACCATCCTGCTTATAAAAGGAAGCATAATAAGCATCACTGCTCAAATGCTCTGATTTATTTCCAATCATTTTTCTGAAGAATAAAAATCGTAAAAACTGCAACTGTAAGGCCGCATTTAAGAGCACTAAACCATCGACCAAATGTCATGAAAATTTTAGACGAATCTTCTGAAATTTGACACTAACTGAAAATCATATGGGTTTTTTGTTTGTGCTGCCATCTCTCGGAAAGTCTCGGGACTGTTTACCCCCATATATTAACAGCTGAAGGAGTTACTTTTAATCTTCGTGACTGCCGTTGTTGTCCGACAGTGGTGGACGAATAGTTTGTTCATTTTTGGCTATGGTTTCAGGCGCAGTTGCAGTCGAAGTTATTCTGGAACGCTCGTCGTCTTTGGTTGACGTTCGGCCGGCCTTAAATGGCGAAAATCACTCAAGAATTTGCGTTTTAGTGCTGCCATCTTTTGGAAAGTCTCAGGACTTTTCATCCCATGTAATACATCATTTATTTTTTTCAGTTTTAGCCGATCTGGTATATCCAGGTCTACAATGTTATTCTTTTTCCTAAATCGTAAATACTGTAATGTCCGCCACAGTCATGTACGAGGCATATTCGAAAAGTAAAGGCCGTCTGATCATAAAAAAAATATATTTGTTAGAAAAAGTTTTCATTGACCGTTTTAGTTTCCTACAAACTTACTTCACTTTTCCATATAATCGCCGTTCACTTCTAAGCACTTTTCGTAATGCTACACCAGTTACTTTAATCCCTCTGTATAGAGCCTGACAATTGAACTAATTGACCACGGCGGTCTCGAGTTGGTCGTCGTCTTTAAACCGTTGTCTACTAAGCCACTGTTTCAAGTGAAATCGTCAATCAGATCGCAGTTTTTGGGCCACTTCCTGAACGATTTCATCGGTCTAGATACTGAGCCTACCATTCCGCTCTTCATAATGCACATTTATGCGGCCATTTTTGAAGTCTCGACACCTCTCCTTCATTCGTTACTGTAGGTCCACAAATTAGACGAAACTCCCGATATAAATTTAAGCACCCAAAAATCGAATCACAGCACCCTCTTCGCAACTGGCGGGCGCAATGATTTTCGCGGACATTGTTGTCCGCGTTCATCGACAAGTCAACCACTACCGATCAGAACAATAACTTCAGTGGCTTCGGAAACAGTCAATAGATGGCGCTGCATTCGTACAACTTTGTTCGGCCCCGCCAATATTTAAATACAAGCAAACGGCCCTTATTTTTCGAATACGCCTCGTATTGAGCTAAAAAAATATCCATTTTAGGTAAGCTGTATTCTGCTTGTGGGCCTCAATGCCTCCGCGGGCTCGGTGAGAAGAGACGTAGCAATATTTTCAAAAACTGCAGATGACAAGTTGAAAACATCACTCCTAAACGTGTTTCATACGAGCACAGAATACGACTTTCAATTTGAGAAACGGACAAATCAGTTTAGTGATTCCATAGAGTTGCTGCACGTGCACAATACGAAATTGTCCAGGAAGCAGCTGGTACCTTTGGTGAAGAAAGCCTGGAAGCAATCAAATACCAAAATATAGAAAATATACTTGAAATAAAACTATTTGAATTAACATTTATTTGTCGTCTCTAATTCTTCGTATTGCTAATATACCATCAACAGTTCTTCGGCAACAGTCACAATAAGATCACTTGTGTTAGATCGTCGCAATCGCAATCCTAGCCTAAATAATATGATGATATGGAGCGGGTGTCGGAACGCTCATCAACGGCGAATTGATGTCGATGTCCATTTCCGAAGGTATGGTCGTTTCCTCTTGGGAATGTATTTTTTCCTGTAAGAGTTTGTAAAGATTATGGACTTTCTCGCTGTGCTGGTGGGTCGGTTGCACGGTTTTCAGGAGCGAGTGAAGTCTGCTCGCCGGAAGTTTGTGGTGGACGTACCTGCGAGTAGAACAAAGACTTTTGAATTTGTATGTGTGTGTTCTGTTAATTTAGATTTTGTCAAATCCCGTTTTTTTTTTTAAATTTCTTGTACAACCTGTATAATTTTTAGATAGTTGTCACCATCACACCAAACGTTTGTGCTTGAAGCACGTTTTGCTAACCGTGTTAGCATCATCAGGAGCGATAATTGACTAAGGTAAAAAACTGGACTAATTACAGTAAGATTATGATAATTTAACGAATTATTAACGTTGGTTTAGTTTCGGTTCAGTAAACAGCATAGAGGACTGTAAGGAATAGGCGTTAAAGCAGTTAAAAAGCAGGAAACCTCCAGGAGGGGACTACTACATGAGGTGAAAAAATCTCGGGACTGTTGGACTCAAGCGTGCAGTGGTGGATCAATGTCTCGTCCATTGTTATGAATAAAGGCAAAAACTCCTTTGGATTACGCTGAAACAGTGCCAAATAGCGTTCTGCGCGGTACCCATCGGGCACATAACTCTTTTACATACAAATATTGATGCAAAATATACCTCACACATTCTGTTTATATTTTCACGATGGCAGCTATCTCTCTCACTTTCATTTTGCGGTCATTCAGAACAATATGCTGGAATTTTTGTGTTTTTTGGAATGACTACCTCATTTGGACGTCCGGGGCGTGGTGCAATCACAGTTGCTTGTACGACCGAATTTAAGTTCAAATATAGTTGGAAGATAACACTTCTCAAGCCATTCTTGGGTTCTGGCGGTATTTTTTCCCATCGAATCAACAAACGAAATTGTTTTTGTTCCATCGTTTTGAAAAATCATCATTCAAACAGCGCACATAGGGGTATTTGAACGATCTACGCGGCCAAAATTATTTTTCGGTTCTATTGTATGCTAAATTATATTACCAAGTTAAATTAATCAGTTACTTTGCATAAAATTACTTAATTTGTAATAAAAAATAAAAAAAAACGAAACTTAATTTTACAAAAAAAAAATATTTTAAATGAAAACATTTATTTACAAAATAAATGTAAAATTTAAACTCATAACACCCCTCTTTTGCGTCGAGGGTTAAAAACACACTATAAACAATCATATTTTGTCGTCCACAAACGTATTTTCATCTTCACTTCCACAAGAACACAGTGTGTTTGGCTCTGCAGGCAGGAGCATTTCTAGCATCTCTGGTAGGAATGAATGTGACTTTATCCTCTTTATTCGCCTCATACTGCTCAACAAAGGATCGGAACTTAAAAGTAAACGATTAAAATTGTCCCTGTTGCAGCTTTCTCGTGAAAACTTTCGGGCAAAATCTTGTCGGTAAGACCGAAAGTGCTTGTTCCTTGCCTCTGCGGCTTCTTCAGACAGCTGCCCAATTGGTAACAAAGCATTTTTTGTTATCTCTGCGCCATGAACAAGTATCTTGTGCATCGTGGGTGTCATGGGATGCCACGGGTAGAGGTCCACATATAGACGAACAGTTTCTGATGCATACTTGTCATTTTTTTCTGGGTCGACTTTATATCCGCTTGAGATTGTCTCCAAAATGACTTTTAATCTATATAACAGGTCATAGCTAAGGCCCGTTATGTCTGCTGCCAATTTCGGGTCTTCAAAAAATCTTCGACTGATGTTCCCATCATTGGTGTTTCCAAAATTTGCCTTTGGCATATCGACCGATAACCCGGTTTCATTGCGAAACCGGATCTGGATTTCAAGTTTCCTCTCTTTCTCGAGTTCCTTTTCAGCCTCTGTTTTTCTTTCTCTATATTTTTTTACTGGCAGTTTATAAGCCAGATGTAGGACACTCTCAAATAATCTTATCCTCGCATGTAATACTGAGAGACCGAATTGTACTGCCTCGGGACTAACTTCTTTTGTTATATCCAATCGGTTAAAATCCTTTGATTGTTGCACCACAAATATAGCACCGGCTTGTTGCTGTGGTTCCAGTGGCGGCATTACTTTTCCATCCACCATTGTCATGATAAATTTGTGGGCCAGTTATCTTGCACGCTTCTGGTGGCGAGTAACACTTTTTTTTTCCTTTTGCAGGAGGCTATAACACGGAAAAAATATGTTTGTTCGTCCTTCTTATGATTTCATACTGTTCTCTTGTTAGATCTGCGTCTATGTACATTTGGATTGCTTCCTTGACAGTCAAAGGGCCACTTTTATTTTTTGATTGATTTTGTGCGATAATACACCTTTTTATATTTCGTTGCCGAGTTGGTGTAGTGATGATTTCTTTGAGTACATTTGAAGCATCTCGCTTTCCCATTTTTCTCAACTCAACTTGCGCGGCATGCACTATCACCTCCTCTTCAAAGGTAGAACGAAGCTCCTCCGTCTTTCTTCTTTTACGCTCAATAGTTCAAAAGGTTTGCTTGGTCGACCAGATCGATTTTGCAGACTGTCAACCACTGAAATTTCAAAGGTTCCTTCTAACCATGAACTATTGTATTGAACAAATATGTCTTCCTTATTATGGGCTTTGATCCATCTACGTTTAACTTCAGATTTAAAATGAGAAAAAATCCTTTTTAAGGTTTGTATTTGCTCTCGTGTAACACATGGGCTGAAAAGTCCCGGGCCTAACACATAGATGGCGCTAGTTTTATTGCAGTCACCTTTTTTTCAGTTAATACTAACCTTCAAAAGACAGCTGTTAAAATTTCATGATATTCTATTCATTAGTTTGTGAGTTATTGTGCTAAGAGTGACGCTACTTTTGTTATTTTCAAAACAATGGATCAAAAACAATTTCGTGTTTTAATTTTACACTGCTTCTTGATGGGAAAAAAATACCGTTCAAGCGAAGCAATGGCTTGAAAAGTGTTATGGGGACTCCGCTCCATTAGAAACAACAATAAAACGTTGGTTTGCTGACTTCAAACGTGGTCGTAGAGACACCGATAATGCAGAACGCAGTGGACGTCCAAATGAGGCGGTAACACCAGAAAACATCAAAAAAATCCATAAAATCGTTTTGAATGATCGAAAAGTGAAGTTGCGTGAGTTAGCTGACATCGTAAAGATATCAAAAGAACGTGTTGGCTTTATATTGCATGAGCATTTGACTATGAGAAAGCTCTGTTCAAAGTGGGTGCCGCGTTTTGCTCACTGTTGATCAAAAACAAGAACGTGTTGATGATTCTGAGCAGTGTTTGGCCATGTTTAAACGTAACAAACCGGAATTTTTGCGTCGATATGTGACAATGGATGAAACATGGATCCATCACTTCACTCCGGAATCAAAACGATCGTCATCTGAATGGACAGCAACTGGTGAACCTCGTCCAAAGCGCCCGAAAGCACAACAATCGGCTGGAAAGGTTATGGCCTCGGTATTTTTTGGGATGTGCGTGGTGTAATATTCATCGACTATCTTGAGAAAGGAAATACCATCAACAGTGAATATTATATAGCGTTATTGGAGCGTTTGAAGGCCGAAATTGCAAAGAAACGACCGCATATGGCAAAGAAAAAAATTTTGTTTCATCAAGACAACGCACCGTGTCACAAGTCAATCAAAACAATGGCAAAACTACATGAATTGAACTTCGAATTGCTCCCACATCCACCGTATTCGCCAGATTTGGCTCCCAGCGACTACTGACTGTTCGCAGATCTGAAAAAAATGTTCGCCGGTAAGAAATTTCGCACGAATGAAGAGGTTATCGCTGAAACTGAGGCCTATTTTGAGGCAAAAGATAAATCGTTCTACAAAAGTGGTATTGAAATGTTAGAGCGGCGCTGGAATGATTGCGTTGCTCTTGATGGAGATTACGTTGATGAATAAAGCTAATTTTGAACCAAAAAAAAACGTGTTTTCTTTGTTAGGCCCGGGACTTTTCAGCCCATGTGTTATATCCTTCAGTTGACAAAAGTTGTTCTTTCAAGCAATTTAGTTTGTCTTCCAAATAAGGTAAATTTTCTTTCATCATGCGGTCAAACAAGTATTTCCGGGTCATAACCTTCATTTCCGACGTACCAAGTGAACCTACAACAAAGAATCGTTAAATTAAAATTGATAAAATCAAAATCTATTTTTTCTCACAATTTTGACCATAATTTTTAAAGTCCTAAAATGTATCTTATCCGGACTTATCCGGGGCCAGTTTTTTGATTTATTATTTACTGAAACTATCAACTTTAGAATATTATCAAAATTATAACCGAATCTAACAGGGAAGTATGAAAACGACAATAAAACATATTGTTTTTTACAAAATAATACTCGTGGAAAAGACCTTTCTTTACCGTCCCTTACGTTGACTCATAAATAAGTAAATGATAAAAGTTTTTATGAAATAACATAGTTACATACCTGTACTTTGAGGATCCATCACTTTTTCCACCACTTTAAAACTTATAGACATAAAATCCACTTTCACAATTGTGATTTTTAAGAGCGCCGAGAACTGATAACGTACATGAGGTAACAGGATCGAATTCCAACTGACATAAAACAGGTAAGACTGCACGCGTGGGGTTGGAAGCGGTTGTCTTTTGTTCTCGGAAGGGTCCTCAGTCTCTGGTAATCGGTTACCTGGCAATATTTTGTGTTTTGATTTTTTGACTTTTGGCCGAGTAGATCGTTCAAATACCTGTATGTGCAGCGATAACTCGCAAAGTAATAGACTAAACGTCATGAAAATTTTACACGAATCTTCAGAGAGTTGACACTCACTGAAAATCATATGGTTTTTTATTTGTACTGCCATCTCTTGGGAAAGTCATCAGACAACTAAGAAATATCTTAAAAACTCCAAACGAAAAATTAACTAACATAAAAAACAGAAATATATACGAAATAACGAGCGTAGGAAGTTTAGAAATCTGGAAGGTGAATTCAAACAAGATTTAAAAAATAAGACCAGTTTTTACCGGTTCAGTTAATCATGGCGCCTGATGATGCTAACATGTTTAGCGAAACGTGCGTCGAGTGTAAAAGATAAAGTTTTTGGTGTAGTGATAACAACTATTGAGTTGTGTCATTATGCCAAAAATTCCAAAATCGCTACGTAGCAATAACTTTTAATGAATTCAGAAATCTGTATAAAGTAATTGCGGAAAAAATGTTATTTCACCCAACAGTAAAACGCTTAAACTTGCTCGTACCATAATAATTTTAAAAGATGCCTCGTAACATTATCTCTGTGCAGTCCTGTGGAGAAAAACTCGTCGAAAAGGGCCGTACAGAAGTCTTCGGCTTGGAATTCGTCGGGATTATTTATTAATAAGCCCACCTGAAAATATAAAAAACCACTCTTACTTAAAAAATTATAAAAAAAGTGTTTTTCTGTTCTTGTTACAGGTACAGGCGGTGTTGTTCATGTGTGACCGCTGCTTCGTTCAAATCCGTTCGTAGTTTACTCACGGGTCATACGTGAGGCAATCCAAGATCCCGAACTAACGCTATCAAATCTAAAGTAGTTACTTTTCGACTTCGCGACGTCCATCTTCTTCAAAGTAATACTTCCGCACCCAAATGCACATGTTTCACCGTTTTTTTGTCGCTGCCTTCGGTGTCGTTTGCGATTCCGATTGTTTCATTTCTATCGCCTCGATAGCGGAAACCTTTTAACTTCATCTTCACATTAAGGAACAGCCCGAAGTGATAGCGTACCAAATCAGGCGAATAAAGGAGGTAAGGAATGACAGTCTTGGAATTCTTCGCCAAAAACTGTTGCGTATGGAACGAACTATGCATTGTCGTGTTGCAGGAGGAAACTTCTCGCTCTACAGCTTTGACCGTGTTCTAACTAACAGGAAGTTCGTCAGCGATGCTTAGAATTGTTGGACGACGATCTTCACGAATAGTTTATAGAACTTTGCCGATGATTTCAGGCGAGGTTTCAGTCGAAAGTCTTTCGGAACGTTTGTCATCTTCCACTGAAGTTCTGCCAGCCTTGAACCGTGAAACTCACGTTAAAATTTCATACGGCTCAGGGCTTCGTTCCTAAACGACAAGAAAAGTAAAAACGCGAAGACACGAAACTTTTGGATAGGACAAAGTATTGACAAGCTTAGCTCTTTCATAGCATCTCGCACACATTGTTGGTCCAATCGCCATTTTGTCAAGAATTCTTAAGAAATTTAAACCTAAAACAGAACAACTACTTACGAAAGAATGCAGGAACGGATCCTCAAACGCCCTGTCGTCCTTACAATTGGCCAGAACCGTTAAAATTCTCAACAGTCCCACTCTGTCTTTAAACCTAGCGACGTGCAGCGTATAATACATAGCTAAAATGCTGGCGACACTGCTATCTTGTATGTACGCTTCGACAGCGTCCGGTAGGGGGCCTGCATGTTCTATTACCGTAATGGCGGCTTCCCGTTCGTCTGGGGGTAGTTTCCCTGATAATTGTCGAACCTGCAAGATAATGATGTTAGCTCGGTAGACTGGGGAAAGTACCAGAAAATTAAAAAAAAAAATTATATTTGGTAGACCTTGAAAACAATCAATATTGTTGAAATAGATCAAGTACTAAAGTGAAAGTACTTCCCGCACAGCACACAATTCTAAAAATAAATGCTGAGTTTGACAGACTCTGAACTCCGAAAAAAAGAACTTACCTGATCGTCCACCATGAGACTCATCAACGCTGGCAGAAACTTCGTCACAACTTGACTATCCAACTTGGGCTCTTTAAAATCTTGAGAATCTATCATTACCCAGGCGCTGAGTCCGAGTGCTAGCATTCGAAGAAGAAGTATTAATATTGTATTATCCTAAAAAAGATTAAAAAAATAGTTGGGTGTTTGCCAAAAATTCTCTATTCAGTCGTAAGGTTCTTGAGAACATTCTAGACCTGTGTTTTTTCTCAAGCCACATAATCCTTTTTGATGTAACAACGGAACTCGTTATTAACCCAAATCTAGGTAAATTGTACAGGGTTTCAATCAACAGGAATGAATTAGTTTATTTAATTAAACTGCCAGTATTTCCAATTTAAAATAATTTGCATATATTTTTAGACACGGCGATTCATAGATTCAGTTTTTTTCCTGTGTACGTTAAATAATATTCGAAAATTGTATTGGAAATTGGTCACTCTGACAGGGTTACCTTCTTTATTGACTGTTATCATCTCCAAGTTCCTCGCTACACCGCCTGTTGTCGGCTAGGGATGAGAATTTTTCAATGTATCGATAGTTATTTGGAAATCTACCCCGCCACAGTAATCAATTTTTGAATGATAATTATCGATAATTATTATTCAAAAATTGATTTTTTCAAAGTATATCCGCCGCGATAAACGATTTTTGAATCATAATTATCTATAAAAATGAGAACTAAGAATTCCTTTGGCTGGGACGGTGTCTCTCTGAGGGTCCTCCTGGCAATGCCGCAGAGAGCCGTGGGGGACCTGGTAGATGCAATTAACGGCTCGTTTTCCAGTGGTACTTTTCCGGCATGTTTGAAGAGGGCTTTGATTGTGCCATTGCATAAAGGTGGAGATTGTAATATCCCTTCGAATTTTAGACCCATTTCTTTACTCCCGACATTGGCGAAAGTGGTGGAGAAGTTGGTCGAGAAGAGAATGGTTGATTTTTTGAACAAACATGACCTTCTTAGTGCGCAGCAATTCGGATTCCGAGCCTCGAAGAGCACGAACGATGCAATTTTTAATCTGCTTGAACGACTTTATCTCGAATTGAATTCTGGTGAATATGCTGCGGCGGTGTTTTGTGATTTGACAAAAGCTTTCGATTGTGTTGATCATGGGATCTTGCTGTCAAAGCTGGACATTTATGGGTTCAGGAGGTTAGCTTGGGATTGGTTTCGGTCGTATTTGTCGGGCCGGCCAGGGAGTGACTTTTAAGGGTCAGTGCTCGGAGGGGGTTGGGATCAGTGTGGGTATCCCTCAAGGCTCTGTATTGATCTATGTTAATGGCCTGCCCTGTTTGACAGTGGCTGGCAGATTTACCATCTTTGCTCATGACACCACAATAAGGATGTGGGAAGACTTCGGGCCGATGTTCAGGCAGATTTGTCTAAGACGAAGGCTTGGTGTGATGATAACAAACTGTTCTTCAATATAGCCAAGACAAGGATTCGTAGCTTTAGATGCAAATGTTAATATTGAGAATGAGATCATCTCTTCAGCTGATAAGAATTCATTTCTTGGTCTAATAATTGACTCATCGCTGCGATTTGAGGATCACATTGGCAACATCTGCAGCAAAATTTCTTCTGGCTGCTATGCCCTTAGGGTTATTGCAAGTAGCCTGGGGCTGGATGTAGATAGAACCTCTTATTTTTCACTAGTTGCGGCTCATTTGAGGTATGGGATTTGTTTCTGGGCTTGCTGCTCTCGAGTTCACTTTAGTTCTGTTTTTGTATTGCAAAAGAGAGCTATTAGATATATTTCAGGAGCTGGGTTGCGAGAGTCATGTCGACCATTGTTTCCGAGGTTAGGGATTCTTACTCTTTGTGCCCTATTTATCCTGGAAACTGCTATCTTGATCTTTAAAAAACATCATCTTGAGGCAATGCCAGTCAGCCGGCACGGCACTAGGCGAGTGTTCGTCCTACCATTGCCGGCCCCGAAAACGGAGCTGATCAAATCTGCAATTGTTTATAATGGCAAAAAAAAATATATAATCATCTGCCTCTCAAACTGAGAGGATTGAATTGCGAGAGAGTCTTTAGACCAAAGACTAGGGCTCTACTTATAAAAAAGGCGTACTATGTACTTGAGGAATTCTACAGTGATAGACTGGAATAAGCATATAACAGTAGTTGAGTGGTTGGCATTTGGGTTGGCATATGTGTAATTTTTATTTCTTTTATTTTGTATTTACTGCATTGACTACTAATCTTGTTCTGTTTCCTTATTTTTTCTTTCTTTGAATTTGTGTTTATTAATATAATAATAATTTAAGTTAAGCTTGCTTTGTCAACAAATACGTTGTATTTTAGGACAATAAAGCATATTTCTATTCTATTCTATATATCACTATTTATCCACATCGGTAATTATCGGTATATCGAGTAACTATAGGTGAATTAAAAAAATATCGATATGTCAAAAAATTTTGATACATCGATAGTTATCAATAGTTATCATTCATATAATTTTTAGGGTTCCGTACGGAACACTTATAAGATCACATTGGTGTCTGTCTGTCTGTCATACCGATTTTCTCCGAAACTATTTGACATAGAAAGTTGAAATTTGGTAATAATATAGGAATTGATGGCCTCATCAGAGCCATGTAGTTTTGAGAGTTAAATTTTGACTTAAAGGGTGAGTTTTGGGGGCTGAAATCGGAAGTGAAAAAAAAAATTTTTTACTATGTCAACGAGTGTGGTGTCAAATGAAAGCTTGTGAAAATACGAGTAAAAAATATATATATAATGTAATACTTGCGCGCACTTTTCTTTATATTATTTTTAAAAAATGGCGAAAAATCGCTGTCCCTCCACCTTATCTCCAAAAGTACTTATCAAAAAATTTTGAAAAAATTCTGGAATATTCTCCACAGGGTGTAGATTGAACGAAAATTATCACGAGTGCATTACCTTTAATAATTTATCTGGTATGTAAAAAACAAAAATTTCAAGGTCATCAGATTTCAGTAACGATTGGAAACAAACTTTGTTGAAAAACTCATTTGGGGTGTGTTTTGTGAAGTCACTGATCATCATACGGAACACTAATTGCGCAAGTTCAACTTGCACTTGACCGGTTATTTTAGAAGAGAGGGTTCGTTTTTTACGAAGTCTCCCAAGCCCCAGCAATAAATTTTTAAATAATAATTATTGGCGTATCCATGGTTATCGATACTTATTGATTCATTTTGCAACCAAGGCATTTTGTTGAATGATGTCATTTTCTTGGGTTAGTAGATAATTTTAAAAAGAACCCTAATAATTTAAAATTAATACCAAAAGTTGAATTTTTCGATAGACAGAGTGTTTTAATATTCGTTTATATCACACTTACTCGAGGCATACTCTCATTATGAATCAAATGCTGCAATATCTTGATTGCTGAAGAGGCCAGAAAGTTAATTGCATACGGATCGCACAACGTCATCGAAAGATCTCCCAAAACTTGTTCTTGTCCTCTCTTAACGTTATCCAAAAATCCCTGTAGTTCTCGAGATCTAAAATAATAAAAATGAGTAAAACATTATGATTAGTAAGATACAATTATGTATCGTTCCAAAAAAATTGATTTTCGGTACTGTTCCGGCAGTAATAATTTTGTGACATTAGTCAATAATATTGTTAATATAAAATTTCCTAGACTTAACAATCAGTAAAGCCATGAAAAAACATGAATTTGCAATATATCACAAACCTTGTCATATAGATACTACAATCCACAATAGTTCTCACCACCCTAACCATCATAAACTTGCAGCTTATCATAGTTTTATACATAGAGTAACTAATATCCCCTTATCAGAAGAAAATTTTACTAAAGAATTAAACTACATAAAACAAGTAGCCGTTAACAACGGATATTCGGTTACTTTAATCAATAGTATCGTTAGGGAAAAAACTTAGAAACAAGGCAATCTCAGAAATATACCCACGTTTTTTAAGGACACACACACACTTTTAAATGCTTAACCTATTTCGGCAAACCAACGGAAAAACTGGGGAAATTTTTAAATCAAAAAATATCAACATAGCTTATAAGACTAACAATACTATAGGGACATATCTTAAAAACTACAAACCACAAATCAATAAAGACAATAAATCAGGGGGTTTATCAATTAACATGTGGGTCATGTCCTAAAACATACATCGGACAAACTGGATGTACATTTAGACAAAGAATTACAGAACACAAAAAAAAGTTTCATCCATAGAAAATCTAATTCAACATATGCTAATCATCTTTTAACAGAAAATCACACATCTAACAAGAATTTCAAAATTTTCCACACCCAACAAAAAGGTTTAAAACTAAACCTTTTAGAGACAATGCAAATAAATCGATTAAGGACTATAGGTACTTTACTCAACGACCAGGTAGATTTAAGCAATTCACCATTATTGAATTTATTCTCCTAACTCCAAATCTGTGTGGATTTTCCAATACTATCAATGTAATTTAATTAGATGTAATATTATAATTAAGAAATTATATAAAACTGTGAATATTAAAACCTAACTTGACAGTGTAAAATGTAGATCTGAAGAAGTTGCTTCGACAGCGAAACGCGTCATCGCAATTTAAATAGACCAGTGGAAATTGACTAAAAACAGTCTTTTATTATACAGTTATTTCGATTTTTTGTCCTAAATAAATAAATGTTTGTGCCTTTCCTATTCTTTCACGTTCTAGTTCCTGGCTGTTATCTTCAGTTTTGGTTTTCGTGAAGTTTATTTTTCCATCAGCATTTGTTGTAATTCTTCTTTTGTGTTGACGATCAGAGTGACATCATCTGCGAACCTTAAGTGCTTTAATCATTCACCCTCTATTAACATTCCTTTATTTTCCCACTTTAGCGATTTTAACATGTCTTCTAGAGTCAACGTGAACAGCTTAATGGATATTGAGTCTCCTTGTTTAATTCTTCTTTTAATTTTGTTTTTATTTGTTTTTTCCTCAAGAATTATTTGTGGTGTAGCATTTTTATGTGTTCAAGAAGAGATGTACATATATCTCTACTGAATCAAATGCTTTTTCATAGTCAACCATTGCTATCCATAAGGTAACCATATATTCATTTCATATCTTTACTTAAGCAAAAATTATAGAAGAGGGCTTTTAATAATGTTCAGCCCTATTTTGTGGCAGTAGAACAATCAAGGAATATTCGAAGCTATGTAAAAGTTACTTACCTCTTTATGTCGACATTCTTTTCCCTAATACAAGCATCCAGACACCAGGTAAACTTATGACACGGGTCAATAGAAATGATGTCCTGCACTTCCAAATCGTGTAGGGCCATCAAAAGTTCCGCCCTTAGAGTACAATAATGAACTATACGAGTTCTAAGAAATAAGGTTCTCAAGAATTGGAGCACCATGTCGTAGAGTTTCACGCTGTTGCCTATCATATGAGCTAATTTCTGAACCACTTCTCCCTGTCTACGAACCTAAAAGGAATGATAATATTTTTTTTGTGTGATTTTTTTTAAAAAGATACAAATAGGACAGTTAAAAAAGAAACAGCCCTTAGTATTTCCATACTTCCGTCGCTACTATTGTAACGGACCGTTGCTTTACTGGTTTGTAAGTTACAGTGATGAGCTACTTTTGATTTTGAAAATGATGGAACAAAAAGAATTTCGCGTGTTGATTAAACTTCGCTTTTTGATGGAAAAAAATGCAACCAAAACCCAAGATTGGCTTAAGAAATGTTATGGTATATCTGCTCCGTCGAAAGCAACTATAAGTCGATGGTTTAGTAAACTTAAATGCGGCCATAGAAACACCAATGATACACCACGTCCGTCCCGGACTTCCAAATGAGGCAGTCACTCCAAAAAACATTAAAAAAATCCACCATATTGTTCTAAATGACCGCAAAGTAAAAGGGAGAGAGACAGCTCACGACTGGTCAAAAACCCCAACGTGTCGAAGATTCAAAAGGCTGTTTGGTACTGTTTTTGCGACGATTCGTGACAATGGACGAAATGCACCGCATGAAGGCCGACTGAAGCGTCTAAAAACACGAACATCAGCTGGAAAGGTTTTGGCAAGGATTTTTTTGGGATACACCTGGAATAATACTGATCTGCAATCTTGAGAAGAGGGAAAACAATCACCGAAGACTATTATGTTGGTTTATTGGAGTGACTGAATGGTAAAATTAAGAAAAAAAGCCGCATTTGGCGCAGAAAAATGTGTTGTTTCACCAAGATAATGCACTAGCTCATGACGCTATAAAATCAATGGTGAAATTGGCATATGAATTGCTCCTTATCCCCCGTATTCACCAGATCTGACCCCCAGCGATTAGTACTTCTTTCCAATTTTGAAAAGGTAGCTCCAGGAAAAGAGACTTGGCTTGAATGAAGAAGTCGAATGGAAACTGAGCTCGACAAATAGTACTAGATGAGAGGTACCCAAATGTTGGAAGATCGCTGGTATAAGTGTATCGCTTTTGAAGGAAACTATGTTGAAGAATAAAATCGATTTTTGGCAAAAACATGGTTTTTTCTTCAAAAATGTTGGGACTTTTCACCCCATGGAGTACACAGATACATAGTAGGAACTTAGTGCATAGATAATATGTGACAAAGGGATAAAGCCCATAAGTTGCGAACAATATCACTAAAGATGAAGGGGGTGAAAAAGGTGAGGTTCGATAAATTTTGTATGATTTTTGATAGTAATATGCTAATTTTTTTTCTGGTTTTTGAAGATAATAAACAAATATATTGCATAAATATTTTTATTTTTCCTATATAAAGCATTATATGTCCTTTTCAAGGGTTTTAGAGGCGAGGCATTCAAAAATTAGGTTTTTTTTATTATTTTTCATTTTAGCCTGAGAAGAAAGAGGTGGGAGTCGTTAAATCTTGTATAGTTTCAATAGTATTTTGAGAATCCTCGCAGTTTTTTGGTTGATTGTGACTGACAAATCTAAAGCATATTATTTACAGTAAACCATATTTATTATACCTTTGGGGATGGTCCGAAAAACTGAGTACTTAAATTTGTATGGTCAAACAAAACATTCTCTTTTTCAGTAATATATTGACTTAATAGTGGGGACACTTCATCACCGAATAAAGATTGGTTATCCTTCCAAATTTGTCTTTTAACTTCAGTATCTAAAAAAAAATTTACATGTAATTAATATAATATATATCTATAATACACATACATATATATATATATATATATATATATATATATATATATATATATATATATATATATATATGTACGAGTATATATATATATATATATATATATATATATATATATATATATATATATATATATATACGAGCGACGTAACGGTCGAGGACGTCGCGGGAAATGGCAGCTCGACCAACACGATGAAGACCGGGCAACTGACAATGGACCTGCCGAAAGTGTTGTGCCGGCGAGTAAGCCGACACCCACCAAGGCGGGAAAATCAAGGCAACGCATGAGTTATACTACAGGAACAAACGAACACACCATGCGTTTGCTTTGATAAAAGCACAATCCTGACAAAGAAACCACTGAGAAGGGAATCACTCGCAGCCTAGACCCACCACCATCAATCCCAAACGTAACCGACGAAGTATTTAATCAAAAACTCCCGCAACGACAAAGAAATCCCAACAGCACAAAACCAAAATTCAAACGGCAAATAAGAATAGAAAACCAAATCAACAACATCAGGAGATATCTAGGACACCTTACCCAGTTTATCAACGGGAACGTGTCCAAACGAGTCACACAGAGTATAAACAAGATCAAGTCCGGGTCTCCCAACAGAACACTGCCATAAATCCTGGATACTCTGAAACAAAAATTATCCGTATATGCCGCAAGACTTCGTAGATACAAAGAACCAAACGAGAGGAAAGATACCAACAACCTCTTCCGAAGAAACCAAACACAGTTCTACCGGAAAACTATGCACAGCAAACAGACAGCAGTGATCGAACCACCAAACAAACAAGAACTCACAGATCATTGGAAAAGTATCTGGTCAGAACCCAAACTACCCAATAATAACACCCCCTGGATTAAAGCCAAAGAAGGCAAAGATAAACATGTGACAGAACAGGAAAATTCCACATTAACTACTGTGGGACCAAAGAGCATGATGAGGCGCCTGGATGCAAGAAGTTCCGGAGGTAGAATGGCCCCCCCGTTCGGATCTCCGGGTGGGGGCTGGTTCGGAGGCGTCGACTTGCAGACATCATAATTTTAAGATAGATTTTTGCAACATACGAGGTATAAACTCGAACATAAATTCAGTGCATCAACATCACCTGCAATCAGATAAACCTCATGTACTCGCTCTATGTGAAACCAAGGTCAGTTCATCGACCAGCACGGTCAACTATCTTTATCCTGGGTACGACTTCTATTCCCGATTTAGACGTAACTTTGGAATCTGTCTTTTTGTCAGAAGCGACCTCTCTTGTCAACGAGAAGAAGCTCTGGAGCCCCCAAACTTTGATATTATGTGGTTAAAAATAACGACTCAACAAACCACAAGGTTTATCTGTATCCTGTATCGACCTCCAAGTGATACCAATTTTCGAACACTTTTCGCTTCTCTTGCAGACACCATCGATCATTTACAAAGTAACTATCCAAGTGCCGAAATTGCCATCCTGGGCGACTTTAATGTCCACAATATCAACTGGCTCAAATATTCAAATACTACCGACGAACAAGGTCGTGAAGCTGAGTCATTCTCAATCAGTTGTGGCTTAACTCAGCTTATTGACGAACCAACACGGATCCCTGATCGAGACGGGGAGTTCGCCAGTCTTCTTGATCTGTTTTTAACCACCAATCCGGAGATTTACACGGTCACCGTAAATCCGCCGTTAGGTTCTTCCGACCATAAACTGCTTTCGACATCGAGGTATCCTGCCAATCAGTGACAGAGAGGCGCCTAGGCCGCGCAAGATTTGGCACTACAAATCTCCTAAATGGGAAGATCTCATGGAATACTTTCGAACTTTCCCTTGGATGGACGTTTTGTTT
Source organism: Pachyrhynchus sulphureomaculatus (assembly GCA_019049505.1). Taxonomy (NCBI): domain Eukaryota; kingdom Metazoa; phylum Arthropoda; class Insecta; order Coleoptera; family Curculionidae; genus Pachyrhynchus; species Pachyrhynchus sulphureomaculatus. The sequence goes on from CM032451.1 coordinate 122,747,986, forward strand.
TCGATTCGATAACCCATCTGACTGCGCCAGGGAGGTCTCCGATGTTATTTTGGCTGGTATGGAAGCTTACATCCCTTTTTCGAAGAAATGCTCCTCCAACGGCAAGCCTTGGTTCGACCGAAAATGCAAAGAAGCTGTTGCTTCTAAACATATTGCCTACCGACAATGGCGTGAAAATCCTAACACCGTAAATCGAATCATCTTTGTTCATGCCCGGAATAGATGCAAGTGAATTATCGACGAAACCAAGGAGGCACACAATCAACGAATTAGAAACAAACTTCTCGCTTGTCCCAACAATTCCAGGTCCTTTTGGGCAGTCGCTAAGGCAGTTAGTCAAAATGTTACCAAATCCACCATACCACCACTCACACGGCCAGATAATTCCATTGCAACCACACCTGTTGAGAGAGCGAACTTGTTGGCTGAACTCTTTGCTTCACATTCTACTGTCGATTTCCAAGGAAAAACACCACCTACTATTCCCATATTGCAGTCAAGGATGCCCGATGTTGTCTTCAGACAGCGCATCATAAAGCGTATTTTAATGAAGCTAGACACCAAGAAGGCTTCTGGCGCTGACGGAATTCCTGCCATAGTTCTCAAAAACTGTGCAAGGGAACTAACACCAGTTTTCTGTAGACTTTTTAACCTATCCTACAGAAAGGGATATTTCCGTCCTGCTGGAAATGTGCCACGGTTCAGCCGATACCTAAAAAAGGTAAGAAGACCTTGCCAAATAACTACCGACCAGTTGCACTGCTTTCAATAATATCGAAAGTCATGGAAAAGGTTATCAATGAGCATCTTCTAAAATATCTTGAACGATTCAATATTATTAGCGATCACCAATATGGTTTTCGTGAACATAGATCAACAGGAGATCTTCTGACTTATGTAACACATGTTTGGAACAACGCAATTGAACACTTTGGAGAATCTCGAGCGGTTGCTCTTGACATATCCAAGGCATTCGACCGTGTTTGGCACGATGGACTGTTGGCTAAGTTGCGTTCTTATGGTATGTCTGAAAGGTTCTGTTTGTGGCTCTCATGTTTCCTCAGAGAGCGTTCTTTACGAGTGGCGGTCGACGGATTTCTTTCTAACACCCTCACTATCAACGCTGGTGTGCCCCAGGGCTCCATACTGTCTCCTACTCTCTTTCTCATTTACATTAACGATCTGCTGGAAAAGACCGGGAATCCAATCTATAGCTTTGCAGATGACAGTACGCTTGTCTCTTCATTCACCTTGAACGCTCGGACATCGGCTGCTCAGGCGAATATCCGCAGACAGCAGGAGGTCGTTCAACTTAACAAAGACCTGGAAGAAATTCTATCTTGGGGTGACAGTAACCAAGTGGAATTTAACGCTACAAAAACCCAAGCGGCAGTTTTTTCTAAAAAAGTTAACGTTGCTGAACCCGACATAGTTATGTCGGGGCACTCCATTTCCCTAGCATCGTCGCTCAATTTGTTGGGCGTTAGTTTGGGAGCAAATATGTCTTGGCATGAACATGTTGCAGGCCTAGCAAGGAGAGCTTCTCAAAAGTTGGGAATATTATTTAGAACCAGAAAGCTTTACACCCCACAACAACTGTTAATTCTTTACAAAGCCCAAATTCGACCAACTATGGAATACTGCTCCCACGTTTGGGGCTCCGCTCCCAAACATACACTGCATTTGTTGGATTCTGTTCTGAGAAGAGCGGTCCGTCTGATTGGGGACCCGGAATTAACCGGCGGCCTTGATTCGCTGGAACATCGAAGAACGGTTGGCGACTTGAGTCTGTTCTACAAGTATTTTCATGGAAAGTGTTCGAAGGATGTAGCCCGCTTAATTCCTCCCAAGGCGGTGCATGTTAGAAATACACGTCGCGCTGGTGCTTCGCATCCATATGAGGTTCAGCTTGTTACTCCGCGTACAACGCTTTTCAAGCAATCTTTATATGGAGAACGTCATCCCTTTGGAATAATTTGCCCAGCGCTGTGTTTCCCACCGAGTACAATTTACAGCGATTCAAGAACAACGTGAATCGCTTTTTCCGCACTCGTGCCGCTCCTGGAGCGCTTTAGGGATTTCCCTGCAGCACGTGTGCTAGACCAATAAAAAAAAAATATATATATATATATATATATATATATATATATATATATATATATATATCTATATATATATATATATATATATATATATATATATATATATATATATATATATATATATATCTATATATCTATATATATATATATATATATATATATATATATATATATATATATATATATATATATATATATATATATGTATAAAATATATATAAAGAAGAAAGGAACAAATTATCATCTGAAAATAGTGAAAGGCTAACATAACTACATCACAATTTACCATTGCACGATTTTAAAAATTAAGATATTTTATGTGTGAGTTTTGTACTAATATAAATAGTTTAGGTATTGATTTATTTATTTATTAATGTATCAACAACATTACATGTAATTAATAGATACACATCCTAAACTAATATCTTACTTAACTACTTACACTAATAATTTACTTAATTAACTACTCTAACCTAGGAACATATTTTCTGGAATATCAGAGCAACGCCTTTGGCTTTTTCCAAAGGACCAAAATGCTTTTGGATCTGATTTCATTTCTTCCTGCACTTGTTGTTTATATGAACGATAGGCGGTTGTGCTTTGAGCTTTTATTAATTGCCTGTACTTGTATTTTAATTCCCTTCCACTAAATAATATAAAAGCACTAAAGGCCATGAAGACCTAGGGCTTAGTAAAACTTGTGTCCTTTTCCCTCCTTCCCTCTTACATCATCCGGCATCCAAGTATTGTTAGATCGTATGTCTCCATTCTATTCTGTTCTGCGCCTTCGTCCTCCAGTCTCTGACCCCTATGGCTCTTAAATCCTCCTCAACATGTTGCAACCATCTCCTCCTCGGTCTTCCCCTCCTTCTCGCACCCACAGGCTTCATCGCCAACACCATTTTCGGCAGTCTCTCTCTTGTCATACATTGTATGTGTCCTAACCATCTCATTCTTTGTGCTTTTATAAGAGATGTGATTCTAGGCCCGGCATATAAGTCTTCCAGTTCCTGATTTGTCCGCCTAATCCACCTTTCCGGTGTATTTCTTCCTCCGTAGATCACTCTTAACATCCTTCTTTCCCACCTCTCTAGCGTCTCTTCCTCCAATTTATTCATTACCCAGGCCGTGACGACCTAGGGCTTAGTAAAACTTGGGTCCTTTTCCCTCCTTCCCTCTTCCATCATCCGGCGTCCAAGTATTATTGGATTGTATGTCTCCATTCTATTCTGTTCTGCGCCTTCGTCCTCCAGTCTCTGACCCCTCTTAAATCCTCCTCAACATGTTGCAACCATCTCCTCCTCAGTCTTCCCCTCCTTCTCGCACCCACAGGCTTCATCGCCAGCACCATTTTCGGCAGTCTCTCTCTTGTCATACATTGTATGTGTCCTATAAAAGATGTGATTCTAGGTCCGTCATATAAGTCTTCCAGTTCCTGATTTGTCTGCCTAATCCACCCTTCCGGTGTATTTCTTCCTCCGTAAATCACTATTAACATCCTTCTTTCCCACCTCTCTAGCGTCTCTTCCTTCAATTTATTCATTACCCATGTTTCACATCCGTAGGTGACAATAGGTCTTTATCGCCTTTCAGTGGTTTTTTAAAACTTTTTACAAAATGTTGTTAGTGTTATGTTTAAAATATTTCTTTTACTTATATTTTGAAATGAATGTTATTTTAAATGTTGTTTTACTTTGCTCAAAAAATATTTCCAAGAACCTAGCCAGAAAATAAAGTATCCTGCCAAACTGGGTAACCAGCTGAATCAGCCGGGTATGCAGTTTTGGTCAGGTAAACCGGGTATCCAATACATCTCTAATATATAAATATACGTATATGTAATTAAAAATTCTTCCATACCTGTGTCATTGTATAATTCCCTGTCCCTAACCAAAACCTTCAAATAGTGGTCATCAATTTGAGAAATATTTTTCAAAATAGCCATCACTATCGGTCTCATAGCTTTTACTTTTATGACGGGAAAACTTTTTTGTAGTAATTCCCTTAATTTTTGGTCCCTTTCTTTTCCTTCTTGCTTCCCTATCTCATTTATGTGGTGAATAAGTTTCTCTCTCAGTTCCTAAAAAGGTAGAAACTTGAAATACCTCGAATTGAAAGTTACTTTATAAAATACATAAATAACTTAACAGTTTTATTTTTTATAGATATTGAGAATGTTTCGAGATATCACTCACTAAGGTGGGAGCAAAGATAAATTTTTTCCACTTGTTTGTCTTTTCCCTACATTTTGGTTAAGAAAAAAATATGATTAAAAAAAAAGGTAGACATTAGTTGACTGTTCATGATATTAGCCATTTCCGAATCATATTCCATTCCATTCTTTTTCATCTGCATTATTTAAGAAAAGATAATCTGTGAGTTCATTTACTGATCAGTGAGAATAAGTTGTCATTTAACTTATAAAGGAAGTAATATTACAAACTTGCAGATTTTTTCTAAAATAGATTATATTTGTTGCAATCAGATTAATTTGTAAGATATCAACGTTTGCAACCTAAATTTGTTTTACTGTTAGCAACACTATTAACGGAATTGTAACTGGTTATTCCTGCAATTCAAACTACAGAAAATAAAAATTTACAAACTGTAAACAGATTTAAAAAAATAAATACTTTGAAATGACATACCTCAACTACAGACATGTGAAAATCTAATCTCCTTACTCCGTGAAGATCTAGTAATGGTAACATGGGGCGTAGAGACGGTAGCAGAATTCCATTGGTCACCTGAATTAAAAAATATACATACAATACATAGGTACATGATTTTTTTATTATTTTTTTAAATAACTTTTATGGAAGAATGTATAGTAATAATGCAGAAGCGCCCTAAGTATGCAATAAATTATCGCAGAGTTGTAGTTTAAACATTACCCATTGTCAATAAGATAATCAAATTAAATTATTCATAAACTCTTGAAATTATTACCTGAAACTCTTCTATTGCCTTTAAAGGATCAGTACAACTAGTAAGGGCTTGCTTAAGATAGTTGGGGCCATGAACTTTTAGGGCTTCCAAAGGGAACTCATTATGTCTTGAAGATGACATTTTTAAAGTTTTACTTAACAATATTTTGTTTACAAATAAACTGTTAAACTTGCATTGTAATATTTATGATCTAACGATTTCTTTTATTCCTTTTTGTTAAAAATACAAGATAAAATATTTTTTGTTGATATGAACAAAGTTAGGTTAGTTTGGTTTTGTTTGACAGCTTGTCACAAACAAACTGAGGGATCGAATTCCATTCTAGGATTGAGTCGTCCATATCGTTTTAGCAATAAGGGTTGCATAAGCAATTTCCTGCTACCGAACAGATCATGTGCTATTTATTACTAGAATTGCATAGGCAATGCAATATTGATACAATTTGTGGTAAAATGGAACCCATGGCTAGGAGATATATAACAAAGATGATGTATTTTGTTGTGAACACAAATTTGTTAATTGCATTTTTAAAATATGCTGTTACAAACCTTCACATCCTAGATAATAAAATTTAAGTACAATTTAAAACGACTAGAGCAGATATTACGATTGGAAATTTAATTTAGCTGTATACCGTCACAGAGAAATCATTGATAGAACATACTAATATCTGAATAAAAGAATACAATTTTAAATATTTGTTATTTAGGACACGGGTGTTAAAAACGGAATATTTGTGATCAGTTTAGGCGTGAAGAATAGATTCTCAAACCGCCTATGATCCCAAGGATCAGATTGATGCAGATAACTTAATATGCAATGCAAAGTCACTCTTATCATATGTGTAGAGAGCGGCGTTCCATTTTACACTAGTAAAATTTAATTTTAATATCTAATGGCTTATCCAGCTCTTATGACAAATACGAAATGGTCTGCTCGGTTCCAAAAAATTATTTATGCAACTTTTGATACAATTCAAATGCCCGATCGTAGAGTGGGATTCAACCCCTGACCTGCCTTTCGTATTTGTCTGTATTTTCAAGGTCATTGACGTCAGATCATCTTTCCAAATAATGGATGGGTCAGAAAAATTCGACCATCTGAGTTCGAAAATAGGGCAACTGCTTAATGGAAGAACAGAAGGAAATCGAAACTTTATCTCCAAAACTCTAGATGACCTAAATTCTTTAAATTATCGTTATCCAGTGGTGAAAAATCCTGTTGTAAGTTTTTAGGTTAATACGCCTAACCTTGCTTTTTTGTTTATGTGCGGTTTTTTGCTATTTTTTTTACTTTAAAGGCATACTTTTATTCAAAAAAGTAGGTGGTTCTGTTTCTTTCCTTAATGTTAGATACACTTCAGTTTTCAGCTCTAACGATGAATTTTGTTTTTAGAAAGCAGTGCTCCTTGTTAACCATTGCTGTAATATAATATCTCCTGAAGATGAAATTTTATTACCAAAAGGTGCTCAACTGGTGACCAACTTAATAAATATTCAAAATGTTGTCATAGAAGGACGAACATTACACATAGCTATTCAGGTATTTAAAAAAAAAATAACTATTTCCATGGTAGTATTTAAAGAAGAATCATTTATTGAGAATTTTACAATTAGGAATCAATTTATGCAATAAACTGCAAGAAGAGATAACAGAAAAATGAGTACTAATAACATCACATGATTATTTATGATATTTATTTATTAAATTCATGGGTTACCTCATTTTTACAAATTATAAACTTATAGTAGGAAAATAAAATAATTTATGTGGATCGTACTCCGTGAGCAAAGCACATCACATGAATTAAATTTGGATAAAATACTTGGAGGACTTTGGCTGCCTTGATCATATAGGGAGCAGCATCTGAGGGAAATATGAAAACTCTTTCATCTGCAGAAGATTCAGGAAATATTTTTTTAATACCCTCATTCACAAATCTGGCGATCGTAGAATGATTTGTCTTGTCAAGTTCTTTGCAGGCCACCAAATAGGAAGAAGAAGGCTCCAATCTTAATGCACCCACAATTAAATTCGCAATATAGTGACCACAACTGTCGGTAGTTTCATCAGCTGAATTCCAAATATTGTCATCCTTAAGTTCATTATGTATTTCTTCCAGGACATGTTGGTAAATTGTTGGTATGTAATGTTTACGCATTGTTGATTCGTGTGGTATTTTTTTATTCAAGCAATATTTTTGCAGAAAATCTTTGAATGTAGGATTTGTAAGATTGTGGAGAGGAATATTACTTGCAAGCAATGCTTCACATAAATCCATGCTAAAGTGGTTTTTTTGTTTGCCTATAGAAGTGGAATCACTGCTACTTGCTGCTGTTATAACTTGTTGTTGTGGGCCTTTTTTTTTTGCAATCCTGCGATATGAAGACTTGTCTTGACATGCTGGTCAATTTGAAACTTTTTTGTGCACGAAACATTTTTCTCGCAAACTCGGCAATATAAAACATTTCCGTGATATGTAAGTTTTCCAGGATAATCAGCTACCCACAAAGAGACACTTTTTTTTGCGGGTGGCATGGTACACGTTAAACTTTAACACAACACGTTAAAAATTGCAAAAAGACTCCACTGATGCAAGCGCGTCAACAATAATGTTAAAACTGATATCTTGTTTTAAAATAAAAATTCGTCTTTGAGAAAATTGTTTTATTTGATCCACGCTCAAACAAATATTCTTAGAAACTAACTATTTATCACTTAATATCCCGACCAACAAAGGAATAAAACACCGTCGTAATTATGGGCACTATAACCTAATCGATGTTTAGACTATTGCGGGTAATGTTCCGGCGATAAGATCGGTTCCAGACGGCGACATTAACAATACCCTGAGCAATTCAATTGCCTAGTAATATCGAAAAATATTGTAAATATAGGGAAAATATGCATCATTACTAGATTTTGGGTAAAATATGCAATAATCGGTGAGAATGGTCTAAATATGCAAATGCATATGAAAATATGGGGTCTCTAGTTATAATTATTCAATAAGAATTACTTATTTTAGTGGTGCTGTAAAGGATTAACAACAGAGAACCAAAATGTAGCTTTGGATGTGTTGAAGGCTCTAGAAGCCTTACTTAGAAACAACATTCACAATATACCAGGGGTAAGGTTTTTCAAACTTCTTTTGTTGTTTTTATTTAGTTTTTTTTTTCTGTTCAGATTGCCAATTTTACCTTATAAACGAGAATACTCGACGTTTTTTAATCCCACTTTTTTAGCTGACAGAGATGGTAATGAGAAAAATTACACAACAAATAGAAGCAGCCAATAGTGCAGGATCCAGTCAGCTTTCTCAAGAAGTTCTGCTGGCCTCGTTACAATGCTTGGAAGCATCTACAGTCTTTTCAAATGATTTGAGGTGTTTGAACTTTACCAGTTTTTTCTCGCATTTTGAAACTTGCGCGCGAGGTTTCATTTCATTTTTTATGCGTTAAAGAATGCGTTATTAAAATGCCCGTTCAAAGCAAGGTAAGCTTCCATAAAATGTATTTGTTCTCTAAGCTTTCTTAATATATATATATATATATATATATATATATATATATATATATATATATATATATACTGAGATTTCTTTTCTAGATTATAGAAACGTGCCTTATGGGCCTCCACAACATAATAATTTGCCACCCGGCATATTTACAAAAGGAATTAGGCCTCATTTTAGGAATAGTCAAGACCTACATGCTCTATAACGTGAAGCAAGTCGAACATGTACTGCCTGAAAAGTTGCTGCCGTCGACTCTCAGTATTCCTGAGATAACGAGTACTGTCGTAAAGGAAAAAACTGGAGGAAAAGTAAGTAATTGAATACATCCTTACTTTACTTTACTTAATCCTTATGCCTTTCTACCCCTTTTTTTAGGAGTGTAAGGCCCGTGGAGTTGAGTTATTCTGTATCTGTCTTTTCCATATTTTCTTCCATATCCTTCCATCCTGTTTAAATTGCCGATTGCCTCTTTTGTTTCTTCTGTGTTAGTTTCTTCTGTTTGTGTGAGTTCTGTATCTTGTTCTGGTATTATGTCTCTATGTTGATTTTTGCAAGCTATGTCATTCCCATCTGATAGATCTTTGTAGTATTCCCTCCATATTTCCATAATTTTGTCTTCCTCTTTCTTGATATTTCCTTCTAATTTTTTGCATCCATTTCCTTTTCTTTCTGTTTCTGTGATTCCTATCACATTAGTTCATCCTCTTTTGCCTCTGACAACTGGACTATATTACTAGGTCTCGCACACAAAATAATTAATTTTAGTAAATTTAGTGCCAAACGCGGTACCAGCGATTTTGAAACGATGACTTTGATCTTTTTGATCGGGACTATTCTGGACAGCAGTACGGCAAAAACGACCCGTGATTTTACCTTTTCCCTGGGATGGTACTTGTCCACGATGCATTCTCTTCGTTAATATATACAAATTTTGTTAACACAAACCGGATACTGAATTAATTTGTACATTTTATAGTGCTTTAGATGCTTGTTTAGCGAACTGCGTTCTTCAAATAATTATTTCGGTTATAGGTTACTAAACAGCGGAAACACAGGACGTCCGGTTCAAACAGCAAGAAAAAAGAGAAAAAAATTAATAATGAAGATTTATCAATGGATAGTGGTAAGAGTAGTGGATACATTCCGGCCACGACAAGTTTAGATTACAATTCAGATAGTGGGCTAGGACAGTAAGTTTTATAAGTAAATATAGAAATATCGTAAAAAAAGACCCAAATATACCAATGCTATAATCTCTAAATGTGTTAAAATTATCAAACCTTTTTATTTGCATTTTGTGGGCCTTTAATTCTATTATTCCTAACTTCTATTAAGTGCTAAGTTGGGAATGTGGAATCTTTGGCACAATGATACTACTCAGTATATATCACCACTATACCAAACACTTTATTTTTGCACTCGACGCGCGTTTCGCTAACCATGTTAGCTTCATCAGCTGCTGATGAAGCTAACATGGTTAGCGAAACGCGCGTCGAGTGCAAAGATAAAGTGTTTGGTATAGTGGTGATATATACTGAGTAGTTCTATTAAGTGGTTACCAAGTTAGATTCGAGCGGCAGCAGCAGCAGCAGCAACAAGATCACAGTATCGAGTAACAGCAGCAGCAAGAGCACTTGAAAATGCCAAATGTGATTTTGGCGAAACGTCCTGCAAATTAATTGTTAGACGAACGGATTGAAACCGGAATTTTAATGTATTACGTTCCACCATCCGTGAAAACCTCTATTGTAACATTTCTTACCTCCACGCGGAGAAGACTTTAAAAACAGTAAAACGCTTTGAGAAACTTCGTTCTAAAGTATCGACACTTTGTAGCGACCTAACCTTCTTGATTTGGTGCCGGAACGACAACCTCCTTCCAACATGTACCATATCATACCAAAAGTGCAACATCCATCCTAAAAAGAGCCAGCCAAGCGCTTCTACGAAAACAAATCCGGGAAAAACGAAGACAGATTGCCATCACAGAAAAAGAAACCTTCTACCTACATCTACAACTGAGCATCCATATTCACCCTCTGCTGTGGTCTAATATTGACAAACTCTCATTCTGGCATGCAGAATCCGATACCAACTTTAAAACTGAAAAACTAAAAAAGAAACTAGAAAACATAAGGGGAAAAGATGCGCGACACACTGATCCAAAACTGGAAACAAAAAAAGTCATGCATAACCTCTCAACACACTGTCTTACAGACCACGAAGAATCAGTATTAAGCAAAGGTTTCAATTGCGCCGAAACACCAAAATCAAGCCCAGTTGAAGATATAATCTCAAATGTAGAGGTTCTCCTAGATACCATGCCCAAAAAAAACGCTGAAAGAATAAGACAAGATATTACTCAAATCCTGAGAACAAGCAGATCTCTCAAGCCAAACCTCAATTTGAAGAATGGAAAGCTCTCCAAGCGTTCAAGAAAAACAAATCATCACGATATTACCGGCAGACAAGGGTAATGCCACAGTTGTCCTAAATACCAAAGACTACATGACAAAAATGGAAACCATTCTACAAGATGATACCTACAAGCCAGTTACCAGGGAACCTACAACATATCTGGAAAAAACTACAAAGGCCAAAATAAAAGCTGCAAACTTGAGACCAGAGGTTGAAAGACTCATAATTTCGAGAGAGAAATCAAGCCGATGCCCAAAGTTGTATGGCCTACCAAAGATACACAAGCTCAACGTCCCCCTTAGACCCATTGTTAGCGCGGTGGTCTCACCTACACAAAATATCTGTCGAAGATCATGCAACCAACCGGTGAAAGTGCTGAGACATCCTGGGTAACTCCAAGGACAAGAGAAAACTTGAAAACTAT
>CM032451.1:122759495-122906327 GCA_019049505.1 Pachyrhynchus sulphureomaculatus
TATATAGACGTGTTTAAAACGCACATGCATAAAACTCTAGAAAGACTGGTTCCAGAAAAATCCACGGCGCTCTTTTCGGCAGTGTGTCGTTTAAATACGTTGGAATCCAGCAGTGATATGAACGGTGCTAGTGAAAAGAGAATTATCGCTTGTTTAAAAATGGTTTTTGTACCTCAGATTTAGGTAGTTACGTATTTTTTTAAACGACAACACGGAAACTAATTAATAAATTGAGTTAAGGGCCCCTAGACAGTCAATCCTAGTTCGTATTTGACAAATATTAATTTGTGTGTATGTACGTTTTGTTGCCTAATTCTGTCCTGTCCAATGGCGGAAGTAAATTTTGATTTTCAGTCATACGCTACACGGAAGAATACTTGTACTGGTTTGACAGTCTAAGGGGACCGTTAAGCTCTGATTCTAAAACTTTTTTATATGAAAGACTATTTATCTCTACGTAATTTATTGTATGTACTCTAAAATAAATTTTATTTTAATTATGTCAACTTTTCTCTCTTCCACTACATGTACAGCGGCGCATAGTGTGAGAAAAGTGACATTTTTTGGACAAAAATCTATTGACAGTCGACATTTTATCCGATATGAATAAATCAGACGGGAAAATACTCGTAAAATATTGTACTTTGAGACAGTACTGCGGGCGAAGAAGGTTAAAATTAACATAACCTATAAAAAAATTTCCTAGAATACACATATTCGTTATTATAAAATAACCGGTCAAGGGCAAGTTAAACTTGCACAATTAGTGTTCCGTACGTTGATTGCTTTTAAAATAAAAAATTTTGTTAATCCCAAATGAGTTTTCAACAAAGTTTGTTTCCAATCTAATGAAAATTAATGACCTTGAATTTTTTGTTTTTTATATACCAGATAAATTATTAAAGATAATGCACTCGTCATAATTTTCATTCAATCTACACCCCGTGGAGAATATTCCAGAATTTTTTAATTTCGAGATAAGGTGGGGGGACAGCGATTTTTTTCGCGATTTTTTAAAAATAATACAGAGAAAAGTGTGCGCAAGTATTACATTATATACACTCCTGGACAAAATTAACGCAACAATATATTAAATCATACAAATCTCTATAATGAATTATTTTTAATAATTTTTTATGAACATTGGTTACACTAAAAGTTAGAAAAAACTTATTCGGATACTTTAAAAGTGAATTAGCTACCAAATTTCTCTATAAGATTCGAATTAAAATTATTCTTAAGACCTAATAACAAAATCGTTGAAATTATGTAATAATGAAAAAAATAAACTGGGACACTAGTAGCAAAATTAATGGTGTAACTGGGACACTAGTAGCGTGTGTTGCCTCCTCTACTTCGGATGACAGCGTTTATGCGCCTAGGCATGCTTCTAATTAAATTTTGGATAAAATCTTGAGGAATTTGCTCCCATTCTGTGATAACTGCATTTTCAAGTTCCCCCAGGTTTCTAGGTGCAGGTATATGACGTTTCACATTTTTCTTAAGCTGATCCCATACATGTTCTATCGGACTCAGATCCGGGCTTTTTGGTGGCCATTGCATAATCGCTATATCAACTTGATTAAGATAATCGAGTACCTCCCTAGTCACTTGAGGTCGAGCGTTGTCTTACATAAACAGGAAATTGGGCCCCACAAAATGACCGAAAGGCATCACATGTTCTATTACAATATTCTCAAGATAGTAGTCAACATTCATGGATCTCGTACGGACAGGAACTAACTCTGTGCGAGCATCAAAGCAGATGCCACCCCAGAACATAACAGAGCCACCGCCGAATGGAATCCTTGCAGATATATTGCAAGGAACAAACCTCTCTCCTGGTCTTCGCCATACTCGCTCACGACCATCTGAATGTTTTAGACTAACCCTAGTTTCATCTGTGAAGAAAACTTGTTTCCAATCATCCACAGACCAGTTTTCGTGATTTCGAGCAAAACGTAACCTGGCAACTCTGTTCTCTCTAGTAAGCAAGGGCGCAGTGGCTGGTCTCCTACTGTTTAATCCAGCTTCATTTAACCGTCTTTTAACTATTTTAGAAGAAATTGTGACATTGCGAACAGCTTTGAGTTTGTTTCTTATTATAGAACTAGTGACAGTCCTGTTTCTTAAAGCATATTGTCTTATAAAACGTTCATCTAGGTCGCTAGTGCATCGTTTTCGCCCTTGCCCTAGCCTTCTAGAATAAGTTCCTACTTCATTCAAGCGTCTTACCATACGACTTATTGTGGAACGATGTTTTCCTAACAAATTGGCAACATAACTCTGACAACATCCCTCGTCCAATAAAACTGAGGCTCGCACTACCTCGTGTTCAGTTAAATTCCTTGTTCGATTCATTTTTCTAATTCTTCGGGGTCAAAAATAAAAACATTCTACCACAAAAACGTATTACTTTGAAAAAGGGAACAATTTATAAGCTTACTTTTAAAGGAAATCTATCGCATTATTACAGAAAATTGTCTTCTAAAAAATTCTTTAAAACTGTAAATCTAAACGAATTGTTTTGATTTCTGTCGTGAAAAACGAAACATAGCCTACTATTCAAATACTCGATAAACTTTAAATTTTGTCCATATATATATATATATATATATATATATATATATATATATATATATATATATATATATATATGAGGCTATGAGCGCAATAGTGGCCTAACCCCCAAGCATCCCTATTGGAGATAAATGCAACTTCTTTTTTTGTAATATTTTTTGCAAATTTTTCTCAGTAATAAGTTCTGATAATCAACAATTTTGTTTTTCTGTCATAAATAATTGCTATTGTTGTAATTTTGGACTACTTAAACATTAATTTCAATAGAATAATAAGGAAAATGTGGGTTAGGCCACTGTTGCGCTCATAGCCTCATATATATATATATATATATATATATATATATATATATATATATATATATATATATATATATATATATATACAGTAATACCCCGCTTTACGCGAGGGATACGTTCCGAAAAAAATCGCGTTAACTGAAATTCGCGTATATCGAGGTTTATGATTAAAACATAGTCAAAATTTAATACAAAAAAATACAAATCATTTTAATCAATCACTTTAATTCTAAGAACACTTTATGCAATACATACTCTTATTTTTTACGGAAAAATACATCTATTGTCTTTTGGGTAACGTTTTGTTTACGTTCTTGTAAAATACGTTCATAACACCCAACACTGTTTTTAATTGTTTGACACACGGTCAAGACACGGTCATCATTATTGTCTATACTCTGCAATATGTCCAAACCTGAATAAATTTTTGAAAGTGCATTTTGTATTTCCCCTGAAGATAAAACTTTCTCTTCTACTTGTTCTTCCTCATCGTAGATAGGATTATTCTGTAACTCGATCAGATCTTCATTGCTAATAGGATCGTCGTGCGTTGCTACAAGTTCTACGAGATCTTCTACCGTGACATCTTCAAGTTCAGACCCCTCAATCATTGCAGCAATGTCTTCAAGCACTTGTCTCTGCATCTGGACAATTCTTCTAGGTGCTTCCACTACATCTGGCCAAAGATTACGCCACACCCCATTCATACAACTCATTTTAACTTCCTTCCAAGCCTCTTCTATGTTGTGAATAGACTTCATAATGTTGTATGACTTCCACCACTCTCGCATAGACTGTCTTCCTTCCCCGTCAGTTTCATGAATTAGTTGGCTAAAAGTGCGGCGATGGTAATAAGCTTTGAAGTTTGCTATTGCTCCCTGGTCCATAGGTTGTAATATTGACGTAGTGTTTGGTGGAAGGAACTTTACGTACACTTTTAAGTCTCTGGGCGTATCAAGTGAGGTTGGATGTCCTGGGGCATTGTCTAAGAGTAATATAACTTTAGGTTCAAGCCCATTTTCTGTCACAGTATGATTTGACTGATGGGCAAAAACTATTAGAATACCATTCTTGAAAAATTTCCCGTGTAACCCACGCCTTTCTGTTTGATCGCCACACAACTGGTAGACTTGTCTTGTCTGTGCCTCGCATTGCACGGGGTGTTTCTGAATGGTACACTAGTAAAGGTTTCAGTTTGAAATCACCAGTGGCATTACCACCCAGCAGAAGTGTTAGTCGATCTTGCGCAGCTTTGAAACCACTGGCTTGACGTTCTTCCTTAGAAATGAATGTTCGAGATGGCATTTTTTTTTCCAGTAAAGTGCGGTCTCATCAACATTGAAGATGAGACAAGCAGGAATTTTCTCTCGTCTAACGAAGTCTTGAAACTTGTCTGGAAACTCAGCTGCAGCTTGAATGTCCGCGCTGGCCGCCTCGCCTGTTATGTGGATATTGTGAAGATTAGAACGCTGCTTGAACCGATGGAACCAGCCTCTGCTGGCAGCAAAAGTCGGAGTGGCACTCCCTTCTCCTTCTTTTGTTTTCAGCATCTCATACAAAGATTTTGCTTTTGTGCATATGAGATCTTGACTTAGTGGTGTGTTCTTCTTACTCAAATCTTCGATCCAGACTGACAGTAATTTCTCCATTCTTTCTAAGATAGATGATCTCGAACGAGAAAGTTTTGTTGCACTTATAGGTGTTGAACCTTCGCTGGAGATTTTAATTTTTTCCCGATTTTTTATAAATCGTTCTCACAGTCGATTCTGAGAGTCCAAAATCTCTCCCAACAATTGTTGCTTTGCCTCCATTTTCCATTCTTCTTAACACTTTCATCTTCAATTCCAAAGTGACGCTTTTACGCTCTTTTTTCTTTACAGGCGGCATTTTTAACGTAGGGTTAAATTATGTATATATGTATCTCCAATAAATATTAAAACAAAACTGCCAGCCGACCGAACTAACATTACGGAACAAATGAACACACGAAACGAACGAGGAAATCCCCATAGAACAAAGTCGAAGGACAGGGAATTCCCAATTCTTCAAAGAGAATATTCAGAGAAAGCGGGGATCCCCCCGCGACCATAGAGAAGTTAATGACTACATGAGCGCGAAATTTGAAATTCGCGTTATAGTGAAACCGCGCGTAACGGAGTAGCGCTAAGCGGGGTATTACTGTATATATATATATATATATATATATATATATATATATATATATATATATATATATATATATATATATATATATATATATATATATATATTTATTTATTTATATTTATATATTTTACTCGTGTTTTCACAAGCTTTCATTTGACACCACACTAAATGACCTAGTAAAAAAATTTTTTTTTCGCTTCCGATTTCACCCCCCAAAACTAACCCCTTAAGTCAAAATTTAACTTTCATAACTACACGGCTCTGATAAGGCCATCAATTCCTATATTAGTACCAAATTTCAACTTTCTATGTCAAATAATTTCGGAGAAAATCGGTGTGACAGACGGACAGACACCGAAGTGATCCGTACGGAACACTAAAAATGAAAACAATAGTATTGCTTTAAGTCCTCACAGAAACTTTAAAATAGGATTTTTAATGTTAAAAGTAGAAAAGATAAATTTAAGAAATCAAGAGTTTATAGATTAAAATGTAATGAAAACAATAGCCTATATATAGGACATATAGGAAGAAATTTTAACACTAGATATGAAGAACATTAAAAAACAAAATTACAATTTTGCTAACCATTTCTTAGAGATGTCACATAACTTTCCAGGAATAAATAGTCTAAATAAAAACTAGATTGTTTAGAAGCAATCGAAATTTACAAGAACCATAACGATCCCAATATGCATCTTATTAAATTTACAGACCGATATTAAAAATTCCACACTTTTAAGCCTGTTTGACCATAATTAAAATAAAGGAAAAACCCCTTCTTTAATGGTTAACAGAACTATATATACCTCACTTGATTATAATTTACTTATTGCGTTTGCGAATGTAGTAGTATTACGAAACTGCAGTCACGCCTAGTGCAATTTTTTATACGTATCAGTAAACAAAATAAAAATATACCAGGTGTATGAAATGAGGATTTTTTTTCTAAAAAAACATCCATCGCTTGTTTTACATTTTTCCCATCTATCGGGCAATTTGTAAATACCACGCCAGTAAAAATCTTCCCCTTTTAAGTGTTCAAGTTCGTGATCCATCGATGCAAACAAGTGGTAATCGGAAGGAGCCAAGTCTGGTGAGTAAGTCGCATGGGGTAGAACTTCTCAGCTGAGTGCTTCCAACGTGTCGCGAACTGGTGTTGTCGTATGTGATGAAGCACTGTCATGAAGAAAAATGACTTTGTGTTGCCTCTTTCGGTATTCTGGCCTTTTTCAAGCAGCGAACGGTTCAAATCGGTCAATGGTTGTTGGCAACGTTTAGTATTAACCGTTTCCCCAGGTTTTCACAGCTGATAATAGATCACGCCTCTCCGGTCCCACCAAACACAGAGTATCATCTTTCTACCAAAGCGATCGGTCTTGCGGTTGATGTGGATGGTGCTCCTGGGTCTACCCATGATTTTTTGCGCTTGGGATTCTTAAAATAAATCCACTTTTCATCCCCTGTAACTATATGATGCAAAAACGACTTCCTTTTGAACCGAGCGCTCAAAATGTCACACGTGTTTTTGCGCTTTTCCATTTGCCCGTCGTTCAACTCATGTGGTACCCATCTACCGGTCTTTTGAATCTTTCCCATCTCTCGTAGCCGATTGGAAACAGCTTGTTGACTAACGTCCAATTGCTCGGCGAGTTGTTTTTGTGTTTGCGAATCATCTTCGTCCAACAATGCTTGCAATTCCACATCTTCGTATTTTTTTGGCGGTTTTCCACGTTTCTTGTCTGCAACATCGAAGTCATCAGTTTTGAAACGCCGAAACCATCGTTCACACGTATCTTACGATGGAGCATGTTCACCATAAGCTTCTCGAAGTAATCGGTTTAATTCAACAGCAGTTTTCTTCAAATGAAAACAAAAAATTAATGTTGTCCGCGAATGCTCTTTGTTCGATATAAATTTCGACATATTGAACACAACACTATGCACACACTTTTGTTGATGACACAACAAAATGGCGCAGTGTCAAGTCTTTATAGCACAAACTGCATTGGTGCACCATCTGTTGTCTGAAATCTGCATTTCATACTTGTACACCTGGTACTCTGTAACCTGTGTTGTTAATATGTACTGTCACTGCTGCGGACAACTCCATAAATTCATAAAAAAAATCAGCGTTAGTTTGCTTGTGTTTTTTTGCGTACAATTGCAGGTATTCCTTCAGCGCCAGAAGCTTTTTTAGTGTCTAGCTACATTAAAATACATTTTATACACGCTCTGTAGCCTACACCATAGATTTTTCTCTACAATCCTACCGGTGTGAGAAACTAAATCGAAATGAAACATTAACAAATAGAAAAAGTAGTAATATTTGTTTATTTTCTTTCAATTAATTGCTAACTTGTACAAATAATAAATGTTCAACGATACGATATAAAATACAAAGGTAGTATTTGAGTTTTAACGATAATTTACAGCCATATTATAATTCACTTTTATATATACATGTCGTCACTCGTAACAAAAACATTTCCTAGCTTTAAATAATAAATTAACGAACGGATTCGGCGATACATTCATCATTTTATTTACTATTTATTATTAAGGCCTTAGGCCGCAGTAATTATTTTGAAAAAATCATTTTTTAAAATTTACTTAATCGATGCTCTTTAGTATCTAAAAATATAATAAAAATCGTTTTATATTGAAAACAAATTTTTTAAAATATGCTACACTCGTAAGTTAAAAAAGTCATCCCGTATCGGAGCGTATGAAATTATGTATTTCCCGCGTAAAAATGACACCTGTATTTACGATGTGCTTTTGGAACGTGATAATAGAGGGCGCCTGTAATTATCTTGAACGTTGTCTGAGCGGATACACGAAAAAAAAAAAACGAATGTTATTTCGACCGTATGGAATATTGCCCCGAAGAAGGTTTCGAGCAATATATATATATATATATATATATATATATATATATATATATATGTATATATATATATATATATATATATATATATATATATATATATACGAGGCTGGTTTGAAAAGTCCGTGCAAAGTCCGAGAGATGGCTCCACCGGCGCGTATCGAGGTCATGTTTAGTTAGTAGCATCTCTTGAATGAACGCACACCAAGTTTCAGCCATATTGGTCTATTTCTTTGTGTTTGGCATTCGTGTGAATCAAGGAAGTCGAGTGATTTTCAAGAAATGGACGAAAAAGAATTTCGTGTGGTGATTAAACATTACTTTATGAAAGGCAAAACGCCTCAGGAGACTAAAGAGAAGCTTGATAAACATTATGGTGACTCTGCACCTTCGATTAGAACAGTTTATAAGTGGTTTCAAAATTTTCGGACTGGCCATATGGGCACAAGTGACGCTGAACGTTCTGGACGGCCTGTGGAGGTTACGACTCCAGAAATCATTGATCAAATCCATGATATGGTGATGGATGACAGAAGAGTTAAGGTGCGTGAGATTGCTAGTGCTGTGGGCATCTCGACTGAACGGGTACATAATATTTTGCATAAACATTTGGACATGAGAAAGCTATCCGTAAGATGGGTGCCGCGATTGCTCACGCTTGACCAAAAACGGAATCGTGTGAAGTGTTCCAAGGATGGTTTGCAGCTGTTCCAGAAGAATCCGGAGGATTTTAAGCGTCGTTTCGTCACTGTGGATGAAACATGGATACATTACTATACTCCTGAGACCAAACAACAATCTAAACAATGGGTTACCAAGGGGGAATCGGCACCAAAAAAGGCGAAGACCGTTCCTTCGGCCGGAAAGGTTATGGCGACTGTCTTTTGGGATTCGCAAGGGATAATCCTCATCGACTATCTGGAAAAGGGTAAAACTATTACAGGTGAATATTATTCATCGTTATTGGACCGTTTGAAAACCGAGCTGCAAGAAAAACGCCCGCGATTGGCCCACAAGAAAGTCCTTTTCCATCACGACAACGCACCAGCACACACCTCAGCAGTTGTGGTCGCAAAATTAATGGAAATAGGATTCCAACTCGTTTCACATCCCCCCTATTCTCCAGACTTGGCTCCCTCGGACTACAATTTGTTCCCCAATTTGAAGAAATGGCTGGCGGGACAAAGATTTTATTCAAACGAGGAGGTGATTGCAGACACTAATGGATATTTTGCAGACTTGGACAAATCCTATTATTCGGAAGGGATCAACAAACTAGAACATCGTTGGACGAAGTGTATAAGCCTAAAAGAAGACTATGTCAAAAAATAAAAAAGGTTTACCCCAAACACATAAGTAGTTTTTATTTTTGCACGGACTTTTCAAACCAGCCTCGTATATATATATATATATATATATATATATATATATATATATATATATTATATATATATATATATATATATATATATATATATATATATATATATATATATATATATATATATATATAGGTGTTCGACATCGCAACGGATGTGTCTGTATGCGTATTTAATGATGGCTTATCTAGTATTATGGAGGGGTCTTATAGTTGCCGATAGGGCTGCAATTGTTACAATTTTTGGATGGAAGCTTATGCGGCGAGGATTTGCCAAGACGAGTTTCGTCGTCTGATGCTGCTAAACAGGCACGCTCGACGTCCAAATCCACGAGAAGGGCAGAAGACCAAGAAAATATCAATTTAGAAGGCCACTTTTATGGTACCGGGATCGCAGACTAATGGTAAATTTTTTATTACAGCAATTTTTAATTTTAAAAGCTAGTATTGTTTTTGGTATTATTAGAATGCTGATTTTCTACTCTTTCCAATAATACCAAAAACATTTGGATTTCCAAAAAGTGTTACTGATTAAAACGATTTTCCTCGATAGAATCATTTTTGCTCACTCGGCAACGTACTCGTTGCGTACTATTCATCCCTCTAAAAACACATGCAACTGCATTTTCCTATCATTTCTTTATCGGAATTTGAACCGTTAGCATCTCTGCTATTCCTGCTCACTAATTAAGACATCGGAAAATGGATACCACCCCGGAAGAAACGGCACAAGTCATTGCCCTATTGCAAGAAGGGCATAGCCAATGTGTAGTCGCTCCGCAACTGCACCTGAGCCACTCTGAGATTAGCGTCTTTATACGAAGGTCAGGATCAACAACTCTAAGAAATCGTCACTTGACCGGCGTCGAGGTCCAGCAGGAGCTCCGACAAGTTCGTGGACGCTCAGAAGAAGACTTAAAGAGGCTAACTTAACTCCGAAGAGATCAGCTAACGGACCCGAATTGACAGCAGCCCATCGATCAGCGCGACTCAGATTTGTCCGAGGACATGTCGGCTGGACCTTAGGGCAATGGCGCTCCGTTTTATGCTCCGACGAGTCCCGAATGTGCCTAAATAGCAATGATGGAAGAAGATGTATCTATAGGAGGCCTGGGAAGCGCTATGCGGAATGCTGCATTACTGAAACTGTCGCCTACGGAGGAGGCTCTGTCAGTGGGGAGACATCTCACTGAATACGAAAACCGATTTGGTTTTCGTGACTGATGAGACTCGTAGCAGTAGACTAACTGCTCACCGGTACATCGAGGAGATCTTGCAAGAACACGTAGTTTCTTAAGCTGGTTTTGTTGGCAATAGCTTCGTGCTAGTGCACGACAATGCGAGGCCACCTGCTGCTGTATCGGTGCGGCAATACCTGGCGGAAGTGGGAATAGAAGAGTTCGAGTTAGAAATCCAGCCCCTACATCGCCGAGGGACTTAAAGATTGCAGGATAGAATGGGCTTTCAAAATCCATAAAAATATATGAACATTAAATTCTAGGATCCATGTTAAATGAAGCCAAATAGTTTGAGGAGATTTTTTTACTCGCCAATGTACGTTTTTCAAATCGGCTTGCACCATAATTCAAACAATTTTTATCCGATTGACTTCGAATTTTAACGTAGCTTCTGTATTAGATTCTGAAGAGAAGTATGTAGGATTCTTACGAAATATTAAAAATTGCAAAAGTTATTAACAAATTTCTGTCAATTTTTTCAGCGAAAATCGAGATTTTTTTCAAAAGCTTGCCACTTTTTGAAAAATCAATATTTTAACAATATCCTACGTTCTTTTTTAGCTATTTACGTATAGTTTAAGCAGATTTTTTTTTTGTTATAGGATCAAATTCATTCAAGACAAGACGTCTTTAAAAAAGCTGCACTGTACCGCCATTTTGTAAAATATATTATATCACGAAGTATATTTTTGTAGCTTAATACATATGTAAACATGTGGCATAGTTCATTTTTTAAATAAATTTTTTTTTCAATTTGAAAAAAATAAGTTCATTTTCATGCCTCTACAGTGGCCTAAGGCTTTAATTTCATGGTTATTATAAGTGATTTTCTAAATCCAAACAAATACTGAGGGATTTACCAACTTATTTGTGAGGGAAAATAATTCATTATTAAAGTCTGTAAACCATTTTAAAAATTTTTGCAAAGAAGTCAGCATGCGGAACTTGCAGATGATTTCCATCAATATCTATTGGAGGCTTCACGGAATATGTTACGTGGTCTCTTTCTTATCTAACTTCAACATGAAGAAATCCACTATAAATATTTTGGCAGCTTTAAACTTTTGTGAACCACAAAGGTGCGCGATAAATGAGGCGCGCATGTAGCGTCGCGACAGTACGAACGGGTTTTTGAAGCGAACATGACTTGTACCGACTTCAAAATTTTTGTGCGTTTACATATTATATTTCGGGTTTTCAGTATTAAATTTATAGGGCTTGATTTTCTTGTAAATCAGTTGAAAAAAACAAGTCGTTGGGCCCCTCGGAACACTATTCGCTTAAATTCAAGGGACTAGTTATAATAACCACGAAATTAATTAAACTTTAAAATGATGAATGTGCCACTGCATTACAGTCTTAGATAAAAACATAAATTTATTTAATAGTACGGTACTCTCGGCTCATGTCGCCGTTAAACCATCAGGAGGTATAGTGTTGGTAATTGGTGTATTCGAACTACAGGAATCCTGCCGAAGTTTCTTTCGCGGCAGCACCGGTGATTTGCCTTTACTTTCTGTTCCCGATTCATTGTCAGAACTGAAGGGAAAACGCATAAGATCACAATAAAAATTCAGTAATTCAGTTTCAGGACCTGCAGATTAACGTGATTTTTTGACCACGATCCTCAACAGTTAAATAATCCAGCCACAAAAACAATTACTTTGTTGTTTGCATTGTTACTTACCAACTAATACTACTAGTCCTACACTTGCCGCCACCGTCGCTTTCCGAGGCGCTCTTACTCTTCCGCCTCTGTCGGCCGGGTTGATTTAGGAACAAACTCAGCTGGTGGTATCGGTGCTCCCAAAATAAATTTTGTCGTTGAGCCAAGTCGGCGTGTTTGGCTACGAAGTCGTGATCCGTGGGTAGTGAGAGCTCCCAACCCTGTATATAAAGAGGAATAAATTATTTTTTTTATTAAGAAATGGTTAAAGTTGCAGTTAAACATGTACCAAGGTTGGAAAGGACAAGGAAAACGACGAACTGGAAACCACGGAGAAAAAAGAAATTTGGTACTATACGAGGCTGGTTTGAAAAGTCCGTGCAAAGTCCGAGAGATGTCACCACCGGCGCGTATCGAGGTCATGTTTAGTTAGTAGCATCTCTTGAATGAACGCACACCAAGTTTCAGCCATATTGGTCTATTTCTTTGTGTTTGGCATTCGTGTGAATCAAGGAAGTCGAGTGATTTTCAAGAAATGGACAAAAAAGAATTTCGTGTGGTGATTAAACATTACATTATGAAAGGCAAAACGCCTCAGGAGACTAAAGAGAAGCTTGATAAACATTATGGTGACTCTGTACCTTCGATTAGAACAGTTTATAAGTGGTTTCAAAATTTTCGGACTGGCCATATGGGCACAAGTGACGCTGAACGTTCTGGACGGCCTGTGGAGGTTACGACTCCAGAAACCATTGATCAAATCCATGATATGGTGATGGATGACAGAAGAGTTAAGGTGCGTGAGATTGCTAGTGCTGTGGGCATCTCGACTGAACGGGTACATAATATTTTGCATAAACATTTGGACATGAGAAAGC
Source organism: Pachyrhynchus sulphureomaculatus (assembly GCA_019049505.1). Lineage (NCBI taxonomy): Eukaryota > Metazoa > Arthropoda > Insecta > Coleoptera > Curculionidae > Pachyrhynchus > Pachyrhynchus sulphureomaculatus. The sequence goes on from CM032451.1 coordinate 122,772,591, forward strand.
CATCCGCAAGATGGGTGCCGCGATTGCTCACGCTTGACTAAAAATGGAATCGTGTGAAGTGTTGCAAGGATGGTTTGCAGCTGTTCCAGAAGAATCCGGAAGACTTTAAGCGTCGTTTCGTCACTGTGGATGAAACATGGATAATTACTATAACAAATTCGTGGAATATTTTGGAATTTTTTCTTGGTTAAACGTTTGTTTCAGATCCGAAAACCCACCTGACAGTGTTAAGAAGGGTGCGGAACAGAATATCACACCCGGTACGTTCTGCCTGTCGCATGGTAGTCCGCAAACCCGAAAAGCTGGCCATAATGTAAGTAATAAAAGGTTCTATTTATGATATATATATATATATATATATATATATATATATATATATATATATATATATATATACGACCACTCAGGAGCATCTTCCGCTTGCACCTGACTCATAACTTTCATTTCATTTCGAAGCGTCGAGTGCCGCGCAGCATCTCTCGTGAAGCACGTCAGACGGCATCAAGTTTAAACTATTATAGAAAGTACAAAAGTGAACGATTTTAATTGTGTAAAATGAATTCTGCCCTTGAAGGGTGAGTACAATTTCATTGTGTTTCTGGAATTTCATATTTACTTAATGTTAAGCGAATAATTAACTGTATTTATTAGACAATTTTTGCCAAAATATCGAAAAATCGAGTGCCAGATATCGCAAGCTTGGCATCTGTGTTAGCTTTTGTGCGTGGACGCCATGAACGCGTTTTTTCTTAAAATTCGGAAGTGTGTGCAAACCTAAAAAAATGTTAAAAAATTCGGGATAATGTTACAAAATTCAACCAATTGTTTGAAAATTCGGGAAATTGTTGCAAAACGTGAAAAATAGTTAACAAATTCAAGTACGAGGGTGGTTTGAAAAGTCCGTGCAAAGTCCGAGAGATGGCACCACCGGCGCGTATCGAGGTCATGTTTAGTTAGTAGCATCTCTTGAATGAACGCACACCAAGTTTCAGCCATATTGGTTTATTTCTTTGTGTTTGGCATTCGTGTGAATCAAGGAAGCCGAGTGATTTTCAAGAAATGAACGAAAAAGAATTTCGTGTGGTGATTAAACATTACTTTATGAAAGGCAAAACGCCTCAGGAGACTAAAGAGAAGCTTGATAAACATTATGGTGACTCTGCACCTTCGATTAGAACAGTTTTATACGTGGTTTCAAAATTTTCGGACTGGCCATATGGGCACAAGTGAGGCTGAACGTTCTAGACGGCCTGTGGACCGTTTGAAAACCGAGCTGCAAGAAAAACGCCCGCGATTGGCCCACAAGAAAGTCCTTTTCCATCACGACAACGCACCAGCACACACCTCAGCAGTTGTGGTCGCAAAATTCATGGAAATAGGATTCCAACTCGTTTCACATCCCCCCTATTCTCCAGACTTGGCTCCCTCGGACTACTATTTGTTCCCCAATTTGAAGAAATGGCTGGCGGGACAAAGATTTTATTCAAACGAGGAGGTGATTGCAGACACTAATGGATATTTTGCAGACTTGGACAAATCCTATTATTCGGAAGGGATCAACAAACTAGAACATCGTTGGACGAAGTGTATAAGCCTAAAAGGAGACTATGTCGAAAAATAAAAAAAGTTTACCCCAAACACATAAGTAGTTTTTATTTTTGCACGGACTTTTCAAACCAGCCTCGTAAGTGTTGCAAAGTGGGAAAAATACTTTAAAAATTCTGTAAATTGTTGCAAAATGATAAAATTAGTTAAACAATTCGAGAAAATGTTGCAACATGCGGCAAACTGTTTACAACTTGGGAAAAAATTGTTGCTAAAATTGAAAAATACTTGAAAATTTCAACAAAATGTTACTACACTGGAAAAATAATTTTAAAATTCTGGAAACTATTGCACAATGTAACATACTGTTTAAAAACTCATAAAAATAACTCATGTTTTTCCAAAAGTAGTTGGCCATTTTGGAGCCGTCATTTTTTTTTTTTAATTTAAACTTTTTTCGACCCCAAAAAATTTGACTCGCGTTTTTTCATATTTTGTTTTTTCGTAATCAGCGACCCCAAAACCCCATGTATACAGAATTTCTTAAAAATAACTCACGTTTTTTCCAAAAATATTCCGCCATTTTGTTTTTTAAAATTTGAACTTCATATTCGTAATCAACGACCCCGAAAACCCACGTATACAGAGTTTCATAAAAATAACTCACGTTTTTCAAAAAAGAGTCCGCCATTTTGGAGCCACCATTTTGTTTTTTGAAAATTTGACTTCACATTCTTGATCAGCGGTCCTGAAAACGCCGATATACCGAGTTTTGTCGAAATCGAATAATACCTTCATATTTTGGCCAGCGTTTCGAGACATTTTTCTTCTGCGTGTCATAGAAGACGACTAAAAAAACAAGTTGAATGGTAAATATCCAGATCTCGCCAGTCATCGCATCTGTGTGAAGTTGCTTAACGTTTCGTGACTGTGCTGTTGTCTCCGGACCGCGGGAAAAGAATAGCAGTGGTGAAGCTCACAGGATGAAAAAAATTTCAGTTCGGATCTCCAAGCCCCAACAGAGGAGAGGTGGGAGAGAGGAAGAGGGAAAGAGACAGGAAGAGTTAAGCATTTTCGTACCTTGTTGTGTGTTCTGAGTTTAGATATCCCTGCGAAAATTTCCTTCACTTCCTCCGCCGGGATTTTTAAAAGTGAAGACACCTTTTTTCTCTCCACGTATTGTTGTTTGGTAAATAAATATAGCTGAAAATAACGATAAAATAAATGAGCATTTAGAATAAAAAAAGCTGACGACTTAACATCAGAAAATAATATTTTTCGGGTACTTACGATGTAATCTCTTGCTCTACACATTAACTCCGCTGGAACCCCGCTCGTAGCAGAGAAAGTATTATCGGGATATAAAACTTCGGACTTAACAACCCAGTTTCCTAAAAAAAGCGTATTTAAACAAATTTCTAAATGAAATGAAACGAATTACTTTGTTATTTGTCACTTATTTTTTATTTATCTGCTACTGCAGTTTCGTAGGTTTTCTACATTGTCAAGCGTAATACGAGGCATGTTTTTTAAGTAAGTACCGTTTTGGAATTAAAAAAAGACGTGCAAAGATATCGCTATAATTTTATTTTTACATGAAAGCCTGTACCTTAATCTACTTTTCTACATAATAATTTCCGTGAATATTGAGGCACTTGTCATAACGTGGCACCAGTTTTTGAATACCCTCCTCATAAAATTCTGCCGCCTGACTTGTTAACCACTGTATCACAAATGCGATACAAAACACTACGAGAATATTGAGGAAAGCAGTCACACAATGATGAAATTGTAAAGCGTCTGTTTTCTCTCACCTTTTCGTCCACTTTCTGCACCAAATCTTCATTAACGACCGAAGGACGCCCACTCCGTTCTTCATCATGCACATTTGTGCGGCCATCTTTAAATGCTCTCACCCATTTCCTTACCATTCCATCACTCATAATGTTTTGTCCGTAAACTTCACAGATCTCACGATGAATATCGATCGGTTTTACGCCTTTAGCACTAAGAAATCGTATAACAGCCCGTACTTCACAATCGGCGGGACTCACGATTGTCGGAGGCATCTTAAACACTCAGTAAACAACGTATACAATGAAGAATCAGACTGTAATGGCGTCAGTGCGTAGACATGAGATGTAGGTTACCAGCGCGCATGCGCGGAACGCCGACCGTATCGCTGCGGCGGCGGAATCGCAATACGGTACTTACTTAAAAAACATGCCTCGTACTACAAACTAATTTTATTTTATTTATGATTTATAACAAATTTCCAGGTATAATTTGGAATTACCCATCATCAAATTACAATGAACTTAAACTAAATTATTTTATTACGAATGGTTAAATGATATTATTGTTTTAAATTTGAAGAAATACTTGACTATATTTTCTTAAAACTTTTTACCAAAATTCCTTCTTCAAAGATATATCTAAAAAAATTCCAAAATACGCCAAACAGGGTTGAATTCTGAACATCTGTTTGACGATTTAATGGGATTGTATCTTTATTTTTATTGTGCTTGTAAATCTCTACAGCTTCTAAAATATTTAATTTTCTCCCTTTTTATGCTTTGTGTAATATTTGTAGATTATTTATGTCTCGAAAAATATGATTTGTTTGATGGAAGTGGTTAGCGAAGTTGGAGTTTTCTTTGCTTAATCTAAAAGATGTTTGGTGTTCTTTAAATCTAGTATCGAAATTTCTCCCTGTTTGGCCTATATAACAGCTACATGACAGTTTATAAACTCCAGAGTCTTTGAATTTATGAGTTTTGTGTTTTACATTGAAAAAAAAGGGAGGAAAGTTTTTGGGGTGATTTAAAAGCGATATTTATGTTGTCTTTTGCGAGTATATATGGGATTTTATTAGAAATTGGTCCGAAATATGTCAATGAGGAAAAAGTTTGTTTTTCATCGTTTTTTCTTCATTGACATATTTCGGACCAATTTCTAATAAAATTGCATACAAACTCGCAAAAGACAATATAAATATAGCTTTTAAATCACCCTAAAAACTTTCCCCCTAATATAAAACACGGTGGAGGAAGTGTGATGGTTTGGGGAATTTTCTCTACACAAGGAGTCGGTCCATTGATCGAAATATGAACGCTGATATTTACAAGGACATTTTAGAATACAGTTTAATATCATATGCTGAAGAAACATTGCCGCAGAATTGGATATTTCAGCAGGATAATGGCCCCAAACATACATCCAAGTCGTTAAAACAGTGGTTTTCTGCTTCAAATGTGAGAGTTTTAAGCTGGCCATCTCAATCACCGGACTTGAACCCAATAGAACACATATAGGAAACGCTAGATCGTCAAGTTCGAAAGCATACATATTCAAATAAAGCCGCATTATTCAAATCATTGAAGGAAGAATGGGATAAATTTTCACCTGCTTGTATTAATCGATTAATTGAGTCAATGCCACATCGTTGTGCGGCTGTTATCGTTGCATAGGGTATGGCTACAAAATATTAACATAAAAATATAATTTAAATCTATTATAGAGCATATGGACTAATAATTTTTCTCGTAGTACAAACTGACCGGAAACTTTTGCACATACAGTCCCTGGCCAAATTATTAGACGCACTGCAAGATTTCATGTAAAATATTAATTACCGAGTGATATTGTACCGTTTTATTATTTTAAATTGATTTGTTTTTTATTTTTATATTATCCAATCAATTACCTATTTATTTGACATAAATAAAACAGCATTAATTTAGAAAAGCATAAGTTTATTAAGTTTTAAAGAAAAGTGAAATTAATGTTAGTAAAAGTCAATATTTAGTTGAGCCACCTTTAGCCGCTATCAAAGCTTTAATTCTGCGCGGCATGCTATCAATGCAAGATTGTACTGTCTCCTGCATTTGAGGATGATGATTCTACACATGAATAATCTTTTCTAGGAGCTGGGTTTTGTTGGTAATCACATCTTTAGCCACTTCTCTTTTCATCAGCTCCCACACATTTTCAATGGGGTTCATACCCGGCCAATCCAACAGAGGGATATTTTTTTTCTGCCAAAAAAGCTTTAACAGACCGAGCAGTGTGGCAGGGAGCTCCATCTTGCATGAAAGTGAATGGTTCCCCATTTGGAAACCATTCTCTGAGCTGCGGAATCAACCGATTTTGTAATACTTCTTTGTACTGATCTTGCGTCATTATTCCTTTGACGACGTACAGACGTCCAGTGCCTTTGCCGCTGATGACTGATCAAATCATCAGTTTGGTGGGATGTTTAACCGTCGGGACGACACAATCAGGATGAAACTTTTCTCCATGACGACGACGCACATACTGAGCTTTATTCTGCAAAATTTCGAATGTGCTTTCGTCACTGAAGCAGACCTGTCAAAAATAGGAAAAATATATAAACTTCCATGTTTATTTGCTTTATTTAACTGAAAATGATAATAATGTATCAATTATTGATTAAATTGCTGTATCTTACCGATCTCCAGAAGTCCACATCTTTGTCTTGCCATTGTTTGGCCCACTTCAGGCGCTTTGCTTTCATTGCAGCTGTTAACTTGGGCTTCCTGGCGGGGCGACAGGCCTTAAAATCTAATTCTTTCAATTTTCTTCGAACAGTGCGCTCAGAAGCATTTACGCTAGCACCCTGGAGTTGTGATTTTATTACCTTTGTGGTACACACATTTTCTTCAAACATCTCTCTGACCGTGGAGTGAAAATTGGTTTTCTACCGCATCTTTTCTTTCTTTTCGGGCTTAATTCCTTCCCTGACTCAATTTTCTTTTTTTATGCGTCGTACACTAGCTTCAGAAACCTCCAATCTTCGTGATATTTCTCGGTTTGTAAATGTTTTCGCAATCACAAGGGCCTTCACTTCAGCTTTTTTACGTGGGTGAAAGATCGCCTTTTCTATCCATAATGAAAATAGTCCAATTACTTTTTTAAAACACTGCATACAAAATAAACTAATAACTGAGTAGTATAAAACTGTTAAACAAACAATCACAGTCCATAAAGCCACAGAAACACGTCCGTACCTGACTCGATTCCGATCGTGACTGATACAGATTTGTACTTGTTTACGTTTATGTATCACTTTGTCAACACAGTGTTGCCATATGTTAAAAATAAATACAAATATGTAGTCTACAACAATTCTTTTAAATAAAAATCAATAATATTGTAGTTTAAATATACCATTATTGCATAAAAACTCTTAAGAAAACATAAAATTACTAAAAAAATACAGTGCGTCTAATAATTTGGCCAGGGACTGTATAAATATAAGAATAATAATAATAATAAATATATTCACAAACATAAATAATATTCTTTTACTATATTGTTTTGTTTCCTGTATCTCATACTCACATCTCGTAATGATTAAAAAATCATTAGTCTTTTTTTAATAAATTAGAGAACCAAATGTCACTGGCCGGAAACTTTTGCACGCCACTGTATATATGCATTTAGTTACAATGTTGCTACGATTAAAAGAGTTTACTACAAAACAGATTTATCAAAACTGTAGTTTTAATTCACCTTTAGGTCGTGAATTCTAAAAAGCAGTGGACTAAAAATCAATGCAGCAATTTAATTGAAATGTACTGTCAACATATTAACTTGTCGGACTGAAAAAGTATAAATTATAAGAATAAAAATAAAAAATAAGATTCACTCAAGGAAATTGGTAATGCTTTTGAAACTAGCAGTGATGAAATCGAGCGAAAAATCAAAAACTTGTTCAGTGAGTATAACAGGGAAAGAAGGAAGTATAAAAGCATGAAAAAGTCTGGAGCTGGACACCCGTTTGTTTCAAAATGGTTTGGATATCATGCCATGAGTTTTTTGTGTGACAAGAATAAAACGAGGAAAGGAAGGCTTATCTTGATATAATGTTGAAGAGCGTCATACGTCTCACATCATCCGGTATGATTCGTGATACAGAAGAATTTGAAATTTTGAATAAATATTTTAATGATTGAAAACTGTCCCCAGTGGCTAAGCACCTCAGAGTTACTCCCAGACGATCATTCACGGAAATTGCGTCCTGGTAATTTGTATTTTTCTTGGCGATTTTTAAGTTCTAACAAATTAATTAAAAATTCAAAATCTGTAGATTCAGGTAGAATTGTGGCAAGAAGATCTCAATTCTCCGTTTAACCCAACATTGTCGGTGCTTAAACCAGCCAATAATTCTTCTATGCCGTAATTAACTCTCCTTTTTAATAGAGAACCGACCCAATACCTTGGTTTTTTCTGTTTTGGCCTTAACTAAAAACGAACCACAGCTAATCATAAAATCGTCGTCGGAGAAAGACATTCTTGCGGGACTAAACAAAATGGGAAAAAGAAAACAAACACTAGCAACAAAACTTTTGGAACAGTTTACAGGAACTGTCTGAAACAGACAAAACATGTTTTGTTTTGTTTATTGAAAACAGAACAGTTTTTTAAACTGTCCGTTTGGTGGAAACCCGGCTTAAGGGTAAAAAAAATTGTTTAAAAAATTCGTCGGAAGAAAAAACGTGAATCTGTAAAATTTATCAATATTATGAGGAGTGAAAAATATATCTAATATGTAAAAAATGGCTAAAATTATGTTTGGATCAATTAAAGTAATGCCCATGGAACATATTTCCAGAGTTAACTAAAAAAATTAGCTTACAGTTTGCAAGTACACCCATTTAATCATAATAAACGATAAAAACGGCCAATTTCTCCCGACTAGAAGGTTCAAGTGACATCCATAGCCTCTTAAATTTTTCGTTTTTAGTGTTCCGTACGGAACATTTATAAGATCACTTCGGTGTCTGTCTGTCTGTCTGTCTGTCACACCCGATTTTCTCCGAAACTATTTGACATAGAAAGGTGAAATTTGGTAATAATATAGGAATTGATGGCCTCATCAAAGTCATGTAGTTTTGAGAATTAAATTTTGACTTAAGGGGTTAGTTTTGGGGGGTGAAGTCGGAAGTGAAAAAAAATTTTTTTTACTAGGTCATCGAGTGTGGGTCAAATGAAAGCTTGTGAAAACACGAGTAAAAAATATATATATAATATTATACTTGCGCGCACTTTTCTTTGTATTATTTTTAAAAATTCGCAAAAAATCGCTGTCCCGGGCCTTATCTCGAAAAGTACTTATCAAAAAATTTCGAAAAAAATTCTGGAATATTCTCCACGGGGTGTAGATTGAACGAAAATTATCACGAGTGCATTACCTTTAATAATTTATATGGTATACAAAAAAACAAAAATATCAAGGTCATCAGATTTCAGTAAAGATTGGAAACAAACTTTGTTGAAAACTCATTTGGGGTGTGTTTTGTGAAGTCACTGATCATTTTATACCACCGTAACATAAATTTTGACTTAAGGGGTTCGTTTTGAGAGGTGAAATCGAAAGTGAAAAAAAATTTTTTTTACTAGGTCATCGAGTGTGGTGTCAAATGAAAGCTTATGAAAATACGAGTAAAAAATGTATATATAATGTAATACCTGCGTACACTTTTCTTCGTATTACTTTTAAAAAATCGCTGTCCCCTACCTTATCTCGAAAAGTACTGATCAAAAAGTTTTGAAAAAAATTCTGGAATATTCTCCACGGGGTATAGATTGAACGAAAATTATCACGAGTACATTACCTTTAATAATTTATTTGGTATATAAAAAAAAAAAAATTCAAGGTCACCAGTTTTCAGTAAAGATTTTAAACAAAACTTTGTTGAAAACTCATTTGGGGTGTGTTTTGTGAAGTCACTGATCATTTTATACCACCCTAACAAAAATTTTTATTTTAAAAACAATCAACGTACGGAACACTAATTGTGCAAGTTCAACTTGCACTTGACCAGTTTCTAGTTTTTTAGTGTTCCGTACGGAACACTTATAAGATCACTTCGGTGTCTGTCTGTCTGTCTGTCTGTCTGTCTGTCACACCCGATTTTCTCGGAAACTGTTTGACATAGAAAGGTGAAATTTGGTAATAATATAGGAATTGATGGCCTCATCAGAGCCATGTAGTTTTGAGAATTAAATTTTGACTTAAGGGGTTAGTTTTGGGGGGGTGAAGTCGGAAGTGAAAAAAAAATTTTTTTACTAGGCCATCGAGTGTGGTGTCAAATGAAAGCTTGTGAAAACACGAGTAAAAAATATATATATAATATTATACTTGCGCGCACTTTTCTTTGTATTATTTTTAAAAATTCGCGAAAAAATCGCTGTCCCGGGCCTTATCTCGAAAAGTACTTATCAAAAAATTTCGAAAAAATTCTGGAATATTCTCCACGGGGTGTAGATTGAACGAAAATTATCACGAGCGCATTACCTTTAATAATTTATATGGTATATAAAAAAAACAAAAATTTCAAGGTCATCAGATTTCAGTAAAGATTGGACACAAACTTTGTTGAAAACTCATTTGGGGTGTGTTTTGTGAAGTCACTGATCATTTTATACCACCGTAACATAAATTTTGACTTAAGAGGTTCGTTTTGAGGGGTGAAATCGGAAGTGAAAAAAAATTTTTTTTACTAGGTCATCGAGTATGGTGTCAAATGAAAGCTTGTGAAAACACGAGTAATATATATATATATATATATATATATGTATATATATATATATATATGTATATATATATATATATATATATATATATATATATATATATATATATATATATATATATGTATATATATATATATATATATATATATGTATATATATATATATATATATATATATATATATATATATATATATATATATATATATATATATATATATATATATATATATATATATATATATATATATATATATATATATATATATATATATATGTATATATATATATATATATATATATGTATATATATATATATATATATATATATATATATATATATATATATATATATATATATAATGTAATACTTGCGCACACTTTTCTTCGTATTACTTTTAAAAAATCGCTGTCCCCTACCTTATCTCGAAAAATACAGATCAAAAAATTTTGAAAAAATTCTGGAATATTCTCCACGGGGTATAGATTGAACGAAAATTATCACGAGTACATTACCCTTAATAATTTATTTGGTATATAAAAAAAAAAAAATTCAAGGTCACCAGTTTTCAGTAAAGATTTTAAACAAACTTTGTTGAAAACTCATTTGGGGTGTGTTTTGTGAAGTCACTGATCATTTTATACCACCCTAACAAAAAATTTTTATTTTAAAAACAATCAACGTACGGAACACTAATTGTGCAAGTTCAACTTGCACTTGACCAGTTTCTAGTTTTTTAGTGTTCCGTACGGAACACTTATAAGATCACTTCGGTGTCTGTCTGTCTGTCTGTCTGTCACACCCGATTTTCTCGGAAACTGTTTGACATAGAAAGGTGAAATTTGGTAATAATATAGGAATTGATGGCCTCATCAGAGCCATGTAGTTTTGAGAATTAAATTTTGACTTAAGGGGTTAGTTTTGGGGGGTGAAGTCGGAAGTGAAAAAAAATTTTTTTTACTAGGCCATCGAGTGTGGTGTCAAATGAAAGTTTGTGAAAACACGAGTAAAAATATATATATAATATTATACTTGCGCGCACTTTTCTTTGTATTATTTTTAAAAATTCGCGAAAAATCGCTGTCCCGGGCCTTATCTCGAAAAGTACTTATCAAAAAATTTCGAAAAAATTCTGGAATATTCTCCACGGGGTGTAGATTGAACGAAAATTATCACGAGTGCATTACCTTTAATAATTTATATGGTATATAAAAAAATAAAAATTTCAAGGTCATCAGATTTTCAGTAAAGATTGGAAACAAACTTTGTTGAAAACTCATTTGGGGTGTGTTTTGTGAAGTCACTGATCATTTTATACCACCGTAACATAAATTTTGACTTAAGGGGTTCGTTTTGAGAGGTGAAATCGAAAGTGAAAAAAATTTTTTTTTACTAGGTCATCGAGTGTGGTGTCAAATGAAAGCTTATGAAAACACGAGTAAAAAATATATATATAATGTAATACTTGCGTACACTTTTCTTCGTATTACTTTTAAAAAATCGCTGTCCCCTACCTTATCTCGAAAAGTACTACTCAGTATATATCACCACTACACCAAACACTTTATTTTTGCACTCGACGCGCGTTTCGCTAACCATGTTAGCTTCATCAGGAACGATGATTGACTAAAGGTAAACTACATATCTACCCTGTTTATACTTAGCCTAACCCTAGAATTACTCAAGCGGAACTAATGACATAGGCAAGGCCATCAGTTCCGGTCTAGTAACCAGTAGAGGGGACTATAAGGAATAGGCCCTCTGTCTTTATTTAAACTACTTTTACATTTTATGATTTCCATACTTTCGTATGCGTTCAACAATCTCCTATCAGATACATTTTTTATTAATCTTAGATTATCTAATGTTACAGTATGATCAGCTTCAAGGGCATGTTCGGCAATGCTAGACTTTTCTGTTCTATTGTATCTTAAGTGTGCTAAATGTTCTTTAAATCGTGTTTTAATTGACCTTTTAGTTTGCCCAACATACTTTTTGTCACAATCATTACAACTAATTTCATAAATTCCACTTTTCTCACAATTGGGAATCTTATCTTTGGGATTTCCTAAGATATTCCTCAGATTGTCTGATGACTTATAGACTAAGGTGAGGCCTACCTTATTAAATACCTTATTGAGTCCCTTGCTATATTTGGGATTATATGGTATGGAGACATACTTGGTGTTATTTTCTTCGCGTGTAAAAAAAGGTGGAATTCTCAATATTAGACCTAAATTTATGTCTATTTATTAGCTTATTTACTAAGTCATCGTCATAACCATTAACTCTAGTTATATTTCTAATACGATTCCTTTCTTTATTAAAGTTTACTCTATTCAAAGGGAAAGTGACCAAACACACGAAATGAAATTCGCATCTTAAACAAAGGTCTTAACTTTGCAGTACCCCCTCCTAGAGATAATTTATCAGAAATAGTTGCTCACATTGAAAGTTCCATTAGCACACTTCCAGAAAATAGTAAAACCTTTGTTAGGGAAGCATGTCGCAATCAAATTTCGAAAAACATAGTTAACAACACAAATTCTAATTCACGAAAAAATATAAAAGTAGTTAAAGGATTGAAAAAGAAAGATGTCTTCTACTTAAAAGCGGATAAAGGAAATAAGGTTGTTATATTGGATAAGAAAGATTATTTTGAACGCGTAGATAATCTTATCGAATCTGGGCCTTATGAAAAGGTAATAAGAAATCCATTACCGAAAATGATATCAGAGGTTAAAAAATTCGTTTAAAAAATGTAAGAACCTTGTCTCCGATTCGCTAAAATTTAAATTAAATGCGAGTAATCCGACCATACCAAAATTGTATTGCTTACCCAAAATTCACAAACCTGGAAAAGCAATGCGACCCATTGTTTCATCGGTCGGATCACCCACATATTTAATATCCAAATGGTTATCAAAAGAACTTGAGAAGTTACCATTAAATACTTTCGCAGTGAAGAATTCGTTAGAATTCATTAATAAAACAAAAAATCTAGTTCTTAATGAAGGTGAAGTCTTAATTTCTTTTGATGTTAGTTCTTTATTCCCAAGTGTGCCAATTCCACAAACTTTACAATATCTCGAAGAATTACTTAGAATGAATGACTTTGAAGACGAAATTATTCGTGAATACTTAACATTATCTAAACTTTGCATGGAACAAAATTATTTCCAATATAACAATCAATTTTATGTTCAGAAAGAAGGAATAGCTATGGGTAATTGCTTGTCACCTTTCATAGCCAATTTATTCATGAGTAAGTTTGAAATCGAAGCCAGTCGAGAATTCGAATATTTCCCAAGGGTATGGTATAGGTATGTGGATGATATTTTCGCGATTTTTGATACAAAGAAAGCAAATATTGATGATTTTGTTTCTAAATTAAATAGCCGGTATGATTCAATTAAATTCACGTACGAAATTGAGAACAAAGGACAATTGCCTTTTCTAGATATTTTAATTATTAAAAATAATAATAGATTAGAATTTGATATCTATAGGAAGGACACAATAACAGATAGATATATTCCTAATGATTCATTTCATTGCAAACAACATAAATTAGCCTCAATACATTTTTTAGTTCATCGTTTGGTCACTTTCCCTTTGAATAGAGTAAACTTTAATAAAGAAAGGAATCGTATTAGAAATATAACTAGAGTTAATGGTTATGACGATGACTTAGTAAATAAGCTAATAAATAGACATAAATTTAGGTCTAATATTCAGAATTCCACCTTTTTTACACGCGAAGAAAATAACACCAAGTATGTCTCCATACCATATAATCCCAAATATAGCAAGGGACTCAATAAGGTATTTAATAAGGTAGGCCTCACCTTAGTCTATAAGTCATCAGACAATCTGAGGAATATCTTAGGAAATCCCAAAGATAAGATTCCCAATTGTGAGAAAAGTGGAATTTATGAAATTAGTTGTAATGATTGTGACAAAAAGTATGTTGGGCAAACTAAAAGGTCAATTAAAACACGATTTAAAGAACATTTAGCACACTTAAGATACAATAGAACAGAAAAGTCTAGCATTGCCGAACATGCCCTTGAAGCTGATCATACTGTAACATTAGATAATCTAAGATTAATAAAAAATGTATCTGATAGGAGATTGTTGAACGCATACGAAAGTATGGAAATCATAAAATGTAAAAGTAGTTTAAATAAAGACAGAGGGCCTATTCCTTATAGTCCCCTCTACTGGTTACTAGACCGGAACTGATGGCCTTGCCTATGTCATTAGTTCCGCTTGAGTAATTCTAGGGTTAGGCTAAGTATAAATAGGGTAGATATGTAGTTTACCTTTAGTCAATCATCGCTCCTGATGAAGCTAACATGGTTAGCGAAACGCGCGTCGAGTGCAAAAATAAAGTGTTTGGTGTAGTGGTGATATATACTGAGTAGTGTCATTGTGCCAAAGATTCCACATTCCCAACTTAGTCGAAAAGTACTGATCAAAAATTTTTGAAAAAATTCTGGAATATTCTCCTCGGGGTATAGATTGAACGAAAATTATCACGAGTCACCAGTTTTCAGTAAAGATTTTAAACAAACTTTGTTGAAAACTCATTTGGGGTGTGTTTTGTGAAGTCACTGATCATTTTATACCACCCTAACAAAAATTTTTATTTTAAAAACAATCAACGTACGGAACACTAATTGTGCAAGTTCAACTTGCACTTGACCAGTTTCTAGTTTTTTATCTAGAATCAAAATCTATCAGAATTTTTAGTTTTATCTTTCATCAAAATTTATGATAAAATTGCAAAAAATACGCTAAAAATGGGCTAATTCTCCCATTTTTGAGTGTGTTGCCCCAATTTTTCAGCGGTCGCAATGTTTTTTTTCCTTAATATACTCGTCGAGATGAGTATTTTTTGAAAAAAAAATAGCAGTAACCGACGATTTCTGTTTTTTAGCCTGTTTTGATCGTATTCTGGCTAGACTACTTTTCAAAACTTGCCATTTTGCAAAATTCGGCGAGTTTCAAATACTATTCTAAAAACTTTGTGTTTGTAACATACCTCTCACTAACACAGCCACTTTTTGAAGACATTTTAACAGCAAATCGGCAGTTACACCTTCCACACTTGCGAGAAGCAGCACTACTTGTTGGAACTGGATTATTTGCGCTAAAAACAGAATAACATAGAAAAATTACCGTCCATGTAAATACGAGGGTCATTCCATAAGTTCTTGGCCTAACACAGATATGGCGTCAAGATGACCAAATTATTATGATATTTGTAAAGTGTTATCTACTAGATGGCGCGCTGTAAAGTTTCAGACACGTGTGTTTACCAGGTGTAGAAGTATGAAATGCGGATTTCAGACAACAGATAGTGCACCAATGCAGTTTGTGCTATAAAGATTTGACACAGCGCCATTTTGTTGTGTCATCAACAACATAGTGTTAGTGTTGTTGTTGTGTTCAATATGTCGAAATTTATACCGAACAAAGAGTATTTGCGGACAGCATTAATTTTCTGCTTTCACTTGAAGAAAACTGCTGTTGAATCATACCGATTACTTCGAGAAGCTTATGGTGAACATGCTCCATCGCAAGATACGTGTGAACGATGGTTTCGGCATTTCAAAAGTGGTGACTTCGATGTTGTAGACGAGGAACGTGGAAAACCGCCAAAAAAATACGAAGATGTGGAATTGTAAGCATTGTTGGACGATGATGATTCGCAAACACAAAAACAACTCGCCGAGCAATTGGGCGTTAGTCAACAAGCTGTTTCCAATCGGCTACGACAGATGGGAAAGATTCAGAAGACCGGTAGATGGGCACCACATGAGTTGAACGACAGGCAAATAGAAAAGCGCAAAAACGCTCGATACAAAAGGAAGTCGTTTTTGCATCGTATAGTTACAGGGGATGAAAAGTGGATTTATTTTGAGAATCTCAAGGGCAAAAAATCATGGGTAGACCCAGGCGCACCATCCACATGGACCGCAAGACCGAATCGCTTTGGCAGAAAGACGATGCTCTGTGTTTGGTGGGATCAGAGGGGGCGTGGTCTATTATGAGCTCTTAAAACCTGGGGAAACGGTTAATACTAAACGTTACCAACAACAATTGAGCGATTTGAACCGCTTGTTGCCAGAATACCGAAAGAGGCAACACAAAGTCATTTTTCTTCATGACAATGCTCCAATCACATACGGCAAAACCAGTTCGCGACACGTTGGAAGCACTCAGCTGGGAAGTTTTGTCCCATGCGGCTTAATCACCAGACTTGACTCCTTCCGATTACCACTTGTTTGCATCGATGGGTCACGCACTTGCTGAGCAGCGTTTTGGTTCGTACGAAGATGTGAAAAAATGGCTCGATAAATGGTTCGCAGCAAAAGGGGGAGATTTTACTGGCGTGGTATTCACAAATTGAATATGGGAAAAATGTATAATAAGCGATGGAGCATACTTTGTATAAAGCACTTTTTATCATTCTTCCGAATTTAACATGTTTTTTAGAAAAAAAAAATCCGCATTTCATACATGTACACCTGGTATTTCATATTCTTGCTATATAGTGCTAGCCCGAGAACTACTGGATGACACCACGTATTTAGCTGGTCGGTTACGCTCCTCTGGATAATATTTAAAGTCTCAAAATAGCGCCCTTTCAAGAGGTTTTTCAGACAGAGGCATAAAAGGAAATCACAGAGAGTGAGATCCGACTAAAGAAACCATCGGAATTTTTATTGTTTGCCAAATATTTATGGATGGAGATTGCCGTGGATAATGAGACGCTGAGACCGAGATTAAAATAGATTTGGCTGTCAGAAGTCTTAGGATGAACTAAAGATTTTGCTATCTATGTACCTGTCGTGGTGTGGCAACTTTTCGTGGTCTCCCGATAAAAAAAATAATTGATAGTTTGTATTGGAGGCACAAATTTCTTGTAGATGCTCCTTTAGGAGTGTTTGCTGGTTGTCATCTTGTTTCGGGATCGGATCCGAAAGCTGACGATTCATTATCTGTGATTAGGCGGCTGAAGAATTCTGGTTCCCTCTAAAGGTGGTCCAGAAGATCAAGACACACATCACTTCGATATGCCTTCTGCCCAGTCATGAAATATTTGATAAATTCTGTGTTAAAATTGAATAGATGCTAAACCAATTGAAATTTAACTGATTACTGATCGTTCTCGATATCAGTAGATAATCTGTGGTTACAAGAGTCTACATTGTCACGCGTCTGCGCGAATTTCGTTTTCCATTTATTTTTAGCCCTGTAAGAAGGCGTTGTGCCGTCCGAGTTTTTGCGTCCTGGATGGAAAATGTACTCCTTAAGCCCTTCGCAATTGTCTATATGTTACAATAACGGATTCTACAAGTTTGACACAGACTTAGACAGCATAAAGTTGTTCCATATTGTGACGGTTCATTTTTGTACCGAACCTCACAAAAACTTCAAAACAACGATTGTACCGGATCTACTCTTAATTTAACTGTTACAAGAAGCGGGAGGCTTCAGCGTTGTCGATTCTTTCACAGCGTTGCCAGTCTCGGTACTGTTCTGTCGCATTGTGTATATTTATTAGTAAATTGGTAAATTACAGGTTAATTTTGAAAAATGCCCTATTTAAATACTTCTAGTGCTTACCGTCTTTAAGTAACAGTCTGCATTGTTCCTGCAGCGGAAGCCCCCGTAATGCGTGTAAAGACAACACGTGACTAGGAAGAGCCGGTTCCAGTGGTGCTTGTTCTTTATCTTCCGGTACCAGTAGTTTCACGTATTCTTCTTTAGTTAAGTTCTGGGCTTGACCCGTTTCAAGCGTGTTGTCCGAGATCAGTTTGAGTCTTTCTATCTGTAGAAGAAGGGAACTAACGAATTTTTCATTTAACGGAATTATTACTAAACTAAGTAAACATTTATTGTCCGTGAAAAATATACAGAAAATGAAAGCATATATAGGCTTAGCAGACCGGGTAATGCTTTGGTTTTGCATCAAAAGTACGTGCGTCCAATATTAGGGACTACCAGGCCGTGTCATTTATGGGTCACCAAAGTAGGACACGCAAGTTTCGCTTCATATCAGAGCTTGTCAGCCAGAATAAGTGAAGAGGCAAATGGTAAACGCACAGTTGTAACAGGAGGCTCACAGTGCCAGATAATACTAGTGCAACAACAGCACTTGAGAAAGCCAATGTGTTAGTGGAACTCTTTGCTTCACATTCTACTGTCGATTTCCAAGGAGAAATGCCACCAACTATTCCCGTAGTGCAGTCAAGGATGTCATCCGGTGTGAAACTGCCAAAAATTTCAATCCAAAAGTAAAAGAGAAAAAATGAGATTTAGTACCTCCGTTGTTATAGGCGAACAGGGTACTGATACCGCTGTTGAATGTATAGCAGTAACTGTAAAAAAATAGAGTACTCATACCAATATTGGATGTTTAACGGTAACTTCATAATACAGTTTAACATGAACGAGATGTGTATCTGAGTTATCGCTAAAAATCCAGTAGTGGTATTGGTACTCTTTTTTTACAGTTACTGTTATTCATTCAATGGCGGTAAAGGTACCCTATTCACTTATAACAGTGATTCCCAAAGTGGTTCAGGTGGACCCCAAGGGTCCACGGGAGACTCGACGGGGGTCTACGTTGACGTGAAAAAAAAAATGGGGGTTCACAAGTTGTAAGTGGGGGTCCACGAAAATTTATCTGGTTTCGATAGTAAAGAACAAAAATGTTGGCTTGGTTTTACCTATCAATGTAGGCAGATAATACACTACTCAAAAAAATTTGATTATTTGAAATTTGGTTTTCTTCCATCAAAGGCAGACAAACGATTGCCCATATGCCTTTTATGCAACAAAGTTTTGAGCAATGACTCTATGAAACCATCGAAGCTCGAAGATCATCTAAGAAGGTGTCACCCTGATAAAATAGGTAAAGATTTAAAATATTTTCAAACATTGAAGGAAAAATATGAAAAGAGACCCACGGTGCATAGTATGTTCGCTTCAACGTTTCAAAGTAACGATGATGGCTTGCGGGCATCTTACAATATCTCATTGCTTATAGCGAAATCTGGAAAGCCGCACACCATCGGAGAACAGTTAATTTTACCCGCTGTTGAAGAGGTTTTAGAAACTGTTCTGCACAAACCTCCATTTGACGTACTCAAAAGAATTCCTTTGAGTAACAACACTGTACAAAGACGTATTGATGAAATGAGCTCTGATATTGAAAGCTTCTTGTGTAATTATCTGCAAACAACTCATTTTTCTATTCAACTGGACGAGTCAACTTTACCTGGTAATGAATCATTATTATTGGCATATGTTCGATTTGTTATGGACGAAGAAATCCATGAAGAGCTGCTATTCGCGATAACTTTGGAGACGGACACTAAAGGCGAATCAATATTTAATGTCCTGAGTATTTTTTTAAGGAAAAATCGTTTCCATTTACAAACATTATTTAGATGGCAGCAGATGGAGCTCCTGCCATGTTCGGGCGATATTGTGGGTTTATAAGCCATCTTAAAAGAATTATACCAGGAGTAACTGCAATTCACTGTCATCCACCGACAACACCTGGTAGCGAAAAATTTGAGTGATAGATTGCACCAATCGCTTCAATTTGTGGTTAAAGCAGTTAACAAAATAAGAAGCAATGCGTTGAATACCCGTTTATTTGCACAATTGTGCGACGAAAATGATGAAGACTTCCAACGATTGCTCTTATATACTGAAGTACGCTGGTTGCCGAAAGGTGCATGTTTAACAAGATTTTACTCACTTTTTGAATCAGTTTTAGAGTTTCTGGAAAATAAAGATCCAGATTTAAAAGAAAACCTGATCAAAACGAAAGCATACATCGCGTATTTGACAGATTTGTTCAAAAAATTTAATGACATTAACTTGCAGTTACAAGAGGACAGCCTAAATTTAATAAAAACACAGGGTGTAATTTCAGCTTTTCTTGGAAAATTGAAATTTATGAAGCAAAATATTACTCGGCGCGAATTCTCCCAATTTCCAAACTTGTCACAGGCAGAATGTCTTGATGAGGATATTCAGACATACGTTCAACATTTAAATGCCTTGCATGATGACTTCAAAAATAGATTTGAAGATATTCTGACGATGGAAATACCACCATGGATCATAAATCCATTTGATGAAACGGAAGTGGCGAATGTGGTATTACAAAAGGAGCTACTCGAGCTTAGCACCAATGAGGAGCTGAAGGTGAAATTTAAAAAAGGCTATCAAACATTTTGGCTGCAGGCAGAAATACCCGAAAAATATCCTGGGCTGTGGGAAATTGCGAGAAAACTTTTGATAGCGTTTCCCCAGTCATACCTTGTCGAAAAAAGTTTTAGTGTCGTTACAAACCTATTAACAAAAAAAAAGGAGCAGATTGAACATCACAGAATGGGGAGATTTGAGGTTATTCCTTACAAAACTGAAGCCAAATATTGATAATTTGCTGTCAATCCATCAAGTACATCCCTCCCATTAAAATTATGACTATTTTTTTTTAATTGTTGATTTGCATTGTTGAAGTTACGGTACGTTATTAATGTTTAATTTTAATTCTATTAAGTCTGTAATCATATTATTTTAATAAATAGAACACAAGAAAATATATTATTTTTCTTTTTATTTTTACCACTCCGAATTTAGGGTTGGAACTCAGCCACGACGCAAATTTCTATCGTTAGATCTAATCTTCACATTTTTTGACGAGTTTTGGGAATATGGTAGAAATGTAGCAGCAGGGGGTCCACTGAAACCAGTAAAATTTTGAAAGTGGTCTACAAGAAAAAAAAATTTGGGAACCTCTGGCTTATAATAATAAAAGGAATTAAATCTCACATTCCCTATGTTTTGCTCTTGAATTAGACGTTTTGGCGGTTTCACCCCTGATGGCGCTGAGGTTTGTTGGCTATTGGCACTTTTGGGTGTATGCTCTTTAAACCTCTCCAGCTGTTACTGTGTTTACGATTTGCCTCTTCACCTAGGCTGGCTGACAAGCTCTAATATGGAACAAAACATGCATGTCCTAGTTAGGTGATTCATAGCAAGTGTAGGAAACGACTAAAAAAGACCTTGTTGTCGGAACTCTTTGGACGTATTGAAGATGCTGCTACCTTTATGCTGGCTGTAGTGGTACTTCCCTATTCTTTTGAAGTGTTGAATAAGATGAAAGAAGAACCGCGAGATCTGTATATTAACACGCAAATAATCATACATATCTGCGACCCTCTGTTCTTCGAATATACCTTTCACGTGGGGCTAGAATGCAAGGTTGCAGGGTTCTGATTCTCTCCTGAAGATGGTCTGCGGCCATGAACAGGAAGGGGTGCAAGGCTTTCTGTTTAGGGTTGCGGATTGCACAGCTGAACAACTCGGTTTGGTAGTAAACTTTAGCGACATCATCGAACAACAAAATGGCGAGATTATCTTCCATATTTAGAACTGCCTAGACTTAAGACTGTTATTAACATAGTAGAATGACAGCAATTTTATAGGCAACATACAGAAAAGCCTCAACATGCAGTGTTCTTTGGTAAAACCTGTATGTACATTAGGGTGACCGCAAAAAGTCGATGTCGGAATTTTGTTCGTCTGGACCCCACAAAACGATTCCCCTTTCCAGATATTGAGATAGCCGAAATTTGAGCTCGATTAAACGACGTTAACCCGTGCCGCTCGTCGCTCAAAGTTTCAAAAAATCCAAATTTTTGGCCAAAAAGCTGACATATAAAGCCATAACTCCAGAACGGTAAATAATAGAAATACGCTTAATATCTCAAAAGAAAGCTAATGTTGTTCTTCAAAATTTATATTCTATACATAATTGTTGTTATTTTAAGTCAAACCGAGTTACAACGGCCTTTAGCCCCAAAAACGTGACCTGGTACCAGTAGGAGCCAGTTTGGGAGTATTCTAAGAATTTTACGGGTTTTTACATAATGTGTCTCGGAATTAACATTTTTTTGTTAAAAAGTATTTTGGAACTCAATTTTCAAACATAAAGAGCCTTTTGTTCAAATTTAATCTTTTATTATATGGGGATTACCTGACTAGTTTACCAAAGAAAAACCCGTTTGACAAGTAAAAAGGAGGGTGAATCTAATTTCTATTTTAGGGATGGTGATTTTACTTCAGCGTACAACCGACCTTTTATTTTTCAGTTTAGTTTCTAAAGTGTCTTTGAGCTGGTTAGATCGAACAATTATCTAGTGAAGATATTTTAACGTTTTTTTTTTAAATTTTCCAAGTGTGTGTGTTATTGTTTTTATAACTATTATAGTTATATTTTAAAAGACATTTGAAAACATTTTATTGAAATTAAAGTTTGCAATATATTTTGTTTCATTTTCCAAGTTAACTGTTATTTACCTATTGGCCTCTGAAATGGCATCCATATCAGGTGTACAAAGCCGGACCAAGGATAAAATATTTCTTGTGGGCTATCCCATTCACCAGATCACCGGTTGTAAACTACCCTCAAATTGTCAAGTTTTGTGTGCTTTATTTTATAATTTACGTACTGTGAAATTAACTGTAAGAGAATCAGCAAAACTTACAATACGAGAAGTGTTCATTTTTTGGGAGAAAGCTCGAATCCCGACTAAACATGAGCAAGATGCAATTACTAAGCTGGAAAAACTTCACGCCGAGTGGAGAACTCTTCAAAAAGACCGGAAGAAAACATCGAAAACGGCCAAGAACAAATTTAAACAGTTTGTTGAAAAGTTGGATGATCTCTTTGATATTGCTCAACAAGATGCCTTGGCTCTGATGAAATCGGAAGAAGATAAGGCGTTTCTCGTGAAACAGAGGCAGAAGGGCCGCCCAGGTTCCATGACTGGAGTGGATCTCAAGTTGTCTCGAGCTGAAGAAATCAAGGTGCAAAAGGAACTTGCAAAAATGAACCGACAAATCCAAGAAGCAACTTTTGATATTGGTGAGTTTTTTTTATTATTATTAGTATTCTAAAAAATAGATAAACAAATAAGTAAATAGTTTCATTATAATTGAAAGAAAATTGTACATGAGAGCATGATTTGGCATCTTTATGATTGAGTTTATATTTTTTAAATAATACCTTTTGATAATTAGAAGTAGGTAATTTAGTACCTATGTATTATTACTATTCTGCTAAAACGACAAGTTTTTATAGTCTTTTTTTTTCTCTTTCTTTTGTTGCTTCTTAGAGACGGATGATGAAGACAAGTTCGAAGAAGGAGAAGAAGACACTGAAGAGGACAGCATCTACCAGGAACTTGAGAGCTTGGAGGAAATGGACATCCCTGAAGAAGCTTCAGAAGATCCAGGACCATCTGAGAGCAAGAGGATGAAAGTTTCATTTGCAAGGGGCGTTAAAGAGATTTTAAACATGAAATTGTCCATTTTATTAGATCGATGTAAGGTATCTGACAGAAATGCCACGAGAATTTTAATAGCTACTCTAGAAGCACTAAACCTTGACCCTCTTGAGTACAAAGTCTCGAAAACTTTATTACATGATAGAAGGCAAATGTTCAGAGAACAATATAATAAAAAAATTTTTGATAAAGGAAACATTCCTGAAAAAGAGCCCGTGGTTGTCCATTGGGATGGTAAACTTTTACCGGATGTTTTAAAAAATGAACAATGTGAGCGAATAGCTATAGCTATTTCATATGGCGAAAAGGAACAGCTACTGGGAGTTCCTGTAACAGCAAACAGCTCTGGAGAGGAGCAAGCCGTAGCCGTATATGAATGCCTACATGAATGGGGTCTTCTCAACACCGTCAAGGCGATGTGCTTCGACACTACAGCATCCAACACGGGAAGACTCAAAGGAGCATGCGTCATATTGGAGCAAATGTTAGGAAGAGAATTGTTATACCTAGCTTGCCGTCACCATATCTTGGAAATTCTGTTAAGAGGCGTATTCGACACAAAAATGGGATCAACCACTGGACCTCATCCAGACATTTTCAAGAGATTCCTCACTGCGTGGCCCAAGATAGACAAAGGAAAATACGACACTGGTATCAGTGACAATCTAATACAAAAGCAGCTAACTCCAGAAGTAATTGCAAATGTTACTGCTGAATTCGAGACCAAATTAACTGAGAGCCACCCCAGAGATGACTACAAGGAGCTATTGCAGTTGGTTCTCGTATTTGTTGGATCACTAGACGGCAATGTTGTGGGTTTTAGAACTCCAGGAGCCATTCATCACGCTAGGTGGATGGCAAAGGCTATTTACTGCTTAAAAATGTTCATTTTTCGTCGTCAATTTAAGATGTCTAAAGAAGAAGAAAGTTCTGTGCGTGCCATTTCTGTTTTCCTAGTTAAAATTTATTGTAAAGCTTGGTTCAATGCTCCAAAAGCTCATCTTGCACCAAAGTAAGATTTAGGTATTTTGCATAGTCTGTTAGACTATAAAGAATGTGACAATGACATTGCAGAAATAGCCCTGACCAAATTTTCGAACCATTTGTGGTATTTGAATGCAAAGTTGGTGGGATTATCGTTTTTGATCCCACCATTACAGACGATGAAAAGTTGTTAATGGCTAATAAATTGCTCAGTAGCACAGATGAACCATCACAGCACGCTAGGGTTGTAAATCCAAAAGTTAGGAAAGAAAACTTAAAAGAGGTAGTTGATGGAGGATTTGTAAATTTACTTACCAAAGAAACGTTTACATTCTTTGACCAATTTAATATAAAAACAGATTTCCTAAGACAACATCCAAACACCTGGCCTCAAAATAATGACTTCCAAGAAGGATTGAAAATTGTCAAAACATTAAAAGTAGTTAATGATATGGCTGAGCGTGGTGTTAAATTAATAACCGACTTTAACGACCTTCTGACAAAAGATGAAGACCAAAAGCAATATGTCCTGCAAGTTGTAAGTAAATGCCGAGCATTATATCCTGACGTTTCAAAAACTACTTTAACAAAAGCTCTAGAATAGATTAGATAACTATGTAAAATTATCAACTCATGTAGGTACTACGTCTGTATCTTTTCTGTGTCTGTTTTGTATGTATTATATACCTAATTTTTATATTTTAAAATAAAAAATTTCATTAGACTTATCAGTATTACTTGTTTTTTTATTATATTTCTACTTTAAACTCAAAAATATACCAAAAAAAAGCAAAATTTATCACTTAATAACAAAATATACGAAGTATGCTCCTAGTGGTACCAAGTCACGTTTTTGGGGCTAAAGGCTGTTGTAACTAGGTTTGACTTAAAATAACAACAATTATGTATAGAATATAAATTTTGAAGAACAACATTAACTTTCTTTTGAGATATTAAGCGTGTTTCTATTATTTACCGTTCTGGAGTTATGGCTCCATATGTCAGCTTTTTGGCCAAAAATTTGGATTTTTTGAAACTTTGAGCGACGAGCGGCACGGGTTAACGTCGTTTAATCGAGCTCAAATTTCGGCTATCTCAATATCTGGAAAGGGGAATCGTTTTGTGGGGTCCAGACGAACAAGATTCCGACATTTTTTTTCCCCTCTATGAGATCCGGTCACTCTAATGTACATTCTATATGAATGTGCAGCTTTAACTTTAGAACAGACATAAACTGTTCGAAGATTTACATCTTGGCGATAAATTAACACATGAAGGCTTTGCAAGGAAGCTAATACACCTTCTTAAAGGGATGACGCGAACCAAGAGAAGGAGGACAGTAAGCTAGGAGGCTATAGTCCGGAAACAAGCACAATCTTCTACCCCACCTAGAACCAACCAACTAACCACCAATACCTTATTGTATTGTGGTCGATTTACCATCCTGGCGACATTAAGTGTACAGAGCAAAGAACCGGAATTATTTATGCATTTACTATATCCACGTACATTCTTTGTCACAATGCTTAGTTGTTTAACCTGTATTATTATCTTAGACGTTCATACGTTACTAATGACATTCCCAGGCTCTCCCATTTTCCAGGAGAGATCGCATCGGTCTTAGAGAATGACAAGTGCCGCTTTTATTAGAATTTTACCTTTTCGACTACAAAACGTTTACAAGCCCACAAAACTGATACAGTACTTCTCGATCAAACGACAAAAAAGATTTTTGACATTTAATTTTCTACACCTGCTGGTTTCTCAGATTGCTCAGGCAGATGAATTTGGTCGGTGATCACTAATCAAGCGAACGTGAGGCGTTGTCACCATTACTTGACCACACCGCAAGGCGGCCTTTGTGGGACAAAACCACAGGATTTCAGGTGGTTTTACAGGTAGAAGGACGACTATTTACTAGCTATTCAATATCAAATCGCTTCAACCAAAAACCATATGAAACACGAACCTCTCTGAATAGCATGGTCAATATTGATATGGATGTCAAATATCAAATCAAATCAAATCAAATAAAGCTTTATTGTAAAAAAAGATTGTTCTTTTGTCTACAAAGCTATCTATATTATAACACATGGGCTGAAAAGTCCCGGGCCTAACAAAGAAAACACGGTTTTTTTGGTTCAAAATTAGCTTTATTCATCAACGTAATCTCCATCAAGAGCAACGCAATCATTCCAGCGCCGCTCTAACAATGGGCAAACACTGCTCAGAATCATCAACACGTTCTTGTTTTTGATAAACAGTGAGCAAACGCGGCACCCACTTTGAACAGAGCTTTCTCATAGTCAAATGCTCATGCAATATAAAGCCAACACGTTCTTTTGATATCTTTACGATGTCAGCTAACTCACGCAACTTCACTTTTCGATCATTCAAAACGATTTTATGGATTTTTTTGATGTTTTCTGGTGTTACCGCCTCATTTGGACGTCCACTGCGTTCTGCATCATCGGTGTCTCTACGACCACGTTTGAAGTCGGCAAACCAACGTTTTATTGTTGTTTCTGATGGAGCGGAGTCCTCATAACACTTTTCAAGCCATTGCTTCGCTTGAACGGTATTTTTTCCCATCAAGAAGCAGTGTAAAATTAAAACACGAAATTGTTTTTGATCCATTGTTTTGAAAATAACAAAAGTAGCGTCACTCTTAGCACAATAACTCACAAACTAATGAATAGAATATCATGAAATTTTAACAGCTGTCTTTTGAAGGTTAGTATTAACTGAAAAAAAGGTGACTGCAATAAAACTAGCGCCATCTATGTGTTAGGCCCGGGACTTTTCAGCCCATGTGTTATGTATATACATTATTTCTAAGGTTAAAATTTATTCATGAACAGTGACATGTACAAAAGTTCACATTTGCTTAATAAATAAAAGAAAAAAACCGGTCAAGTGCAAGTTGAACTTGCACAATTAGTGTTCCGTACGTTGATTGTTTTTAAAATAAAATTTTTTGTTAGGGTGGTATAAAGTGATCAGTGACTTCACAAAACACACCCCAAATGAATTTTCAACAAAGTTTGTTTCCAATCTTTACTGAAAACTGGTGACCTTGAAATTTTGTTTTTTTTTTTATACACCAAATAAATTATTAAAGGTAATGCACTCGTGATAATTTTCGTTCAATCTATACCCCGTGGAGAATATTCCAGAATTTTTTCAAAATTTTTTGATCAGTATTTTTCGAGATAAGGTAGGGGACAGCGATTTTTTAAAAGTAATACGAAGAAAAGTGTGCGCAAGTATTACATTATATATATATATATATATATATATATATATATATATATATATATATATATATATATATATATATATATATATATATATATATATTTTACTCGTGTTTTCACAAGCTTTCATTTGACACCACACTCGATGACCTAGTAAAAAAAATTTTTTTTCACTTCCGATTTCACCCTCAAAACGAACCTCTTAAGTCAAAATTTATGTTACGGTGGTATAAAATGATCAGTGACTTCACAAAACACACCCCAAATGAGTTTTCAACAAAGTTTGTGTCCAATCTTTACTGAAATCTGATGACCTTGAAATTTTTGTTTTTTTATATACCATATAAATTATTAAAGGTAATGCGCTCGTGATAATTTTCGTTCAATCTACACCCCGTGGAGAATATTCCAGAATTTTTTCGAAATTTTTTGATAAGTACTTTTCGAGATAAGGCCCGGGACAGCGATTTTTCGCGAATTTTTAAAAATAATACAAAGAAAAGTGCGCGCAAGTATAATATTATATATATATTTTTTACTCGTGTTTTCACAAGCTTTCATTTGACACCACACTCGATGACCTAGTAAAAAAAATTTTTTTTCACTTCCGACTTCACCCCCCAAAACTAACCCCTTAAGTCAAAATTTAATTCTCAAAACTACATGGCTCTGATGAGGCCATCAATTCCTATATTACTACCAAATTTCACCTTTCTATGTCAAACAGTTTCCGAGAAAATCGGGTATGACAGACAGACAGACAGACAGACAGACACCGAAGTGATCTTATAAGTGTTCCGTACGGAACACTAAAAAGAAAAAGACATACACCTACACGCCATATACACACTTGGTAATCAAAGAGTGTCATCAAAAAACTCCTTAACTGAATAGTAGGCCCTCCCAATTAAGAGCTTCCGAACCTTCCGCCTAAATCGGTTATTATTTAAAATTTTCCTGACGTTCAAAGGCAAGTGGTTGAATATTTTCTTACTCATAAATATTATAGAGTCCCTTATTAAAGCTGAAGAGGGAATGGGTAGTGAGGCCACATAAGATGAACGCGTCGTAGACGCACAAGAAGCCCCTATCTCTTCCTCAAACTTACTATGTATAAGGCACGCTGTTTCAATAACAAATATACAAGGCAATGTTAGAATTCTCTTAGTAATAAACACACTCCTGCAGGATTGCCGAGAACTCAATTGGAACATATAACGCAGTGCTCGCTTTTGTAGCATGAAGACCTTATTCAATAATTGGTTAGAGCAGGAACCCCAGAAACATACCCCATAACGGAGGTGCGATTCAATCAGAGCAAAGTATACATTTCTCGCGATAGAAACATCTAATTCCCGAGACACTACTCTCAAGGCAAAACATCCCTTGGCAATCCTCTTACAAAGCTGCAAAATGTGAGTAGAGAATCTCAATTTAGTGTCTATAAACAAACCCAAAAATTTGTTACAAGTCAAGCCTTCAATAATTTAAAAATCAAGTGAGATATCATTCAATTGACATTTAAATGAAACAATGTTAGTTTTAGAAATATTCAGGGTTAGATAATTTGAATGACACCAATCTACGATTTTCACTATATCCCCACTGATGTCGCGTTCCAACTGTACCACGTCTCTATTGTGCCACATCACAGTTGTGTCATCGGCAAACATCGTAAATACCCCTTTGACATTAAGTTTTGAAAGGTCATTAATATAAAGCAGAAATAACAGAGGCCCCAAAACAGAGCCTTGTGGAACTCCACAAGTGACACTCAATTCACGCGACTCATTACCGTTAAAAAAGACAGATTGACAGCGCGATGATAAGTAAGATGCCAACCAGGCCAACGCCACACCTCTGAATCCGTAGATTTCAAGCTTACTCAGCAATATCCTATGATTCACACAATCAAAAGCTTTTGCGAGGTCACAGAACACCGCGGCAGCAACCTCTCCATCATTTAACTTGCCATATAGGTTTTCTAGAAACGAAAAAATCGCGTCATTAGTGTTTCTGCCAGCCCGAAAGCCAAACTGACAGCTGCTTAACAAGTTATACTTAAGGACGAAATTGAGAATACGACCACTCACGAGCCTCTCGACCACCTTAGCCAACGTAGGAAGCAATGATATTGGTCTGTAGTTAGAGGGTAAGCTAACAGAGATAATGGAAGCTTCCTAGACATTTGCCACGTTGGAACATAAGGAAAGACACGAAGTTGCTACAAATGTTAAGGCACCTTATTAAAAATATGCTCTGCTAAACTGGGATTAAACTTTACTTACATTACTTAATGTACTATTTTCATCATGCCATTGACACTCAGTCCAGGGTTCTTGGTTTCTCCGCGCCTGGAGAGCGTGATAGGATAATTCTTGTGGTCCTTTTTGGTCGGTGTCTTGTGTTTGTTTAAATTTCACCGTGACCTGGATTTAAAAAAAAAGAAAGTCTCAATTTGCAGGTTGTTTTATGGGATTACATGTATTTTAAAGACATGATTCCTTGAAAATGTATCTGATATTTACCTGTTGTGCAGTACTAGGTCCAGCTTGTTCTTCATCCGAATCCGTATTATTTAGTACATCTTTTTTTCTCTTTAATCCTTTATCAAGATAAGGAAAATGAGGTCTAAATTGAAATACATCTAAAATTTTATTTATTTTATCAACAATTGCACATATTTACATGGTCTGTTCGAAAAGTAATGTCACCAAGTCAATTAAAAAAAATTATTAATCAGATCGGTAAAATACAATAAAATTCTTCAAACTAGTCTCTTTCTATGTCGATCCATTTTTACCAGCACGATTTCCAAGCTGCGAAGGCGTCCTGGAAGGCCTATTCAAGAATTGCTTTTAAAACCGTTGTACAAGCTACTTTCATGTCATAAATTGTTCTGAAATGATGTCCTCCCAGGGGGGATTTCAAGCGGGGAAACAAAAAGAAGTCTGGGGGAGCGAAGTCGGGACTCTGGGGTGGTTAGGGCAGCGTTGCCACGTTAGATCTGGCCAGGTAGCTGGTTGTGACAAAGACGCGTCGTCATAGTGAAGTTCCCAACCGATGCTGGTGTCTGGCCTGACCCGCCAGATCCTCGTTCTCAGTTTCTTGAGCATTTTCACGTAAAATTTAGAGTTGATGGTTGTCCCGGGAGGTACAAACTCATGGTGGACGACCCCCCTGATGTCAAAATACACAATGAGCATGGTCTAGATTTGCTCATTCACCTTCTAAAAACGCCTCGTGTCATGTGTAAACTTGCCTTTGTGGTAAATACGCATTCCCGAAGGCCTGCTTAACCACTGGAAAAGTTTCCACTGCGGACTTGCCGAGTTTAACACAAAACTTTATCGCGTCTCTTTGTTCCAGTGAGCGATGCATCGCGATTTGTACAAGAGACGAAATAGAGCTCGGAGACAACTGAGCAAGCACTTGCTCGGTAGCTGACTTCCCCCACCACCGATCCCCAGCAGGTAGGTGCTGCACCATACAGTTACTTCACAATAAAATCGGTGACATTACTTTCCGGACTGACCCTGTATGTCCCTTTTATTTTTGTATAGTATGAACTTTTGTAACTGCACAGATTTTTGGCTAAAATTACCTTTAATAGCAGTTAAATGAATCTCTCGGCCATTGTAGGCAGCGACTGCATAGTTTTCTCCATCTTTCACACTTCTACTTGACTTTAGATACACTTTATCTACCATTTCATTTTCGAAATAGACGTTTTTACTATTTTTTGTGCTAATATCACCATCTATTTCGTGAGCTATCAGTTCAGCACGACCTAATAAAGAAAAATTGACGTAATTTGAATGTGGGAACCTCCTTCGGAGTTTTAATTGTTATTTCAATATACTGGGAACACCATAAACATCTTTCCAAGCAAAAACTTATTTACTATAGAGTTACTAGGTTTTTTTTTTAGTTTTTATTATTTTTTTTAATATCGCTTTATTTGTTGTAAAAAGAAACTCTTATAAACAAGCTTCCATTTTATTAAAATAGTTTTACAATTAAATAAATAATCTAGATTTAAACGTCAGCCTACGGAGGACAAAATGTTAAAAAAGTCAGCGAAAAACAATAAAATCATATTTAGTCCAAAAAAAAAATTCATTGGAAAGTCATTAAAATTACCTAAATAATAAATAAATTACAATTAAGCTAAAGGACATTCTAAAGAAATGTGAAGGACTCTGAAGGGTCTAATGATTTCTAGTAAAAACAATAAACGACAAGAAGGCATTTTTTTCAAGGGAAAGATGGAAAAGGATAACAAAATAATAGCAGAAAAATTTAATGACTACTTTTTACAAAGTATTGGTGCCATAACAAAAGACATGGAGGAAATTGAAACCCAGGAAGTTCTAAACAATATCGAAACCCCAATAAATAAGTTTAATAATTTTGATACATTAGAACTAGCTGACCTTAGAAAAACTGTAAAAAATTTAAAAAATAAGACAAGTAGTGTTGATGGAATTAATGTCAGAATTTTAAAACTAGCATTTGAAGTAATAGGTGATTGCTTTCTGAAACTAATTAACACTAGCCTAGTAAGAGGAAGATTCCCCCAAGAATGGAAAATGACAACGATTATTCCTATTGAGAAAGTAACTAACACTAATAGATGTGAAGAATATCGACCAATTAATATGGTAGCTACATATGAAAAACTTCTTGAAACTATTGTAAGCAAAAAAAAGAGAACATACATAGAGGAAAACAAGTTGCTAACATATTGTCAGGCTGGTTTTAGGAAAAAATCATTCTTGTGAAAGTGCACTACAGACTGTTATTTCCAAGTGGAAGTCTTCTATAGGTGAGAAAAAATTGGTTGGTGTACTTCTACTTGACTTTCAAAGGGCTTTTGAAACTATAAACAGAAAGTTGTTGGTTCAGAAATTGGAAAAATATGGTTTTGAGGGAAATGTGTTAAAATGGTTCTGTGAATATCTGGACAGCAGAACACAACAAACAAAATATAATGGAGCGTTATCTTCTATTAGGATCAATAGTCATGGTGTTCCACAGGGCACAGTGCTAGGACTTGACTTATTCATATTATATATAAATGATATAGTGAAAGTCATAAAAAAAAGTGAATTACAGCTATTTGCAGATGACACAATCCTCTATTATGAAAGTGATAACATAACAGATCTAGTGCAAACAATAAATGAAGACTTAGATAGGTTACACAAGTGGCTGTGTTGTACTAGTCTTAGTCTCAATGTTAAAAAAACCAAATTTATGATACTAAAAGGCAAAAATAATACTCTAGATAACACTACTCATAATGGCATTGTGATAGACAATGACAGAATTGAACAAGTTAAAGAATGTAAATATTTGGGTGTAGTTATTGATGAAAATCTATCATTTTCTAGTCATGCCACTTATATAACAAAAAAAGTATCAAAAAAAATTTATTTTTTATGTAGAATAGGTAAAAATTTAAGTACTTGGGCTAAATTGCTAATATATAACACACAATTCTCTATATGTTCAACAAAAGAGATATAGACAATCTCCAGAAAAAGCAAAACTGGGCATTAAGATGTATAATAGGTTGTAATAGGTATTCAAGAATAAAAGATATGTTGAAAACAACAGACTTATTAAGTGTAAAACAAAATATCTTTTTAAATACAATGATAGTTGTTTTTAAAATTAAAAATAGCATGTACCCTGAACATATTTTAGAAAAATTACAATATGTCAATGACATTCACACATATAACACTAGAAATAGATTGGACTTTTATGTTCCCACTGTGAATTCATCATATGCTGAAAATTGCTTATTCCATCGAGGACTTATAGAATTTAACAATCTTCCAATAAATTTGAAAAATGCAAACTTTGTAAACTTTAAAAAATTGTTAAGAAGCTACATAATAGATAACCATAGCATTTAAGTTAGTTTGTAATTATATATATTGTAATTGTACTTGTTTTAGCTTTGCTAATAATAAAGATTATTATTATTACAAAAAAGTTCTTCTTTCTCACATTTGGTCAATGTGGTTCCATGTTTGGCTGACGGGCGCAAACCAAGTCAGCACAAACGCATTACCATTGTGTATTAAGGAATGACCTGACAATGTTACATGTTTTCAAAATCACTGACTTCTGAATGTTTTTGTGTATGTTTGTGTTGAGTCCTAATTGTACTAAGTGTGGTGTGAATGTTGTTGGTGTAAGGCCTGCGGCTGATATAATGAGGGGGACAATGATGACTTTTTCTTGTTTCCATAGCCTTTTTCTTTCCGTTGCAAGGTCTGTGTATTTGGAAATTTTTTCTGTGTATTTCGTTTGGATGTTTGTGTCGTTGGGGACAGCTATGTCAATTAGATAGGTGACTTTTTCTATTTTGCACTGAAAAGTAATATCGGGTCTATTGGCGGAGACTGTTTTATCTGTATGGATACTGATATCCCAGTAGAGTTTGTAATCTTTATTTTCAAGTATGGATGTTGGTGTGTATTTGTAGTAGAGATCTGTGTTTTCTATGAGCCTGTATGTTGTGGCTAGTGCTTGGTGGACTACTTTTGCCGCTGAGTCATGTCTGGCTGTGTATTCCGTTCCGGCTAATATTTTACATCCGCTTGTTATGTATTCGATCGTTTCTTTCTGCTGGTGGCATTTTCTGCATATGTCTTCTGTAATAGTTGGGCCTTTGATGATATGCTTTTGGTAGTTTCTGGTTAATATGACTTTATCCTGGATGGCAAGTAAGAAGCCTTCTGTTTCTGGGAATAGCTGCCCATCCCGCAACCAGGTGTATGATTGTTTTTTATTTACGTGGTCTTGTTCTATGTGGTATCTATGTTTTCCGTGGAGTGTTTTTTCTGACCACGTTTTCATCTTTTCCTGTTGTAATTGGGTGTGACTGTGTGTATCTGCTGGGTGGTCTACCCGGGATAAGTCCAGTGGGGTATAGTTTTTGTCCGCTTTGACTGTTGCTGTATGGAGGCTGGTTTGCTTGGTGTGAAAGAATTTCCTAAGTGCTTGTATTTGTTTTGTGTGTAATGATCTGATGTCTATAATTCCTCTTCCTCCTGCCTTCCTCTCGATGGTAAGTCTTTCTTTGCATGCGTTGGGGTGTAATTTTCCTGTATTTGGTGAATTGAGATCGTATAAGGATGTGAATATTTTCTATGTCTGTTTGTGACCTTTTGATGATACCAAATGAATATGTGAGTATAGGTATAGCGAACGTGTTGATGGCTTTAGTGAGATTCTTAGAGTTGAGTTTTGTTTGTAAAAGTTTCATCAGTCTGTTTTGGAATTCGGTTCTGAGCTCTGTTTTGTGTGAGTGTGGTTGAGTTTGGTGCTTTGTTGGAAGCCTAGATATTTATATGTTTCTTTGTCGAACATGTTATCGAGTGTTTCATTGTTGATGGTTTCTGTCTCATGGTGGCCCTTCCACTGGCCTTTGTTGATATGGAGCACTTTGCATTTACTTATACCAAATTCCATATTGACATCTAAGGTGAATATTTCTATGATTTTGAGGAGTTCTTTCAGCTGTGTTTTTGTGGCAGCGTAGAGTTTTATGACATCCATATATAGGAGGTGGTTTATTTTATGTTGATTCACTTTTTGGTGTCTGATGTTGAAGCCATGCTCTGTTCTGTTTAGTATATTTGAGAGTGGATTGAGACAGAGGCAAAACCATAGAGCACTGAGCGAGTCTCCCTGAAATATACCCCGTCTGATGTACAGCTCTTCTGTTATTATTATTATTATTACAATTAGTTGAATAAATACACCTTGCAGTTATAAAACTCCTACAAAAAGTGTTTTTCAACGAGGTCCTAAACAATTTTATATTTGCTGTGTTTTATACAGGGTGGAAAGCAATTATACAGCTGACCTATACAGAAAAGTTATTTTAAGCCCACTTACCTGTATCAAAATTGGGTGATTCGGTATTTATAGCCATCTCCAACATGACTTCTTTATTCTGAGGTCTAAAAAGGCATTTCTTGATTTGATCTTCATTCGTACAATCTTTCTTTTTAAATGGAAATTGAAAAAGGTACAGCATTTGCTCTAATTTCTTTGAGTGAATTATTGGTATCTACAATGAAAAATAGATTATGAGGGTGAATATTGATTACTGAAAGACATGTTAAGACACGTTTTGAGCTAGAATAGTTTGTACTTTAACATGCCTACAAAAAAAGTGACACAACTACATATTAGAACATTTTTTCGTAGATGGTGTACGTTCACTTTTATTAATTAATGTTACACCTATATATTATTACTGTAAAATATAATAAATTTATAATAATAAACAGTAATTTAATAATAAAGTTGCACAATATACACATGGTGGCTACATCAGCCTAACCTATAATATTTAATTATTCCTTTATTAATTAATTATATATAATGTTACCTCTCTAACAATCGGATCGTCATCTTCAGGGGCATCAGATTTACTACTAGGACCAGGTTCATCCATTACAAATTAATTAAAATTTCTAAAAAAAAATGTTCAGCCACTTTTGGTCCTTTAACAGCTGGTAAATCAAAACTTAACTGAAGTTGGCTACGATAAAAAAAAGGCGAATGGGCTTGAAGACATTTTTGATTTGTAGGATAAGGTTTACACGAACTGGTTCAAATGTAAATTTTTGTGATTTAGATTTTG
The DNA here is from genome assembly GCA_019049505.1 of Pachyrhynchus sulphureomaculatus. Lineage (NCBI taxonomy): Eukaryota > Metazoa > Arthropoda > Insecta > Coleoptera > Curculionidae > Pachyrhynchus > Pachyrhynchus sulphureomaculatus. The sequence goes on from CM032451.1 coordinate 122,808,997, forward strand.
TAAACCGTTCTGAGGATATTTAGTTTTTCGATTTTTCATTGTGAAAATGGCATTTTATGTAGTTTTCTGCTTCCTAAAGCCATAGCTATTTTTTATTCCAGGTTGCAAGGATCAATTGAGGGCCGTTATATATGACGTCATAAAGGAGGAAGGGAAAAAATCTCACACTTTTATGGGTTTTTGGTTGTCAAATTGATTTAAAATATACAGTATATATATATATATATATATATATATATATATATATATATATATATATATATATATATATATATATATATATCTAGCAGTCCACGCCGCTCCGCTCGCGTGGACTTGATTCACTACTATCGTCACTGCTTATTCCTTATGTTACCTAACGTAATAAAATATCTGCCATTATTTCCCTTTATCTCCCATTATTTCTCCTTATCTCCCATTGTTTCCCCTTATCTCACATTATCTCACCTTATCTCCCATTATCTAGGCTTAGATCGACTTATCTCGCAATATTTCTCCTTATCTCCCATTATTTCTCCTTATCTCCCATTATGTCACCTTAACTCCAATTATCTGGACTTACCGCTGCTTATCTCCCATTATTTCTCCATATCTCCAATTATTTAGACTTATCTCCCATTATCTCACCTTATCTCCCATTATCTAGGCTTATATCGAATTATATAGAACTTATGTATAAATTTATAAAAACACGTAAATCGGATAGGTGGTTCTCAAATGATAAGCGCACTAACGGACAGACAGACAGACAGAGATACGTTGTATTTTATATATATATTATACTCTTTGCAACATGATATTGTTCCATATTTAATGGTTTGGGCAGTGTATTGCAAGAGAACGCGTAACCTTTTTTCCGACTTGATTCACTATTATCGTCACTGCTTATTCTTTATGTTACCTAACGCAATAAAATATATCCTATAACCTGGCCTGAGAACACATGTATGTTTAAAAAAAAGCACGTAACGCACTAACGGACAGACAGACAGGTAGACAGAGAGACGTTGCATTTTATATATATTATAGACAGATAACCTGACCAGAGAACATATGTATGTTTTAAAAAAAGCACGTAAATCAGATAAGTGGTCCTCCAGTGATAAGCGCATTAACGGACGGACGGACAGACAGGCAGACAGAGATACTTTGCATTTTATATATATTATAGATGTAATAAAATATATATTTCTAAACCCGGTCAAAGAACATATGTATGAATTTAAAAAATCACGTAAATCGGATAAGTGGTTCTCGAGGGATAAGCGCACTAACGAATAGACAGACAGACAGAGACACATGCATTTTATATATATTATAGATTATTATTATTATACAAACCTGGCCAAAGAATATATGTATGAATTAAAAAAAAGATATGTAAATCGGATAAGTGGTTCTCGCGTGATAAACGCACTAATGAACAGACAGACAGAGAGACATTGCATTTTATATATATTTATAGATATTCTCTGCTACATAATATTGTTCCATATTTATTGGTTTAAGCTGTGTATTGCAAGGGAACGCGCTAGCGGCAAACTTTTTTTGCGACTTCATTCACTATTATCGTCACTGCTCATTCCTTATGCTACCTATCATAATAAAATATAGCCTATAACCTGGCCAGAGAACATATGTATGTTTTAAAGAAAAAAGTACGCAAATCTGATAAGTGGTTCTCCAGTGATAAGCGCACTAACGGACAGACAGACAGAGAGAAGTTACATTTTATATATACGAGGCTCGTTTGAAAAGTCCGTGCAAAGTCCGAGAGATGGCACCACCGGTGCGTATCGAGGTCATGTTTAGTTAGTAGCATCTCTTGAATGAACGCACACCAAGTTTCAGCCATATTGGTCTATTTCTTTGTGTTTGGCATTCGTGTGAATCAAGGAAGTCGAGTGATTTTCAAGAAATGGACGAAAAAGAATTTCGTGTGGTGATTAAACATTACTTTTATGAAAGGCAAAACGCCTCAGGAGACTAAAGAGAAGCTTGATAAACATTATGGTGACTCTGCACCTTCGATTAGAACAGTTTATAAGTGGTTTCAAAATTTTCGGACTGGCCATATGGGCACAAGTGACGCTGAACGTTCTGGACGGCTACGACTCCAGAAATCTTGATCAAATCCATGATATGGTGATGGATGACAGAAGAGTTAAGGTGCGTGAGATTGCTAGTGCTGTGGGCATCTCGACTGAACGGGTACATAATATTTTGCATAAACATTTGGACATGAGAAAGCTATCCGCAAGATGGGTGCCGCGATTGCTCACGCTTGACCAAAAACGGAATCGAGTGAAGTGTTGCAAGGATGGTTTGCAGCTGTTCCAGAAGAATCCGGAGGACTTTAAGCGTCGTTTCGTCACTGTGGATGAAACATGGATATATTACTATACTCCTGAGACCAAACAACAATCTAAACAATGGGTTACCAAGGGGGAATCTGCACCAAAAAAGGCGAAGACCGTTCCTTCGCCCGGAAAGGTTATGGCGACTGTTTTTTGGGATTCGCAAGGGATAATCCTCATCGACTATCTGGAAAAGGGTAAAACTATTACAGGTGAATATTATTCATCGTTATTGGACCGTTTGAAAACCGAGCTGCAAGAAAAACGCCCTCGATTGGCCCACAAGAAAGTCCTTTTCCATCACGACAAACGCACCAGCACACACCTCAGCAGTTGTGGTCGCAAAATTAATGGAAATAGGATTCCAACTCGTTTCACATCCCCCCTATTCTCCAGACTTGGCTCCCTCGGACTACTATTTGTTCCCCAATTTGAAGAAATGGCTGGCGGGACAAAGATTTTATTCAAACGAGGAGGTGATTGCAGACACTAATGGATATTTTGCAGACTTGGACAAATCCTATTATTCGGAAGGGATCAACAAACTAGAACATCGTTGGACGAAGTGTATAAGCCTAAAAGGAGACTATGTCGAAAAATAAAAAAGGTTTACCCCAAACACATAAGTAGTTTTTATTTTTGCACGGACTTTTCAAACTAGCCTCATATATATATATATATATATATATATATATATATATATATATATATATATATATATATATATACAGAGAGGCTTATGCCCCCCGTTCCTACGGATATAGAAAATATACCTCTTAGAGACAGAACTCTTTAACTGGAAGTTCTCTTTCGTGAAAAATGTTTCTACTCCTAGTCATCGACAATTAAAATTATTAAATTCGAACTGCCGACCACATTCTTACCAAGAATGTACTCTAAACCTACTGAGCGAGTTCCACTGTAGGTAGGAGTTTTATTTTGTGAAATACAGCCCGTTCCCCCGAGCATCGATTTTTAGTTTACGGTGCTGGGACGAGTCTAAGTTTTAGAGTTCCAAGGACTTCTTTTCATCAATGGGTTTCGCTCATTGTTTGTCGATTGACGTTCCAGCCTCTAAAACTAGTTCGGCCTTCAGCGTTCTCTTTTCTGTCTCCCTACTCATTCTACGCCATATTTTTATATAGAGATAAATTTTAACATATGTCCTTATGTGTATCTATATGTACTGCTGTCTGCTTCCTATAACATATAAATTTTGTCAGATTTTCTACTACATTTGATTAAAATTAATTTAGTCATATGTTAGATTATAGAAAAAAATAAGAAGCAAAGTTTACTATAGCAATCCCCGCTTCATGGAACATTTAACGAAATATATTCTAGGAAAATCAAATATAAACGAAACTTTTCCAGAGACTTGTTTTAGTGGCCCAAAAAGGATAAAAATCGAATGACGATAAGTCAGGGCTGTAGGGAGGATATCCCAGTGGCGCCGACGCACAATTCGCACATTAATGCATCGTTTTGCTCATTGATTTTTTGCGCGAACGCTGGTCAAAAACACAGTCGCAAGTACCTTGCCAGCTGACAGTTGAGTCTTGGCTTTCAAGAGGTTTGAGGCACTGGACCTTCGCTAGTGCATACTCGCTTGTTTTGTATTTCATTTTATAAGCAACCAATAAGTCCTTTTAAAAGAACATATTACTTTATATACGAGCAAAGAAACAGCAAAAATCTAAGTTTATGACGTTCACTGGCTCCCGATTGTCCAGGGAAATTGTTCAAGAATTTACATAATTCAGAGGATTCGAGATGACAGATCAGCCTGGTAAAATTCTTGTAATGTTTCATTATTCTTATTATAAGCATAAGAATTTTCGTTAAGAAGGTTTTAAAAAAATATATTAAACATACTGGGCATCCAATAATTTGCGAAATATTTTATTTAAAAGTAAATACCACAGACATATTGATCATTAGAAATAAATCAAAATTAAATAAAAAAGAAAATCTAATAGCATCTATAGATCCAACCAAGTCTGAATGAGCTCCGCAATCTCCACTCTAGCTGCTTTAAGTTGGGGTGGGTCGTCTTCGGAGGGTGGATACATATTTGCGCAATGAGCAGTACCTGAAACGCAAGATAATTAATGGTTATTTTTGTATCTAGCGCGTGAAATACAACTTTGGTAGTCAAGAATGAAACTAAAATTCATTCAAGAATATCAAAAACGTTTCTCACACCACTTGCAAATAATATGTTTGCAAAAATCGTCGTGTTTTAGTATAAATATTATTAAGATTAGTTAATTTACGAGGCTGGTTTGAAAAGTCCGTGCAAAAATAAAAACTACTTATGTGTTTGGGGTAAACCTTTTTTATTTTTCGACATAGTCTCCTTTTTGGCTTATACACTTTGTCCAACGATGTTCTAGTTTGTTGATCCCTTCCGAATAATAGGATTTGTCCAAGTCTGCAAAATATCCATTAGTGTCTGCAATCACCTCCTCGTTTGAATAAAATCTTTGTCCCGCCAGCCATTTCTTCAAATTGGGGAACAAATAGTAGTCCGAGGGAGCCAAGTCTGGAGAATAGGGGGGATGTGAAACGAGTTGGAATCCTATTTCCATTAATTTTGCGACCACAACTGCTGAGGTGTGTGCTGGTGCGTTGTCGTGATGAAAAGGACTTTCTTGTGGGCCAATCGCGGGCGTTTTTCTTGCAGCTCGGTTTTCAAACGGTCCAATAACGATGAATAATATTCACCTGTAATAGTTTTACCCTTTTCCAGATAGTCGATGAGGATTATCCCTTGCGAATCCCAAAAGACAGTCGCCATAACCTTTCCGGCCGAAGGAACGGTCTTCGTCTTTTTTGGTGCAGATTCCCCCTTGGTAACCCATTGTTTAGATTGTTGTTTGGTCTCAGGAGTATAGTAATGTATCCATGTTTCATCCGCAGTGACGAAACGACGCTTAAAGTCCTCCGGGTTCTTCTGGAACAGCTGCAAACCATCCTTGCAACACTTCACACGATTCCGTTTTTGGTCAAGCGTGAGCAATCGCGGCACCCATCTTGCGGATAGCTTTCTCATGTCCAAATGTTTATGCAAAATATTATGTACCCGTTCAGTCGAGATGCCCACAGCACTAGCAATCTCACGCATCTTAACTCTTCTGTCATCCATCACCATATCATGGATCGATCAATGATTTCTGGAGTCGTAACCTCCACAGGCCGTCCAGAACGTTCAGCGTCACTTGTGCCCATATGGCCAGTCCGAAAATTTTGAAACCACTTATAAACTGTTCTAATCGAAGGTGCAGAGTCACCATAATGTTTATCAAGCTTCTCTTTAGTCTCCTGAGGCGTTTTGCCTTTCATAAAGTAATGTTAATTCTTTTTCGTCCATTTCTTGAAAATCACTCGACTTCCTTGATTCACACGAATGCCAAACACAAAGAAATAGACCAATATGGCTGAAACTTGGTGTGCGTTCATTCAAGAGATGCTACTAACTAAACATGACCTCGATACGCGCCGGTGGTGCCATCTCTCGGACTTTCCACGGACTTTTCAAACCAGCCTCGTACTGAAAGTTGCTGAGAGTCATGATGGGCTCTGCGGTACACCAGCAAATATAGCAGCTACAACAAATTCGGTCATTTTAAACTTTCTACCGGACAAATCCAATGTCGGCGATATGAAAATCCATAACAGCAAACCAAATAATGACGTGATATAAATAAAGCCAGAATGGAGTGCTTAACAACGCTTTATTGGCATATTTGGCGGAAAAGTCCAAGAAAATTAAACCTTTTACATTATGGTCAATATACTCCATGGTAAAAATCAACATTTGATAATAAAGAAAGCGCGAATATTAGCAAATTGGTTCCATATTTGAAGAAAAAATATCAGTTGGATACTAAATTTTAAAAAATGAAAAAGAATTGGTCATTAAATGTGTAAATCTTATCAATTTTAGTAATGTGTGTAAAATAGTTTGTGCACTGGAGCGTTAAATATGTTGGGCACAGTGTCACAGTAACTTGGCAATCCCCAGATGGCAAAACACGCAATCAGACAGAGTATATTATAGTCAGAAGCCGTGGGAAAACATCGGTAAGAGATACAAAAACAACGCTGCATGCCAAGTTTCAACCTGCCTAGCTCGTTCAGTTTGTTTTGTGTCCTGTCACTAAAATAAAAAAAATCAAAACATCTGCAAAATAAAGGAATAAATAAAGTTTTATTTTATTTTTTCAATAAAAAAGTAAAATACGGCACCTACTACTACATACTTAAAAGAACGTAGCCTTTCATAAAAAATGACTTACCTTTAATAAAAATGGCGGGTGCACCCTGATTGACTGTTGTAGTGATACCCAAAGCATGCCAGGGATCTACAGAGCCGTGTACAAACACAACATTGTTAATCTAAAAATAATACGTAAAATTAACAGGACACACATAAATTCCGCAAGTCCTAAAAATGGGAGATTCTGGTAAAAATGTTAATATATTGATAGGATAAAATAAGAATAATAAATAAGATGCTTAAAAAAAAAACATTATTCTCGCGTTTGATCAAAACTGAAAACACTTCTACAGAACAACTTTTTATCTTTCTCAAACATGGTTATTCCAGGTTTATTATCGGTGGGGTTTATATTCCGCCAAACTCCAATTTGGAGCAAGACCAGCAACACCGCGAGTCTGTAGAGATGGTCTGTCATGAATATTCTTCAGCCAACCTATTTTTATTTGGAGACTATAACCTTCCCTCAGCAGTGGGGAGTAACCAAGGGACAGGCCTAGGGGTTAACTGTACACCTGATTCTCAGGCAAACTTTGTTGCAGATAACTTTACTTTCCTGGACCTGTCTCACGTTACATCTTTACCTAATAACCGTAATGTATTTCTAGATTTAGTGTGTAGTCATGTTTCTGACTTGTCTATTTTTCAGGCCAGTGACTTGTTTTTTCCGAATTGTGAGCATCATATTGCCTACTCTTGTGAGATCAAGGTGGATGATGTTAAAATGCTTAAGCAAGAAGTATATTTCCATGATTTTAAAAACACAGATTTTACAAACTTTAATCGTTATCTTTCTGCGGGGGAGTGGGATGTGATGATCGCCAGCATGAATATACATGAAGCTACAAGAATGTTTCATGAAATATTTAATAATGCTATCTTATCTTATGTACCTACGAGGCTGGTTTGAAAAGTCCGTGTCCGAGATGGCACCACCGGCCGTATCGAGGTCATGTTTAGTTAGTAGCATCTCTTGAATGAACGCACACCAAGTTTCAGCCATATTGGTCTATTTCTTTGTGTTTGGCATTCGTGTGAATCAAGGAAGTCGAGTGATTTTCAAGAAATGGACGAAAAAGAATTTCGTGTGGTGATTAAACATTACTTTATGAAAGGCAAAACGCCTCAGGAGACTAAAGAGAAGCTTGATAAACATTATGGTGACTGTGGGCATCTCGACTGAACGGGTACATAATATTTTGCATAAACATTTGGACATGAGAAAGCTATCCGCAAGATGGGTGCCGCGATTGCTCCCGCTTGACCAAAAACGGAATCGTGTTGAAGTGTTGCAAGGATGGTTTGCAGCTGTTCCAGAAGAATCCGGAGGACTTTAAGCGTCGTTTCGTCACTGTGGATGAAACATGGATACATTACTATACTCCTGAGACCAAACAACAATCTAAACAATGGGTTACCAAGGGGGAATCTGTACCAAAAAAGGCGAAGACCGTTCCTTCGGCCGGAAAGGTTATGGCGACTGTCTTTTGGGATTCGCAAGGGATAATCCTCATCGACTATCTGGAAAAGGGTAAAACTATTACAGGTGAAAATTATTCATCGTTACTGGACCGTTTGAAAACCGAGCTGCAAGAAAAACGCCCGCGATTGGCCCACAAGAAAGTCCTTTTCCATCACGACAACGCACCAGCACACACCTCAGCAGTTGTGGTCGCAAAATTAATGGAAATAGGATTCCAACTCGTTTCACATCCCCCTATTCTCCAGACATGGCTCCCTCGGACTACTATTTGTTCCCCAATTTGAAGAAATGGCTGGCGGGATAAAGATTTTATTCAAACGAGGAGGTGATTGCAGACACTAATGGATATTTTGCAGACTTGGACAAATCCTGTTATTCGGAAGGGATCAACAAACTAGAACATCGTTGGACGAAGTGTATAAGCCTAAAAGGAGACTATGTCGAAAAATAAAAAAGGTTTACCCCAAACACATAAGTAGTTTTTATTTTTGCACGGACTTTTCAAACCAGCCTCGTATTAAGCTGTTTAAAGCCTCCAACTTTCCACATTATTTTAGTGCCGAACTCCGAAGTACTATTATAAATAAAAAAATAGCTCACAAAAACTATATCTCCAGTGGGTTACGGGCGGACTATCTACAGTTTAGTAATTTGAGATCCCTTTGCAAAGAGCTAGTTTAACGTGATTATGACATTTATGTCAGAAATATTGAGGATGATGTCTCCAAGAACCCTAGAAATTTTTGGAAATTTGTCAATCACCACCGAAAATCATCTGATTTACCCGGCTGTACGTTTTATAACAATAAAGTGGCTGACAGCGGTCAAGACATTGCTGATCTATTTTCGGAGTTTTTTAGTACTGTATACCGTAAGGCTGATGTATCTAGGGTAGAATATATATTAGATAACAGGGCGGATATTTTAATTAAACCTTTTACCATTTTTGAGATATTTCATAAGATTACTAGGCTGTCTAAAAAAATGGAATGTGGTCCTGACAATGTACCTGAATATTTGTTAAGCAATCTTGTCTATAGTATTTCCAGGCCACTGTTTATTTTGTTTAATAGGGCGCTGGCTAAGGGCGAGCTTCCTGATTTATGGAAGGAGAGTTTTATTGTACCCATCTTCAAGTCGGGTGAGAGAATGTTCAGAATTATAGGGGCATTTCAAAGCAGTCTGCAATTCCTAAGTTACTTGATGGTTTGGTCTATGATCAACTAAGCTGGATTTGTAAAGGTATAGTGGTAGAACAGCATGGCTTCATGGGAGGTAGGTCAACTGTCACCAACTTGATCACCTATGAGAGTGCTCTGGTGGATGCATTGAGAAGGGATGCCAGGTGAACGAGATCTACACTGACTTCTCTAAGGCATTTGACAGGGTTAGCCATCAAAAACCGTTAGCAAAACTTAGAGCGATGGGGTTTCATGAGCGCTCTGTAAGGTGGCTCGAGAGTATGTTGGTGGGACGCTCGCAGAGTGAGGATGGGAGGTTTCATATCCAATAGTATCGAGGTGACCTCAGGAGTTCCTCAAGGGGGGCACTGTGCTCCATTACTATTTAGCTTTCTTTTGTTTGCCGATGACTTGAAATTGTACTGTCAAATTGTGACTGAGGCGGATTGCATGAAGTTGCAAGAGAGCTTGAATCTGTTTGTGCATTGGTACAATCATAATGGATTGTCTTTAAACCCTGGGAAGTGTAGTACGATTAGTTTTTGTAGGAAAAATAATAAAATAACCTTTCGATACAAGGTCGGTGATTAGGACTTGTTACCGGTCAGTTCTTTGAAAGATTTGGGAGTCATAATGGACGCTCAGTTGTCGTTTAGGGAACACTAATGCATTTCAAATGTTGGGACTTCTTTTTAGAATCGGAAGAGATCTATCTATTGACTCAATGAAGATGTTATACTGCTCTCTGGTAAGATCTCACCTTGAATATGCATCAACGGTATAGTCACCTTACTACAAAGTTCACAGTGCAGGGATTGAACGTGTCCAGAATAAATTTATTGGATATTGCTCTCATAGATTGGCGTTGGTTGGTGACAGAGGAGCCCTGGCTAGTATGCTTGGTCTGCGGACATTAGAGGACAGGAGAAGGGTGTCAGATCTTTCCACGATATTTAAATTGCTAAATGGTGTTATTGATTGTCACCCCTCTTAGGGCAGATACAGTTGAAGGTTCCAGAACGCTCCTTAAGAAGAAATGAGATATTTGTCGTCGGTCATCACGGTACTAACTATGGAGTCCACTCTCCATTGACTAGATCGTTGCTCTTACTAAATAATAATCCTTCCATCAATCCATTCGGAGGCTCGCTGTCTGGCTTTAAAGGGCAAGTCATTAAAGTGGCGTGTAACCACTGATATGTTTCCTGTTTATTAGATTGGGTGTTTTGAACTGTGAAGTTGTATCATTTTTTTTTGTTCTATCTAAATATTCATTACTGTACTGTTGTTATTACTTTATAAATTGAATATTATAACTTTTATAATGGGGTTTCCCGTTTATTGATGATAAATAATAAATAAATAAAAGAATACCTCTATATCTAAGGCTCCATAGATGGTATTTGTTCTATCTGTTGCTGCATTCACATATGATCCGTTAAATTTAGGGCCGAAAATATCGATGCATTGTTGAATGGAAAAGTCTAACGGAAATTTATCGCCAAAAATTTGGGGCTTGTTGTCTGAAGTCTGATAAAAACCGAATTCGTTGCATGTTTGGAAGGTCCATTGGCGACCTAAAGCAAAAACAATAAAAGAAAAACATTTCACATTTGTCGATTCATCTCATCTCGCGACGCGTTTCGCAGTATCATGGCTCATCAGTCGAGTTAGAATCCCCAAATTAGAGAATACATACATACATATTATATATATATATATATATATATATATATATATATATATATATATATATATATATATATACGAGGCTGGTTTGAAAAGTCCGTGCAAAAATAAAAACTACTTATGTGTTTGGGGTAAATCTTTTTTATTTTTCGACATAGTCTCCTTTTAGGCCTATACACTTCGTCCAACGATGTTCTAGTTTGTTGATCCCTTCCGAATAATAGGATTTGTCCAAGTCTGCAAAATATCCATTAGTGTCTGTACAATCACCTCCTCGTTTGAATAAAATCTTTGTCCTGCCAGCCATTTCTTCAAATTGGGGAACAAATAGTAGTCCGAGGGAGCCAAGTCTGGAGAATAGGGGGGATGTGAAACGAGTTGGAATCCTATTTCCATTAATTTTGCGACCACAACTGCTGAGGTGTGTGCTGGTGCGTTGTCGTGATGGAAAAGGACTTTCTTGTGGGCTAATCGCGGGCGTTTTTCTTGCAGCTCGGTTTTCAAACGGTCCAATAACGATGAATAATATTCACCTGTAATAGTTTTACCCTTTTCCAGATAGTTGATGAGGATTATCCCTTGCGAATCCCAAAAGACAGTCGCCATAACCTTTCCGGCCGAAGGAACGGTCTTCGCCTTTTTTGGTGCAGATTCCCCCTTGGTAACCCATTGTTTAGATTGTTGTTTGGTCTCAGGAGTATAGTAATGTATCCATGTTTCATCCACAGTGACGAAACGACGCTTAAAGTCCTCCGGATTCTTCTGGAACAGCTGCAAACCATCCTTGCAACACTTCACACGATTCCGTTTTTGGTCAAGCGTGAGCAATCGCGGCACCCATCTTGCGGATAGCTTTCTCATGTCCAAATGTTTATGCAAAATATTATGTACCCGTTCAGTCGAGATGCCCACAGCACTAGCGATCTCACGCACCTTAACTCTTCTGTCATCCATCACCATATCATGGATTTGATCAATGATTTCTGGAGTCGTAACCTCCACAGGCCGTCCAGAACGTTCAATGTCACTTGTGCCCATATGGCCAGTCCGAAAATTTTGAAACCACTTATAAACTGTTCTAATCCAAGGTGCAGAGTCACCATAATGTTTATCAAGCTTCTCTTTAGTCTCCTGAGGCGTTTTGCCTTTCATAAAGTAATGTTTAATCACCACACGAAATTCTTTTTCGTCCATTTCTTGAAAATCACTCGACTTCCTTGATTCACACGAATGCCAAACACAAAGAAATAGACCAATATGGCTGAAACTTGGTGTGCGTTCATTCAAGAGATGCTACTAACTAAACATGACCTCGATACGCGCCGGTGGTGCCATCTCTCGGACTTTGCACGGACTTTTCGAACCAGCCTCGTATATATATATATATATATATATATATATATATATATATATATATATATATATATATATATATATATGTATATATATAATCTGCACAAATCTTTAAGAGTTGGTTCCTTTTACGATACCTTCGGACGCCCGCTAACAATGTTGCCGAATGCTCATTCTTTTCTTAAAATCACAAAGATCTCATGTAAATAAAAAATATTAATTTTCTATTTTACAAATAACAATAACATATTTTGGTTAATCACGTAAAATGGCAGATGTTTCTCCAAGATGAGAGGACCGACGATAATTTTCTGTAAAAATTTACCCGTCCTATGGTCTAAATAATGTCAAGTTTTACGATTTTGTAAATTTAAATCTAAACAGTAAACGTTGTAATACTTAATTCGTGGGCTCTTATTTCCTGTTTAGACCATGCTTGTTCCCGACAGAGTATTTTTTTAAGTTTTGATCGACCGTTTTAGCACTTATATCAATAATGCGACAAACAAATATTAATCAGTTATTTTAATGGAAATGTAGTGGTTGTTGTGTCCGAATTTAAAACCTGTTTGTACATATTTCTTAGATTTTAAAACAATGAATTTTCGACGCCGCTTGTTTCTGCAGCTTTTATTATAATTTACTACTTTTGTATCGCAATTCAGACATTTTTGAAATTTGGTAAAAAAAAATCTCGGTGTTTTTGGTTCCAACAATGTCCATCAAATTTCTTTTTAATTACATAATTTTTGTTAAAAAAAAATATTTTCCTGAAACAATCGGGTTTCAAAGCCAAAAAACAACAAAAAACTGTAGTTAAATAACACCTGAAAATATTTCTTATTAAAAGAATAATAAATTTTAAACAAAATCTTTGTTCACCAATACATAAAGAAAATGCGTGCAGCTAATGGCTGGCAACATGTAGGATATCACGCAGAGCGTCGCGTAGTCTATTATGGAATGTAAATCGGTTGGCACTTGAAATATGGTTTAGTTTTAGATGCTTTTTCAACTGAAAAAGGTAAAAAGTGTTTCAATTGATAACAATATAAAGCAAGAACCCTTTAATTTTAAGCATAGCAAGATTGCGACAGTCCCGAATTATTATCAGAATTCAAGTCGACTGTATTTGATATGTCTCTGTATTACAATCATTGGCGCACATGCTGAAAAACCATAAGACTTCAGGGATCAGTTTTTTTAATACTTATTGAGAAGCGGTATTTATCATTATTTTTTCTGCAGTTGCTTTTCATACCAGGATTTATCGGTATATATTAAGGGATTTTCATAACGCCCCACTATTTCGCTTCCTGCATGTTAATATTGTGGTAGTAACACCCATTGATCCTCAAGTATTCGAAAAAGTGTACTAAGCGTAGTTGACAATGTAATCGATTTTCTTGAAAAAACTCAAGAACATATTATGGCCTATATGAGCCCTTTTGTGTACTCTGCACCTTACTTGTAACACCAAGTTTATACAGGGTATTGCATAAATGATTTTTCATTTGTTTGGCTTATTAAGCGAACGCAACCGACAGGAAGGGCTCGGGCAACACCCGATATAATACCAGTCCTAGGAAATTTGACTGTCCGCTTCAAAAGCGCCCGGAACGTCACGATTCACATTTAGATAACATTAATTTTAAGAAATAATTTTCTGAACACTTTTTTATAGGTCACCTTGTATTATATAAGAAAGCTTTTAAACTAGATGAAAGGCAATATATAGAAGAAAACATCTACCATAGTCATGGACACAAATCATAACGGAAGATTAACGATAAAACGACACCTACCTCCTTCAGATGCTGAAGCATCCCAGCTGACGTTTTTCATTTCGTCTATCATTCCAGAATAATGAAAATCGAGACAGGTTTGATTCGTTGCTTGTAACATCAATGAATTAAAATTGGCTAAACGATTGATTTCTTGTTCCTCTGACGTATTAGTTAATATATGACAAACAGTGTCGAGAGTTATGTTGCCGAGGAGGGTTCCTTTCGTGCTTAAACGGTTGTCTTTGTTGTACTGAGCTATACCTAAAAAAGAAATCCTAAGTTACATCAATACAATAACTTTTTTGTAATTAAAATAAACACATTTTTTTAATAAGTTAACCTTACATCTTATACGAGGCGCGTCGTTTTGAGAATTTAAGTAAGTATCGTTTTCAAAAATGGCTGCTGCAGCGTTCCACGGTCTCCGTTCTGCGCAAGCGCGCCGAGTACCTGCATCTATTGGCTAGCCACAGACGCCATTCTGGAAGCATTCGTCCGAGTTAACGTTTGTTTGTGCGTGTTTGGAAAAAATGCATTTGGGGTGTGTTCTCAGACCATTGAAAATTCCGCGGATTGTGAAATACGCGCTTTACTACATGGGGCGGACTTTTCGAGAAATTGCAGCACAAACAAAAAGATTTTCAATTAGTGTCAACTCTGAGAAGATTCGTGTAAAATTTTCATTACATTTTGTCTATTAGATTGCGGGTTACAGCTGCTCGAGTGCCGCTACTTTTGATTTTTGCAAAACGATGGAACAAAAAAGATTTTGTGTGTTCATTAAACATTGCTTTTTGGTAGGAAAAAATACAGCTAGAACCCAAGAATGGTTTCAGAAGGGTTATGGCGCATCTGCTCTGTCGAGACCAGCTATACGTCGATGCGGTGTGTGAACTTAAATGCGGTCGTACAAGCACACGATGATGCAACATGTTCCGAACGTCTAAATGAGGCAGTTACTCCAAAAAACACAAAATAATCCACCATATTGCTCTGAATGACCGCAAAGTAAAAGTGCCAGAGGTAGCTGACATCGTGGAGATATCAACAGAATGCTTGAGACATATTTTGCGTGAATATTTGCACATGAAAAAGCTTTGTGTGCGAAGGGTGCAACGATTGATTAAAAACAACAACGTGTCGAAGATTCAGAACGCTGTTTGGCACTGTTTCGGTGTAATCCAAAGGAGTTTTTGCATCAATTCGTAACAAAGGACGAAACTTGGATCCACCACTACACGCCTGAGTCCAATAGGCGATCCGTAGAGGCTGAAATCACATGAAAGCCGACCGAAGCGTCCAAAAATACAAAACACAACGGTCAGCTGGAAAGGTTTTGACAAGTATTTTTTGGGATGCGCGTGGATCGACTACCTTAAGAAGGGGCGAATCATCATCAGAGACTATTCGTTGAACTGTTTGAATGGTGAAATCAAAAAAAAAGGCCGCATTTAGCGAAGCAAAGTGTTGTTTCACCAAGATAATGCAGCAGCTGACAACTCCATAAAATCGAAATGAAATTAGACCAATTGGGCTATGAATTGTCCGCCGTATTCACCAGATCTAGCTTCCATCGATTATTACCTCTGAAAAAAAGATTTGGCTCAAATGAGGAAGTAAAATCGGAAACTAAGGCTTATTTTAGGGAGCTCGACAAATCGTGTTATATAAAAGGTATCGAAATGTTGGAAAGTGGCTGGAATAAGTGTATCGATCTCGAAGGAAATAGTAGTACGAGGCTGGTTTGAAAAGTCCGTGCAAAGTCCGAGAGACGGCACCACCGGCGCGTATCGAGGTCATGTTTAGTTAGTAGCATCTCTTGAATGAACGCACACCAAGTTTCAGCCATATTGGTCTATTTCTTTGTGTTTGGCATTCGTGTGAATCAAGGAAGTCGAGTGATTTTCAAGAAATGGACGAAAAAGAATTTCGTGTGGTGATTAAACATTACTTTATGAAAGGCAAAACGCCCCAGGAGACTAAAGAGAAGCTTGATAAACATTATGCTGACTCTACACCTTCGATTAGAACAGTTTATAAGTGGTTTCAAAATTTTCGGATTCACCATATGGGCACAAGTGACGCTGAACGTTCTGGACGGCCTGTGGAGGTTACGACTCCAGAAATCATTGATTAAATTCATGATATGGTGATGGATGACAGAAGAGTTAAGGTGCGTGAGATTGCTAGTGCTATGGGCATCTCGACTGAACGGGTACATAATATTTTGCATAAACATTTGGACATGAGAAAGCTATCAGCAAGATGGGTGCCGCGATTGCTTACGCTTGACCAAAAACGGAATCGTGTGAAGTGTTGCAAGGATGGTTTGCAGCTGTTCCAGAAGAATCCGGAGGACTTTAAGCGTCGTTTCGTCACTGTGGATGAAACATGGATACATTACTATACTCCTGAGATCAAACAACAATCTAAACAATGGGTTACCAAGGGAGAATCTGCACCAAAAAAGGCGAAGACCGTTCCTTCGGCCGGAAAGGTTATGGCGATTGTCTTTTGGGATTCGCAAGGGATAATCCTCATCGACTATCTGGAAAAGGGTAAAACTATTACAGGTGAATATTATTCATCGTTATTGGACCGTTTGAAAACCGAGCTGCAAGAAAAACGCCCGCGATTGGCCCACAAGAAATTCCTTTTCCATCACGACAACGCACCAGCACACACCTCAGCAGTTGTGGTCGCAAAATTAATGGAAATAGGATTCCAACTCGTTTCACATCCCCCCTATTCTCCAGACTTGGCTCCCTCGGACTACTATTTGTTTCCCAATTTGAAGAAATGGCTGGCGGGACAAAGATTTTATTCAAACGAGGAGGTGATTGCAGACACTAATGGATATTTTGCAGACTTGGACAAATCCTATTATTCGGAAGGGATCAACAAACTAGAACATCGTTGGACGAAGTGTATAAGCCTAGAAGGAGACTATGTCGAAAAATAAAAAAGGTTTACCCCCCAAACACATAAGTAGTTTTTATTTTTGCACGGACTTTTCAAACCAGCCTCGTAGTAGTAATAAAATAAGTGGGTGGTACCTTGAGTCCCTGGTGTCACCTAGATCTAAAAGTTCTTCTGACTCCCCACTGAATCGAGTCAGGGTCGCAGTCCTAGTCCGGCATTTTCTGCCAAGAGAGATAGGCTACTCACCCTGACCTCTTGTAGATCTTTGGGTTCATAGAATAGCTGACGCCAGTATCTATATCTTTTTACCATTAGTGCAGGACATTCGCGCAGAATGTGAATACTTTCCTTGCTTTCTCCCTCGTACAGCCGACGTGTTTTCCACTCAGCCAGTTTGAAGTTATATAGATGGGCTTCTAGTGTCACATGTCCCGTAAGGAGTCCTATATTCAGACGTGTTTAGACATCGACAAAAGTTCCTTTGTTCTACCTGTCGTAGTTTGTTTCATAAAGAGTTTGGCTTGACGACACCCCGCTCCTGCAGTCCAAGAGAGTTGGTGTTCTTTGTCCAACCATTCCCTGATCTTGTTTTTACCGAAAGCGAATGGAACTCCTACAAGCTGTTCAGGTGGGTCCTCTAATGTGCCTATTTTGGTGAGTTCGTCCGCTATTTCATTTCCAGATATGCCTTGGTGGCCTGGGTACCAGGGTTACCTCCTAACGTGTTTAGTTCTTGCACGCATTCCCTGATCAGCAAGCTGTCCGTGGTAGATTTGATAAGAGTTTGTATAGCTGCTTTACTGTCGTAGCAGATTAAAATTTTCGTATTGTTTCTCCCTTTTCGAGATTTGTATTTTTACACATCCGAGGATGGCTGACACACCTCATCTTGAAAAACCATAGCCATATTGCCCATGGGAATACTTTCCCTGTGCTTTAATTTATGACAAAAGATTCCCGCCCCAAAGCGGCCAATGGCTCCCGAACCGTCAATATACCAAATGTCGCTATTTGGCCTGTTCAGAAGCTTTTGCGTGTCCTTCCTCTCAAGGATATGGACAGAAAAACACTTAATCACTCGTTTTGTTCTCGTGATTGTACCTCGTTTTAAGACGAATGGGTGTTCCTGGAGGAATTTCAGACCTGAATGTCCTCGGTCGCCACTCTTCCATTCGCCTTGACATTTCAGTCTGTATGCTGCTAATCTCGCCGTGTAGATAATGAACTGGTTCAATGGTGGGACACAGAGTGCTACTTCTAGCGCCTCCGGTGGTGTCGTTGTCATAGTCCCCACTGCCGCCCTAAGGTAATTCCCCTGTAGACTGCGCAGTAAGTTCCTTAGCTCCACCGGGCCCACTCTGGGCCACCAAATCACTGCCGCGTACGTTAGTCTAGCCAATAGCACCTCCCTGTATATCCACAGTGCGACCTTGGGTTGCATACCCCAAGTTTTGCCCAGAGCCCCCTACAGGCCCAAAGGAACGTGTAGAATTTGTTCCTCTTTTCGTTGAGGTGTTATTTCCAGTTTAGTTTTGGATCCAGACGAACTCGAAGGTATTTCACCGAGCTCAAGTAAACCAGTTCATTGCCCCAGAAACTAAGTGGTGCAATTTCTTGGGATTTGTATTTCCTGGTAAAGATCATGGCGTTGGTTTTTGATAGATTGACTGTTAGTCCCTTCGCCATGCATCATCTTTGAGTCATCCTCAGGGCTCTCTGCATGATCTCCTTGAGAGGTTGTAGAAAGTTGCCTCTAACTACTATTGCCACATCATCAGCCAGCCATAAGCGGAGATGCCTTCTTCCTGTAGGGTTCTTAGTAGGCCATCCACCACCATGTACCACAGTAGGGGTGACAAAACCCCTCCCTGCAGGTACCCCTGGGCAGGGTAATATCTGTTCCAGCATAGCTAACCGTCAGAATCCTGCTGATTAGCATGCTTCCTACCCAATCTACCAGCGCACTGGGTGAACCGTGATTGGTCATTGAGGCTCTGATGACTGAGTACGAGGTGCTATCAAAACGTCCCTCTATATCAAGGAAGACGCCTAAAGCATATCCCTTATTCGCCAATTGCGCCTCTATGCCGCCCACCAGATGATGCAGGGCCGTTTCAGTCGGCCTGACCTCCGTGTAGGCGTATTGAATAGAGGCTATAGGATGTTCAATCAAGGGACCTGACTTCAGATACTCATCAACCAATCTCTCCAAAGTCTTCATCAGAAAGGAGCCCAGATGATCGGCCTGAAGTCCTTCGCCAAGATGTGTCCATTTCTTCCTGGCTTAGGATAAAAACCACTCTCGTTTCACCCCAAGTAACAGGTACATGTCTTAGGGCTATGCTTCCCCTATAAATGTTAATTAGGGGCCTTTTTAGCCCATCTATCCCCTCCTGCAGAAGAGCTGGATATATACCATCTAAACCTGGTGACTTATAGGGTTCGAAGGACTTTATTGTCCATTCCAACCCTTCACTGTATACTGCTTTTGCAGCAAGTACCCCAGGTTTGTAAATCCCGTTACATCTGTTCGGGGCTCTAATGTCCTCACTGAAGCCTTCTTGAAGGAAACTATTTTGAAAAATAAAATCGGTTTTTGGCGTAAACATTGTTTTTTCTTCAAAAGTTTCGGTACTTTTCACCCCATGTAGTAGATTGCTGGGATAATAATATCATAATACATTGCACATAATAGATAAGACAATAAATAAATGTGGATCAATTAACCTTATTCACAGTTAGTTAAATACAATGTTGAGCCATCCAAAAAGGTCGACGTGAAGTAATTTTAAAGTTCAATATTTATTGGGACACTTCTGATGGTCTCCTGTATGCGTAAATAACGGCTTTCACTAGAGGAAACACTACACATACCTGCAAAATTTCCCGCCAACGTATCGTACAAATTCGCAATATCGTCCGGGTTATCTATACTTTCTTCTAGAGGATCGCAAAGCTGGAACAACTTGGTTAACGTTCTTTGACCTTCCGTTTCTTGCAGATAAACATCCATTTGTGCCGTTCCTTTTTTCACAGCCAAATAACAATTATCGTCGATCGAACGTAGATCGTCAGCTACGACTTTGAAGTAATCTAAAACAAAGTAGATATTTCACATTATTTTAAAGTAAAAATAACTGAAAAAGATTTAAATAACTTTGGACGCGAAAAAACGACCAAAATATCAGTTTACTGCTCACGAATGATAAGCATGTTCTGACTTAGTTATATTAGATTTGTGGGCATACCTTGAAAGTTGGGTATTGCCAATAAAGGACCACTAGTACTAACTGCTCCATGAATGAGATGTGGATATTTTACTCTTGCCCAAGCTGCCAAAGATCCCGGGTAAGATCCACCAAATGCTATCCATTTAACCTAATGAACATAAAAAAATAAAATTAATACACCGTGATTCTTTTTAGATTGTTGAGGCGTCATTTTCCTTGGCAATAGAGATATAAACAGATTTTGTTTTAATTGTAAATTATACAGACATACATCATAAAAGCAAAACTATATACAGCGATCCAAAAGTTCCCCGACTAACGCTATAAAATCCGAAGTGGAGATGAAGCGGATAGTTCTTTTTAGGAACCGAATACCCGGCTATGTACGAGGCTGGTTTGAAAAGTCTGTGCAAAAATAAAAACTACTTATATGTTTGGGGTAAACCTTTTTTATTTTTCGACATAGTCTCCTTTTAGGCTTATACACTTCGTCCAACGATGTTCTAGTTTGTTGATCCCTTCCGAATAATAGGATTTGTCTAAGTCTGAAAAATATCCATTAGTGTCTGCAATCACCTCCTCGTTTGAATAAAATCTTTGTCTCGCCAGCCATTTCTTCAAATTGGGGAACAAATAGTAGTCCGAGGGAGCCAAGTCTGGAGAATAGGGGGGATGTGAAACGAGTTGGAATCCTATGTCCATTAATTTTGCGACCACAACTGCTGAGGTGTGTGCTGGTGCGTTGTCGTGATGGAAAAGGACTTTCTTGTGGGCCAATCGCGGGCGTTTTTCTTGCAGCTCGATTTTCAAACGGTCCAATAACGATAAATAATATTCACCTGTAATAGTTTTACCCTTTTCCAGATAGTCGATGAGGATTATCCCTTGCGAATCCCAAAAGACAGTCGCCATAACCTTTCCGGCCGAAGGAACGGTCTTCGCCTTTTTTGGTGCAGATTCCCCCTTGGTAACCCATTGTTTAGATTGTTGTTTGGTCTCAGGAGTATAGTAATGTATCCATGTTTCATCCACAGTGACGAAACGACGCTTAAAGTCCTCCGGATTCTTCTGGAACAGCTGCAAACCATCCTTGCAACACTTCACACGATTCCGTTTTTGGTCAAGCGTGAGCAATCGCGGCACCCATCTTGCGGATAGCTTTCTCATGTCCAAATGTTTATGCAAAATATTATGTACCCGTTCAGTCGAGATGCCCACAGCACTAGCAATCTCACGCACCTTAACGCTTCTGTCATCCATCACCATATCATGGATTTGATCAATGATTTCTGAAGTCGTAACCTCCATAGGCCGTCCAGAACGTTCAGCGTCACTTGTGCCCATATAGCCAGTCCGAAAATTTTGAAACCACTTATAAACTGTTCTAATCGAAGGTGCAGAGTCACCATAATGTTTATCAAGCTTCTCTTTAGTCTCCTGAGGCGTTTTGCCTTTCATAAAGTAATGTTTAATCACCACACGAAATTCTTTTTCGTCCATTTCTCGAAAATCACTCGACTTCCTTGATTCACACGAATGCCAAACACAAAGAAATAGACCAATATGGCTGAAACTTGGTGTGCGTTCATTCAAGAGATGCTACTAACTAAACATGACCTCGATACGCGCCGGTGGTGCCATCTCTCGGACTTTGCACGGACTTTTCAAACCAGCCTCGTAGGATCCGGCAAAACTGGGTACCCGATCGGGTAAAATCCGGCAATATTATATTGAGCTCGATTTTTTTACGTTTTATTAAGATTTTCTGGCAAAAAAAAAGTTTTAGGTTTCGTGACTACCGTCACTTTCAAAGTAGTCCTTCTGCACCCGAACCTAGCGTTTCAGACGAATAAGGAGAAGGTGATGACAGTTACGGAGTTTATTGCCAAAAACTGTTATGTACAGAACGAATTAATGCATTGTTTTTGATACAGGAGGAAACGCTTCTTGCTCCAAAGCTTCGGCAGTTTTCTATCTACTAGAAAGTACGTCAGAAATGCTCAGAATTGTTATTCGACGGTCTCCACGAATGATCTGTTAAATCGCGATGATTTCAGGCGTGGCTGCAGTTGAAGGTCTCCCGGAATCCTCGTCGTCTTGTACTAAAGTTTGGCCGGTCGTAAATCGCGGAAACTACTCGAATATTTGCGTACGGCTCAGGGCTTCGTCGCCAAATACTTCCCGAATCATTTCATATTCTTAAGTTACTCTTTTTCCGAGTTTAAAACAAAATGTTACACATACGAGCTGCTCTATTGTCAGAACAATTGTAACAATCACAAAGAGATTCAATTAGACCTTCAATGTGCATACAGAACAAACTAAATGAGCTAGCAAATCGAAACTTGTCACGCAGTGTTGTTTAGAGTAGTATTTACCGTCACTTATCGGCGCGATCGATAATACGTGGCGTTTTGGCTATATAACGTTAATCCAGGAATGTTTGGACCGCACCGCTTACACTAACAAATTTAGCGCTAATTTGTATGTATACATGTTAATACTCAATAGTTCTTGAATTGTTTTTTACTTTCCCTGATAAAGAGAAGTTTGATATTCGTGAAATAACAATAATCCGAGATTTTTGCATTTCTGTACCCTCTTCTATATCCCTAGTTATCCATATACATATCAAAAATTTTAGGATTCACCTATTGCTATTAGATACATCAATATTTATCAAGGTAGTACTGGGTAAATTATTTTACCAATTTTTTTAGGAGTACTTTAGATCAACTTACATCTGAAGACAAATTATACTCATCATTCATAGCAGACACATAAATAGCCAAATCAGCCAGAGCTTGTTCGCTAGTCAAATATTTCAGATTGTCCACGCTTAAGTCGTCAGTGGGATGACTTTTTCCATAGAAACGGTGTTCCAATTGGAACAATATAGCGTTGCTACTTTTTGCATTTTCTATCCAAAAGCCTTGAGTCATCCATACATCGGAGGCCTCTCCTTCTCCTCCGATCATAAGAAAGGCGACGTTTCTTTTGTCTTTGTCCAAAAACTCGTCGTTTACAAAATATCTCTAAAAATATAGAATACAGATGTTAGAAAGAAAATTATGTCCCCTCAGGGGCTAGTGGAGATTCTCCACTAGTACGGGGAGTGACGTCCCCGAGGATCCCGAGTCCTGTTTGTCTTGTCCGGTGTATGTTTAACTTGTCTGTCTTGTCTTAATTGTCATAGCGCAATCCCAACGTGACTGATCTCCGTGCGGAGGGGATGTATGGCCCAGCGCTCAAAGTGGGTCTCAAACGGGTCCATCAGATACCGGGCGCCCTCTGATGAAAAATAGCCTTACCCCAGTATCCGGGCTCTACTGGGGTGGACCGAATGTTTCCCAGGCGACTCGTGGGACCAATTTATGGCTCAAAATTTTAATTTTCCTCCTCTTACCGGTCACAAACGGCCGCGAATTGATTTTGACACGAATTCTCCAAAAACTCTAGCGTATGATAGATTCTTTAAAATTACAAAAGTTGATGGATCCTTTGCCAGTACCTCTCCATTTTTATTGCATAAGGCACTGACTGCTAAATTCGGTTCTCTAGCTGACACCAGAAAGCTTGCTGACGGTTCAATTCTTATTGAAGTCAGCAATGAAAAACAATCCGACATCGCTAACAAATTGATTAAATTACACGACTTTGATGTGCAATCTACACCCCACAAAACTATGAATACGGTGAAGGGAGTTATAACATGTAGAGACTTACAACACTGTTCCGACGAAGAAATACTTGAAAATTTGAAAGATCAGGAAGTCACCGATATTTATAGAATTCCACAAAAAAAGGCTAATACAAATCCCTCCTACACATTTGTCATTTCCTTTAAGCTTCACCAACTCCCACAAACTCTATACGCAGGCTGGTATCACCTTCGAGTACGTCCCTACATACCATCCCCAATGAGATGTTTCTCTTGTCAGAGGTTCGGACACACAGCTGTAAAATGCACTCAAGAAAAGATATGCCCTTCTTGTGGACACAGTAACCATGAGGATACTCAATGCACTGAAACTCCGGTGTGCATAAATTGTCACGAACCTCATTCTCCTAGATATAAGGGATGTAGTAAATTCAAAATGGAGTTAGAAATCCAAAAATTAAAAACCTTAGAAAAAAATCACATATTTTGAGGCAAAGCGTAAATATCATTCTCTACATCCATCTTTTCCTGCCACATTCAGCTCCGTAACGCAGGGAATCAAACCAAAAATGGTAAATATGGCCACTCAATGTGACATATTCCAAAACCCAATACACCCCAAATCTCCTCCACTTCTCCCTTCCAATACCTCCCCTCCCTCCCCCCTTAACATTCTCCCCACAAAACCCTCCCCTCCCTCCCAATCCCCCCTCAGTAAAATCCCTCCCACACCAAAATCTTCAAAAACTCCATCCCAAACTCCCCTCCCAGATCCTAAAACTCTCCCCAAACAAGATTCAATATCCAAGACCTTTCCTCCTAAACCCTCTCTCTCTCGCCCAAGATCCTACTCCAAGGATCCTCCCAAGAAAAATAAAAATCGCTCAACTAAAACTACTCCCACTTCGTCTAGTGAATCTATCCTAGACATAAACACCTCTGAGCATTTTATGGAGTTAGATCCTGTTACACCTGCAAATCACAGCTCCAAGAAAAAGTAATCCTCTCTACCCTTCACATTCTATCCACTAATCCAGTGGAATGCTAATGGTATAAACCCACGGAAAGAGGATCTCTCCTTAATCATTAATATGTACAATCCAGCATTTTAGCTATACAAGAAACAAATTTTTAAACCAACATCTCATCATCAAATAAGAAATTATAATGTCGTCTACACAAATAGACCACATCAAAATAAGGCCTCGGGGGGGGGGGTAGCTCTGTACTTTCACAACCGGACCCTTGACTACTCACAAATTTCTTTATCCACTCAACTAGAGGCAGTTGCCGCCAGATTAAATCTGCACACCCAAATAACAATATGTAACCTATATCTCCCTCCCTCAATTCAAATTACCTTACAACTCCTAACTGACCTCGTCTCCCAACTTCCCCCACCTTACATTCTAGTCGGTGATTTCAACGCCCATAATCAACTTTGGGGCTCTGTCAGAAACTCCACTAGAGGTGACATAATAGCAGACCTTTTGTCCGCTAAAAACCTCACACTACTAAATCATCCAGCAAAAACCTTCCTAAGTTCCTCGTCCGGATCCTTCTCTTCCACCGACTTATCCATATGTTCACCATCCATTGCTGCTGATTTGGAATGGGACATTTCCCCTGACACCTACGGCAGTGATCACTTCCCAATCATCATCCGCTTCCCTCATCCCCTCCCCTCTTCCATAAATAATCAAAACCAACTTAAGTGGCACATATCAAGAGCAAATTGGGACAAATTCTCTTCCCTAGTCATCCCTCCCTCTCACACCATTCTAGACATTGATGATCATCTGCAGCAATTTACTACCTCCATTTTAAATGCCGCTCAACAATCTATCCCTTTCTCCTCCTTAACTCATAAGAAATTCCCAGTACCATGGTGGTCTCCTGCTTGCTCTAAGGCAATCCAAAATCGCAAAAAGGCGCTACAACTATTTAAGAGACATCCTTCAACTGAAAACTTCATTGCTTTTAAAAAAATTAGAGCTATTGCACATAAAACCATAAAGCAAGCCAAAACTGACTCATGGATTAAATTTGTCTCTGCTATAAAGAAACCCATTCCTTCTGGAGCTCTGTGGAGATCAGTCAGAAGGATGAGAGGCCACCCTACAAACTCAATCCCCTCCCTTATTATCAACAATTCCCAATTTACCGATCCGACAGACATAGCCAACAAACTGGCCTCTCACTACCACGACAAATCCAACCCTCTCTGTATCCCTTCTTTGTCCACTAACTTATCCTCCTTCGATACGAAACAAGAAATTCACTACAACTCTCCATTTTCCATACAAGACCTCCTCTCTGCTTTACAACTAGCCAAATGCACTGCCCCTGGTCCAGATACGATTCACCTTGAGATGATCAAAAATCTACCTCCATCCATGCTAAACTCCCTTTTACAAATATATAATCACATTTGGCTCCAAGCAACTTTTCCTCAATATTGGCTAAAATCCCTCATTATCCCTATACACAAACCAGGTAAACCCAGGTCCTCTCCTGATAGTTATCGACCCATATCCTTAACTAACCATTTATGCAAACTATTGGAAAGAATGGTAATGTACAGACTCACATGGTTCCTGGAATCAAACAACCTTCTCCTTCCCTTCCAATACGGCTTTCGCAGGGCTAGATCGTCAATCGACTACCTGGCATCTCTTGACACTGACATAAGACGCTCCTTTCACCATCAAAACCACCTTCTGCTAACCTCCCTAGACCTATCCTCAGCCTTTGACAAAACTGACAAAAACATAATACTTTCCCAATTAATGACATTTGGATTCAAAGGTGCTCTTCCTAAATTCATTCACAACTTCCTTCAACCCCGAACTTTTCAGGTAAAAGTTCTTTCCACGAAATCTTCTCCTTTCTCCTCCTCTCTGGGAGTCCCTCAAGGATCAGTCCTCAGTCCTACCCTTTTTAATATAGCCATCACCACCATTTCTAATTATTTACCAACAAACGTAAAAACAAAAATATTTGCGGACGACATTATATTATATACCTCTTCCTCCTTCTCTCAAAGCTGTTCTGACCTTCTTCAGACTGCTCTTCACTCTCTTGGCACGTGGGCTAAAAAATATAATTTCTCATTCTCCCCAGCAAAATCCACAGTTGTGCACTTTTGCAAACGCAGAACATGTCCCAGACTTAACTCCCTATATCTTGCAAACAATCAAATCCCTACTGCCGAATCCCTTAAGATCCTAGGCCTTACATTTGACTCCAAACTCACATGGAAGGCCCACATCAAATCTCTAAAAACAAAAACCTCCTCCGACTTAAACCTATTACGATTATTGTCTCACATGACCTGGGGGGCTGACTTTCCTTGCCTACTACAAATATATAACTCTCTCATTCTTTCCAAACTGACCTACGGTGATTTTATATATGGAGCCGCGACTCAAAGCTCTATCAAGACCCTCGATCCAATCCAAAATCAATCCCTCCGACTCTCTACGGGTGCTTTTCGCACACTACCCCCATCCCTACTTTACAATGCCTTACATCTACCCCTCCCTTACATCTTGTGAGACAGCTGTCTCTCCTAAAATTTTATTCATCCTCCATATATAAACCTCTTTCCAAAACCACATTGAACCTATCAAACATACACAAACCCAACCAACTACTTCCACAAAACTCGATTCCTCAGAGAATCTCGGCCTTACTGTCACTGCACAATCTCTCCCCCCCTAAATATGACTACCCTTTGCAAACCACCTTTCCCCCATGGCTCTCTCCTATTCCAGATATTGATCTTTCCATGCGACAATATAACAAAGTGGACTCTCCAAACTCTTTCCTCAATAAATCCTTTTTACAAATCGTCGCCACAAAATACCCCAAACATACGCTCTTTTATACGGATGGGTCCAAATCAGAAAAGGGAGTCGGTTCCGCCTTCACATCGCCCTCCACCTCCAGAAAGTTCAAACTTCCTCATTATGTCTCCATATTTACAGCTGAACTCCTAGCTATCAAAGAGGCAACCAGATTTTCTCTAACCACAAGCTCCAAACTCATCCTAATTATCTCCGATTCTCTCAGTGCCTTATCATCCATCAAGACCAGAAATCTATCCTACAACTACATCCGACAAATCCTAGATCTCCTCTACTCCGCAAAACTGAAACAACGTTCCATCTCCTATTTCTGGCTTCCCAGCCACATAGGCAACCAGGGAAATGACAGAGCGGATAGACTAGCTAAACAAGCTATAGATAACGGTATTTCCATCACGGCCGAGAATTTCTACTCAGACTTTAACTCTTACCTTAAATCTATCCATAATTCCTTATTTCAATTACAATGGGATCTAGAAAATCCAAACAACAAATTGTGGCCACTCAAATCCTCCGTATTTCCCCCCCCTACATAATAACAACCTTAATAGAAAAGAGAACGTGATTCTGCGAAGACTGGCTGCTGGACACACTTTTCTCAACTCATCGCCATCTCTTGGAAGGAGCACAGGACCCTAAATGTCAAAGTTGCGGATCCAACCTTACAGTCTCGCATATATTCACAGCAAATCACCTTAAAGACATCCGACTAAAGTACAACCTACCCTCTACCATAAGTAACATAATCACCATCTTTGCCGCAAATAAAAATAACATATGTGACTATCTCCGAGAAATCCATTTTAAAGTCTAAACCAATTTAAACAATCACCTTATGGGCGCTAAATAACCTCGTAGTTGATGCGCCCCGGCTCCAAAACATCATCATCATCATCAAAATTATGTGATTATTAATGAATCAGCTGTAAAAAGGAATAAAATATATGTTTGGCGTCTGTCAAAAATAGGCAGTAAAGTAAATAGTAGTAAGTATATCAGATTCTAGTGTGGATGGCCAAGGAAAAAACCACCCACTAGTCTCATAGTGTAGTCAAGGATGCTCAATATGAGAGTGTATCATAAAACCTATTTTAATGAAAGTAGACATCAAAAAAGCTTCTGGTACGGATGGAATACCTGCGATAGTACTCAAAAAATGCGCGAGCAAACTAACACCAGTTTTCTGTAGACCTTGCAACCTACCCTAAAAAAAGGGATATTTCCTTTCTGCTGGAAATGTGCTACACATTGAAAATATGTCAGAAATGCTCAGAATTGTTATACGACGGTCTACACGAATGATCTGTTAAACTTTAGCGATGACTTCAGGCGTGGCTGCAGTCGAAGGTTTCCCGGAACGCTCGTAGCCTTCCACCAAAGTTCGGCTGGTCGTAAATCGCGAAAACTACTCAAAAATTTGCGTATGGTTCAGGGCTTTGTGGCCAAATACTTCCCGAATCATTTCATACTTTTAAGTTGTTCTTTTCCCGAGTTTAAAACAAAATTCTACACATACGGGCTGCTCTATTATCAGAACAATTGTAAAAATCACAGAAAGACCTTGCCAAGTATGTTATGAAAAAGGCTATCAATCAGCATCTTCTAAAATATCTTGAAGGATTCAATATTATTAGCGACCATCACTATGGCCTTTGTAAACATAGATCAACAGGAGATCTTCTAACTTGTGTTTGGAACAACCCAATTGAACATTTTGTAGAATCTCGAGCAGTTGCACTTCCTATATCCTGGATTTTCCGCCGACTAAAATTTACAGATTCAAGATTGAATCACTTTTTCCGCACACGCATCGCTTCTGTACAGCTTTAGGGATGTCCCTGCAGTACCTGTGTTATGCTCATAAAGAAAAAGAGTGGTCTATCAGATGAAGATCGTCAGAAAGTCTTGCGCTTGCGTTAAAAGTACAGAAAATTTTAAAATACACGGGCAATCCAGGCGTGCTCTCTATCAATCGCCATGATGTGGTTTCTTCTATTTGTGTTCTTATAAACGGGAATTGGAAATGTGAAAAATTGCACACTCCATCTTTTGTTGATACAGCTAGTGTAGTATCATCCACAAACTTAATGATTGCTCATGTAGAACCGAATAAATATTACTTTTACCATGATAACCTGACCTTTTTCGATGTTGACGTCGTACTGACTCTACTGGGAGCTATTAAGTCTCACAGGGATTTCTCTTTTTTGAAAAAAGCCCAGTATAAAAGACAATGCATTTTCTGTGATTGCTACACTGTCAAATATGTCGAATCCTGTGACAAATCAAAAATTAGGGCGGCAAAAGCATATACAAATTGTACTAGTGCAACTAATAGTGGTTCCGGTAGATTTTCCGGGTGTGAATCCACGCTATTCTATCGCAAACAAGTCAATATTTGTAGAGGAAAGTTACTATTCTGTCATCGAAGGCTTCTTGAAAAGGTTTATAATTTTCAATAATTTTTTGGTCACCTCTGTTAACAACCGGAACTACTTTTGCAGTTTTTATGGCATGGTTTAATAAATTTTGTAGAGGCTCAGTTATTTCACTTGCAAGAGCGTTTTTTTCTTCATTATCGTTCACTTCCCCGCCTTGCTAGAGATTAAGAGATCATAATATCTATCGACGCCATCTAGGTGCCGAAACACACATTTTATATCACAAGGCCCTTTTAAGACAACGGGATGGTGTTGCTAGGAGTGTTATATTTCTACAATAATTATTACCTTTGAACACACACTACAACGAGCCGCTGACCGGAATCGACCTGGCGATCTGTTGGTTACTAAGGAGGCCACTAACCCGCGAATCCAGTAAAGCCTAAAAATTCTAGAGATTATAAGGATGGAAGCCTTGCAGAGGCATATTTAAAATATTATAATGTATGATAGTTTCTTCCTTGTTCTTGTATGTTGGTTGAGTGCTTGTAAAAACGAACATTCTTTAGACATAGGAATATCTCTGATAACACTAACATAAGTGGAAGAGATAATTTAGCTATACCACTTCATAACACTTTCTTGTTTCATCAAAGACTTCTAACTTCTATAAAGTCCTCAAACTTGCACTGCTAATGTTCTTTTAAAGGCAAGGTGAAGAGGTTTCTTGTTGACAGTGAATTTTATTTGTTAGTTAAATTAGAACGTGAGATGTAATAATCGCTGGGGGCCAGATTTGGTGAATATGAGGGAAAAGGAAGCAATTCATAGCCCAATTGCTCCAATTTCACCATTAATTTTATATAGTTGTGAGCTGGTGTATTATCTTGATGAAACAACATATTTTTCTACGCTAAATGTGGCC
Source organism: Pachyrhynchus sulphureomaculatus (assembly GCA_019049505.1). NCBI lineage: Eukaryota > Metazoa > Arthropoda > Insecta > Coleoptera > Curculionidae > Pachyrhynchus > Pachyrhynchus sulphureomaculatus. The sequence goes on from CM032451.1 coordinate 122,840,117, forward strand.
TTTTTTTCTTGATTTCACCATTCAAATGGTTCAATAAACCAACATAGTAGTCTCCGGTGATTGTTCATGCCATATCAGGATAGCCGATCAGTATTATTCCATGAGCATCCCAAAAAATACCTGCCGAAACATTTCCAGCTGATGTTTGTGTTTTTGGATACTTCGGTCAGTTTTTTATGCAGTTCCAGCGACTCTGCAGACTGCCTGTTGGACTCAAGCGTGTAGTGCAGGGGTCGGCAACCTTTTAACTAAGGGGTGCCAGTTTTCATCCATACAACATTTTGCATGCCGACAAAGGTACTTACTACAACTAAAATTAACTTAAAATATTGCTTTTAGAAGGTTTACTTACAAAAAAATTTTAACATTTAACAAATAATTTTATTATACTAGTCCTAGGACCTAGTGTGAACCCTGTGCTTGAAGTTCTTTAGAGAGTTTTCTTATATCCAGTTCATGTCTGGTTATTTTCAGTGTCACACATGCTTCCGAGTTGTCTGTTGTCAGCCTGCTTCGGTATGGGTTTAAAATCATTCTCATATGGGAAAAAAGTTGTTCACAGATATAGGATGATCCGAAAGCTGTAAGCATGGCAAACGCTACTTTCTTAAGACAAATAAATTTCTCTGGCAAACTCATCCAACAACTGAGTATCTCGTTTGAATGGTTCTGATAGTCACCTTCTAATACCCTTCTTAATTCTACAAATTTCGTGTTTCATAACTCGGAGTTTTTAAATTCAATATATTGAAGATCAAAATCATTAATCTCCATCCATGAGAAAAGAGATATATCAAAGCAACTGGTGGAAAAATCCATTAAATCTGGTTTGATTAAAAAAGCGAACATAGGACCATGTTTATCAAAATCCTGACCCCTCTCGACAAACTCCTCTTTTAAATTAGTCATATATTTAAAAATTTCGTCTATTAGTGCACCATCGTCGACACTGGATATATAAGTTTTTAAATTTGGAAAATATTTATATGTGTTTGTAGGAATATCGCTGATAAATAAATCTATTTTTAATTTCAATGATTTCCAGGATTCGTATAAATCCAGAACTGTTTTGCCTGAACCTTTTAAGTTGAGTTCGCTGAGATGGTTTGTAATATCAGTAAGAAACATTAACATACAGATCCAGTTCTTATCTTCTAGTTCAGGATAAGCATCCACTTGATTTTTTTTCCAATAAGAACGATTTAATTTCGCCCAGACATTGCACAAATCTAGAGAGCACTTTACCACGGCTGAGCCAGCGCACATTATTGTGCAATGGTATATCTGAATATGCACTTTCTAATTCCTGCAGAAACGCCTTAAATTGTCTATGGATCAGTGAAGAACGACCGACAATGTAGTTAACTATTTTAACCACCCTATCTATCACGGATTTTAAACTTCCAGCGGAGATTTTAGCGCACAAACTCTCTTGGTGAATTATGCAATGAAAATTCAAAACTGATCGACCCATGCGTTCAATAAGAAGGGAAACAAATCCTTTATGTCGCCCAATCATAGCAGGAGCGCCATCTGTCGTTACGCAAAAAATTTTATTCAAATCAATGTTCCGCTTTTTAAAATGTTTAACAAATTCTGAAAATATATCCTCTCCTCTTGTAGTTCCCTGCAATGGGAGCAGACAAATCAGCTCTTCATACACACTGCCATCATCGAAGTATCGCGCAACGATTGCCAAACAGACAATGTCATTAATATCGACACTTTCATCCAATGCTACACTAAATACAAAACTCCGTTTGATAGCGTCTCTCTGCTGTTTTTGGACATTTTGTGTCATTTAGGTAATTCGTCTCTCGATGGTCCGCGCTGATGCCGGTATATCCCTAATCCTGGCCAATATTGTATCCTTATTGGGCAAGTCGTCGAATAAAATCTCGCCAGTACTCAAAAACGTTTGCTTAATAAATTCTCCGTCAGTGAACGGCCTACCCTTTTGTGCCAACGATTGTGCAATTTTGAAACTGCATTCAGTTACCTGATTTTTTCCTTGGAAAACTTTGCTAAAGAATGTTGACTGTTTCTCGTATTGTTTACTTGCTCTTTGTATTGCCTCCCTTTTATCAGCGTTATCTTTAAATGACGATTCATGTTTTATCTGGAAATGTCGTTGAACACTAGATGTCCGGAAAACTACGCTTTCCCGACATAGGACACAAATGGCCCGATCGTTTTGCCGTACAAAACCGTAATCTGTTGTCCATGAAGTTTGAAGTGATCGAACGTCTACCTTCTGTTTCTTCGCGGCCATAACGCAACGTAATTTTAATTTTTAAACTTTTCGACGACTATTGACTGGAACGGATGTTACTTCTATACTAAATGATCCAAACGTGTAGCCGCTTGCTATATATAGAAAAATAATGTTTCCAGAAAATTCCGATAATTATGTTTATTAAATTTCTTAGAACAAAAATTATTACCTACAACGCGCCCATTGCAATCAAAGGGCCGCCTAAAAGTTAAATCTAACAAAAACTAAAGTTCGACAATATAAAAAGAGTTGCGGCACGCGTCAGAACGATTGAAGTCAAGTCAAACAAAAACCGCCTTATAGCGGCTCTTTTGATCTGAATTGAGGACGTTTATTTTTGTTTTTCCTAGGCTTATATTTTGAGGCTTGCCGTCTTTAATACTTGCCGAAATTAAAGCCAAACCATTCAGTAAAATTATAAATTACAAAATATATATTTTGTAGTTTTTGGTAATAATACCTAGTGACCTATATAATATATCGTTTTTGTTTGTATAGTTAAAGTAATACTGTCTTCGATTATTTACTTAATTTCGAAACATGTCACAGATTACAGAATTAATGTAAACTTTGAATAGGTACGCGTGCCAGTCAAAATTGCTTGGCGTGCCAGAGATGGCACGCGTGCCACAGGTTGCCGACCCCTGGTGTAGTGGTGTCCTCTATTGTTAGTAATCAATGCAAAACCTCCTTTGGATTACACCAAAACAGTACCAAACAGTGTTCTGAATCTTCGACACATTGTTGTTTTTGATCAAACGTGAGAGTGTGCAGCACCGATCGGGTACATAGTTTTTTGGATTGACTACTTCATTGGGAGGTCTGGAAAGTGGTGCATCATTGGTGCTTGTATGACCGCATTTAAATTCACTAAACCATCACATATAGTTGCTTACGGTGAAGCAGATGTGCCATAATACTTCTCAAGCCATTCTTGGGTCCTGGCCATATTTTTTCCAACCAAACAGCAATGTTTAATCAATTGGAAATTGTTTTTGGACCATCGTTTTGCAAAAATCAAAAGCAGCATCAGTCAAACCACTGTAATTCATAAACTAATAGACTAAGTGTCATGAAAATTTTACACAAATCTTCTGAGAGTTGACACGTACTAAAAATCTTATGGGTTTTTGTTTGTGCTGCCATCTCTCGAAAAATCTCAGGACTTTTCACCCTGTGGAGTATGTTAAGTGCATAAACAAGAGATTCAAGTTAATGTCCATTATTAAATGAATAGTTTTTCTGTGTCTCTTCATTATTGATGTTTTATTAGTATTATTCTTTACTATAATTAGATAGATAAAAAGAAAAAATATACCTGCTGCCAAGTCTGATCATTGCCTACATCAAAATGGTCCAAATTCTGAGTAAACCATTTGGTAAAATTCCCTGGCTCATCAGTCAACCCATGTCTTCCTGGTCTTCCTAAATTGCCTCCATGGACCCTTCCATTATGGAAAAATCTCCAAGAATATACGGTAGAAAATACAATACAAAAAAATAAAAATATTAAGAGAGCTTTCATGATTAGATTTGTTTATTTTTTAAGTGAGAGTTAAAAAATACTGATATTTTTTTCAGATTTAGTTGAGATTTATAAAAATATCAAAAAATAATTAATTCAAGTGACTGTAAAGTTGCATATTAGTGAGGAGTCATTAGACCTGAGATAAAGAGAATTCTTAAGTGGTAAACAAGGGAACCAATTAGTAGATCTTTGTTCTGTATTTGTTATCACAAATTCGTCTGCAGATAATTGTTATTTCTGAGATTCAAGCATTTTATCAGTCAGTCTTTGATTTAAAGTCCATCTAACGAACATAAACACTTAACAAACACTTCTCTTTAATGTAATTAAATAGCTTGATAAAATTTTTATTTGTTTTGTACTTAGGTTTAACTAAAAATAACAATCTTATTAAAAATTAAATATTTGGTCAAGTTTCATATCAAAATTCAAAACAAAACTGACCCGAATCAAAACATTAAAATGCAAGGTTATGTTTCTAATTGGGCATTGAAAATTAGTCAATAGAGCTGGATAAGAGATGGCACTTTTAATAGTTCAAATTTCCTAATCTTGATCGACCTTGGTACAAATGTCTTTTATATTGACTTTCCTAGATGGCAGCATTTACAGAATGCTTTTATAAACGACAGTGAATACACTAATTATTTATTAGCACTATTGGAATCTTACCTGTGGGCGGAGCCTACTATGTTTATTACGATGGAGGAAATTTGGGTACAGATTTAAATTTGTAACGTATGAAGCGTAGGGAGTGGTGATGGTATTTTCCAAAAATATTATTAACAAATGGCAATATTTGCAAATGGGTGGGTACAAATCCTGCCCAAAGGAATTTCACACCCGGTGAAAAACTTTTAAAATCAAATCTTTTTCTTGGGTGTGGAATAATGGATGACAGAACTATCGCGTCCAACATAATGAAAGTTCAAGCAGCATGTATATCCACGGCCCAATTGCGAACAGTGTTGAGATAAATAGCACATTCAACAGTAGAACATGGGAAATTTTATGTATGCAAACATATCCACGCAACTCTTTTGTATTGTTACCGGTAAGATTCTAACCTATAAATGTCTAATATTTATACTTTATTTTTTTACAATTTTCTTAAAGATGAAGCATCTGAAACGCAAAGAATATATTTAAGTCCATAATTTATACAAATTTTAGTGAAACGATACGTTACAATCAATGAAAATGAGAAAAATTTTATCTACTTTCAAATCAAATGCCAATTCACTTCGAAGGTTAATATTTATTAACTATTTATAACTTTGAATGAGCACAAAATAATTGAGACAGTATTTTATCAAAATAAAATCTTAAGAATGTTATCTAATAAGGAATTTTTGTTTGACACGCGTAAACAAATTACAAAAAAAGAACGAATGATTGTTCAAGAATAAATAGTTTTGCTTACCTGAAAGAATGTAATCTTCTTTTATAAAATATTTAGAACAAACTTTAGCATCAATTGAGATTTTTCGTTCAATCCGGAGAACATTTTTCCACACTTTCACTCTGTCAACTTTTTTTTTTTCCACTTGCCCAAATGCATTAGTAATATTTAAAAACATATAAATCTACATTTAAATCCTTTTGCGGGTGATTTTCACAATTGTAAACACAGCATAAAAGTTTTTTTTTATATATTTTTCACGGAAAGCAAACATTTCGGTGTTCATTTTTAAGAAAATTTGTAATATATATTTACACAGACGCTTATGACCGATTTAAAAATGCACCTCAAGTTTAATTCCTAAAAAAGTCGCGAGAAGTGTTGAAGAGGTAAGATCCCAATCACACCAATACCAAAAGGGGAAAGAGGGCAGATTTAACTTTGTAAAGATAGCCTTATAATAAATAAAGAGTATTGGCACAGTAAACACACTATACAGTAGCGAAACTCAAGGATAATCGCATAGGGAAATCAGGTTCGTTTTCAGAAGGTCACGTGGCAATCCGCCATGTTAAAAGTGGACCAGCGCGAGATTTGAAATACAAATAAAATTGTGCAAAGTTTTATCATTCAAAATCATAGATATAGAAATGTTTGAAAATTTTTGATTTGTTATTTAATACAGCATGAGTAATATAAAAGTTAATGTAGCATGAGTAATATAAAAAAAAACAAAAAGAATGGAGCACTTTGTTAGAAAATAAATGAATACAGGTGAAAAACTTGATAGGAAGGTATTTGATGGAATTCTTCATATTCAACTTCAGTTTTTAATAACCTTATCCAAAAATTCAAAAGTCTATCAAAGTTAAACGTCACTGTTTGAGGTTAAAGTTTTATTTACATCATTTTTCAAGTAAATTTGTGATTAAAGGTGTTGCTTAAGGACTAAATTAATTTAATTTTAATTGTCATTACTAAGATGTCAACATCTTCTAAAATAAGAGCATTTTTTTCTAAGCAGTGTTGTGTGGTTTCGTGTGATAGATCTCTCGTTAATTAAAAAAAACACTGTATCTACTTTTCTGGTACTTATTTTTTCTTAAACTACAAAACTATATTGTGTAACTTCGAGAAAGGTTAATATAATATTATTAATGAATTATGAACGTATATGTATAGACCTCTATGTTCTATGTGAATGATTCTTAGAGGTTCTATACCATTTTGTGTTCCGTTATCTGTATTGCTTTTTGATAATGTAATTAACGCTTACTTTTATTTACAATGAATTAATATTTAGATCAAAGAGTCAATACAGTAATTTCGTAATTATAGTTACATACAATACTTAGTTATGACCAAGCTGACTTGTCAATTATAACTACATTGGGAATGTGGAATCTTTGGCACAATGACACTACTCAGTATATATCACCACTACACCAAACATTTTATTTTTGCACTCGACGCGCGTTTCGCTAACCATATTAGCTTCATTAGGAGAAATGATTGACTCATATATACTGAGTATTATCAATTACAGTTTAAAAGGAAAATAACTACTATATTTAATTTATAATATAGGTATACAACAATAGAAACAAGTTCTTTATAGGAGGAATATTATTAACAGGTAACTAAATCTTCAAAATTTTAATAGTAACCATAATTACCATCAAATGGACTTCGATTAGTTGTACTGTCCATTTAACGAACTTATTTTCAGAATATTTTACCCTCTGGCACACATCGTCTGACAAAATCATATTACAAAAATTTCTTTAGAATCGCATTAAAATTGTTTCTTATTTTAATAGCATATTTGATTCAATAATCCATTTATATCAGTTATTTCAATAATCCCATTCCCCAGTGGTTTTGTGATATCAACACGACACTTAATATTTAAACTTTCAAACCCAGCTTATAAGAAAATAAAAATATACTGTCTAAAATTTGAAAATAATAAATATGTTGTTATAGGTTCTGTATTCCTTACAATATATTCACAGAAACTTTTGAAGGATTGGCATGAAAAAGGAGCAATGTAATTTATAGAGAAAAATAAAAAAAAAGTCACTTTCAGAGTATTAATTGTACTTGCAATTAAACAGTGTTGAATTTATCAGGTTTATTATTAGAAAAGGTGTGTCAAACAATTAATTCAGATGAAGTTATTGAAAACTAGAAGCCTCTTGAGAATACACCTTTTAGAAAAAAATAATATGTTTTATTTATAATTTATCAAATATAAATAGTTTTAAATAACTGAATACTAGTTTACACAAAAATAAATCTTTCTAAAAACCAGAATTTGGAGGATTATTTATTAATCATAAAAAAATTACACAGGCACACAAAAAAAGTTTTTCACTACTGAACAGATCACTATACCTATATGTATTTTTAACCTGAACTAAGTTTAGAAATAAATTTCAAGCTTTAATGACCAAATCACTCTACCAATACGAACGTTTTATTAAATCAATCAAGGTTCCCTGGAAGGCCGTCTCTTGAGCAAATACGCCTAAACAGAATGTACATTAGTAATGATAATATTGTTTCATGCATATTTTATTTTTTCAAAAATGCATTTAAGATAGTGAAAAGTTGTCTTGTCGCATACCATGATTTCTATGAAATCATTGTTTCAACTAAAAACAGAGGAACTGCAAAAAAAAATCAATAATGCAGCAACTTAAACTTTGACGGATAATACTGTTGATGATTACATGTGATGTAAATAATGCATAATTAAATTTAGTTATGATTTAGAATACTAGTCTTAGCGCGCCCTGATTGAGTTAGAAATTTCATATTTGCAAAGTTTAGAGCATAAAAAAGTGTGACTCGAGCAAATAATTTGCGAAAATAATTATATGGAATATTGCAATTCTCAACGGCACAAGAATAACCTCCTTTCCCCATGATTATATAAATTGTTTTTCAACCTTTTCGATTCTCTTCACTTACAAACGTTTTTAATTCTCTTTGTCTACAAACTCCCTTTCTTTCTGTCTTTATATTCATGTAAACTGCAGTCACGTCAAGAAACGATGGACAATACATTTCCAAAGACACATTCGAGATCGGATGTAAACACTGAGCGGCCATTTTGAAAAAGGACCCGTCGACGCACGCGCCGTCAAAATCTGGTCATCAAATTGGAGCTCAGTTTCGCTACTGTAGTATGTTTACTGTGGTATTGGTTTTTTAGGGTACTTCTAAAAATACAACTATAATCTCGTCAGTTCTTGGCATAATGTGAAATTCTATCCAGTATCAACGATAGGTTCAACCTGAAACCGGCCAATAATGAGAAACATAACCTAAAAATACCGCCAATTTGAGCTGTCGACTTTCCTAACTCTGAGGGAATTTCGAGATGAGACTTTTTGATTATGAAACGAAAAATATCACTTGACCTAAATTAGGAATCACTATAAGTGTTTTTCATGTATAATTCAAAGCGCAATTTTTCGCCTATGAAACAAAAAACACCGAATTTGACAGTCTAAACACTACTGAAGTGACTCATAATGGGTTTGAGTATATTTTTATTTCATATTAAATGTACGTAAAATAAACGGTTTCTAGTTATTAGTAACATTAAACCATGTTTTCAGTTTTCCCAAATTCCCCTTTTCTTATTGGTGCTTTTTTTGTCTTTATGATTTATTTCAATGTTCAGTTAGCGGTTGATGTCAATTTTATTTTGGTGGATTATGTAAGTATTATTGTAGATATAATCAAGTTTTTAAGGAAAACTTGAACGCCAGAAAATAGCCGGGAACGGATTAGTGCAGAAAGATGGAAACAACAATACAATTAAACGGAAAACACCTAATGTCAAATTTTTTTGACATGCAGGAATTCTGTCCGCCATTTTCCTCTTTTTTGACAAGTAATTAAGATACGAAACACGCGGTTGAAAATACGTGTTTCAATTGAAAAAAAACGTGAGTTTTTTAGAGAAAAACTTTTGAAAATCCATATCTTAGCACACAGACTATTATTTTTTGTATATTTTAAACTCAAAAAGTTCACATATTCTTTAAAAACATTTCTAACCTAATTCTTTTTATTCTTGTAGCATGGCGCCACGATACGAGATCGCCGTAGGGCTCAATAAAGGGCATAAAACGACAAAAATCCCTTCTGGCAAAACCAAGGCCGATAAAGTACGCCCCGCAAGGTTGAAGGGGATCCAGACTCACCCACACAAAATTTGTCAGAGACCTTATCCGTGAAGTGGTTGGACATGCTCCTTACGAGAAGAGAGCAATGGAATTATTAAAGGTATTATTTGTTTCTATTAGATTTATAACTTTAGGGCTAATTTAGGGTCATAATTTAATTAGTCAAATTTAATAATTACTCGGTAATGAGATGATCAGGTCATCAAAAAAGTTTGCATTGCTGACCAAAAATTTGATAAGATTGTGATAAGTGTACACTTGTCATGGCTAAATAATTTAAATTTATATTGAAGTGCTATACTGTGTTCTTACAAATCAATTATAAAAACTTTGTTAGAATTTTTTGTGGTGACATATACCAGTAAACAGTATCTATTTATAGCGAACTGTATACAGAGTAGCAAATTGTAATATAGAATTGAAGAATTTATATGTTATTCTGTAAATATTAGCAAGAAAACTTATTTTTTTTTAGTTAGTAAGCATGTTATATATATATATATATATATATATATATATATATATATATATGTAGTAATGGTTTTTCGGGTATCCCGTGTTAGCTTGAAGTCCCTTGATGGACGGTTTCGCTGACGTTTCGATGGAATCTCATCCATCTTTTTCAAAGCGTTGATCACTGGTCGGTGTCTTGGCGTTGAATGTCGAGACTGGCCCTGAGTGCGCCGGTTTTATCTACTCGGGGGTGTTTCTATTGGTCGGACGGATCCGGCCAATAGAGGCTCGGCTTTGGCTGCGCGTTGTCGGTCCTGTGGTTCTTTGTAATGTTTGTGTTGGTGAAGTAACATATGGTTGAATTATTGTTTCTCTTGGTTGGACTTGGTACTGGGATAGAATATGTTTCCAAGAGTTCGGTAAACGTTGGCTATCATCCCGATTATTTAAGTTGTTGGGCCTCTTTTCTATTTCTATGGCTTCTTTGATTACCCTAGTGGATAGGTTATTACTTTTTTGTAGGGTTCTGGTTTTGTCAAAATCGATTTTGTGGCCGGTATTGTGTGCATGTTGTGCTAGAGAGGAGGTGGTGGATTTTTGTTTTACGGCGCTTTTGTGCTCGTCTCTTCTGGCACTAATTTTCCTGTTTGTTTGGCCTATGTATGAAAGACCGCAGTCCTGACACGGAATTTCATATACGCCTTGGTCTTCTAAGGCTATAATGTCTTTTGGTGTAGGTAGAATATCTTTAATTTTTTGGTTGGTTGTGTAAATGGTCTCAATTTGGTGTTTTCCTAGAAGTCTTCCTATTTTGTCTGTGATGCCTTTTACATATGGGAGAAATGCTTTTGTAGTATATGTCTTTCTTTCCTGTTTGTGTTGTTTATTTAGGGCCCGCTGGATCGTGTTTTGACTATATCCATTTGAAAGTAAAACGTTTCGAAGGAGCTTGGTTTCTTGTTGCAAATGTTCCTTGTCTGTTAGGGTTTCTGATCGGTGAGCTAAGGATTTGGCAACGGAGAAGAGTTGGGCTGGGTGATGATGTGAGCTGGCATTTAAGTATCTGTTTGTATGTGTCGGTTTTCTATATACTGAGTGAGACAAAGAACCATCTAATTTTCTTTGAAGCAAGACATCTAGGAATAAACCGAAAACATGGCTTCGATACGTAGATGACACTTTTGTGGTATGGCAACACGGTGAAGACAACTTAAACAAGTTCCTGGAACACCTTAACAACATACATCCAAACATTAAATTTACAATGGAAAAGGAGGCAGCAGAACAACTACCATTCCTAGATGTCTTGCTTCAAAGAAAATTAGATGGTTCTTTGTCTCACTCAGTATATAGAAAACCGACACATACAAACAGATACTTAAATGCCAGCTCACATCATCACCCAGCCCAACTCTTCTCCGTTGCCAAATCCTTAGCTCACCGATCAGAAACCCTAACAGACAAGGAACATTTGCAACAAGAAACCAAGCTCCTTCGAAACGTTTTACTTTCAAATGGATATAGTCAAAACACGATCCAGCGGGCCCTAAATAAACAACACAAACAGGAAAGAAAGACATATACTACAAAAGCATTTCTCCCATATGTAAAAGGCATCACAGACAAAATAGGAAGACTTCTAGGAAAACACCAAATTGAGACCATTTACACAACCAACCAAAAAATTAAAGATATTCTACCTACACCAAAAGACATTATAGCCTTAGAAGACCAAGGCGTATATGAAATTCCGTGTCAGGACTGCGGTCTTTCATACATAGGCCAAACAAACAGGAAAATTAGTGCCAGAAGAGACGAGCACAAAAACGCCGTAAAACAAAAATCCACCACCTCCTCTCTAGCACAACATGCACACAATACCGGCCACAAAATCGATTTTGACAAAACCAGAACCCTACAAAAAAGTAATAACCTATCCACTAGGGTAATCAAAGAAGCCATAGAAATAGAAAAGAGGCCCAACAACTTAAATAATCGGGATGATAGCCAACGTTTACCGAACTCTTGGAAACATATTCTATCCCAGTACCAAGTCCAACCAAGAGAAACAATAATTCAACCATATGTTACTTCACCAACACAAACATTACAAAGAACCACAGGACCGACAACGCGCAGCCAAAGCCGAGCCTCTATTGGCCGGATCCGTCCGACCAATAGAAACACCCCCGAGTACATAAAACCGGCGCACTCAGGGCCAGTCTCGACATTCAACGCCAAGACACCGACCAGTGATCAACGCTTTGAAAAAGATGGATGAGATTCCATCGAAACGTCAGCGAAACCGTCCATCAAGGGACTTCAAGCTAACACGGGATACCCGAAAAACCATTACTACATTTCACACCCGTGAGAACATTCGTCAAAACATATATATATATATATATATATATATATATATATATATATATATATATATATATATATATATATATATATATATATATATATATATATATATATATATATATATATATATATATATATATATATATATATATATATATATATATATATATATATATATATATATATATATATATATATATATATATATATATATATATATATATATATATATATATATATATATATATATATATATATATATATATATATATATATATATATATATATATATATATATATATATATATATATATATATATATATATATATATATATATATATATATATATATATATATATATATATATATATATATATATATATATATATATATATATATATATATATATATATATATATATATATATATATATATATATATATATATATATATATATATATATATATATATATATATATATATATATATATATATATATATATATATATATATATATATATATATATATATATATATATATATATATATATATATATATATATATATATATATATATATATATATATATATATATATATATATATATATATATATATATATATATATATATATATATATATATATATATATATATATATATATATATATATATATATATATATATATATATATATATATATATATATATATATATATATATATATATATATATATATATATATATATATATATATATATATATATATATATATATATATATATATATATATATATATATATATATATATATATATATATATATATATATATATATATATATATATATATATATATATATATATATATATATATATATATATATATATATATATATATATATATATATATATATATATATATATATATATATATATATATATATATATATATATATATATATATATATATATATATATATATATATATATATATATATATATATATATATATATATATATATATATATATATATATATATATATATATATATATATATATATATATATATATATATATATATATATATATATATATATATATATATATATATATATATATATATATATATATATATATATATATATATATATATATATATATATATATATATATATATTATATATATATATATATATATATATATATATATATATATATATATATATATATATATATATATATATATATATATATATATATATATATATATATATATATATATATATATATATATATATATATATATATATATATATATATATATATATATATATATATATATATATATATATATATATATATATATATATATATATATATATATATATATATATATATATATATATATATATATAAATCTCTTATTTCGTTGTTAAGTCTAGGTTTGACTATGCTTCTATTGTTTGGTATCCAATATACAATTGCCATAACAACTCAGTCGAATCAATACAGAGGCGCTTCATCAAATATCTTATTTTCAAGAGGGATGGTGTCTATCCAGACCACGGTGTTGATCACAAACTAATCTTGTCAAGGTTTAATGAGTTGCCTCTTGCATTCACTCCATCAAATTCTTATATAAGCTGTTGAATCACCATTTTGATTGCCCTTTTCTATTAAGCAATGTATCTTTTCATGTACCACGCCTTGGGGCAGGGCGCTCACCTATTTTTAGCCTCGGCCGGGCTAGGTTAAATATATTATTCCACAGCCCTATTTATATAATGTGCAAGAACAGCAATGTCATTGGAAACTCCGGTGATTTCCATTGCAGTAGTCTGTCGGTACTTATTGGTTTTCTACTCAGTGTTTAGAGGTTAATCAAATTTGTAGTTTTTTATTATTACTATTTTTATTTTTCTTTAATTTGGTGATTGTTCAAACTGTATAAATATTCTTACTTGTATACTCTGGTTATTGTTTTAATTGTATCATGTTCTTCTTTTATATGTAGCTCGTTAGTATAAGCGTTATTCCTGTAATTGGGCCCTGGCCTGTTGAAATTGAATGTATAAATAAATATAAACTACATGGGGAGAAAGAGTCTCAAGACATTTCGAGAAATGCACAAACCAAAAAACCATATGATTTTTAGTTAGTGTGAACTCTCAGAAGATTTGTGTAAAATTTTCATGACTTTTGGTGTATTAGTTTGCAAGTTGCAACTGTTTGAGTGACGTTACTTTTTGATTTTTGTAAAACGATGGAACAAAAAAAAATTTCATATATTGATTAAACATTGTTTTTTGATGGGAAAAAGTACAGCCACTTGAGAAGTGTTATGGCTGATCTGTTTCTTAGAAAGCAACTATATGTCGAGAGCTTAGCTAACTTAAATGTAGTCATAGAAACACCAAAGATCCACCATGGTCCGGACATCCAAATAAGGCAATCACTCCAAAAAAGACAAAAAATTCACCATATTATTCTGAATGAGCATAAAGTAAAAGTGAGAGCAATAGCTGACATTGTCAAGATATATGTGAGGCATATTTTGCATGAATATTTGCATATGAAAAGCTATGTGCTCGACGGGTGCCGTGCACTCTCAAGTTTAATCAAAAACAGCAACCTGTAGAAGATTTAGAATGCTGTTTGGCACTATTTCGGCATAATCTAAAGGAGTTTTTGAGTCATTTTGTAACAATAGATAAAACATGGATCCACCACTACATGTCTGAGTCCAACAGGCAATCTGCAGAGTGGCTGGCTGGCAGAAATATTTTTGGCAAGTATTTTTTTAGATGCATATGGAATAATACTGACTATTCTGAGAGGGGGAGAATGATCATCCCAATCAGACTATTATGTTAGTTTATTAGACCGGTTGATTAATGAAATCAACAAAAAAAAAGGCTGCACTTAACAAAGAAAAAAGGATTTCACTAAGATAATGCACCATCTCACAACTCCACAAAATCGATGTTGAAATTGGACCAATTAGCTTTCTCATCTGCCATATTTACCAAATCTGACTTCCCAGCAATTATTACCTCTTTCCAAATTTGAAAAGGTGCTCCAGGGAAAGAGATTTGGCTCAAAAGAAGAAGTCGAATGAGAAACAGGCTTATTTTAGAGAGCCCAACAAATCATGGCATATGTAAGATATTTAAATGTTGGAAGATCGCTGGATCAAGTGTATCACTCTTGAAGGAAACTATGTTGAAGAATAAAATTGATTTTTCACAAAAAACATTGTTTTTCTTCCAAAGTCTTGAGACTTCACCCTTGGTGGCATATATGAAAGTAAAGGTTTAGTTCTGATATGTTATATTGATACATAAAATTTTTTTATGATTTCAGGTATCAAAAGATAAGAGGGCCCTCAAATTCCTTAAGAGGCGTCTTGGCACACATATCAGAGCCAAGAGGAAGCGTGAAGAATTATCCAACATTCTTACCCAGATGCGTAAAGCTGCTGCAGCTGCTGCCCATAAATAGATTATTTTTTGACATTAAAAATAAAATAACGTTAAGTTAATAAATAGTGTTTTATTTATTCATTTTAAAGTTCCTCAATTATTCATTTTCTTCATTTCAAAAAGTACCAGACAATCATTACTTAATTGGAGATACTGTTCCACGCACACATTCAAATTTTAATCTTGAAAGCTCTGGCTGCCTCTCTGTTAGGATTTATAGAGTATATTAACTGTATCTTTAACAGGATTACTGCAATCAACAGGTAAATTGCTCATTAATCAAAGCTTGTTTAGAATATTCTTGTGTCTAGACACCTTGCTTTAATAAATACATCTGAAGCACTGAAAAGTGTTAATTTTGTTTTTTTATCGCTCACCTCCCCGCCTCAGTAGGGATCTTACCATATCCCGAGGATGTAATACCCGTTAACGTTGTCTAAATGCCGAAACATACATTTTTGTGTTTCACGGCACCTTTTAAGCAGCGCGATAGTGCTGCCACGGACGTATTTGTTGTATTTCTGCTAACAACTACTACCTATGAGGTATATCACAAATATATCCCCTATAAACTTAATCAAAACTAATCTAATCTCAAAAAGTAGTTACATTCTTTTGACCATAAACTGTACCACTGAGTATTCTCCCGAGATTTGTCATTAGAAATCTGCCACAAAATGTTAAGAACTCTTGGAATAGTTTAGAACATACTCTCTCTGAAACGTTTCAGTTAAGTAAGAGATTTTTGATGTCATTTTAACTGGCATGAAAACTTATATCTCTTTTTTTTTGAAGAAATTCCTTTACAACAACATACCTCGGTTTGATCAAAAATGCAAAGAAATTGTTGCTTCTAAACGTTAGCTTTATCAGGAGCGATGATTGACTAAAGCTAAACTACAAATCTACCCTATTTATACTTAGCCTAACCCTTGAATTACTCAAGCGGAACTAATGACATAGGCAAGGCCGTCAGTTCCGGTCAAGTAACCAGTAGAGGGAACTATAAGGAATAGGCCCTCTGTCTTTATTTAAACTACTTTTACATTTTATGATTTCCATACTTTCGTATGCGTTCGACAATCTCCTATCAGATACATTTTTTTATTAATCTTAGATTATCTAATGTTACAGTATGATCAGCTTCAAGGGCATGTTCGGCAATGCTAGACTTTTCTGTTCTATTGTATTTTAAGTGTTCTTTAAATCTTGTTTTAACTGACCTTTTAGTTTGCCCAACATACTTCTTGTCACAATCATTACAACTAATTTCATAAATTCCATTTTTCTCACAATTAGGTCTCTTATCTTTGGAATTTCCTAAGATATTCCTCAGATTGTTTGATGATTTATAGATTAAGGTGAGGCCTACCTTATTAAATACCTTATTGAGTCCCTTGCTATATTCCGGATTATATGGTATGGAGACATACTTGGTGTTATTTTCTTTGCGTGTAAAAAAGGTGGAATTCTGAATATTAAACCTAAACTTATGTCTATTTATTAGCTTATTTACTAAGTCATCGTCATAACCATTAACTCTAGTTATATTTCTAATACGATTCCTTTCTTCATTAAAGTTTACTCTATTCAGAGGGAAAGTGACCAAACGATGAACTAAAAAATGTAATGGGGCTAATTTATGTTGTTTGCAATGAAACGAATCATTAGGAATATATCTATCTGTTACTGTGTCCTTCCTATAGATATCAAATTATAATCTATTATTTTTAATAATTAAAATATCTAGAAAAGGCAGTTGTCCTTTGTTCTCAACTTCGTAAGTGAATTTAATGGAATCATACCGGCTATTTAATTTAGAAACAAAATCATCAATATTTGCTTTCTTTGTATCAAAAATCGCGAAAATATCATCCACATACCAATACCATACCCTTGGGAAATATTCAAATTCTTGACTGACTTTGATTTCAAACTGAAGACGAAAGTATTCGTGAATACTTAACATTATCTAAACTTTGTATGGAACAAAATTATTTCCAATATAACAATCAATTTTATGTTCAGAAAGAAGGAACAGCTATGGGTAATTGCTTATCACCTTTCATAGACAATTTATTCATGAGTAAGTTTGAAATCGAAGCCAGTCAAGAATTCGAATATTTCCCAAGGGTATGGTATTGGTATGTGGATGATATTTTCGCGATTTTTGATACAAAGAAAGCAAATATTGATGATTTTGTTTCTAAATTAAATAGCCGGTATGATTCCATTAAATTCACTTACGAAGTTGAGAACAAAGGACAACTGCCTTTTCTAGATATTTTAATTATTAAAAATAATAATAGATTAGAATTTGATATCTATAGGAAGGACACAGTAACAGATAGATATATTCCTAATGATTCATTTCATTGCGAACAATATAAATTAGCCCCATTACATTTTTTTTAGTTCATCGTTTGGTCACTTTCCCTCTGAATAGAGTAATCTTTAATAAAGAAAGGAATCGTATTATAAATATAACTAGAGTTAATGGTTATGACGATGACTTAGTAAATAAGCTAATAAATAGACATAAGTTTAGGTTTAATATTCAGAATTCCACCTTTTTTACACGCGAAGAAAATAACACCAAGTATGTCTCCATACCATATAATCCGAAATATAGCAAGGGACTCAATAAGATATTTAATAAGGTAGGCCTCACCTTAGTCTATAAATCATCAAAGAATCTGAGGAATATCTTAGGAAATACCAAAGATAAGATCCCTAATTGTGAGAAAAGTGGAATTTATGAAATTAGTTGTAATGATTGTGACAAAAAGTATGTTGCGCAAACTAAAAGGTCAGTTTAAAACAAGATTTAAAGAACACTTAGCACACTTAAAATACAATAGAACAGAAAAGTCTAGCAATGCCGAACATGCCCTTGAAGCTGATCATACTGTAACATTAGATAATCTAAGATTAATAAAAAATGTATCTGATGGGAGATTGTTGAACGCATATGAAAGTATGGAAATAAAAAAAATGTAAAAGTAGTTTAAATAAAGACAGAGGGCCTATTCCTTATAGTCCTCTCTACTGGTTACTTGACCGGAACTGACGGCCTTGCTTATGTCATTAGTTCCGCTTGAGTAATTCAAGGGTTAGGCTAAGTATAAATAGGGTAGATTTGTAGTTTTAGTCAATCATCGCTCCTGATGAAACTAACATGGTTAGCGAAACGCGCGTCGAGTGCAAAAATAAAGTGTTTGGTGTAGTGGTGATATATACTGAGTAGTATCATTGTGCCAAAGATTCCACATTCCCAACTTAGACCTAATTAAGTTATAATAATAATTTTTACAAAAATTAAACAACTACATACCACAAATACTTGCTCATTCCATTTATCGCATAATAAGAAAAGTAAGCTAAATAAAAATTTTGGATCATCTCGATAACCTGTTCTAGAGTCCAAGCAATTAAGGAAGTGTTACATGGAAAATATCAATGTTTTGGAATGCCTCATTATAAAACGCCATTGCTCGGTAAACTGGTGATTTTAACAGAAAATTATTATGTTGGGTACACACACTAAAAGTCGAGGGGGATCTCATTGTACGACCAGGCACGTCCAACATGATTTGGGACAATAATTCAGGGCAATCAATAACAGACCTCACAAGTTTTGCCAAAAAAACTCGTAAGTAGGTAGTTCCTGCGTCGCAGCAGTGATGGTATCTCGAATCTCTCCAACAAGCCCTCATGGTCACAGCCTCACAGGAGGGAAAGAACCATCAACTCTAAATGCTAAAAATTTAAGGAATTTCCTCTGTATGTCTTCTAATTTCTGGAGATAACAATTGTATATTGGGTTCCAGACCACAGATCCATACTCAAGTTTTGAGCGGATATAACAGAAGTAAAGTAGTATAAGTGTTTGAATGAAATCTCAACGCCTCTGAGCAAATGCTGTTGATATGAGTGTCAAAAGCAAGCTTGGCATCATAAGTAATCCCCAAATCCCTAACAACAGAACACCGCTGAAGTTGCGAACCGTTTAACTCGTAATTTTAATGAATACTTGACTTATTGGAAACGTCATGACTTAACATTTTTTGATATTCAGCGGTAAGTTGTTACGTTCACACCGTAAATTGATTCTTTCTAGATCCGCCTGCAGGTCGAGGCAATCCGGGGTGGTGCTTATTATCCGGAAGAGTTTTAGATCATCCGCGAATAGGAGCACTTTACTGGAAATATCAGAGACTATGTCATTAATAAAGAGAGAGAAAATCAGAGCAGCCAAGTTGCTTCCCTGTGGCGCACCACTCATTGCTAAGAAACTTGCAGACTTGTGACCGCAAATTTCGACATACTGAGATCTACCAGTGACCCAGTTGTTATCAAATCTCATAGCATCTATTTTTGCCAGGAATAACCCATGATGCACCCTGTCAAAGGCCTTCGAAGAGTCAGTATAGAGCAAGGGTCGGCAACCTTTTAACTAAGGGGTGCCAGTTTTCATCCATACATTTTGCGTGCCGACATAAGTACTTACTACAACTAAAAACAGTTCTGTCTAGACCTCGGTCCGGTAAGGTCGACACTTTACCTGCACTCGGAGTTCAACAAAAGTGAAGCCCGGCGGAAACCGGGCAGCCGTTCATTATTGTGGGGAAAACCCAAGCTACAGTCCAAAGTGAATTTTAAAACTATTAAAGTGTTTCTTTTAAATAAAGTGTTTTTTCTTTAAAACTCAAGTGACTTTAAGTGTCGGACAATGGATTACGCGGAGGTGATCGAGACACTTAAGGATACCATCCGTCAGCAGAGAGAAGACGCCATCAAGAAAGATGAAGTAAACAACCGTCTACTCATCGAGATAACCGAACTTAGGAAAAAGCTCGATGAGCTAACTGAAATAATTCAATACCAAGCTGCAAAGATCAATAACTCAACCGTAGACAGCGTAGGGGAAGAAGCAATTTCCGCTTCTGGAAGCGATGCTCCCAAGGACGCAATGGATACCTACGTAGCGAACCAGGAACAGGAGGATTCAAAGGACCAGTTCCATACGATCCAGACCAGACAAGAGAATAGGAAAGAGAAGAGAAGGATGAAGTTTGCTCAATCGTCTGACGACGAACAAGCCGAGCCTCCTAAGAAAACCAATCTAAAGCCGGATAACACGAACGCCCCAGCAGGTAAGTCCATGTTGAATCATAGACAATTGACTCGGGAAGACTTCCCACCCCTTCCTACCCCTACTCCCGGAAATACAATCACCCCCCCTGCTGCCCCGACCACCCCCCCAGCTGCTCCTACAATTGCACCAAAAATCGTCCCTAAACCTGTCAGGACAAAATCCATACCCCCCATTGTAATCACAAATGCTGGCAAATTTGTCAGCATTTCCAGTCTTTTCAGAACAAATAATGTCAAATATTCATCAGCAATCGTAGTCCGAAACGGAATCAAGATTTTTCCTTGTTCCGAGGAAGACTACAGGAAAGCCACGCAGCTCCTTGAGCAAAACAAGGAGCCATTCTATACCTTCCGCTTCCTGGAAGAAAAATCCAACCACGTGGTCCTCCGTGGTATTCCTGAACACCTCACAGACGAGGAGATCCTAGACGATCTCAAAGACCAAGGGTTCCACCCAAAAAAGGTTATTCGTTGGCGTCACACCAACGGCTGGCCCATGAAACTTGTACTAGTTCTCTTACCAAAATCCGAGACAGACATTTTCAAACTCCAAGTCATACGCACGTTCGAAGTACGTGTAGAATCTCAAAAATCAAAGTCCCGTGGCATTCAATGCTACAACTGTCAGGACCACGGGCATGCCGCCCCGTGCTGCCATATCCCTGCTAAATGCGTAAAGTGTGGTGAAAATCATCACACTTCTCAATGCACAAAACCAAAAGAAGTTCCACCCAAATGCGCAAATTGCGCAGGTGACCATCCTGCCTCTTTCAGCGGGTGCCCGCGGCACCCTTCCCAGATCAGGTCCCAAAAACAATCTTCCTTTAAAGGTTGGGGGACCCAAGACAACTCCCGTCTTTCCCCCAAAAAACCCCAAAAGCAGGCTCCCAAACCTGCTTCCTCTAACGAATCCCTTCTCTCCCACGCACAGCTTGCGCAAATAGCCAAGATGTTCGCGGAGCAGATGAAAACGCTCATGACCCAAACTATTACTAACGCACAGACATGAATACACAACTCAAACCGTCGACTTTAAACATTATGTCCTGGAATTGCTTCAGCATCTCCAATAAAAAACAAGAGCTGCTCCATTTCCTGCAAGAGCATAAAATCGATATTGCCCTCATACAAGACACTTTCTTAAAACCAGGTAAACGTTTCAAAATCCCAAATTTCCATGCTTACAAGGATGACAAGGTGGGCGTCCTGAATGGTGGCACTCTCATCCTTGTCAGGCGCTCCCTCAGCCACAACCCCCCACCCCCAAGCTACAACTTAGTCTCTGCCGAGGCGTCCACAATCACAGTCCACATGTCAAATAATAGCTCTGTTATGATCTCTTCCATTTACCAGAGGGGCTCCCCAACCCATCCCATAGTTTTAAATGATTACAGGCAACTTTTCGGTCCTGATGACCAAGTAACTATCCTGGGCGGAGATTTCAATGCCAAGAATGTTCTGTGGGGAAACCTAACAACGAACAGGAATGGCACTGATTTATACGCCCTTCAACAAAGATTTATGTTCAATCCCATAACTCCAGACGAGCCCACTTTCATCGGTAGAGGTCAACCAGATTTTCTTGACATGTTCCTAGTCAAGAATCTGAATCTCCGCCATAACATCACAGTTTTCCACGAACTTTCCTCAGATCATCTCCCAATCATTCTCACACTGGGAAATCCGGCTGACAGAACCCCCGACACTGTCACTCGCAAAATTACAGATTGGACTAGTTTCCAACAACAGCTTCACAATACTGATCCAATCCCAAGGATCAACTCCCCTCAGGAACTGGATGCTGCAGTTGACAAGTTAACCGCAGACATTCAGCAGGCTTTTTCCCATGCCACTGTCACTCGAACTTTTCCAGCAAAGATGCAGGGCAAACTTCCCGCCCACATCAAGGAACTAATCCGAGAGAAAAACCGCATCCGGCGGAGAGCTACAAGGACCGGCGACCCTAACATCAAAAGGCTCGCAAATCAACATATTGAAATAGTCAGAGAGGCCCTATATCAATTTCATAATGATAGATGGAACTCCAAACTCGAAGACTTAAACCCTGATACCACATCCGTCTGGAGGATGGCGAGAGCCGTCTCCAATGACGGACCTAGCCAAATTCCCTCCTTACGTCACGAGAATGGCACCGCGTCTTCCCCTCTAGAGAAGGCAGGTCTATTCGCAGAAATGCTCGAGGACAGGTTTCAACCAAACCCTCACACTCACCCACGATTCGGCAGAGATGCGGTGGTGGCCCAAACCATTCGCATCTTCAATCAAACCCCACTTCCTCCCGTGCGGATCTTTACGACTCCGCAAATAGTCAAGTCCATCATTCAGACCCGCTCAACTAGGAAAGCTCCAGGCCATGATAAAATCTCTGCCAAATCTCTGAAGGAGCTTCCTCCTAAGCAGATCTCAGAGATCACCAACATCATCAATGGCATTTTCCGACTCAGTTATTTTCCCACTACTTGGAAGAAAGCCGAAATTGTGATGATTCGGAAGCCTGGCTCTCCTTCCCACGAGGCTGACAGCTACCGGCCAATTAGCCTAATATCAACATTGGGCAAAGTGGCCGAGAGGGTTATCCTTGAGGAAATCAGAGACAAAAGCACCGAACTCAACATCATCCCTGATGAACAATTCGGCTTTCAACCAAAGCATGGTACCATTCATCACGCCACAAAACTGGCACAGTACATCTCCAGCGGTTTCAACCGCGGTTTCCGGGTTGGCGCTGTTTTCCTTGACATCTCCAAAGCATTCGATAAAGTCTGGCACGAAGGCTTAATCCTTAAGCTTATCCGTTTTGGCTACCCTTCTCACCTAACAACTCTGGTTCAATCATTCCTCGCCGATAGGGCTTTCCAAGTCCGTGTCGAACAATCCCTGTCCGAGGTAAAGAGTATAAGGGCCGGAGTCCCACAAGGCTCCGCCTTATCCCCGCACCTATTCAATATCTTCTCGTCCGATATCCCTAAGGATCGATTCACCAACCTCCAATTGTACGCAGACGACACGGCCATTACCGCTTCAGCAGCGAGAATTGATCACATCACGGCCCGACTTCAACGTCATCTAACGCGCCTCTCTGACTGGTTTGACCGGTGGAGGATTAAGGTCAATCCAGCCAAGACCCAGGCCATAATCTTTGGAAAAGGCTTCCGCATACCCCCTCCTCAACTCTCACTGAATGGAACTAGGCTCCGATGGGCCAACAACATCAAGTACCTGGGCCTTCTATACGACAAACGGCTCGTATGGAAGGACCAAGTGCCTATGGTCGTGCGCAAGGGAAATCAGCTTCTAGGGAAGCTGTATCCGCTCCTGAATCATCGTAGTAAATTATCAACTAACAACAAGTTGCTAATTTACAAATCGATAATCAGGGCCGGACTTACGTACGCCTGTCAGGCCTGGTGCCAGATGTCCAAAACTCATCGGACCAAGGTCCAGACAGTCCAAAATAAAGCCCTCCGTATCATAGCAGGAGCTCCCTGGTTCGTCCGCAACAATCAGTTGCAGAGGGAGTTTGAAATGCCCACAATAAAAGAATTCACGCGTAATGCCCAGCTTCGCTTCCTTGAGAAAGCAGCGGTCCATCCTAACCCCGAGATAGCGAACACTTTCAGAGGCAACGTAAATGTCGGCAATCGATACCTACGACCAACGGACATTCTACCACTAGACTAACCAACACTAGATTCAACATGGATTACCCTTGATTAATTAAGGCCGTAGTTTAGTTGAGCAACTCCTTCAGTTTTAAAAAGTGTAAACAACACACACGACTAACACAATTATAACACCACACCCCCGGAAAATGGGGAACTAGGTTAAGTTAGCATTAAGTTAGCATTAAGGTAGGTTAGATCCACATATTAGAAAATTAACCTTAGAGTTAGCATACATCAAATATCTAGACATTGACAAACCAGAATTGTAAAAGGAGTAGAGGGTTTTCCCAGCTCACAAGGAGTTTTAGTGGGTATGCCAACCCTTCAGGTCGGTGAGCCCCACATACCTGGAGCACTTTGGGGCACCCTTACGGTGACGCAGACTGCTCCAGAAATCCATAAAGCGGATTTCTCCCTGTATAAAAAAAAAAAAAAAAAACTACAACTAAAATTAACTTAAAATATTGCTTTTAGGTTTATTTACAAAAATTTTTTAACATTTAACAAATAATTTTATTATACTACTCTTAGGACCTAGTGTGAACCCGTGCTTGAAGTTCTTTAGAGAGTTTTCTTATATCCGGTTCATGTCTGGTTATTTTCAGTGTCACACATGCTTCCGAGTTGTCTGTTGTCAGCCTGCTTCGGTACGGGTTTAAAATCACTCTAATATGGGAAAAAAGTTGTTCACAGACATAGGATGATCCGAAAGCTGTAAGCATGGCAAACGCTACTTTCTTAAGACAAATAAATTTCTCTGGTAAACTCATCCAACAACTGAGTATCTCGTTTGAATGGTTCTGGCAGTCACCTTCTAATACCCTTCTTAATTCTACTAATTTCGTGTTCCATAACTCGGAGCTTTTAAATTCAATGTATTGAAGATCAAAATCATTAATGTCCATCCATGAGAAAAGAGATATGTCAAAGCAACTGCTGGAAAAATCCATTAAATCTGGTTTGATTAAAAAAGCGAACATAGGACCATGTTTATCAAAATCCTGACTCCTTTCGATAAACTCCTCTTTTAAATTAGTCATATATTTAAGAATTTCGTCTATTAGTGCACCATCGTCGACACTGGATATATAAGTTTTTAAATTTGGAAAATATTTATATGTGTTTGTAGTAATATCGCTGATAAATAAATCTATTTTTAATTTGAATAATTTCCAGGATTCGTATAAATCCAGAACTGTTTTGCCTGAACCTTATAACTTTAAGTTGAGTTCACTGAGATGGTTTGTAATATCAGTAAGAAAGAAACATTAACATACAGATCCAGTTCTTATCTTCTAGTTCAGGATAAGCATCCACTTGATTTTTTTCCAACAAGAACGATTTAATTTCGCCCAAACATTGCACAAATCTAGAGAGCACTTTACCATGGCTGAGCCAGCGCACATTATTGTGCAATGGTATATCTGAATATGTACTTTCTAATTCCTGCAGAAACGCCTTAAATTGTCTATGGATCAGTGAAGAACGACCGACAACGTAGTTAACTATTTTAACCACCCTATCTATCACGGATTTTAAACTTCCAGCGGAGATTTTAGCGCACAAACTCTTTTGGTGAATTATGCAATGAAAATTCAAAACTGATCGACCCATGCGTTCAATAAGAAGGGAAACAAATCCTTTATGTCTCCCAATCATAGCAGGAGCGCCATCTGTCGTTACGCAAAAATTTGTATTTAAATCAATGTTCCGCTTTTCAAAATGTTTAACAAATTCTGAAAATATATCCTCTCCTCTTGTAGTTTCCTGCAATGGGAGCAGACAAATCAGCTCTTCATACACACTGTCATCATCGAAGTATCGCACAACGATTACCAGACGGGCAATGTCATTAATATCGACACTTTCATCCAATGCTACACTAAATACAAAACTCCGTTTGATAGCGTCTCTCTGCTGTTTTCGGACATTTTTTGTCATTTCGGTAATTCGTCTCTCGATGGTCCGCGCTGATGCCGGTATATCCGTAATCCTGGCCAATATTGTATCCTTATTGGGCAAGTCGTCGAATAAAATCTCGCCAGTACTCAAAAACGTTTGCTTCATCGGAGAATTTATGATTTACCCGATTTTTTCCTTGGAAAACTGCTAAAGAATGTTGACTGTTTCTCGTATTGTTTACTTACTCTTTGTATTGCCTCCCTTTTATCAGTATTATCTTTAAATGACGATTCATGTTTTATCTCGAAATGTCGTTGAACACTAGATGTCCGGAAAACTACGCTTTCTCGACATAGGACACAAATGGCCCGATCGTTTTGCTGTACAAAACCGTAATCTGTTGTCCATGAAATTTGAAATGATCGAACGTCTACCTTCTGTTTCTTCGCGGCCATAACGCAACGTAATTTTAATTTTTAAACTTTTCGACGACTATTGACTGGAACGGATGTTACTTCTATACTAAATGATCCAAACGTGTAGCCGCTTGCTATATATAGAAAAATAATGTTTCCAGAAAATTCCAATAATTACGTTTATTAAATTTCTCAGAACAAAAATTATTATCTACAACGCGCCCATTGCAATCAAAGGGCCGCCTAGAAGTTAAATCTAACAAAAACTAAAGTTCGACAATATAAAAAGAGTTGCGGTGCGCGTCGGAACGATTAAGTGGAAAAACCGCCTTATAGCGGCTCTTTTGATCTGAATTGAGGACGTTTATTTGTGTTTTTGCTAGGCTTATATTTTGAGGCTTGCCGTCTTTAATACTTGCCGAAATTAAAGCCAAACCAATGCATTCAGTAAAATTATAAATTACAAAATAT
Organism: Pachyrhynchus sulphureomaculatus; assembly: GCA_019049505.1. NCBI lineage: Eukaryota > Metazoa > Arthropoda > Insecta > Coleoptera > Curculionidae > Pachyrhynchus > Pachyrhynchus sulphureomaculatus. Next base: position 122,867,462 of record CM032451.1, read on the forward strand.
ACATTTTGTAGTTTTTGGTAATAATACCTAGTGATCTATATAATATATCGTTTTCGTTTGTATCGTTAAAGTAATACTGTCTTCGATTATTTACTTAATTTCGAAACATGTCACAGATTACAGAATTAATGTGTAAACTTTGAATAGGTACGCGCCATTCAAAATTGCTTGGCGTGTCAGAGGTTGCCGACCCCTGGACTACCCGTTACATCTCTAATACAAAAAGTATCAGATTACAAAATGAACAAAAAAAAAACTCATTCTTCCAAACATATTTTAATAGTAGTAATTTTATACACAAAACTTAAGACGTAATAACTATACATCATTAAGTCATATCACTGCCTAAAGTCTCTAAAAACAAAATCGTATCCCTAAAACATAAAAAAATTAAATAAAAAATACCCCGAAGTTAACAGAAAAAAGTGCTGAACGATTTAAAAAAAAAATGTAAGAAATATCCTTGCCAATAATACATTTCTCTTGGGATCGGCAAAACTTTAATACTATTTGTTATACTATATAAAGCTGTTATAAGAGTGGGCCATCTGTTGGTTTCTTTTTAAACTATGCATTATCGCGACACTGTCAACACGAAAGCGCCTAAATGCATCGCGATTTACGCTTGAATAACGTTGCAGAAACTGTGCGAAAATTTAAAAGAAATTTCGGTCGAAATCCAGCTCATTCAGCGGCTGGTGTAAAGAAATTTATGAAGAAAGGTCGTGAAACTAGCATATTTATTGATAACCTAACCTATCTTCGTGCTCGTCCAGTGCGCACAGGCACACATATTGCTGCTCTTGCCCAAAGTGTGCGTGAAAACCCAAGGACATCGACTTGTTGCAGATCTCAACAACTAAACATCAGTCGCATTTCTCTGAGGAGAATTTAACAGAGAGATCTCGGATTATTTGCTTACACGGTCGAACTCGCTTAAGAATTGAAGCCCCCCCCCCCCCCCCCAAAATGACCATCTGCCTCGTTATTCCCTCTCTGTATTGGCTTTAAATGAGTTGGAAAATAATGTCGACTTTGTTAGAACAATCATCTTTTAGGACGATCGTTCAAACCAGCAAAACTGTAGAATTGGGGGTTCTGAAAGTCTACACGTAGCCGTAGAAAAGGCAATGCATCCACAAAGAGTGACTGTTTGATATACTTCTTGGAGTGGTAGCATTATTGGCCCTTTGGTGTTTGAAGATGAAGCTGGCAACACCCTTTCGGTGAATAAAGTGCATTACAGAGATATGATAACTGATTTTTTTATCGCTGACAGTGGACGATTTGCAGTTGGAAAAACTTTAATTCTAGCAGGATGGCGCTACATGCCATAGCAGCCACGAAACAATCCATCTTTTGCGCATCAAGTCCGGTGTAATCGCGTGATCAGACGTTTGGAGCTGTGCCATAGCCACTGCACAGCTGTGATGTGTGGGCAACTGTTACTTTAACAATCCACACACTTGAGCTATAGTCAAATAGTCACAAACCTTAGAAAATGTGCTGAAAATTTGTGTTAACAGGATGCGCTACTGTCAAGCCCACGGTGGCAGCTATTTGCATGGAATTAAATTTCATAATTAATTGGAAGGGCTACTCTTTTCAATAAAGAAAAATATTCAACGGCTTTTTGTTATAACAATTTTCAAAATAAACCAACAGATGATCCATCATATATATATATATATATATATATATATATATATATATATATATATATATATATATATATATATAGGGTGTTCTGAAAATCGCTTAATATAATAAAATTAGTAAATCCTTGTATGAAAAGCAACTGCAAAAAAATATATCTAGCGCTCCTGTATAACCACTGTAGGTTTATGATTCTTTAGCATGTACGCCAATGGTTATATCGAATAAACAGATTATCGCAAAGTGGCTATTCTTGAGATCGAAGGTTTCTTACCCTGTAGTATAATAAACTAAAATAATTTTACCCTTTTCAGATTAAAAAAGCCTCTAAAGTCACAGGAACAAATTATATTTGAACTACAATTCCTTCAACTAACTAAACCTGACATTTTTCACATTACGTATTTAAATATCTCATACTTAACTAGAATACAACATGACAGTTTCAATGAATAAAAAAAATTTTGGTATCAGATTTTTATGTGTTTTCCTTACGATTCGAGAGTACGACGAACTGATTTATTTTCCACTCCGCGACGCTCTGTGTGATATCTTACACGTTGCCGGTTATTTGTCGCACGCAATTTCTTTTATGTATTGGTAAACGCAATTTTAATTAATAAAACTACGCTGACATGTACAAATCAAAGATTTTGTTCAGAGTTTAACCTTTCTTATAAGAAATATTTTCAACACAATGTATTTTGTTACTTTTCATCTTCAGGAAAATATTTTTGAATCAAAGATTATGTAACTGGAAAAAAAGTGAACATATTGCAATATTATTTGAACAGGCGTCATGCAAGGACCAGTACCTGGGATTTTTATCAAGTTTTAAAAATATCCGAATTAAGAGACAAAATAGTAACGAGTAGTTTTTTTACTTGGCTCAAGGAATCACCTATTTCAATATAATAAACGATTTTTATAACACCCTATATATATATATATATATATATATATATATATATATATATATATATATATATATATATATGCATGAAACATAAAAAATGATTAGTTGTGTTGTGTTTATGAACCTGTGAAATATAAATGGAAGATTCTGTACCAACGTCATTTTCCATATTGCAATGTTATTTTTTCTACTATTAAATTGGCCGGCAGGAAACTGAACACATAAAAACATTTTCAAGGACAGGGAGGCCCCATTTTTTACATGTACTTTTTATGGTATAGGTACAATACCGATTTCAGTCTTTCCGGCGAATGCGTCACTAAAACCAACGCGTTCCTGCTCATTTTTAGATTGCTGAGCGGTACCAGCGATTTACAATTGACATCAACAAGCAAGTATCGTCTTTTGAAGTGTTGTAAAGTCACGTGACTTCTTGTAGAATGTATAAGAAACCAAACGTGATCAGTAACAACAGCAGATTTGTGTCTGAGATGTTATTCTGATAAGATTATGTTCGAGATTACCTTACATCAGCATCAAAGTAAATTAACAAAAATGATAGCTTAAATAAACATTGCTAGAAACTTCTTACTTAAACATCTTAAGGGGTTACGCCACCTTGAAATTTTCAAAAAATCGATTTTTTTGTTAGATTTATTATTTATACTTTTAAGAATATTTCAAGCTCTACAAAATGGAATAGCACATTGAAGGTAATACAAAAAAATTATAGACTTTTAATACAATTTAAGACGCGGGTGTGGTATTTTTTTCCTTTTGCGTTTTTCTCAAAATTACTTTTTTCAAATTCGTGGACAAAATATGTCGAGATCTACTGAATCGATTTTGATTAAATCTATACCACACTTTCTTTATAATATTATCTTGAAGTTGACTTGAGGTTTTTTCGATTGGATGTGCCGCTCATTTTTTATTAATTTTTTAAGCTCAAAATTTTTGTGAAAAATCCGAGTTTATTTTCAAACGGCTGTCACTGCTACAAAAAAAATTAAATTTTTTTTCCATATGTGGCCACTTAGCTATGACCTTTCTTAACAATGAAAAATGATTTGTTTAGTTTTTTAGACGATTCCTGATTGAGAAAAAAATTCAACTGGTGGCAAGGATCTAACGTTCTCCACTCAGCCATTCTCTCGGGCAATATTCCAATAAAATGAAAAAATGACGATATACTCCTCATTTCTTATGAAGTATACACTTCTAAAAAAAAGGGCAATTAAACTCTTGTTGCCTCTTTTCGGCAACGCGGCTTGACTACTTTGAAATTTCGATCTCAATGCGAGTGTTTGCTTACATTGCGCGCCATAGTGAGACAAATGCGACATTTTTCGGTCATTTGCTCATAACTTCGACATTTGTCAATGGAATGACTTCAATTTAATATACATAATGTACGATTTATATATTTTCAGAAATATGAAATCAAAATCATACAATTTATTAACACGAGCACGATAAAGCGTAAAGATAATTCATGTAAAGATAATTATTCACAGAATCAAAACTATTCAGCAGATTATAAACGATGCATCGGCAAGAGGCATTTTAAAGCTAAATGTTGATACTTACGCGTAGTATTAACGAAATTTACGAGAAAAATATTTGTGCCTGTGTTATGTCATGAAAATCCTTGAAACCGTCGTTTTTTTTGCAAATTTCCGTCATTTTTCTCACAATTACGACGCGGTAGCCAAATTTGGACAACGGATTCGTGTTCAGCAGGCAAAAATACATTGAAAATGACTATTCGCACTCATGTAATCGAAAAATTTTTCAATTTGTTGTCTAGTATTTTGAAATAATCATCTTTACGCTTTATCGCGCACTTTCATATACTGAACATATATTAATCTTACATTATGTGTATTAAGTTTGAAGTCATTCCAATAACAAATGTGTGCCGGTCCGATCGCTACCTGAGTTTCGCGCCGACTCTCTGCCGCGCTCACTTCTAATTGCTATAACTTCGGAAATAATTTAAATTTTGAAATGGTTAAACGTTTAAAATATCCTTAAAAGTATAAACACTTCATCTAGCTAAAAAAAATAATTCTATTTTTTGAAAATCTCAAGGTGGTGTAACCTCTTAACCAATGAAAATTTTTAACTCAAAAATTATCACCAATGAGAATGATTTAGGTTCATTTGTCACCGTCACTCTTGTTAATTTATTTTGATAGTGGTCTAAGGATGCACTCGTCACGATTAATAAGATCTGCTAAAGCAGACCGCAGAACCAATGCATCGCCAGTAGCTTTTCTTGCTTTCGCGGATCTTCAACTGTAATAACATACCCTAATAATATTAAAGCTTTGCCATCCCAGCTATTTCAGATACAAATATTTAAACCTTGGGTATAAACAAGAAAAATATATAAACACAGTAGCAGATTTCAGCTAAGATATTAAAATAAATGTACAGTATGTGCTTAAAAAAAAAACTCAACACACCCTCATGGGCAAAAAAAACACAAGAGACTTGTAGAAACATAAGGGCTACGATAAAGCACTGCATTTTTTTGCGCATGTTTCTAGAATTTATCTATAACTGCTTTAGTTTAATAAACGTAGAGTGTTTCAAGATAATACTTCCGGGTAAAAAAAAATTAAATATTATTCATTCAAGCAAGATTAATTTGTATTTGTATCACCACCTCGGAAATCATTAAAAATGCATTTCTTAATGTTTTTTATTTGCTGCGGTGTTTCCTTGTCGTGCCAAACACTCCTTAGTTATGCAGTACTGAAGTAAACAGTGCATCTTGCTAATTTTTTTAGCCCTAATTTCGTAAATTTTGAACTGAAAGACTCTGACGCATTGACGCCCTTACTATTTTATTTATTTTTATTAATTTTGTACTTATTATCAATAATTCCTAATACTGAAGCAAACGGCGCGCTGAAGGACTCGACAAACTTCGATCTTAAGGGGCTATACCAGTGTGATAATTTCAAAAAAATCGATTTTTTTTACATATTTTGATGCTTCTATATGTATAGAATAAGAGGTCGAAGTATCAAAGTCAGCCTAAGTTTATTTTTAAAAATACAGCCGTCGCTAGGTACGCTGCTCGAGGAGCCATAAACTCGTTCTTGGAAGCGTAACGCGAACCGGAGCAGGTATTAAAATTCCAATGCCGTGACATCATCACCTAAGTGAAAATTAAACATCTAATAATAATCCTTGAGACAGTCGTTTTTTGCAAATTTCCGTCATTTTTCTCAAAATTACGACGCGGTAGCCAAATTTGGACAACGGATTCGTGTTCAGCAGGCAAAAATACGTTGAAAATGACTATTCGCATTCATGTAATCGAAAAATTTTTCAATTTGTTGTCTAGTATTTTGAAATAATCATCTTTACGCTTTATCGCGCACTTTCATATACTGAACATATATTAATCGTACATTATGTGTATTAAGTTTGAAGTCATTCCAATAACAAATGTGGAAGTTATAAGCAAATGACCGAAAAATAACGCATTCGCCCCATTGTGTCCCTGTCCGATCGCTACCTGAGTTTCGCGCCGACTCTCTGCCGCGCTCACTTCTAATTGCTATAACTTTGGAAATGATTTAAATTTTGAAACGGTTAAACGTTTAAAATATTCTTAAAAGTATAAACAATTCATCTAGCCAAAAAAAAAAATTAGATTTTTCGAAAATCTCAAGGTGGTGTAACCTCTTAACCAATGAAAATTTTTAACTCAAAAATTATCACCAATGAGATTGATTTATGTTCATTTGTCACTGTCACTCTTGTTAATTTATTTCGATAGTGGTCTAAGGATGCACTGATCACGATTAATAAGACCTGCTAAAGCAGACCGCAGAAACAATGCATCGCCAGTAGCTCTTCTTGCTTTCGCAGATCTTCAACTGTAATAACATACCCTAATAATATTAAAGCTTTGCCATCCCAGCTATTTCAGATACAAATATTTAAACCTTGGGTATAAACAAGAAAAATATATAAACACAGTAGCAGATTTCAACTAAGATATTAAAATAAATGTACAGTATGTGCTTAAAAAAAAAAACTCAACACACCCTCATGGGCAAAAAAAAAACACAAGAGACTTGTAGAAACATAAGGGCTAGGATAGGATAAAGCACTGCATTTTTTTGCGCATGTTTCTAGAATTTCTCTATAACTGCTTTAGTTTAATAAACGTAGAGTGTTTCAAGATAATACTTCTGGTAAAAAAAAATTAAATATTATTCATTCAAGCAAGATTAATTTGTATTTGTATCACCACCTCGGAAATCATTAAAAATGTATTTTTAATGTTTTTTATTTGCTGCGGTGTTTCCTTGTCGTGCTAAACACTCCTCAGTTATGCAGTACTGAAGTAAACAGTGCATCTTGCTAATTTTTTTAGCCCTAATTTGGTAAATTTTGAACTGAAAGACTCTGACGCACTGACGCCCTTACTATTTTATTAATTTTGTACTTATTATCAATAATTCCTAATAACGAAGCAAACGGCGCGCTGAAGGACTCGGCAAACTTCGATCTTAAGGGGCTATACCAGTGTGTGATAATTTCAAAAAATCGATTTTTTTTTACATATTTCGTTGCTTCTATATGTATAGAATAAGAGGTCGAAGTATCAAAGTCAGCCTACGTTTATTTTTGAAAATACAGCCGTCGCCAGGCACAGCTGCTCGAGGGGCCATAAACTTGTTCTTGGAAGCGCAACGCGAACAGGAGCAGGTATTAAAATTCCAATGCCGTGACGTCAACATGTACGTGAAAATTAAACATCTAATATTTCAGTGAACTCAAAATAGTCACAAAAGTAGGTACGTGGCAAGAGATCGTTATTTATGTGTTACACGTTACGTCATTCCTTAAATACGTTTTTATCAAACTGCACTTTTTAAATTTGCTGCCGCTGTAACTCGAAAAGAATTTATTGTATCGACTTAAATTTTTTCTTGCATGTTAAGGACATGTTTTGTCGTACCACGAATCATGGTACGGAAAATTATACCTATTTTAATGATCATTTTGTTGTTTTTTTTTTGATTCCAGGCAATGTGGAAGTGCCAATCAGGAAGCAGTGGAGATACTTTTTTTCACCTGTCCCGTTACGGGGGCATAAGTCCCGTAAATTTAAATATTCTGGTCGCAGAAAATTTGGGTTTATTTGTTAACAAATAATAAATATGTATCCAACATTTTAAAACATTAGACGCAATAGTTTTCTTTAAAAAAATTCTAGAAAAATATCCTTATTTTTAAGTAGTTACACTGGTATAGCCCCTTAAGGAGACTCGAAATGATTTTTTTCGTTTTTGCAGGCCAAAAAAATGTCAACACACAACACAAAGTGTACGAGTATCAATTGCAAAGCAGGTTTAAAAATTGTTGCGTAAACAATAATTATTTTCAGGCGCTAAATGCGTACAAATTCTTAGTTCAAACACTTGCTAAGACGCTGTCATGAAGCCTATTTGCGGACAACATCAGAATAAACTACTCGGATGCAAAAATCTGTATCGTAAGTTTATTTATGCCTAAATGAGAGAGAGGCTATCGCCTTTAAAGCGCACTGAAAAGAGGTGACAAACCAGTCCGGCAGCTGTCAAAAATAATACGTTTTGTTTAAATTGTGAAACGTTTTGCTCTTTTGTGAAATATTGCAAACTGATAATACGAAAAATTACTTAGGTGCTTTATTGATGTTGCCGAAGTTTAGCAACAATTAGGTTTTATCATAATTTGCTTAATTAAATTAAAGCAGTGATATTTTTACGTCATATCTAATTTTTAATTTGTACCTGAAGAGTTTATGCACCTTGTTCGTTACTTGTTTCGAAGCACGAAACTAATTTAAAAGAGAAAAGGTGAAGGAACGGAATTCAAATACAAATACGTAGTAGCTATATCCAGAAACATGCCTTTTTCCATTAAGTATACTTTTTATTGGTCTCGTATGTTATTTAAAAAAAAAGGGTGCGCCTGTGCCAAAGCACGTACCCCAAGAGGACTGACAAAAATTAACAATTCTTAAAAATATTCATATGATCAGCTAACAGTCTTAAAATAAGTTCTCGGTGCACCGTCAATGGCCCACACTATTCAGAAATAGATGCACAAAGAAAATCACTATTTATGTAACAGAAAAAAAAAAGAAAATTAACAGAACATACATTACTTATAATGTGTTTGCTTGAGACACAGAGTACTTCACTGTACTTGGTGTCTCAAAATCGAATTTTACCACGGGAAACTCAAAATTATCGGTATACATATTTGGCTGAAGTCTTACCTAAGTAAACAACTATCTACCATGTGAGCGAAACTAAAATGGTTTGCTTTTGAGAGCCGTCATTTCAAAAATGCGCAAAGAGGACTAAACTGCAAAAAGGGGCCCTTTTGACGTTGCTATACGGATAGCACTACTTACGTAGTTTGATAGCAACAGCTAAATACTATTGATTGACTTGACGATTGGCATAATCTTTTAGTTTGGTTCACAGGGTATAATTTCCTTACAAGTTTAATATCTCTGAACACCACGCAGTGATAAATTCACCATTTTATTTTTTAATTAATGCCATGCTTGTTATATATATATATATATATATATATATATATATATATATATATATATATATATACATATATATGTTAGCTGTCAGCATTTCTGTATGGAAAATCCCCCAATCCTGGTCTGGTCAAAAACAAGGAATTTGCAGGATTACCGAAGGATGTAACATAAGAAATAGAATATAAATTATTATAATTGCTTTCAGGCAGGCAGGTTAAATTACGTAGATTAAATTATATTTAAGTCACTGTTTATTTACGGTATGACAAACTATTGAGTTTACTTTATGTATTGATATATGGCCATATATTACCAAAATGTGTTTATGTAATCGATATATTGGTATGCAGTAATGAGGTTTATGTAACAGAGATATTTTGGTACGCCCTAGTAAGTAGCTTTGTTAGATGTCTGATTGCAGACGTTTAAAGTGAAATTATTTCTATTATATTCAGTGGTGGATCCACCAGCGACCGTCCTTCCCTAATTTAGATAAGGCAATTAGAAAAAGATAACTTACAAATGGTGAATCCATCTCTGAATTCAAGAGTTTACAGAGAAACTAAAATAAAAATAGATTATAAATTATTATAATTGCTTTCAGGGAGGCAGTTTACATTACATAGATTAAATTATATTTAAGCCACTGTTTATTTACGGTATCAAATGACAAACAATTGAGTTTATTTTATGTATTGATATATGGTCATATATTACCAAAATGTGTTTACGTGATCGATATATTGGTATGTAGTAATGGGGTTTATGTAACAAAGATATTTTGGTCTGCACTAGCAATTATAGTTTAGAGAGTCGAAGGAGACTGCCAGCTTTGTTAGATGCCTGAGTGCAATTGCTAATAAAAGTGATTGTTGTCGTAATTATTCAAAAGAGTTTAATTTAAAATTAAAACTAACAACCCAAAATCGATACAAATAGAATACTGAGCTACTTAACGACTTATCTTCTTAAGGAGAGTGAAAAGTTATTTTTGAATTTAAATAATTTATTTCAGTTTGTTGAAAACAAGTTGTTAAATAAGAAAACAAAATGGTGAACGCGTCACTGCCACAAACGTTTAAAGTGAAATTATTTCTATTATATCCAGTGGTGGATCCACCAGCGACCGTGCTTCCCTAATTTAGATAAAGCAATTAGAAAAAGATAACTTACAAACGGTGAATCCATCTCTGAATTCAAGAGTTTACGGAGAAACTAAAATAAAAATAGAAAATAAATTATTATAATTGCTTTCAGGCAGGCAGTTTACATTACATAGATTAAATTATATTTAAGTCACTGTTTATTTACGGTATCAAATGACAAACAATTGAATTTATTTTATGTATCGATATATGGTCATATATTACCAAAATGTGTTTACGTAATCGATATATTGGTATGTAGTAATGGGGTTTATGTAACAAAGATATTTTGGTCTGCACTAGCAATTATAGTTTAGAGAGTCGAAGTAGACTGCCAGCTTTGTTAGATGCCTGATTGCAACTGCTAATAAAAGTAATTGTTGTCGAAATTATTTAAAAGAGTTTAATTTAAAAAAAAAACTAACATCCCAAAATCAATACAAATAGAATACTGAGCTACTTAACGACTTATCTTCTTAAGGAGAGTGAAAAATTATTTTTGAATTTAAATAATTTATTTCAGTTTGTTAAAAAAAAGTTGTTAAATAAGAAAACAAAATGGTGAACGCGTCACTGCCACAAACATTTAAAGTGAAATTATTTCTATTATATTCAGTGTTGGATCCACCAGCGACCGTGCTTCCCTAATTTAGATAAAGCAATTAGAAAAAGATAACTTACAAACGGTGAATCCATCTCTGAATTCAAGAGTTTACAGAGAAACTAAAATAAAAATAGATTATAAATTATTATAATTGCTTTCAGGCAGGCAGTTTACATTACGTAGATTAAATTATATTTAAGTCACTGTTTATTTACGGTATCAAATGACAAACAATTGAATTTATTTTATGTATCGATATATGGTCATATATTACCAAAATGTGTTTACGTAATCGATATATTGGTATGTAGTAATGGGGTTTATGTAACAAAGATATTTTGGTCTGCACTAGCAATTATAGTTTAGAGAGTCGAAGAAGACTGCCAGCTTTGTTAGATGCCTGAGTGCAATTGCTAATAAAAGTGATTGTTGTAATTATTCAAAAGAGTTTAATTTAAAATTAAAACTAACATCCCAAAATCGATACAAATAGAATACTGAGCTACTTAACGACTTATCTTCTTAAGGAGAGTGAAAAGTTATTTTTGAATTTAAATAATTTATTTCAGTTTGTTAAAAAAAAGTTGTTGAATAAGAAAACAAAATGGTGAACGCGTCACTGTCACAAACATTTAAAGTGAAATTATTTCAATTATATTCAGTGGTGGATCCACCAGCGACCGTGCTTCCCTAATTTAGATAAAGCAATTAGAAAAAGATAACTTACAAACGGCGAATCCACCTTTGAATTCAAGAGTTTACCAATATTTTACAGACAAACTTTGACACATGTAATAAAACACTTTCGTTTCTTATAAAATCTAAGTACTAAAATATATTTCAAAGAAAAAAAAATTGTACACTTGCAAATTTTACAATTATCCCTCTAGAGCTGAAAAATGTTATCGAATTTTATGGCGCCATTGACTGTACACATTTTTACATACTGATAACTGAAAAATAAAGTTAAAAAAAAATATGGACGCAATTCTGAACCGTTGCTCTGACACGTATAACGTTTTGCTATTTATAAAATATATACAAACACAGCCTATATAATCAACGATATCGTGCCCCGTGATAAACGTGGACATTATATTTTTTTTTGTGTTCAAGTAGTCATAAAAATGAAACCAAGCTAGCGATGTTACTGATAAGTGCTGGCAGGTTTCTTCCTCCTTTACTTCTTCTAATTTTAATTTAAAAGAATTTACGATAAGTCGAACGGACGTTTCCCAAACCACCAAGTTCTTGGTGAATGACTCGTCGTCTCCTCCTCTCAAACTTTTAAGACTTTTTATTATATAAAAAAAAACCTCTTAATATAAAAACCTTTTAAGACTTAGTTTTTATTACAAACGAAACGCTTTAAGACTTAGTTTTTATTATAACTTCTAGTTTCATAGGGTGTTATACTTTGTAAAACTTCCGGTTTTACAACAGGAATGTTATCTTTAAAGGGGGAGGAGTACGACCAATGCGGCGTCGACAAAGACGTTACGAAAAACGTACTGCTTTTTATGACTACTTCAATTTTTTATGTGAAACCGGGGCACATAGAACTAAACTGCATACAAATGTTATCTGTTAGTTTAACATTTTGCAAATTTCAGTGTGAAAAACATGTCGACTAAATTCCTATCGATTACGAAATTTATCCTATAATAAATAAAACGTAATTAAAAATTTTGAAAAACAATCATTAAAAACGAAAAACAAACGCTTTATACGGGGTTAATTTTATAATAATTTATATTCTACGCGTAGCGACAATTTACAAATCAAAAATCATACGTTTTCATACAAAAAAAATAAAAAATTAAATGTTGGCTATTCGCGGTCAAAAATGTTGTACTTCCAGTCAAATCGGAAGCCGATATTTGCAATGCATGCCCTGTTAGGGATGCTACAGACTGTTAAAATGTGATTGTTCGGACGTCAACACAGTATAGATCGTTCTATCCATCCGGGTTTGATAAGAACAGTTTTTTAACGTCTCGCTATTTGCAATCAAAAACACTTCCAGTCAAATCGGAAGCTGGCATTTGCAATGCATGCATTGTTGACATGGTACAGACGGTTAAAATGTAAAAAATGTAAATTTCCAGAGGTCAGTACCTTATAGAGTGTTCCATTCAACCGGGTTTGATAGGAACAATCAGTTTCCCGTATTCGCGGACAAAAATACTATACTTCGGCAAGTCGGAACCTACATTTGCAATGTGTGCATTATTCGGATGCTACAGACGGTTAAAATGTGACGTCATCACAGTATAGAACGTTCCATGTTAGGGCTTTTTACAAGTTAAGGAAACACTAGACTTTCTCGGATCGGAAAAATCGACTTTTAAGAAAGTATTATATTTCAAATACTTTCGAAGTTATAGACGATTATAGCGCCAATTGTAAGACGGGCCAAATCGACCGCGCGGCGTGCCAACTTACCTTTCGGCCGTTTACAAAGGTTTTGTTCTACCTGCGTCGAACATCTGCTGCTACTTTTATGATTCTAAGAAAAATAGAAGCAGCTAAAAGGAGAGCTTACTATAATGGGTATAATATCTTTTCAGTTTGAGGCAAAACTGTGGCTTCAAAACAAATGGTACGCTGGCCTGTTCAGTTCGAAAATACCGCTCGCAATGCTAACATCAGTTAGTAAACGTCTCGGCTAACATTGTGCAAAATGGGAAATCATGAAATTAAGAGACGTTTCGTTTTTGTAATGAGATTACTCGGCTGTGGAGCGCTGGCGTGAACAATTTCTGCGGCCTGATGGATTTAGGAACGGGCTTTTATGAAACAACTTATCAGAAAAAATCATCAAAAATATTAAAATCGCACGGAGAGACGAAAGAATACTTGAGAACGAGGCGTATGAGGAGTCGGAAGGAATTTTGTATGTAGCGGGCATAGCGGATTGAACGTCAGTAGATTTTATATGTAATAATGTACGTTTATCTCAAGACAGCGTTTTTGTAATTGGCGTGCATGATAACTTAAAAACCATTTAACCGAATGGTCTGAAATTTAACACACACAACAATAGCCTCAGCATCAACTAGAATAAAAACTGAGAATATATGCCAGAAAAATTACGGGCTCATCAAATTTTTTTTTATAAATTTATCAGTCCCATAAAAAATTACTAAAATTTTCGACCAAGAAAGTGTCATGTTTCCTTAAATAAAAAACTATTTAACATTCACATTTTTCGTTAACACTATCAACTTTTGTCGTGTAGCCAACATTTATTTCCTCCAAACTGTTCATATCATAATTTAAAAAAAAAAAGAACAAAGTAGTATCGCCAAAACAACCCTATATGCGAGCCGAACAAAACGATACGCGATAATCTACTATTCTACGAGAACTTATAATTGTCACCGATTAAAATCTAACTACTCTCTGCAGCCTTATTTTCACCAAAAATTAAATTCGTTTCTGACCATCACATTCTGTATTCATCCTAAATACGTATTCCTTTTCTATCGAATCCTGCATTACCGAATGAAAATTTCTAAAAGCCTGGTTTCAGAATTGCTTTTCGACCCCTTTTTTACGATTGTAGAGGGCACGTTGAAGTATCTTTGGTGTTCTGATATCAAAAAGTGGAAGACTTACAAGGTGCCGCGTACAATCGTTGGTAAAGCTTCGAAAAGTAATTTTGTAGCTGTAAGAACTTTTTTCCTACGTATTTTTTTCTTTCAAGTCGTAAAATTAACAAAAAGCATTAAATATTTCGTATTTATACAATTTTAACGTGACTTTCTATGTACATTTTTCATGTTTTTTTTCTAAAATCCTCGGGCTCAAGTGACTTACTTCATACTAAAAAATCGCATACTGGGATAAAGGAATGTCACTCAAACCCAAAGGTGAAGTTCCTTCATACAAGCTTCGTCGACAATGTCATACTTAGGGTAACGAGACGCTAATCGGTCGCAGTCAAGTTAGGTGGTCCGCTGAGATTTTTACAATATCGCGGGAAGCCTGGCTCAATTTTATCATTACTCAAGATCGTTTGAGATAAAACGAACCTAATAGGAACGTTGATGGTTTCAAATTTAAGAGGCCATACCAGTGTGATAATTTCAGAAAATCGATTTTTTTTTACATATTGCGATGCTTCCATATGTAGAGAAGAGGTCGAAGTATCAAAGTTATTTTCGAAAATACAGCTGTCGCCAGGCACAGCTGCTCGTGGGGCCATAAACTCGTGTTTGGAAGCGCAACGCGAACTGGAGCAGGTATTAAAATTCCAATGCCTTGAGATCATCACGTAAGTGAAAGTTAAACTTCTAATACTTCAGTGAACTCAAAATAATCATAGAGGTAGGTACGTGGCAAGAAATCGTTATTTATGTGTTACACGTTAGTCATTCTTTAAACGCGTGTTTCCCAAAACTGTATTTTTTTAAATTTGCTGCCGCTGTAACTCGAAAGGACATGTTTTGTAGTACCATGAACCACAGATTTTTGATTTGACATGCAAAGAACGGACACTTTTGTGGCAAAGTTTTTATACTTTTTTAAACGCTGCTATTCTTATAATTTTTAATATTTTTTAAATGATGGTACGGAAAATTATATCTATTTAATGACCATTTTGTTTTTTTTTTTAATTTCAGACAATGTGGAGGCGCCAATCACGGCAGCAGGGCAGCTAATTTTTTTTTTTTTCACCTGTGCCGTTACTGGGGCATAAGTCCCGTAAATTTCAATCTTTTGGTCGGAAAAAATTTGTGTGTTTTTGTAAACAAATAACAAATATGTACCCAATATTTTAAAATATTTGATGCAGTAGTTTTCTTTAAAACAATTCTAGAAAATTATCCTTATTTTTAAGTAGTTACACTGGTATAGGTTCTTAAGCTCGAAACGGTTTAACACATCCCGAACAAAACATCTCGTAAGGTTAGTCTTTTAATTTTATACTAAAAATGTTAACTTTGGGTTTGACGGAAACAATCGGTTTTTGGCTACTCCATGAGGAATGCCATTTTGAGACGGCATTATAGTATACAGTGTTCCATTCGTCCGGATTTGGTAGGAACAATAAGATTCTTTTTTACTTTCCTCCATTCCCAGTTGAAAATATTATACTTCCAGTCAAATAGGAAGCTGATATTTATAGTAGATTGTATTCGTCGTATGTTACAGGCGGTCACAATGTGAAAAACGGGTTTGATAGGAATAATGAGTTTTTTTTTTTAACTTTCTGTTATTTCCGGTTAAAAATATTATATTCCCAGTCAAACAGGAAGCTCACATTTATAATCTATCTATTGTTCGGGTGTTACATACGGTCACAATGTAAAAAACGTCATTTTTTAGACGCCAGTACAGTATAGTGTTCCATCCATTCGGGTTTGATAGGAGCAATCAGTTTGTTTAACTTTCCGTTATTCCCGTTAAAAAACCTCCAGGAAGCCGCTCCAATGTGAAAAACGTCATTTTTCAGCCGTCAGCACAGTATAGGGTGTTTCATTCGTCCGGGTCTGATAGTAACGATCCGTTTTGTTAATTTTCCGCTATTCTCGGTTAAAAATATTATACTGGCAATTAAATCGAATTCGAATCCTATAAAAAGTCAAAGGGGGAAGAAATGTAATTTTCAGACATAAATACTGTAAATTAAAGCAAGTTTGCTTCATCGCGTATTTTTCGGACACCCTGTATATACAAGTTTACTGGTTTCCGGTCGGATATATGGCATAATAGTGCCGTAATACTAACAATGAAATTTGTTACGTATGAAAAGTAACAAAACAGGCCTGTTAACTTCGCTGTCCACTTTTCCACCTTGAAAAAATCGTAATATTTTTAATGAGCGTTTTCGAAAGTATACGTCATGAAAAATGTTGTCCCAAAATTTTACAAGGAGCCAAGCATTCCTCCTATATATTTGAGGACGGTCTCCGAACGCTCGCCTCTGCGCGCGCGCTCGCTCTGCTCCTCTTACTCGTTTTCTACTTTCCGAAACAGAGCTGCTCCCTACTATAATTATAAACTATTATTCACAGTATGAGGCCTTTCTATTAAATTTTTCGAAGCAAAACAAGACCTTGAAGCCTAGCCAGACTGTTATTTCGAAGCGTTTCGAAGTTGAATAGTTCAGGTTAGTTTTTAAACGCGTTTTTCCCGAAACAGGCGTCGTTATAAGGAGCCAAGCATTCCTCCTATATATTTGAGCATGGTTTCAGAACGCTCGTCTGCGCGCTCGCTCGCTCTGCTCCTCTTACTCGTTTTCTACTTTCCTAGACAAAGCTGCTCCCTACTATAATTATAAACTATTATTCACAGTATGAGGCCTTTCTATTAAATTTTTCGAAGCCAAACAAGACCTTGAAGCCTAGCTAGACTGTTATTTCGAAGCGTGTTTCGAAGTTGAATAGTTCAGGTTAGTTTTTAAACGCGTTTTTCCCGAAACAGGCGTCGTTGAAGTTTTTTTCGAATCGATCTTTATGAAACTTTTACCGCATATTCAGCACATGAGTGGTTACGTCCGGAACTAGAAAGAGGTCAAAATTATCATTTTTACTATTTTTTAGCGTAAAAAAACAGCAAAAAAACACATTTTCACAATATTTTTTTTAACATCCGCCATTTTGTTATTTTTGAATAAAAGTGAATAATTCTAGTTCGGACCGTAGCCACAGTCCTACAGTTTGTAAATATGTTTGGTTTTTGTATTTCAGAGCAGCCAAAGCTGAAAAAATGACAACGCCATGGACACACCTTTTTTTTGACATACTATGTTAGCCTCGCATTTTTCATCAGTAAAAAATTTTTTCTTATATTTCAAGAGTGTATTAATACAGCCCAAAAAGAATTACTTCAATATTTACATTAGATATCGCTAAAAAAATCCGCAAAAATACCTTTTTTTCTTTCGGGCATCTAAAGTAGACTGACCCCTTAATCATATTCCATTTACATCTTTGGACGATTACGAAAAGTATGACATTGTCGACGTATTAGTTCGTCTGCCTTCATGCAATTTGACTCGCAGAAGGACTCCCATTTAGGAAAAAAAACATTATTGCTCCCAAAAACACACGCCGATCCTTACTTTCTCGAAAATAAAAAGAAAACACCCATCCGCACTAAACCTCTATAACCCATACTGTGCAAAACTGCCAGTTTACGTAAATATGAAGTGACTGAGCAACAGGCGGAATGCGCTTCATTAATTCGCTACAATATGAAAAAGAAAAACCCAACAACGATTTTTTTTTTGTTTTAATATACACTATTATACCTATAATCCCATCTATACAGCTTATACAAGTAAATTGGTAATAATAATAGTTATTTGTCAAAAATAATCTTTAAACATATTAATTATGTATTCAGCCTGTACAACACACGCGCATACACACTCATTAGTTAAATGGCGTAGAGTTCGGAAAATAAAAATATTAGCCCGCGCGATTTAAAGCGACAAAGTCGGGGAAAAACTCTCGATTCTTCTTCTTTTCGTTAAAAAAAAAAACTTTAGCATTCCAGTAAAAATTACCACAAGAATCCGAAGCTAATTAGATCATGACACAACCACGGTTCTAGAGTGACTCTCCGACGCTTCACATACGATTAAACGATAAGGTAACGGTCCACGTTATGAGACGAAGTACGTCTTTATGAGACATTGAATGAAAAATACTATTTTAAAAAAGTAAGAGCATGTAACTCTTAAAAAAAAATATGATAATATTATTCAGAAAATATTATAATAAATTAATTAGTTTTAATATTGATTTTAACCAAACTTATCAAAAAAAAAAAAAAATTATAAAAGTTCGTGTCTCCTTGTTTGCGTCTCAAGCTACGGTCAGATGTGTGAGTGAAATGACGACTTAAATGGATCGCTTTATATTGTTTTATTTGACAATTTATACTATTTTTTAGTATAAATTATATATTATTTGAAGGCTTTTGAGCTGCAGATTTTATTTTTGCACTTATTTTATCGATTTTCATAACGATAATAGTTTTAATTTGAGTGTCTCGATAGACCTGCATTTATGAATTCGGACGTACCCCCGTATGAGACGCTATGTGATCTTCGCTTGTACCACTTCGATGAGACAGTGCATATTTACAAAATTTTGAGACTGATATATATAATATTTATTCTTTAAATCGTGTTATTATATCATAAAAACTATATTTTATTTGCGAGATTCAAATTATAAGCTGTAAGTATGTGCAATATTGTCTAAAAGTATATTAACAGGTTGACTGCCGACCACTCCGATCGGAGTGCGTCGGGTCTCTTCGCCAACGCCGTCTACTCCGATCGGAGTTCGACATGCGTTCTTACGAAACGTTTTAGTATTCCATCGGCGTTGTATATGAAACGTGTTTCTAGTGGTGGCGTTGCTTAAAAAACGCAAGTTCTAACAGGTGCTTAAGTGGTTCCGCGGATTTGCTTTTGGTTTGGTTGTAATCTGCCGTACAATATGGACAATCAACCTGGGCCTTCTGGTATTAAAAAAAGACATTGTAGTGATGAAAAAAAGGTATATGATAAGAAAAAGAAGCTAACTGACACTGAATTATTGCAGCTATTGGAAGAAAGCGGAGGTAGTAGTGACGAACATTACGTACCAGACACAGACGATAGTGATGTAAATTCAAGCTCCGAGTCCGAAGAAGAGAATTTTATAGACCCTATTCGGACACATCAAACACTTCCTAGCCTTGATGAGATAAAATGGAACGACAGAGGTGCGTTTAAAAAACAAATTTTGTTCCAGAAAACCCAGGAATTATTGGTGCAAATTCCAGGACAGGGCCTGCACCTATCGATTTTTTCGAAATGATCATTGATGATGATTTTTTACAAACTATTGTAGAACGAACGAACTCTTACGCAGTCGAGGTTTTGCTGCGCCCAGAAACAAGTACAAAATCACGTATTACTAATTTTAAAGATCTTACTCTTGACGAACTAAAAATTTTTTTGGCCCTGTTACTTCACACTGGCACAATATCCTTGAGCCGTCCTTCTTAACGATTATTGGAAAACTGATCCGCTATTTAATCTACCTGTTTTTAGAAAATATATGTCAAGGAATAGATTTTTGCTTATCTTGAGGTGTTTGCATTTTACATCTCCAGATATGGATCCGGCAGATCGGCTAGGAAAGATTAGATTTGTGGCAGATTTTTTTAACAACAAGATGGGAGAAATTTACTATCCTGGAAGAGAGTTGTCTTTGGATGAAGCTATGGTACTTTATGGGGTCGTCTCCAGTTTAAACAGTATATCAAGAATAAGCGTCATAAGTATGGTATGAAGTTATACATGCTGACAGAGCCTAATGGACTTATTTTGAAATTTCGTGTCTACGAAGGTGCGACAGATGTTTATGGTGGAAGCGGACATACTGAAAAGATTGTTTTACATTTATTGGAGGAAAAAAATTGGGTGTGGGACATGCTGTTTATCTAGACAATTTTTACAATAGTGTTAATTTAGCTAGGAAATTACTTCAACAAAATACATACTGCACTGGTACGCTGAGAGCTGAGAGGAAAGATAATCCGAAAGAGGTAATGAGTGCAAACTTAAAACGTGTGGTGAGAATAAATCTATGTTTTGCAATGGAGTGCATGTCGGAAAATGGCGCGATAAACGCAATGTTCAATACATTTCAACAGAATTTGGAAGCGAAATGGGCATTTTTAAAACAAAAGAAATCAAGAATCTGAAAAACCTTCCGTAATCATTGGATATAATGCTTTTATGTCCGGTATAGATAGACAGGATCAAATGATGGCATATTATCCTTGCAGCCGTAAAACCATTCGGTGGTACAAAAAGTTATTCATGCATGTGCTGCAAATGAGCATGATAAACGCCTATTTTTTGTACAATAAATATTCGCGGTCTGACCAGTTACGATTATATGACTTCCGATTGGATGTCATAAGAAATTTTTCTAGCCAGACGACCAATTACTAATTTGCCGCAAATTCCTCCAGGCCAAATAAATGTCCACAGCATTAGCAAAGTAGAAAAAATTGTTAGTGAAAAAAAAGGAACTAAAGAAACAAAACGGGTAAGTAGAAAGGAATGTAAAGAATGCAGGAAAAATAAAATAAGAAAGCAAACAGTGTATGAATGCAAAATGTGCCCTGGACAACCAGGTTTTTGCCTTAATTGCTTTGAGGATTACCATAAAAATGTACAAAAATGATTTAGAAATAAATGTTTTGAGTTCATGAGTTCGATTTATTATTTCTTTACTTATTTAATTGGACATTCCGATCGGAGTGTTCGGCATCTAGTAAAAATTTTCACTTGCAATGCCGATTACTCCGATCGGAGTGAAATTTTTTTTTTTCTAATATTTTGAATGGCACATAAAAAAAAAACACATCCAAGACTCATTTTAATTCATATTTACCACAATAAAATAAAAATATTTGGAAAAATCTTACCGGCGTCAACCACAAACTCAAAAATATAGATCGGCAGTCAACCTGTTAATGTTAACATTGATTATGTATGCTTACTTATATTATACTTACAATTTTTACTAAATGTTTTAAAAAAGTTTTGAACTTGCTAACGTGTGAATTCACTTATTATTTGTTTCAGAAAATAATAGGTACACTTAATAATGGGCAAATTCAAGAATAATATAATAGATGGAGCAAAAAAAAAACACGACAGTAAACTCAAATTATTGAAAAGAAATGTGGTCCACGTTAATTTGAGTGATGATAATAAGAAGAAAATTAAAAGATTAAACTATTGCCCTGAAAGCATGAAGAATGCTTTAAAAAACAATGCAGGAGAGTGGACTTTCTGTCAGAAAAGCAGCTGCTGCCTACGGTGTACCTGCATCGACGTTACACGGAAAAAAACATCTTGATCCTGAAAGACAGAAAAAAAATCAGGAACAGGAACAGTTATCCCACTGAAAGAAGAGGATGATATTGTCAATTGGGTGCTGTATAGATCACAAGTAGGAGCACCTGTCTCAAAATCGGAATTATTTGATTGTGTACAAAAATTAGTTGAAACTGTGAAAATAAAGACCGTCCAAGTCGACACTGGTACGAAGGGTTCAAAAAGCGCCATCCAAACTTGTGTATTAGAAGACCACAGCGTTTAAGTTGCAGTAGAACAACTGTAACTCGTGAAGAGCTACAAGAGTGGTTTAGAGAAATAGGAAAGTATTTAGAAGATAGAAACTTGTTAGATATTTCTTCTAATCGATATTTTAATTGTGATGAAAGTAGTATAATGCTATGTCCTGATGCTGAAAGAGTACTGGCTGAAAAAGGGTCTCGTACAGTATATAAAATAGTCGATGGTGGGAGAGAAGCCTTAACAGTTCTATTCATGTTTAGTGCTGATGGCACACGTGCTCCACCGATGATCATATACCCTTTTAAAAAAAAGATTTACCAAAGAGAATTGTGAATAATACTCCTACAGGCTGGGGTATTGGTGTATCAGACAGTGGCTGGATGACAACAGAGACATTCTACGAATACATTACTAATATATTCTATCTATGGCTAGTGAAAGAAAATATTGAATTTTCTGTTGTTGTTTTCATGGATAACCACTCGTCTCACTTGAATTTACCACTGGTAACTTCTTGCAAAGAAAAGCAAATAGAATTGATCATGTTGGCTCCCAATTCCACTCACATCATGCAACCTTTGGATATAGCATTTTTTCATCCCTTTAAAGTGGCATGGAAAAAATGTGTGCCTAAATGGAAAAGTCAACAAAGCATCATGCGTATAAAAAAAGAAGATTTCCCTCATGTGCTGAAATTTACTCTCGACAGCAAGAGAGATGAAAGAAATATCATCATAAGTGGATTTAGAGCATCAAGACTTTATCCGTTTAATCCTAAAATGATAGACTTTGATGTCTTAAGAAAAGGCAAAAAGACGAAACATATTGTTGAAGAAAAGAATGATTATAATTTAGAGACTGAAGACCAAAACCAATTCTTGCAAACAATTGAAAAAAGGTTACCAGCAGATAAGCTTTCTAAATTCACAGAAGCAGCAATAAGTGGATCATGGACCGGTGATTTGGAAGATAAATCATTGTTTAATTTCTGGTTTGAGGAACATAAGAAATTTACCTTTAAAAGAAATATATACACACTGCCAATCGAATTCCTGCCAAAGAAGAAGAAAATGAAAGTTGAAAAATCAGGAAAACCCAAGTTACCATCTGTGGGGACATCAGAGGCATGGATAAAGAAAATATTAAAAAAATCAAAGAAGAAAAGCAAAAAAAATATCAAGAAAATGCAAGAAGACAAAAAAAAAAACTAATGCAGCAAGTAAAAGAGCTCCAAAAGAAAATAAAACAAGAAAAATAGGTTATGATCTTTATTTATACTGAATTTTTGTTTAATTTTGTCTTGAAAAATGTTATTAATTACATGTTCTATGTTTAAAGTATCTTTACAATAAAGAAAACTTATTAAAAAAATAATTTTCATGATTTTTTAACTGTCTCATAAGAGGGACATATACTATGAGATACCATGGACATATGCCTTCAGAGTGTCTACTAAATAGGCTCATGGAGACGACCTCTTTTAAACGCCTATTCTCCCTTATTTTAAACTTTAATTATACAAAAAAAAAAATGAATTTCAGTTCATTTCATGCAGAAGTACTCATTAAATACAAAAAAAATTGTGTTTTCCACCTACATATATTTGAAAATATTAGAAAACCAAACGTCTGCGCAATTCGTGTCTCATAACGTGGACCGTTACCTTGAATCTTGAGGGACAATATTCTATTGGTCGCTTTTACTACAGAAATCTATTTTCAAACGTTCTCTATCGACAACCCTTCGGCTGTTCTCGAGATCTCTCGGTATTTCTTTGACATATCAGATAAAACTAAGGTTAAGATTTCCAGCTTGAACTTAGAATACGACCTGTCCCAGCATCTGGCCCCAAGTCGATCACTTTTATCAAAACGAAACGATCTTAAGAGCACACCGAGTACCAGCGGTATAGAAACCAGTTCGCTCCCGAGTACCGACGCCGGACCCGGAGACATTCTAGTAAGAATTACCACAAGAATCCGAAGTTAATTAGATCATGACACAACTACGGTTCTAGAGTGACTCTCCGACGTTTCACGTACGATTAAACGATATATCTTGAGGGACAATATTCTATTGGGGGCTTTTTACTACAGAAATCTATTTTCAAACGTTCTCTATCGACAACCTTCGGCTATTCTCGAGATCTCTCGGTATTCCTTTGACATATCAGATAAAACTAAGGTTAAGATTTCCAGCTCGAACTTAGATTACGACCTGTCCCAGCATCTGGCCCCAAGTCGATCACTTTTATCAAAAGGAAACGATTTTAAGAGCACACCGAGTACCAGCGGTATAGAAAACCAGTTCGCTCCCGAGTACCGACGCTGGAGATATTCTAGTAAAAATTACCACAAGAATCCGAAGTCAATTAGATCATGACACAACTACGGTTCTAGAGTGACTCTCCGACGTTTCACGTACGATTAAACGATATATCTTGAGGGACAATATTCTATTGGGGGCTTTTTACTACAGAAATCTATTTTCAAACGTTCTCCATCGACAACCCCTCGGCTGTTCTCGAGATCTCTCGGTATTCCTTTGACATATCTGATAAAACTAAGGTTAAGATTTCCAGCTCGAACTTAGATTACGACCTGTCCCAGCATCTGGCCCCAAGTCGATCACTTTTATCAAAAGGAAACGATTTTAAGAGCACACCGAGTACCAGCGGTATAGAAACCAGTTCGCTCCCGAGTACCGACGCCGGAGACGTCTAGTGGAATCGGAGGTGAAACGCTGGTAAGTCACTCCTCTTTGGCACGGTCTAATTTCAAAAACCATGATTTACGTACGTCGCAGATATATACATACGACATACGTGATACAGATTAAACTCTTTAGACAAAAAGAAAAGGAAATAATAAATGGCAGTTTTGTGGGCGTGACCTAGTAAGGACGTACCTCATTGTGGGCACTGTCGAGTCTAGTACACACCTACGCGGTGTCGTGTAATCGGATTTCCTTCAATCGAGGAAAATTCAGTTCGAATTTTTACCCCTCCCGGTGGTTAATGCAGTTTTCGAGATTTATTTGCATAAAAAAAACGACGCTACGACAAAAGTTATTTCCCCGACTCGACGCTCACAAAATATTCTTTTTATTACAAATTAGTTTTAAACATTAGTATTAAAGAGCTCGACCAATCACAGACTCACAACGCGGGCTGAAATCTGACAACAATGCCGACGCCAACACCCTCTATCGAAAAGTTTTTTTTTTCGTTTATTTATCATTTCTTTTTTTAAAATTTTCGGCCGGCTCTAGGAACAACACTTAAATATTTTTTCGCTTGTCTCGCGCACGAGACGAAACAAGTCTTTTTTTTATCTGGGAAAATCTGAGAGTCTATGTCGCTCGTGATTTGAAATTATCTTAGTGTGTGTGTGGTGCGGTGGCGTGAAAGCGGGAGCGTGACTCGTAGTTTGTTCGACTTCAAAGTTGTAACAATGAAAAAATTAAGGTCAATAAGTGTCGATCTTAAGCGTAGGACTCGATAATTCGATTTGCGTACTGACGAAACTAGACATCTTTTATCAAAAATATTTTCGAAAAAGTATAAAAAACATAAGTTACACCTCTTCATAAGCAAGTAAACATGTCTTCAACGAAGCTCGAGTTTATTTAAAAGATGTAGTTTCCATTTTATAGGCATCAGCATCAATAAAATTACGTAAAAAATATCCGATTTATATAATTCTCCCTAGAAACTTAAGTGACGTTGTGTCTGCAAGCTCCTCCTATTTTGGGTGGCAGCGCTCGAAGTCCCGCCCTTGTGGGCGGTCTCACGTAGTTCGAATCACCGAGTACACAGCGCTTATGTTATAAAATCAACACTGTTCGTATGTAACCATTGCCACTTATATGTACAGCTGACGTGACATTTGGACATCTTTTTACTGTCATAACTGACTTATTAGTTTAAATTCTTAGATGTAACATGTGCATACATAATTCTAATAGAAGGATATTATGACGGCGATTTAATGTCGAAAATTACACGTCAAATTTGTTAATAATAAGCATTCTCCGACGATCGAACAAACGACGTTGACCTCAGCATATATGTCTCACGCCACGTACCAAAATATTATTTTACACAAATTGCAGTTTCTTTTTTTAGACTAAAAATGCCTTCGTTTTAGGCAGTTGCACTAGTAAAGTCAACGCGCCGCGCACTCAACTAACTATTTTCGACACGTACGCGTTCGTGGTAGTGTCCAAAATACGCCTACCTAGGGGGCGGTTCCTAGGCGCGCGGCTTAGTCCGCGTCCACTAAAAGACGTGCGAGCAGTCCAAAAGGCCAATAATAGCACTAACGCCCACGCATAGGGCGTGACTAAGAAGGGGCGTGGTTCATAACGGCCTACTTGGGCGACCGGGGTGGGACGAAGTCGCGCAGTTGCGACTGTCGAGCCTCGGGTTTCCTACGCGAGGGCCTGTCGTGGGCGCCCTGTCGATTATTCACGCTGCGGTTTCCAGATCGGGAGCCCTCGCTTTTGTGGCCGATATCTGCGAAAAAAAGTGTTAAACATAAAATGAGAAAATCATAAATTTTATATATTTTCAGGCACTAAAGAAAGGATATTCGTACCAATATGACCTGCCAAAATTTTCATTATTACAAATATTCTTAGTGCCTGAAGATGTCCTATTGTCGTATCGAAACATGTATTTTTCTGAAGATAACAAATAACATCGTTTTCTTACCTCGATTATCCCTAACACTACTATCACGTTCGGCCTGTTGAGTCTGCGAGCTCCGCCCACCTTGGGTGGCAGCGTTCGAGGTCCCGCCCTTCTGGGCGGTCTGGATTGGGGTATTGGTCGCTCCGGTTTCGGCGATCGATTTATCGCCCTGGGGCGTGGTCGAGGACTGTTTGGCGGTTTTTGATTGGTTGTCCTTGTAGTGTTGCGCCACCTGAGCGTAGCTCATACGTGGTGGGTGACCCTGAATGTCCTGGTAAGCAAAAATAAGTATCTTTAGTGACACTCCTCTTACTGAAGGCTGCTTTCCGGACCAGTGAACAATTGCTACGGTCTTGCCAATTACCGCTCTGGTCTATTTGCTTGGTTAAACCCTTCCCGAACCATAATATACCATATTTACTAAATTACTTACCATTAATGGGGGAGAGGGTGCTTGTATCGGCTGGGGCACCCTCCTTTTGATTCCTGCCTCGTATAAGTTGAATGTGTTGTTACAGTTACAGCGGTCCGAAGAGGAGCATCTGTCTGTACGACCTAGAAAGAATATAATTATAAAAACGAATTAAATGAAACGTGTCCTGCCTGTTTGTTAATTAGAATATGTACGGGCGTTTTAAAAGGTACTTACCACTGTCGTCATGGTAGCGGCATTAGTGGTAGTGGGGCAAGGTGGACCCAAATCTTGCTCGCACCCGTTTAAAAGCGCATCATCCGTTTTCGTTGATTTATCGGCCATCGTACACTTTGCAGGGAAATTTGTAGTGACGGAAGGCTTGTTGGAACTAGTGAACAAAAAAAAAACAAGTTTATACAGGGTACTATCTAAATTCAGGATATATATATATATATATATATATATATATATATATATATATATATATATATATATATATATATATATATATATATATATATATACATACAAATGCATACACACACGTAAAACATATCGTAACTTACCTTAGAGGCGAACTAGGGGGCGTCATAGTAACGCTACTTAGTTCCACCCCATCGTCCCTTCCTCCTCCGGCCACGCCTGGCTCGCGCGGCGAGGCGGACCTAGGCGATGTGTCGCTATCGCCGCTTCCCAGCGGCACCTCCCCCTTTGGACCCGCCCATTTTTACTTTGGTCACGCCCTTCACCACGTCGGCCAATCGATTCTCGCCCCAGGCAGCCGTGGGCGTCGTTTCGGCGGAGCTGACAGTCTGAGTGGAACCTTCGGCGTGCGATTGAGTCTGTTGCGACTGGTGATGGGTGGGGTTATTGTGAGTCGTGTTGCTATGATTGTGGTGATGGTGTTTGATTGAAAGGGGGCCGTTGGCATCCAAACCTGAAAGAAACAATAAATAAGGGACGGCGAGTCAGAATCGAAGCTTATAGAGCATCACGAAGCATGATTGTGGGAGGCAGTCGATGCTTCATCACACACTGTGGACGCTAGTTTTAAGACCCAAATGAAAAGATCAATAAAGTCAAATAAAATCGATAGCTATCTTACCAGGCAAGGGCGGAAATGCTTCGTCGACCAAATCGAACTGTGATTTGGCACTTTGGCTCTGAGTCTGCGTCTGGGCAGAATTCTGCCCATTCGTATGGGTAACGCCGCTGGCGCCGTTACTGTTGTTGTCTTCGTCGCGCTTTTTCCGCCGATGGCGCGGTGGGACAACCTCCTTGAGTACGAAGGGAGCCGGGGGTGCAAACCGGTACATATCGACGACGGCGCCGTCAGGATGTATGACGGGTACACCGCCTAAAAAGAACAAAGCATTAGAATCACATTTAAATATAAAGTGTTCCTGATTATCGCGACGTTGAAGACTGAAATTAGATGTCATTAAAAAACTTATCAATTTTAACGGTTTAAAGGTTTCTTTAGAGAGGGCGTTAGGAGGTGTTGCCCCCAACGGTGAAGGCGGAGTCCAAAATGCTCGTTTGACGTTTCAAATTACACATTTTAAAATACACATAAACCGCAAACCACTTTTTTACATTATTACTTACCTATAGGTGGTACCCCTGCATTAACGTAATGAGCCCCGCCGACCTGGTGCTCGGTGGGCTCAGGCGCCGTCCTGCTAGCCGCGCCCTCATTGCCCGCCATCTTGGAAGACGTCTTCGCGTTGTTGTTATTGTTGTTGTGATTGTGACTGCCGTTGCTATGGTTACCGCTGCCCGTGTAGTGGTGGCTACCCGAGTGATTGTTTTGCTGCTGCTGTTGTGGCTGTTGCTGGTGGTGCGACATTATTGGCGACGAGGAACGGTGGCTGGGAGCCGAGTGAGAGGTGGAGGGAACGCGGGAGCTCTGCGTGTGAGAAGGACCCTAAAAATTGTTAAAAAAAGAAAAAATATTTTATTTTTATATATATATATATATATATATATATATATATATATATATATATATATATACATATATATATATATATACATATATACATATATATACATATATATACATATATATACATATATATACATATATATACATATATATACATATATATACATATATATACATATATATACATATATATATACATATATATACATATATATACATATATATACATATATATACATATATATACATATATATACATATTTATATATACATATTATATATATATATATATATATATATATATATATATATATATATATATATATATATATATATATATATATATATATATATATATATATATATATAAAGGGTGATTCATTTAGAGGTACTTTTTTTTAAATAAAAAAAAAAAATTGAATAAAAACAATTTTATTTTATAATCTTTATTTTCATATAAAAGAACCATTCTTTACAATTATTTCTTAAAGATAATTTCTTTCAAATGTTGTCCGCGACTACGGTTAACAACGTCCATTCTGAAGTTCCAATTTTCAATGACGCGTGTGAGTATTTCGAGTGGTATTTGGCCAATGACTCGAGTAATATTGGCCTCCAATGCCTCAATTGCAGCTGGCTTATCCATTTAGACTTTGGACTTTACATAGCCCCAAAGGAAAAAGTCAAGAGGTGTGATGTCACATGATCTAGCCGGCCAATTCACTGGTCCAAAGCGTGAAATGATCTGTTCGCCGAATTGCTCTCGCAGTAAAGCCATGGTTTCACGGGCTGTTTGGCAAGTGGCGCCATCTTGTTGGAACCAAATTTCGTCGAGACCACGGGCTTCAATTTCTGGCATGAAATAGTCTGTTATCATGGCGCGATAACGGTCACCATTCACAGTAACATTCCGGCCGGCCTCTGTTTTGAAGAAATATGGACCGATTATTCCACCGGCCCATAAACCACACCAAACAGTTGTTTTTTTTGGATTTAATAGCAGCTCTTGAACCTCTTCAGGTTGTTCATCACCCCAAATACGGGCATTTTGTTTATTCACGAACCCATTAAGCCAAAAATGGGCCTCATCGGTGAACAAAATTTTTCTCGAAAACAGTGGATCTTCTGCAAGCTTGTCAAGAGCCCAACGACTAAAACGGAAACGATTCGGAGGGTCGGCCGGCTTCAGTTGTTGCACTAGTTGAATTTTGTATGCTTTTAAAGAAAGATCCTTACGTAAAATACGCCAAGTTGTTGAATATGACGGGCCAAGCTGTTGAGAACGGCGACGAATCGACACTTCACGGTCTTCGCGTACACTCTCCGCTACCGCCCCTATATTTTCTTCACTACGTGCTGGATGTGGTCTATTCGGTCGAGCATTATCCAATAATGAAAATTGGGTCTCAAACTTATTGATGGTAGAGCGAATTGTGCGTTCGGTAGGCCGATTATGTGGACCATAAGTTGCTCTAAGCGCCCGATACACATTCCTCGTAGAACGCCCATTTTCGTAATAAAGTTGAACAATTTGTAGACGCTGTGCCGGGCTAAGTCTTTCCATTATGAATTGTCAAACACTACTGAACAGGAATGCCACTTCAGTTGACACGACGCATGCGCAATCTGCAATTAAATCCCCATCACAAAAAGTACCTCGAAATGAATTACTCTTTATATATATATATATATATATATATATATATATATATATATATATATATATATATATATACATACATATACAGGATGTGTCTTAAATATCCAAATGATTTGAACAGTTTCTGACTGAACTAACCTGAACAAAATTTTAATTACTAAACAAATAAATAACACAAAAAATTCTTTTACATGGTACTTGGGGACCCTAATTATTTAATATATCCGCCATTAGTTCGAATGACGGTCTCAATTCTTGGGTTGCGGGGTCCGCTAATTGATGATGTCACATTGGGATACCAGAACTTGCTCATGACTAGAGATCGGATTATATGCACCATAAAAAATCTTGAAATATGCATGCAAAGTAGTAATTTTTAGTTTTTTTTATTTCAAAATTAGCATAAAATTAACAAGTTATCGACGATGTTTAAATTTAATTAACAATTATTTAACATTTTTTAAAATATTTAACATTTGTATTCTTGTACACGTAAACAATAAGGTATTGTTCCAAATGTTGGGTAGTAAGATTGTGTCTTCGATCACTTAAAATATTTTTATAAGTGGAAAAAGACCGTTTCACATCCACTGAGGTAACTGGGCAGTATTTGAATTTGGGTGCTATGTTAGCACTTATTGTTTCTGGCAAAAGTCCACCCGTCCCGTTAATATAAAACTATCAATTTGACACAAAGGTTCAAAGCCTGGGCTATTGCACAAAATGTTTTCAAACTTTTCTTTAACTCTACCCGGGAATACCTCTGGCAATGTGGAGTTTATTTGACGGATTTTATTCATTAACTGAATTGATTCGGTCAACGCCAAACCTCGAGTTTCAAGTTTTTTAATACCCGCAGGTATTATAGTCACAAGTGACGCTAATTTTGCCAACGATTTCCCTGGATCCTCTGAAATCACCGATTAAGCCATTTCGACGACTGCGGAGGTCCTTGTGGTCTGTACTTTCAAACAATTCTTCCTCACAGGCATCCGCAACTTTCGTCAGACTGTTTTAAAGCCGTATATGTCGGTACAACGTCATAAACGATTGATCTGGGTATTCAAATAACCGATTATTTCCGTGGCACCCAATGCGAAAGCCTCCGATAACCGCATTAGATTCTGCACTCGGTTTCAACATCGCGGTAATTTCGAAGTTTTTACTACTGTTTACTAGAAACATCAGATTTGCCCTGACGCCAACAACGACCTCTGGCGAAGGTACAATACGGCGGAAAATTTAAATTAAAACTTGACCAAATATTGCTGACGAACACAGTATAACCAAAATTTGTTCTAGCGTTAGTTCAAGTTATTGTAATCGAGGTTGAAATTGAGGGGCCCAATGTTAAAGCTTTGATTTTTTTAAGTAAATACTTATGGACAGGAAAAATCCCACAGATTAGGGTACTAACACGGACCAATTTCTTGGCTACAAAAATCATCACACCGAGTTAGCCCTCAAGGTGGTGCCCTGAGTGGTTCTCAAGGGAGCAACGGTATCGCAAAACAGAGAGCAAGCATGTCAAGGATTCGATATCGTGGCCTGGAAGGGTATGGCTTGAACTGAAGCTCGCTAGAGGTATACGTGTCCTAAATCCTCTTGTGGAGATTCTCACAGAATCTTATAAGAAGGCATTTAGCATTGTTAGGTCTGGAAGGACGACCGGACATGTCCAGATGATGGCTAGATGTCTCTTAATTTTATCTGCGCCTGTGTGTCACTGAGTAAACTCAGACATTAGATCTTAGGATCGGTAATGCTCCTGAGGGAGGAGGTTAATACCCTGGAATGGAATGATATCCTTGCTTTTTATAGTTAGGTCGGGAGAGATTCCACTGAAATAGTGTTGGTTAGTATGATTGGGGGGTAATTTTTAGGGTTTGTCAAACTGATCTTTCTGGTTTGTCTCCTAAGCGCTGGGTCTCACTACCGCTTCTACTACTACGTTTTCGTAGAAACTTCGAAAGAAGTTGATCCGTCGATAGCAACGGAAAAAAGGCATGAACACTTAAAATATATTAATAATAATAATCAGGTGCAGGTAAAAGTAATTCCCTAACATAGATAACAACCTGTCCGCTTTGCATAAACCTAATACAGTAATACCCCGCTTTACGCGAGGGATACGTTCCGAAAAAAAATCGCGTTAACTGAAATTCGCGTATATCGAGGTTTATGATTAAACATAGTCAAAATTTAATACAAAAAAATACAAATCATTTTAATCAATCACTTTAATTCTAAGAACACTTTATGCAATACATACTCTTATTTTTTACGGAAAAATACATCTATTGTCTTTTGGGTAACGTTTTGTTTACGTTCTTGTAAAATACGTTCATAACACCCAACACTGTTTTTAATTGTTTGACACACGGTCAAGACACGGTCATCATTATTGTCTATACTCTGCAATATGTCCAAACCTGAATAAATTTTTGAAAGTGCATTTTGTATTTCCCCTGAAGATAAAACTTTCTCTTCTACTGGTTCTTCCTCATCGTAGATAGGATTATTCTGTAACTCGATCAGATCTTCATTGCTAATAGGATCGTCGTGCGTTGCTACAAGTTCTACGAGATCTTCTACCGTGACATCTTCAAGTTCAGACCCCTCAATCATTGCAGCAATGTCTTCAAGCACTTGTCTCTGCATCTGGACAATTCTTCTAGGTGCTTCCACTACATCTGGCCAAAGATTACGCCACACCCCATTCATACAACTCATTTTAACTTCCTTCCAAGCCTCTTCTATGTTGTGAATAGACTTCATAATGTTGTATGACTTCCACCACTCTCGCATAGACTGTCTTCCTTCCCCGTCAGTTTCATGAATTAGTTGGCTAAAAGTGCGGCGATGGTAATAAGCTTTGAAGTTTGCTATTGCTCCCTGGTCCATAGGTTGTAATATTGACGTAGTGTTTGGTGGAAGGAACTTTACGTACACTTTTAAGTCTCTGGGCGTATCAAGTGAGGTTGGATGTCCTGGGGCATTGTCTAAGAGTAATATAACTTTAGGTTCAAGCCCATTTCTGTCACAGTATGATTTGACTGATGGGCAAAAACTATTAGAATACCATTCTTGAAAAATTTCCCGTGTAACCCACGCCTTTCTGTTTGATCGCCACACAACTGGTAGACTTGTCTTGTCTGTGCCTCGCATTGCACGGGGTGTTTCTGAATGGTACACTAGTAAAGGTTTCAGTTTGAAATCACCAGTGGCATTACCACCCAGCAGAAGTGTTAGTCGATCTTTCGCAGCTTTGAAACCACTGGCTTGACGTTCTTCCTTAGAAATGAATGTTCGAGATGGCATTTTTTTCCAGTAAAGTGCGGTCTCATCAACATTGAAGATGAGACAAGCAGGAATTTTCTCTCGTCTAACGAAGTCTTGAAACTTGTCTGGAAACTCAGCTGCAGCTTGAATGTCCGCGCTGGCCGCCTCGCCTGTTATGTGGATATTGTGAAGATTAGAACGCTGCTTGAACCGATGGAACCAGCCTCTGCTGGCAGCAAAAGTCGGAGTGGCACTCCCTTCTCCTTCTTTTGTTTTCAGCATCTCATACAAAGATTTTGCTTTTGTGCATATGAGATCTTGACTTAGTGGTGTGTTCTTCTTATTCAAATCTTCGATCCAGACTGACAGTAATTTCTCCATTCTTTCTAAGATAGATGATCTCGAACGAGAAAGTTTTGTTGCACTTATAGGTGTTGAACCTTCGCTGGAGATTTTAATTTTTTCCCGATTTTTATAAATCGTTCTCACAGTCGATTCTGAGAGTCCAAAATCTCTCCCAACAATTGTTGCTTTGCCTCCATTTTCCATTCTTCTTAACACTTTCATCTTCAATTCCAAAGTGACGCTTTTACGCTCTTTTTTCTTTACAGGCGGCATTTTTAACGTAGGGTTAAATTATGTATGTATGTATCTCCAATAAATATTAAAACAAAACTGCCAGCCGACCGAACTAACATTACGGAACAAATGAACACACGAAACGAACGAGGAAATCCCCATAGAACAAAGTCGAAGGACAGGGAATTCCCAATTCTTCAAAGAGAATATTCAGAGAAAGCGGGGATCCCCCCGCGACCATAGAGAAGTTAATGACTACATGAGCGCGAATTTGAAATTCGCGTTATAGTGAAAAACCGCGCGTAACGGGGGGTCGCGCTAAGCGGGGTATTTGAAATTCGCGTTATAGTGAAACCGCGCGTAACGGGGTCGCGCTAAGCGGGGTATTACTGTAAACGAAAAAATCTTCACCCATACCTGTTGCTCAGTACTAGTAGACTGCTGTTGCTGCTGTATACTTCTCTGTTTGTTCCTGGGCCTGGTTTGCGCCGTCCTGTACGTCTGGTGCTTAAAAGGCTGCGGGGCGAGGGCGTTCACCTGAAACACGCTGCTAATATCGAAAAAAACCGGTGGCCGAAGGCGGCCAAGCGGCCACGTAGGCATTGGCGAACTGCTGTTGCTGGTACGGACTTGGCTAAAAAAAAAAAACGCAAGATTGTTATCGCACGCAAAACAAATCATTCAAGTTTAGGTACTGATCGAGGCGTTAAAACAATGATACTTACGTATACCAGCTGATTATAGGGCGGAGGCGCCGCCGCTGCCACGGGCTGCCCGGGCGCTCCGTTCGCGTAAACGAATCTTTGTTGCCCGGGCGGGAAAGCCGCGGGATCGAACACAGCTTGGGGAGGAGGCGTGGCCCGGAATCCGTTCTTGGGCGGAGGCGGGGCCACAACTGGAACCATAGGCGGCCTGCACATCGGTTTGGCCTTGATTCTGGCCATTATTGGTCGACCCTGTAAATTAAAAAGAAAATAAAAGTCAACGGGAAATAAATCTTGTATCAAACCAAATTATTTACTGGGATTAAGTTTTATATTTATACTAAATGGGTTGATGTTTGAGTTTTTAGACGTTTCGGTCGGCGGTTCCAGCCACTCTGCGGACTGTTGGACTCAGGCGCGTAATGGTGGATTCATGTTTCATTTATAGTTATGAATCGACGCGAAAAATCCTTTAGATTACGCCTAAACGGTGCTACACGGCGTCCTGAATCGTCGACACGTTGCTGCTTTCGATCAAGCGCATTTAAATTCACTAAATCGTCGACATATAGTTGCTTCCGACGAAGCAGATGTGCCATAATACTTCTCAAGCCATTCTTGGGTTCTGGCTGTATTTTTTCTTCCCAGTAATGTTTGGTCATTACACGAAATTCTTTTTGTTCAAATTAATAGGTACAATGCCATGCAAATTTTACACGAATCTTCTGAGAGTTGACACTAACTGAAAATCATATGGTTTTCTGGTTTGTGCTGTCATCTCTCAGAAAGTCTAGCGACTTTTCATCCCATATATTATTGCCTAAAACCTCCAAAAAAAATTGGCTTTTTATTTAAAGTAGTTCTAGAACTTTGCGAACACACTGTATATAAAACCGTTCTGTATTTCAGCAAGATAAAATAATTTTCATTTCCGCCTTCTGTAGGGGGCTGTTTCAAGCCACAGACCGATGGAGGAATTGTTTAGCAAGTCGCTAACAATTACCGCTAGGTGGCGTGATTGTTACGGTTCTACCCCACGTAAATAACCATCCATACCGACGACTAAAATTGAACGAAGTGCGAATTTCAACAGTTATTTACTGTTCTCTCATTCGTCAATGAATCTTGGGATGTGTTTCGTCGTATTACGCCTCATCGCCTGAGTTAGGATCGGCAAAAAAGATAACAAAACTATTTGCTTACAATACAAATACAAAAGTATTTATCTCAGTACTAACGTCAAAAATCATGTAACAATTTACATTTCTAGCTGCTCAAAGTTTAATTTTGAAGGAATACCCTAAACAGCTCTCCTAACAGAGGGCAGATGTTTCCAAAATAAAACTTACAGCCGCGCGAGACAAGCAAATTGTTGTATCTTTCTGATTTTTTGCGCTAGTTCTCTAATAAGAACTTTGAGTTTTCCTCTCTTCACTGCCGATCCTAGCTCGGCTGATTCGTGATAAGACGAAAACACGTCTCTCGATGAACTGACAGATGATGAGAGAACAGTAAATAACTACCGACTTTGTGCAATATTAGCAGTTAATATTGACTTTTTGCATTTCTTTTTCGCCTCCGCCAGTATATTCGGTAGAAATTTACCTGGAATTCTCTAACTTCTTCCCTGAGGAAACGGTAGGCCCTCTGAGCGTCCTCGTCAGACTCGAACGTGACGTACCAGGAGCTGTTGTGAGCAAACTCGCAGGAAATGAAGCGGGGACAGTTCTCTCCCGAGAACAAATTCTAAAAGAAAAAAAAAAATGGAAAATATTAGCAGGAAATTTACATATACATCCGAACGTGACTGGAAATGATTAAAATAACATTTAAATGAAAAACTTTTTTTTAACTTCTTAATGTTCCTATTATGACAGGGACATTCTGCAGCTCTTGATAGACGTCTTAATGTATTCTAAAATTAATTTTTCGCGACTTATGGGTGTGGTTTCTTGCCTTAATAACATATAATTTTACTCTAAGGTAATTAAAAAAAAGATTGTTGATTAAATGTTAAGAAAATTAATACGAATTTATAAATAATATACTTCCAGTTAGTTTCGGAAATATACGTGGGGTAAAAGTGCCGAGACTTTTGAAAAAAAAAATAAAGTTTTTACCAAAAATCGATTTTATTCTTTTTAAACATAATTTCCTTCAAGTGCAATACACTTATTCCCTGAAGACAACTTTTCAAATATTGGAAAGAGGTAATAATCACTGAAGGCCAGACCGGGTGAATCCGGCACATAAGGAAGCAATTCACAGGTCAATTGGACCAATTTTACCATCGATTTTTGGGAGTTGTGAGCTGGCACTTTTTTTTCTTCGTTAAACGCGGCCTCTTTTTTTTTTGCGGTCGCCATTCAAAATGTCCAATAGACTAACGTAATAGTGTCCGGTGATTGTTCACCCCTTCTTAAGATAGTCGATTAATACTGTTCCATGCGCATGTGTTTTTGGACTAGTCATTCGATTCATAAATTACATCGAATGCTGAGAAACATGTTCCACAGAGCGATAAATGGAGAAAAAATACCAGACGAATGGTCAAAAGCCTATATAGTACCTATATTTAAAAAGGAAGACCGCAGAAAACGCACAAACTATAGAGGCCTAAGCATAATATCAACTATGGGGCGTTTGTATGGAAAAATTATTAAAAATATCATAGAGGAAAATATAAAAGGTAAAATTGGAGAAGTAAGAATAACACCAGAAAAATGGAACCACTATTTTACAAATATGCTAACAGAAGATAGACCAGAGTTCAAAAGTACCCAACATGGAAACCCAAATATAGTTATATGAGGATCCCCAATAAGGATAACAACATCAGAAGTTAAAGAAGTATGTAAAACGCTAAAAAATGGTAGAGCTCCAGGACCAGGAAACATCCCAGGAGAGATAGTAAAATACGGAACTGAAAAGCTATTTAGCGCTTTGAGGAACTTATTCCAAAGATGCATTAACACATCAGAAGTACCTGAGGAATGAAAAATATCATACATATCAAAAAAATTCATAAGAAAGGAGATAAAAATAATTGCGATAACTATAGGGGAATAACGGTTACAGGATCTATTAGCAGAATATACGGAAAAATACTTAAAAATACAATAGAAACGGAATACGCGGACGTAGAAGCTGAAGAACAGGCAGGCTTTAGAGCAGGAAGATCCACAATAGACCATCTCTTCTCACTGACTCAAATCCTAGAAAAGAAAACCGCATTTGATCAGGAAGTCCATGTCTTGTTTGTTGATTTAAAAAAGGCCTACGACAGCGTGCCCCTAATGAGATTGTGGGAAACACTACAACAGAGTAATATAAGCACCGAAATAATTAAAGCCGTAAAATCCTTATACCAAGACGCAAGAAGTAGTGCGAAAACCAAATATGGTATAACAACAGGGTTCCCGGTCACAAAGGGTCTCAAACAGGGCTGCTGTATATCCCCAATGCTATTTAAAATCTATTTGGAGAGTGCACTAAAGAACTGGAAAAGGAAATGCAGCAGTATGGGGATTACCACTGGATGACGATACTACATTGTACACGCTATCATTCGCAGATG
>CM032451.1:122906427-122953927 GCA_019049505.1 Pachyrhynchus sulphureomaculatus
CTCGATGGTCCGCGCTGATGCCGGTATATCCCTAATCCTGGCCAATATTGTATCCTGGGAAGTCGTCGAATAAAATCTCGCCAGTACTCAAAAAACGTTTGCTTAATAAATTCTCTGTCAGTGAACGGCCTACCCTTTTGTGCCAACGATTGTGCAATTTTGAAACTGCATTCAGTTACCTGATTTTTTCCTTGGAAAACTTTGCTAAAGAATATTGACTGTTTCTCGTATTGTTTACCTGCTCTTTGTATTGCCTCGCTTTTAACAGCGTTATCTTTAAATGACGATTCATGTTTTATCTGGAAATGTCGTTGAACACTAGATGTCCGGAAAACTACGCTTTCCCGACATAGGACACAAATGGCCCGATCGTTTTGCCGTACAAAACCGTAATCTGTTGTCCCTGAAGTTTGAAATGATCGAACGTCTACCTTCTGTTTCTTCGCGGCCATAACGCAACGTAATTTTAATTTTTTAACTTTTCGATGACTATTGACTGGAACGGATGTTACTTCTATACTAAATGATCCAAACGTGTAGCCGCTTGCTATATATAGAAAAATAATGTTTCCAGAAAATTCCGATAATTACGTTTATTAAATTTCTTAGAACAAAAATTATTGCCTACAACGCGCCCATTGCAATCAAAGGGCCGCCTAAAAGTTAAATCTAACAAAAACTAAAGTTCGACAATATAAAAAGAGTTGCGGCACGCGTCAGAACGATTGAAGTCAAGTCAAACAAAAACCGCCTTATAGCGGCTCTTTTGATCTGAATTGAGGACGTTTATTTGTGTTTTTCCTAGGCTTATATTTTGAGGCTTGCCGTCTTTAATACTTGCCGAAATTAAAGCCAAACCAATGCATTCAGTAAAATTGTAAATTACAAAATATATATTTTGTAGTTTTTGGTAATAATACCTAGTGACCTATATAATATATCGTTTTTGTTTGTATCGTTAAAGTAATTACTATCTTCGATTATTTACTTAATTTCAAAAACATGTCACAGATTACAGAATTAATGTGTAAACTTTGAATAGGTACGCGTGCCATTCAAAATTGCTTGGCGTGCCAGAGATGGCACGCGTGCCATAGGTTGCCGACCCCTGGTGTAGTGGTTTCCTCTATTGTTAGTAATCAATGCAAAACCTCCTTTGGATTACACCAAAACAGTACCAAACAGTGTTCTGAATCTTCGACAGATTGTTGTTTTTGATCAAACGTGAGAGTGTGCAGCACCGATCGGGTACATAGTTTTTTGGATTGACTACTTCATTGGGAGGTCTGGAAAGTGGTGCATCATTGGTGCTTGTATGACCGCATTTAAATTCACTAAACCATCACATATAGTTGCTTACGGTGAAGCAGATGTGCCATAATACTTCTCAAGCCATTCTTGGGTCCTGGCCATATTTTTTCCAACCAAACAGCAATGTTTAATTGGAAATTGTTTTTGGACCATCGTTTTGCAAAAATCAAAAGCAGCATCAGTCAAACCACTGTAATTCATAAACTAATAGACTAAGTGTCATGAAAATTTTACACAAATCTTCTGAGAGTTGACACTTACTAAAAATCATATGGGTTTTTGTTTGTGCTGCCATCTCTCGAAAAATCTCAGGACTTTTCACCCTGTGGAGTATGTTAAGTGCATAAACAAGAGATTCAAGTTAATGTCCATTATTAAATGAATAGTTTTTTTCTGTGTCTCTTTCATTATTGATGTTTTATTAGTATTATTCTTTACTATAATTAGATAGATAAAAAGAAAAAATATACCTGCTGCCAAGTCTGATCATTGCCTACATCAAAATGGTCCAAATTCTGAGTAAACCATTTGGTAAAATTCCCTGGCTCATCAGTCAACCCATGTCTTCCTGGTCTTCCTAAATTACCTCCATGGACTCTTCCATTATGAAAAAACCTCCAAGAATATACAGTAGAAAATACAATACAAAAAAATAAAAATATTAAGAGAGCCTTCATGATTAGATTCGGTTATTTTTTAAGTGAGGGTTAAAAAAAATACTGATATTTTTTTCAGATCTAGTTGAGATTTATAAAAATATCAAAATATTAATTCAAGTGACTGTAAAGTTGCGTATTAGTGAGGAGTCATTAGACTTGAGATAAAGAGAATTCTTAAGTGGTAAACAAGGGAAACCAATTAGTAGATCTTTGTTCTGTATTTGTTATCACAAATTCGTCTGCAGATAATTGTTATTTCTGAGATTCAAGCATTTTATCAGTCAGTCTTTGATTTAAAGTCCATCTAACGAACATAAACACTTAACAAACACTTTCTCTTTAATGTAATTAAATAGCTTGATAAAATTTTTATTTGTTTTTGTACTTAGGTTTAACTAAAAATAACAATCTTATTAAAAATTAAATATTTGGTCAAGTTTCATATCAAAATTCAAAACAAAACTGACCCGAATCAAAACATTAAAATGCAAGGTTATGTTTCTAATTGGGCATTGAAAATTAGTCAATAGAGCTGGATAAGAGATGGCACTTTTAATAGTTCAAATTTCCTAATCTTGATCGACCTTGGTACAAATGTCTTTTTATATTGACTTTCCTAGATGGCAGCATTTACAGAATGCTTTTATAAACGACAGTGAATGCACTAATTATTTATTAGCACTATTGGAATCTTACCTGTGGGCGGAGCCTACTATGTTTATTACGATGGCGGAAATTTGGGTACAGATTTAAATATGTAACGTATGAAGCGTAGGGAGTGGTGATGGTATTTTCCAAAAATATTATTAACAAATGGCAATGTTTGCAAATGGGTGGGTACAAATCCTGCCCAAAGGAGTTTCACACCCGGTGAAAAACTTTTAAAATCAAATCTTTTCTTTGGGTGTGGAATAATCGATGACAGAAAACTATCGCGTCCAACATAATGAAAGTTCAAGCAGCATGTATATCCACGGCCCAATTGCGAACACTAGTGTTTGAGGTAATTCACATTCAACAGTAGAACAGGGGAAATTTTATGTATGAAAACATATCCTCGCAACTCTTTTGTATTGTTACCGGTAAGATTCTAACCTATAAATCTCTAATATTTACACTTCAATTTTTGTATGAAAATTATTTTTTTACAATTTTCTTAAAGATGAAGCATCTGAAACGCAAAGAATATATTTAAGTCCATAATTTATACAAATTTTAGTGAAACGATACGTTATAATCAATGAAAATGAGAAAAATTTTATCTGCTTTCAAATCAAATGCCAATTCACTTCGAAGGTTAATATTTATTAACTATTTATAACTTTGAATGAGCACAAAATAATTGAGACAGTATTTTATCAAAATAAAATCTGAAGAATGTTATCTAATAAGGAATTTTTGTTTGACACACGTAAACAAATTACAAAAAAAGAACGAATGATTGTTCAAGAATAAATAATTTTGCTTACCTGGAAGAATGTAATCTTCTTTTTTTTTAAAATATTTAGAACAAACTTTAGCATCAATTGAGATTTTTTCGTTCAATTCGGAGAACATTTTTCCACACTTTCACTCTGTCAACTTTTTCCACTTGCCCAAATGCATTAGTAATATTTAAAAACATATAAATCTACATTTAATCCTTTTGCGGGTGATTTTCACAATTGTAAACACAGCATAAAAGTTTTTTTTATATATTTTTCACGGAAAGCAACCATTTCGGTGTTCATTTTTAAGAAAATTTGTAATATATATTTACACAGACGCTTATGACCGATTTAAAAATGCACCTCAAGTTTAATTCCTAAAAAAGTCGCGAGAAGTGTTGAAGAGGTAAGATCCCAATCACACCAATACCAAAAGGGGAAAGAGGGCAGATTTAACTTTGTAAAGGTAGCCTTATAATAAATAAAGAGTATTGGCACAGTAAACACACTATACAGTAGCGAAACTCAAGGATAATCGCATAGGGAAATCAGGTTCGTTTTCAGAAGGTCACGTGGCAATCCGCCATGTTAAAAGTGGGCCAGCGCGAGATTTGAAATACAAATAAAATTGTGCAAAGTTTTATCATTCAAAATCATAGATATAGAAATGTTTGAAAATTTTTGATTTGTTATTTAATACAGCATGAGTAATATAAAAGTTAATGTAGCATGAGTAATATAAAAAAAAAAACAAAAAGAATGGAGCACTTTGTTAGAAAATAAATGAATACAGGTGAAAAACTTGATAGGAAGGTATTTGATGGAATTCTTCATATTCAACTTCAGTTTTTTAATAACCTTATCCAAAAATTCAAAAGTCTATCAAAGTTAAACGTCACTGTTTGAGGTTAAAGTTTTATTTACATCATTTTTCAAGTAAATTTGTGATTAAAGGTGTTGTTTAAGGACTAAATTAATTTAATTTTAATTGTCATTACTAAGATGTCAACATCTTCTAAAATAAGAGCATTTTTTTCTAAGCAGTGTTGTGTGGTTTCGTGTGATAGATCTCTCGTTAATTAAAAAACACTGTATCTACTTTTTGGTACTTATTTTTTCTTAAACTACAAAACTATATTGTGTAACTTCGAGAAAGGTTAATATAATATTATTAATGAATTATGAACGTATATGTATAGACCTCTATGTTCTATGTGAATGATTCTTAGAGGTTCTATACCATTTTGTGTTCCGTTATCTGTATTGCTTTTTGATAATGTAATTAACGCTTACTTTTATTTACAATGAATTAATATTTAGATCAAAGAGTCAATACAGTAATTTCATAATTATAGTTACATACAATACTTAGTTATGACCAAGCTGACTTGTCAATTATAACTATATTGGGAATGTGGAATCTTTGGCACAATGACACTACTCAGTATATATCACCACTACACCAAACATTTTATTTTTGCACTCGACGCGCGTTTCGCTAACTATTAGCTTCATTAGGAGAAATGATTGACTCATATATACTGAGTATTATCAATTACAGTTTAAAAGGAAAATAACTATATTTAATTTATAATATAGGTATACAACAATAGAAACAAGTTCTTTATAGGAGGAATATTATTAACAGGTAACTAAATCTTCAAAATTTTAATAGTAACCATAATTACCATCAAATGGACTTCGATTAGTTGTACTGTCCATTTAACGAACTTATTTTCAGAATATTTTACCCTCTGGCACACATCGTCTGACAAAATCATATTACAAAAATTTCTTTAGAATCGCATTAAAATTTTTCTTATTTTAATAGCATATTTGATTCAATAATCCATTTATATCAGTTA
The DNA here is from genome assembly GCA_019049505.1 of Pachyrhynchus sulphureomaculatus. Lineage (NCBI taxonomy): Eukaryota > Metazoa > Arthropoda > Insecta > Coleoptera > Curculionidae > Pachyrhynchus > Pachyrhynchus sulphureomaculatus. Next base: position 122,911,690 of record CM032451.1, read on the forward strand.
TTTCAATAATCCCATTCCCCAGTGGTTTTGTGATATCAACACGACACTTAATATTTAAACTTTCAAACCCAGCTTATAAGAAAATAAAATATACTGTCTAAAATTTGAAAATAATAAATATGTTGTTATAGGTTCTGTATTCCTTACAATATATTCACAGAAACTTTTGAAGGATTGGCATGAAAAAGGAGCAATGTAATTTATAGAGAAAAATAAAAAAAAAAGTCACTTTCAGAGTATTAATTGTACTTGCAATTAAACAGTGTTGAATTTATCAGGTTTATTATTAGAAAAGGTGTGTCAAACAATTAATTCAGATGAAGTTATTGAAAACTAGAAGCCTCTTGAGAATACACCTTTTAGAAAAAAATAATATGTTTTATTTATAATTTATCAAATATAAATAGTTTTAAATAACTGAATACTAGTTTACACAAAAATAAATCTTTCTAAAAACCAGAATTTTGGAGGATTATTTATTAATCATAAAAAAATTACACAGGCACACAAAAAAAGTTTTTCACTACTGAACAGATCACTATACCTATATGTATTTTTAACCTGAACTAAGTTTAGAAATAAATTTCAAGCTTTAATGACCAAATCACTCTACCAATACGAACGTTTTATTAAATCAATCAAGGTTCCCTGGAAGGCCGTCTCTTGAGCAAATACGCCTAAACAGAATGTACATTAGTAATGATAATATTGTTTCATGCATATTTTATTTTTTCAAAAATGCATTTAAGATAGTGAAAAGTTGTCTTGTCGCATACCATGATTTCTATGAAATCATTGTTTCAACTAAAAACAGAGGAACTGCAAAAAAAAATCATTAATGCAGCAACTTAAACTTTGACGGATAATACTGTTGATGATTACATGTGATGTAAATAATGCATAATTAAATTTAGTTATGATTTAGAATAATAGTCTTAGCGCGCCCTGATTGAGTTAGAAAATTTCATATTTGCAAATTTTAGAGCATAAAAAAGTGTGACTCGAGCAAATAATTTGCGAAAATAATTATATGGAATATTGCAATTCTCAACGGCACAAGAATAACCTCCTTTCCCCATGATTATATAAATTGTTTTTCAACCTTTTCGATTCTCTTCACTTACAAACGTTTTTAATTCTCTTTGTCTACAAACTCCCTTTCTTTCTGTCTTTATATTCATGTAAACTGCAGTCACGTCAAGAAACGATGGACAATACATTTCCAAAGACACATTTCGAGATCGGATGTAAACACTGAGCGGCCATTTTGAAAAAGGACCCGTCGACGCACGCGCAGTCAAAATCTGGTCATCAAATTGGAGCTCAGTTTCGCTACTGTAGTATGTTTACTGTGGTATTGGTTTTTAGGGTACTTCTAAAAAATACAACTATAATCTCGTCAGTTCTTGGCATAATGTGAAATTCTATCCAGTATCAACAATAGGTTCAACCTGAAACGGCCAATAATGAGAAACATAACCTAAAAATACCGCCAATTTGAGCTGTCGACTTTCCTAACTCTGAGGGGATTTCGAGATGAGACTTTTTGATTATGAAACGAAAAATATCACTTGACCTAAATTAGGAATCACTATAAGTGTTTTTCATGTATAATTCAAAGCGCAATTTTTCGCCTATGAAACAAAAAACACCGAATTTGACAGTCTAAACACTACTGAAGTGACTACTATGAATATGGGCTTGAGTATATTTTATTTCATATTAAATGTACGTAAAATAAACGGTTTCTAGTTATTAGTAACATTAAACCATGTTTTCAGTTTCCCAAATTCCCCTTTTCTTATTGGTGCTTTTTTTGTCTTTATGATTTATTTCAATGTTCAGTTAGCGGTTGATGTCAATTTTATTTTGGTGGATTATGTAAGTATTATTGTAGATATAATCAAGTTTTAAGGAAAACTTGAACGCCAGAAAATAGCCGGGAACGGATTAGTGCAGAAAGATGGAAACAACAATACAATTAAACGGAAAACACCTAATGTCAAATTTTTTTGACATGCAGGAATTCTGTCCGCCATTTTCCTCCTTTTTTGACAAGTAATTAAGATACGAAACACGCGGTTGAAAATACGTGTTTCAATTGAAAAAAAACGTGAGTTTTTTAGAGAAAAACTTTTGAAAATCCATATCTTAGCACACAGACTATCATTTTTTGTATATTTTAAACTCAAAAAGTTCACATATTCTTTAAAAACATTTCTAACCTAATTCTTTTTATTCTTGTAGCATGGCGCCACGATACGAGATCGCCGTAGGGCTCAATAAAGGGCATAAAACGACAAAAATCCCTTCTGGCAAAACCAAGGCCGATAAAGTACGCCCCGCAAGGTTGAAGGGGATCCAGACTCACCACACAAAATTTGTCAGAGATCTTATCCGTGAAGTGGTTGGACATGCTCCTTATGAGAAGAGAGCAATGGAATTGCTAAAGGTATTATATGTTTTAACAGATTTATAACTTTAGGTCTAATTTAGGGTCATAATTTAATTAGTCAAACTTAATAATTACTCGGTAATGAGATGATCAGGCCATCAAAAAAATTTGCATTGCTGACCAAAAATTTGATAAGATTGTGATAAGTGTACACTTGTCATGGCTAAATAATTTAAATTTATATTGAAGTGCTATACTGTGTTCTTACAAATCTATTATAAAAACCTTGTTAGAATTTTTTGTGGTGACATATACCAGTAAACAGTATCTATTTATAGCGAACTGTATACAGAGTAGCAAATTGTAATATAGAATTGAAGAATTTATATGTTATTCTGTAAATATTAGCAAGAAAACATATTTTTTTTTAGTTAGTAAGCATGTTATATATATATATATATATATATATATATATATATATATATATATATATATATATATATATATATATATTTTATGATTGCTTTCACAGAGTATTTATTAAGTCGGCTAGGCCTGAGGTGTATAGTTATTGGGAAGCTCCCCCTTTCTTTGTTGACGTTCCCGAAATTTCCGAGAGGTATATTGTAACTGCGGCTAGGTCTCTAAAGAATGAACTGACCTCTGGTTTGGACGGCATTCCCAGTTTTGTTGTCAAGGATTGCGTGTCTGCTCTATCCAGTCCTTTACTCCATATCTTTAATCTAGTGTTGACAAATGATACAATTCCTGCTACTTGGAAGGTGGCCAAGGTCCGACCTATCTTGATGTCTGGGGATCCAGGTGTGGTTGATAATTATCAACCCATATCTATTTTATGTAATTTCTCTAAAATTCTTGAAATTATTTTGCATAAATTTATTTTCTCAAAAGTGAGAAATACGCTTTCTAGTGACCAAGAGGGTTTTATGCCTGGCAGATCCACCACGACAAATCTTGCCTCATTCTCGCAGTTTGTGTGCAACGGTGTCAATGATGGGAGCCAGATTGACGTGGTCTATATGGATTTTCGCAAAGCCTTTGATTGACTTGATCACTACTTACTGTTGGATAAGGTCGGATCTATTTTCGGGCTCTCAAATAACCTGATTGATCTTTTAAATTCATACCTCCGTGTTCCGACTTCAGGTGTTCCCCAGGGCTCCATTCTGGGACCTCTTCTTTTCAGTATGTTTGTTGACGATTTACTGAGTGAGATAGGTTGCCGGAAGCTTGCTTATGCCGATGACCTTAAGATTTTTAAATGCATAGACTCGGTTTCTGATTGCCAAGAATTACAGAGCAGCATTAATGCTCTCACCAACTGGTGCTCTACTAACAGGCTCACCTTAAACGTTTCCAAATGTAATGTCGTCCGATATTGCTACCATAACAACCCTATATTTTTCAGTTATTCTGTAGGTGATACTGTTCTACAGAAACTTCGTTCAGTTAGAGATTTGGGTATCATATTTGACGAGAAATTCTCTTTTGCTGACCATATTGAACAAATGGTTGCTGGTGCATCAAGGATGCTGGGTTTCCTGATTAGAAATTGTAGAGACTTTACTAACATATCTGCAATCAAGCTTCTCTATTATTTCGTTGTTAAGTCTAGGTTTGACTATGCTTCTATTGTTTGGTATCCAATATACAATTGCCATAACAACTCAATCGAATCAATACAGAGGCGCTTCATCAAATATCTTATTTTCAAGAGGGATGGTGTCTATACAGACCACTGTGTTGATCACGGACTAATCATGTCAAGGTTTAACGAGTTGCCTCTTGCATTCACTCCATCAAATTCTTATATAAGCTGTTGAATCACCATATTGATTGCCCTTTTCTATTAAGCAATGTATCTTTCCATGTACCACGCCTTGGGGCAGGGCACTCACCTATTTTTAGCCTCGGCCGGGCTAGGTCAAATATATTATTCCACAGCCCTATTTATATAATGTGCAAGAACAGCAATGTCATTGGAAACTCCAGTGATTTCCATTGCAGTAGTCTGTCGGTACTTATTGGTGTTCTACTCAGTGTTTATAGGTTAATCAAATTTATAGTTTTTTTTTTATTACTATTTTTATTTTTCTTTAATTTGGAGATTGTTCAAACTGTATAAATATTTTTACTTGTATACTCTGGTTATTGTTTTAATTGTATCATGTTCTTCTTTTATATGTAGCTCATTAGTATAAGCGTTATTCCTGTAATTGGGCCCTGGCCTGTTGAAATTGAATGTATAAATAAATATAAACTACATGGGGAGAAAGAGTCTCAAGACATTTCGAGAAATGCACACAAACCAAAAAACCATATGATTTTTAGTTAGTGTGAACTCTCAGAAGATTTGTGTAAAATTTTCATGACTTTTGGTTTATTAGTTTGCAAGTTGCAACTGTTTGAGTGACGTTACTTTTTGATTTTTGTAAAACGATGGAACAAAAAAAATTTCATATGTTGATTAAACATTGTTTTTTGATGGGAAAAAGTACAGCCACTTGAGAAGTGTTATGGCTGATCTGTTTCTTAGAAAGCAACTATATGTCGAGAGCTTAGCTAACTTAAATGTAGTCATAGAAACACTAATGATCCACCATGGTCCGGACATCCAAATAAGGCAATCACTCCAAAAAAGACAAAAAATTCACCATATTATTCTGAATGAGCATAAAGTAAAAGTGAGAGCAATAGCTGACATTGTCAAGATATATGTGAGGCATATTTTGCATGAATATTTGCATATGAAAAGCTATGTGCTCGACGGGTGCCGTGCACTCTCAAGTTTAATCAAAAACAGCAACCTGTAGAAGATTTAGAATGCTGTTTGGTACTATTTCGGCATAATCTAAAGGAGTTTTTGAGTCATTTTGTAACAATAGATAAAACATGGATCCACCACTACATGTCCGAGTCCAACAGGCAATCTGCAGAGTGGCTGGCTGGCAGAAATATTTTGGCAAGTATTTTTTTAGATGCATATGGAATAATACTGACTATTCTGAGAGGGGGAGAATGATCATCCCAATCAGACTATTATGTTAGTTTATTAGACCGGTTGATTAATGAAATCAACAAAAAAAAAGGCTGCACTTAACAAAGAAAAAAGTATTTCATTAAGATAATGCGCCATCTCACAACTCCACAAAATCGATGTTGAAATTGGACCAATTAGCTTTCTCATCTGCCATATTTACCAAATCTGACTTCCCAGCAATTATTACCTCATTCCAAATTTGAAAAGGTGGCTCCAGGGAAAGACATTTGGCTCAAAAGAAGAAGTCGAATGAGAAACAGGTGTATTTTAGAGAGCCCAACAAATCATGGCATATGTAAGATATTTAAATGTTGGAAGATCGCTGGATCAAGTGTATCACTCTTGAAGGAAACTATGTTGAAGAATAAAATTGATTTTTCACAAAAAACATTGTTTTTCTTCCAAAGTCTTGAGACTTCACCCTTTGTTGCATATATGAAAGTAAAGATTTAGTTCTGATATGTTATATTGATACATAAAAATTTTTTTATGATTTCAGGTATCAAAAGATAAGAGGGCCCTCAAATTCCTTAAGAGGCGTCTTGGCACACATATCAGAGCCAAGAGGAAGCGTGAAGAATTATCCAACATTCTTACCCAGATGCGTAAAGCTGCTGCAGCTGCTGCCCATAAATAGATTATTTTTTGACATTAAAAATAAAATAACGTTAAGTTAATAAATAGTATTTTATTTATTCATTTTAAAGTTCCTCAAATATTCATTTTCTTCATTTCAAAAAGTACCAGAACATCATTACTTAATTGGAGATACTGTTCAACACACACATCCAAATTTTAATCTTGAAAGCTCTGGTGTCTCTCTCTTAGGATTTATAAAGTATATTAACTATATCTTTAACAGGATCACTGCAATCAACAGGTAAATTGCTCATTAATCAAAGCTTGTTTAGAATATTCTTGTGTCTAGACACCTTGCTTTAATAAATACATTACCGCTCACCTCCCCGGCTCAGTAGGGATCTTACCCTCTTTCCATATCCCGAGGATATCGGCGAGGATGTCGTAATACCCGTTAACGTTGTCCAAGTGTCGAAACATACATTTTTGTATTTCACGGCACCTTTTAAACAGCGCAGTAGTGCTGCCACGGACGTTATTTACATTTATGCTAACAACTACTACCTATGAGGTATATCACACAAATATATCTCCAATGAACTTAATCAAAACTAATCTAATCTCAAAAAGCAGTTACATTCTTCTGACCATAAACTGGTACCACCGAGTATTCTCCCGAGATTTGTCATTACAAATCTGCCACAAAATGTTAAAAACTCTTGGAATATTTTAGAACATACTCTCTCTGAAACGTTTCAGTTCAGTAAGAGATTTTTGATGTCATTTTAACTGGCATGAAAGCTTATATCTCTTTTTTTTGAAGAAATGCCTTTACAACAACATACCTCGGTTTGATCAAAAATGCAAAGAAATTGTTGCTTCTAAACGTCCTACCTACCGACAATGACGTGAAAATCCTAACGTCATAAATCGTAATAAAATAATAATAAGCATTTATTGTCTAACAGAACTACATCCATTTACAATTACTAATTAATATATATCACCACTACACCAAACACTTTATTTTTGTGCTCGACGCGCGTTTCGCTAACCATGTTAGCTTCATCAGGAGCGATGATTGACTAAAGCTAAACTACAAATCTACCCTATTTATACTTAGCCTTATTGAGTCCCTTGCTATATTTCGGATTATATGGTATGGAGACATACTTGGTGTTATTTTCTTCGCGTGTAAAAAAGGTGGAATTCTGAATATTAAACCTAAACTTATGTCTATTTATTAGCTTATTTACTAAGTCATTGTAATAACCATTAACTCTAGTTATATTTCTAATACGATTCCTTTCTTTATTAAAGTTTACTCTATTCAGAGGGAAAGTGACCAAACGATGAACTAAAAATGTAACGAGGCTAATTTATGTTGTTTGCAATGAAACGAATCATTAGGAATATATCTATCTGTTACTGTGCCCTTCCTATAGATATCAAATTCTAATCTATTATTATTTTTAATAATTAAAATATCTAGAAAAGGCAGTTGTCCTTTGTTCTCAACTTCATAAGTGAATTTAATGGAATCATACCGGCTATTTAATTTAGAAACAAAATTATCAATATTTGCTTTCTTTGTATCAAAAATCGCGAAAACATCATCCACATACCTATACCATACCCTTGGGAAATATTCGAATTCTTGACTGACTTCGATTTCAAACTGAAGACGAAATTATTCGTGAATACTTAACATTATCTAAACTTTGTATGGAACAAAATTATTTCCAATATAACAATCAATTTTATGTTCAGAAAGAAGGAACAGCTATGGGTAATTGCTTATCACCTTTCATAGCCAATTTATTCATGAGTAAGTTTGAAATCGAAGCCAGTCAAGAATTCGAATATTTCCCAAGGGTATGGTATAGGTATGTGGATGATGTTTTCGCGATTTTTGATACAAAGAAAGCAAATATTGATGATTTTGTTTCTAAATTAAATAGCCGGTATGATTCCATTAAATTCACTTACGAAGTTGAGAACAAAGGACAACTGCCTTTTCTAGATATTTTAATTATTAAAAATAATAATAGATTAGAATTTGATATCTATAGGAAGGACACAGTAACAGATAGATATATTCCTAATGATTCATTTCATTGCGAACAATATAAATTAGCCCCATTACATTTTTTAGTTCATCATTTGGTCACTTTCCCTCTGAATAGAGTAAACTTTAATAAAGAAAGGAATCGTATTATAAATATAACTAGAGTTAATGGTTATGACGATGACTTAGTAAATAAGCTGATAAATAGACATAAGTTTAGGTTTAATATTCAGAATTCCACCTTTTTTACACGCGAAGAAAATAACACCAAGTATGTCTCCATACCATATAATCCGAAAAATAGCAAGGGACTCAATAAGGTATTTAATAAGGTAGGCCTCACCTTAGTCTATAAATCATCAAACAATCTGAAGAATATTTTAGGAAATACCAAAGATAAGATCCCTAATTGTGAGAAAAGTGGAATTTTTGAAATTAGTTGTAATGATTGTGACAAAAAGTATGTTGCGCAAACTAAAAGGTCAGTTAAAACAAGATTTAAAGAACACTTAGCACACTTAAAATACAATAGAACAGAAAAGTCTAGCAATGCCGAACATGCCCTTGAAGCTGATCATACTGTAACATTAGATAATCTAAGATTAATAAAAAATGTATCTGATGGGAGATTGTTGAACGCATATGAAAGTATGGAAATAAAAAAATGTAAAAGTAGTTTAAATAAAGACAGAGGGCCTATTCCTTATAGTCCTCTCTACTGGTTACTTGACCGGAACTGACGGCCTTGCCTATGTCATTAGTTCCGCTTGAGTAATTCAAGGGTTAGGCTAAGTATAAATAGGGTAGATTTGTAGTTTAGCTTTAGTCAATCATCGCTCCTGATGAAATTAACATGGTTAGTGAAACGCGCGTCGAGTGCAAAAATAAAGTGTTTGGTGTAGTGGTGATATATACTGAGTAGTATCATTGTGCCAAAGATTCCACATTCCCAACTTAGACCTAATTAAGTTATAATAATAATTTTTACAAAAATTAAACAACTACATACCACAAATACTTGCTCAGCCCATTTATCGCATAATAAGAAAAGTAAGCTAAATAAAAATTTTGGATCATCTCGATAACCTGTTCTAGAGTCCAAACAATTAAGGAAGTGTTACATGGAAAATATCAATGTTTTGGAATGTCTCATTATAAAACGCCATTGCTCGGTAAACTGGTGATTTTAACAGAAAATTATTATGTGGGGTACACACACTAAAAGTCGAGGGGGATCTCATTGTACGACCAGGCACGTCCAACATGATTTGGGACAATAATTCAGGGCAATCAATAACAGACCTCACAAGTTTTGCCAAAAAACTCGTAAGTAGGTAGTTCCTGCGTCGCAGCAGTGATGGTATCTCGAATCTCTCCAACAAGCCCTCATGGTCACAGCCTCACAGGAGGGAAAGAACCATCAACTCTAAATGCTAAAAATTTAAGGAATTTCCTCTGTATGCCTTCTAATTTCTGGATGTAACAATTGTATATTGGGTTCCAGACCACAGATCCATACTCAAGTTTTGAGCGGAAATAACAGAAGTAAAGTAGTATAAGTGTTTGAATGAAATCTCAACGCCTCTGAGCAAATGCTGTTGATATGAGTGTCAAAAGCAAGCTTGGCATCATAAGTAATCCCCAAATCCCTAACAACAGAACACCGCTGAAGTTGCGAACCGTTTAACTCGTAATTTTAATGAATACTTGACTTATTGGAAACGTCATGACGTAACATTTTTTGATATTCAGCGGTAAGTTGTTACGTTCACACCGTAAATTGATTCTTTCTAGATCCGCCTGCAGGTCGAGGCAATCCGGGGTGGTGCTTATTATCCGGAAGAGTTTTAGATCATCCGCGAATAGGAGCACTTTACTGGAAATATCAGAGACTATGTCATTAATAAAGAGAGAGAAAATCAGAGGAGCCAAGTTGCTTCCTTGTGGCGCACCACTCATTGCTAAGAAACTTGCAGACTTGTGACCGCGAATTTCGACATACTGAGATCTACCAGTGACCCAGTTGTTATCAAATCCCATAGCATCTATTTTTGCCAGGAATAACCCATGATACACCCTGTCAAAGGCCTTCGAAAAGTCAGTATAGAGCAAGGGTCGGCAACCTTTTAACTAAGGGGTGCCAGTTTTCATCCATACAACATTTTGCGTGCCGACATAAGTACTTACTACAACTAAAATTAACAAAAATTAACTTAAAATAGAAGGTTTATTTACAAAAAAATTTTAACATTTAACAAATAATTTTATTATACTACACTTAGGACCTAGTGTGAACCCTGTGCTTGAAGTTCTTTAGAGAGTTTTCTTATATCCGGTTCATGTCTGGTTATTTTCAGTGTCACACATGCTTCCGAGTTGTCTGTTGTCAGCCTGCTTCGGTACGGGTTTAAAATCACTCTCATATGGGAAAAAAGTTGTTCACAGATATAGGATGATCCGAAAGCTGTAAGCATGGCAAACTCTACTTTCTTAAGACAAATAAATTTCTCTGGTAAACTCATCCAACAACTGAGTATCTCGTTTGAATGGTTCTGGCAGTCACCTTCTAATACCCTTCTTAATTCTACAAATTTCGTGTTCCATAACTCGAAGCTTTTAAATTCAATGTATTGAAGATCAAAATCATTAATGTTCATCCATGAGAAAAGAGATATGTCAAAGCAACTGCTGGAAAAATCCATTAAATCTGGTTTGATTAAAAAAGCGAACATAGGACCATGTTTATCAAAATCCTGACTCCTTTCGATAAACTCCTCTTTAAATTAGTCATATATTTAAGAATTTCGTCTATTAGTGCACCATCGTCGACACTGGATATATAAGTTTTTAAATTTGGAAAATATTTATATGTGTTTGTAGTAATATCGCTGATAAATAAATCTATTTTTAATTTGAATAATTTCCAGGATTCGTATAAATCCAGAACTGTTTTGCCTGAACCTTGTAACTTTAAGTTGAGTTCACCGAGATGGTTTGTAATATCAGTAAGAAACATTAACATACAGATCCAGTTCTTATCTTCTAGTTCAGGATAAGCATCCACTTGATTTTTTTCCAACAAGAACGATTTAATTTCGCCCAAACATTGCACAAATCTAGAGAGCACTTTACCATGGCTGAGCCAGCGCACATTATTGTGCAATGGTATATCTGAATATGTACTTTCTAATTCCTGCAGAAACGCCTTAAATTGTCTATGGATCAGTGAAGAACGACCGACAACGTAGTTAACTATTTTAACCACCCTATCCATCACGGATTTTAAACTTCCAGCGGAGATTTTAGCGCGCAAACTCTTTTGGTGAATTATGCAATGAAAATTCAAAACTGATCGACCCATGCGTTCAATAAGAAGGGAAACAAATCCTTTATGTCTCCCAATCATAGCAGGAGCGCCATCTGTCGTTACGCAAAAATTTGTATTTAAATCAATGTTCCGCTTTTCAAAATGTTTAACAAATTCTGAAAATATATCCTCTCCTCTTGTAGTTTCCTGCAATGGGAGCAGACAAATCAGCTCTTTATACACACTGCCATCATCGAAGTATCACACAACGATTGCCAGACGGGCAATGTCATTAATATCGACACTTTCATCCAATGCTACATTAAATACAAAACTCCGTTTGATAGCGTCTCTCTGCTGTTTTCGGACATTTTTTGTCATTTCGGTAATTCGTCTCTCGATGGTCCGCGCTGATGCCGGTATATCCGTAATCCTGGCCAATATTGTATCCTTATTGGGCAAGTCGTCGAATAAAATCTCGCCAGTACTCAAAAACGTTTGTTTCATCGGAGAATTTATGATTTACCTGATTTTTTTTCCTTGGAAAACTGCTAAAGAATGTTGACTGTTTCTCGTATTGTTTACTTGCTCTTTGTATTGCCTCCCTTTTATCAGTGTTATCTTTAAATGACGATTCATGTTTTATCTCGAAATGTCGCTAAACACTAGATGTCCGGAAAACTACGCTTTCTCGACATAGGACACAAATGGCCCGATCGTTTTGCTGTACAAAACCGTAATCTGTTGTCCATGAAATTTGAAATGATCGAACGTCTACCTTCTGTTTCTTCGCGGCCATAACGCAACGTAATTTTAATTTTTAAACTTTTCGACGACTATTGACTGGAACGGATGTTACTTCTATACTAAATGATCCAAACGTGTAGCCGCTTGCTATATATAGAAAAATAATGCTTCCAGAAAATTCCAGTAATTACGTTTTATTAAATTTCTAAGAACAAAAATTATTATCTACAACGCGCCCATTGCAATCAAAGGGCCGCCTAGAAGTTAAATCTAACAAAAACTAAAGTTCGACAATATAAAAAGAGTTGCGGCGCGGGTCGGAACGGTTAAGTGGAAAACCGCCTTATAGCGGCTCTTTTGATCTGAATTGAGGACGTTTATTTATGTTTTTGCCTAGGCTTATATTTTGAGGCTTGCCGTCTTTAATACTTGCCGAAATTAAAGCCAAACCAATGCATTCAGTAAAATTATAAATTACAAAATATACATTTTGTAGTTTTTGGTAATAATACCTAGTGATCTATATAATACATCGTTTTCGTTTGTATCGTTAAAGTAATACTGTCTTCGATTATTTACTTAATTTCGAAACATGTCACAGATTACAGAATTAATGTGTAAACTTTGAATAGGTACGCGCCATTCAAAATTGCTTGGCGTGTCAGAGGTTGCCGACCCCTGGACTACCCGTTACATCTCTAATACAAAAAGTATCAGATTACAAAATGAACAAAAAAAAAACTCATTCTTCCAAACATATTTTAATAGTAGTAATTTTATACACAAAACTTAAGACGTAATAACTATACATCATTAAGTCATATCACTGCCTAAAGTCTCTAAAAACAAAATCGTATCCCTAAAACATAAAAAAATTAAATAAAAATACCCCGAAGTTAACAGAAAAAAGTGCTGAACGATTTAAAAAAAAAATGTAAGAAATATCCTTGCCAATAATACATTTCTCTTGGGATCGGCAAAACTTTAATACTATTTGTTGTACTATATAAAGCTATTATAAGAGTGGGCCATCTGTTGGTTTCTTTTTAAACTATGCGTTATCGCGACACTGTCAACACGAAAGCGCCTAAATGCATCGCGATTTACGCTTGAATAACGTTGCAGAAACTGTGCGAAAATTTAAAAGAAATTTCGGTCGAAATCCAGCTCATTCAGCGGCTGGTGTAAAGAAATTTATGAAGAAAGGTCGTGAAACTAGCATATTTATTGATAACCTAACCTATCTTCGTGCTCGTCCAGTGCGCACAGGCACACATATTGCTGCTCTTGCCCAAAGTGTGCGTGAAAACCCAAGGACATCGACTTGTTGCAGATCTCAACAACTAAACATCAGTCGCATTTCTCTGAGGAGAATTTAACAGAGAGATCTCGGATTATTTGCTTACACGGTCGAACTCGCTGAAGAATTGAAGCAAAATGACCATCTGCCTCGTTATTCCCTCTCTGTATTGGCTTTAAATGAGTTGGAAAATAATGTCGACTTTGTTAGAACAATCATCTTTTAGGACGATCGTTCAAACCAGCAAAACTGTAGAATTGGGGGTTCTGAAAGTCTACACGTAGCCGTAGAAAAGGCAATGCATCCACAAAGAGTGACTGTTTGATATACTTCTTGGAGTGGTAGCATTATTGGCCCTTTGGTGTTTGAAGATGAAGCTGGCAATACCCTTTCGGTGAATGAAGTGCATTACAGAGATATGATAACTGATTTTTTTATCGCTGTAAGTGGACGATTTGCAATTGGAAAAACTTTAATTCTAGCAGGATGGCGCTACATGCCATAGCAGCCAAGAAACAATCCATCTTTTGCGCATCAAGTCCGGTGTAATCGCGTGATCAGACGTTTGGAGCTGTGCCATAGCCACTGCACAGCTGTGATGTGTGGGCAACTGTTACTTTAACAATCCACACACTTAAGGACAAAATATCCATTGAGCTATAGTTAAATAGTCACAAAGCTTAGAAAATGTGTTGAAAATTTGTGTTAACAGGATGCGCTACTGTCAAGCCCACGGTGGCAGCTATTTGCATGGAATTAAATTTCATAATTAATTGGAAGGGCTACTCTTTTCAATAAAGAAAAATATTCAACGGCTTTTTGTTATAACAATTTTCAAAATAAACCAACAGATGATCCATCATATATATATATATATATATATATATATATATATATATATATATATATATATATATATATAGGGTGTTCTGAAAATCGCTTAATATAATAAAATTAGTAAATCCTTGTATGAAAAGCAACTGCAAAAAAATATATATCTAGCGCTCCTATATAACCACTGTAGGTTTATGATTCTTTAGCATGTACGCCAATGGTTATATCGAATAAACAGATTATCGCAAAGTGACTATTCTTGAGATCGAAGGTTTCTTACCCTGTAGTATAATAAATTAAAATAATTTTACCCTTTTCAGTTTAAAAAAGCATCTAAAGTCACAGGAACAAATTATATTTGAACTAAAATTCCTTTAACTAACTAAACCTGACATTTTTCACATTACGTATTTAAATATCCTATACTTAACTACAATACAACATGGCAGTTTCAATGAATAAAAAAATTTTGGTAACACTTTTATGTGTTTTCCTTACGATTCGCGAGTACGAACTGATTTATTTTCCACTCCGCGACGCTCTGTGTGATATCCTACACGTTGCCGGTTATTTGTCGCACGCAATTTCTTTTATGTATTGGTAAACGCAATTTTAATTAATAAAACTACGCTGACATGTACAAATCAAAGATTTTGTTCAGAGTTTAACCTCTTTCTTAAAAGAAATATTTTCAACACAATGTATTTTGTTACTTTTCATCTTCAGGAAAATATTTTTGAATCAAAGATTATGTAACTGGAAAAAAAGTGAACATATTGCAACATTATTTGAACAGGCGTCATGCAAGGACCAGTAACTGGAATTTTTATCAAGTTTTAAAAATATCCGAATTAAGAGACAAAATAGTAACGAGTGGTTTTTTTACTTGACTCAAGGAATCACCTATTTCAATATAATAAACGATTTTTATAACATCCTATATATATATATATATATATATATATATATATATATATATATATATATATATATATATATATATATATATATATATAACACCTATAACAAACATAAAAAATGATTAGTTGTGTTGTGTTTATAAACCTGTGAAATATAAATGGAAGATTCTGTACCAACGTCATTTTCCATATTACAATGTTATTTTTTTCTACTATTAAAATGGCCGGCAGGAAACTGAACACATAAAAACATTTTCAAGGACAGGGAGGCCCCATTTTTTTTACATGTACTTTTTATGGTATAGGTACAATACCGATTTCAGTCTTTCCGTCGAATGCGTCACTAAAACCAACGCGTTCCTGCTCATTTTTAGATTGCTGAGCGGTACCAGCGATTTACAGTTGACATCAACAAGCAAGTATCGTCTTTTGAAGTGTTGTAAAGTCACGTGACTTCTTGTAGAATGTATAAGAAACCAAACGTGATCAGTAACAACAGCAGATTTGTGTCAATGTTATTCCGATAAGATTATGTTCGAGATTACCTTACATCAGCATCAAAGTAAATTAACAAAAATGACAGCTTAAATAAACATTGCTAGAAACTTCTTACTTAAACATCTTAAGGGGTTACGCCACCTTGAAATTTCCAAAAAATCGATTTTTTTGTTAGATTTATTATTTATACTTTTAAGAATATTTCAAGCTCTACAAAATGGAATCGCAGATTGAAGGTAATACAAAAAAATTATAGACTTTTAAGACGCGGGTGTGGTATTTTTTTTTCCTTTTGCGTTTTTCTCAAAACTACTTTTTTCAAACTCGTGGACAAAATATGTCGAGATCTACTGAACCGATTTTGATTAAATCTATACCACATATTCTTTATAATATTATCTTGAAGTTGACTTAAGGTTTTTTCGATTGGATGTGCCGCTCATTTTTTATTAATTTTTAAAGCTCAAAATTTTTGTGAAAAATCCGAGTTTATTTTCAAACGGCTGTCACTGCTACAAAAAAAAATTAAATTTTTTCCATATGTGGCCACTTAGCTATGACCTTTCTTAACAATGAAAAATGATTTGTTTAGTTTTTAGACGATTCCTGATTGAGAAAAAAATTCAACTGGTGGCAAGGATCTAACGTTCTCCACTCAGCCATTCTCTCGGGCAATATTCCAATAAAATGAAAAAATGACGATATACTCCTCATTTTTTATGAAGTATACACTTCTAAAAAAAAGGGCAATTAAACTCTTGTTGCCTCTTTTCGGCAACGCGGCTTGACTACTTTGAAATTTCGATCTCAATGCGAGTGTTTGCTTACATTGCGCGCCATAGTGAGACAAATACGACATTTTTCGGTCATTTGCTCATAACTTCGACATTAGTCAATGGAATGACTTCAATTTAATATACATAATGTACGATTTATATATTTTCAGAAATATGAAATCAAAATCATACAATTTATTAACACGAGCACGATAAAGCGTAAAGATAATTCATGTAAAGATAATTATTCACAGAATCAAAACTATTCAGCAGATTATAAACGATGCATCGGCAAGAGGCATTTTAAAGCTAAATGTTGATACTTACGCGTAGTATTAACGAAATTTATGAGAAAAATATTTGTGCCTGTGTTATGTCACGAAAATCCTTGAAACCGTCGTTTTTTTGCAAATTTCCGTCATTTTTCTCAAGTAGCCAAATTTGGACAACGGATTCGTGTTCAGCAGGTAAAAATACATTGAAAATGGCTATTCGCACTCATGTAATCGAAAAATTTTTCAATCGCGAACGCGATAGCAGTATATAATATGATTTGTATTTCATATACTGAACATATATTAATCGTACATTATGTGTATTAAGTTTGAAGTCGTTCCAATAACAAATGTGGAAGTTATAAGCAAATGACCGAAAAATAACACATTCGCCCCATTGTGTGCCGGTCCGATCGCTACCCCGAGTTTCGCGCCGACTCTCTGCCGCGCTCACTTCTAATTGCTATAACTTCGGACACAATTTGAATTTTGAAATGGTTAAACGTTTAAAATATTCTTAAAAGTATAAACACTTCATCTAGCCAAAAAAAATAATTCCATTTTTTGAAAATCTCAAGGCCTCCTAACCAATGAAAATTTTTAACTAAAAAATTATCACCAACGAGAATGATTTATGTTCGTTTGTCACTGTCACTCTTGTTAATTTATTTTGATAGTGGTCTAAGGATGCACTGATCACGATTAATAAGACCTGCTAAAGCAGACCGCAGAAACAATGCATCGCCAGTAGCTTTTCTTGCTTTCGCAGATCTTCAACTGTAATAACATGCCCTAATAACATTAAAGTTTTGCCATCCCTGCTATTTCAGATACAAATATTTAAACCTTGGGTATAAACAAGAAAAATATATAAACACAGTAGCAGATTTCAACTAAGATATTAAAATAAATGTACAGTATGTGCTTAAAAAAAAAAACTCAACACACCCTCATGGGCAAAAAAAAAACACAAGAGACTTGTAGAAACATAAGGGCTACGATAAAGCACTGCATTTTTTTGCGCATGTTTCTAGAATTTATCTATAACTGCTTTAGTTTAATAAACGTAGAGTGTTTCAAGATAATACTTCTGGTAAAAAAAAAAATTAAATATTATTCATTCAAGCAAGATTAATTTGTATTTGTATCACCACCTCGGAAATCATTAAAAATGCATTTTTAATGTTTTTTTATTTGCTGCGGTGTTTCCTTGTCGTGCCAAACACTCCTCAGTTATTCAGTGCTGAAGTAAACAGTGCATCTTGCTAATTTCTTCAGCCCTAATTTGGTAAATTTTGGACTGAAAGACTCTGACGCACTGACGCCCTTACTATTTTATTTATTTTTATTAATTTTTGTACTTATTATCAATAATTCCTAATACTGAAGCAAACGGCGCGCTGAAGGACTCGGCAAACTTCGATCTTAAGGGGCTATACCAGTCTGATAATTTCAAAAAAATGATGATTTTTTTTACATATTTCGATGTTTCCATATGTATAGAATAAGAGGTCGAAGTATCAAAGTCACGTTTATTTTTTGAAAATACAGCCATCGCCAGGCACAGCTGCTCGAGGGGCCATAAACTCGTCCTTGGAAGCGTAACGCGAACCGGAGCAGGTATTAAAATTCCAATGCCGTGACATCATCACGTAAGTGAAAATTAAACATCTAATAATAATCCTTGAAACCGTCGTTTTTTGCAAATTTCCGTCATTTTTCTCAAAATTACGACGCGGTAGCCAAATTTAGACAACGGATTCGTGTTCAGCAGGCAAAAATACGTTGAAAATGACTATTCGCATTCATGTAATCGAAAAATTTTTCAATTTGTTGTCTAGTATTTTGAAATAATCATCTTTACGCTTTATCGCGCACTTTCATATACTGAACATATATTAATCTTACATTATGTGTATTAAGTTTGAAGTCATTCCAATAACAAATGTGGAAGTTATAAGCAAATGACTGAAAAATAACGCATTCGCCCCATTGTGTCCCTGTCCGATCGCTACCTGAGTTTCGCGCCGACTCTCTGCCGCGCTCACTTCTAATTGCTATAACTTCGGAAATAATTTAAATTTTGAAACGGTTAAACGTTTGAAATATTCTTAAAAGTATAAACAATTCATCTAGCCAAAAAAAAAATTAGATTTTTCGAAAATCTCAAGGTGGTGTAACCTCTTAACCAATGAAAATTTTTAACTCAAAAATTATCACCAATGAGATTGATTTATGTTCATTTGTCACTGTCACTCTTGTTAATTTATTTTGATAGTGGTCTAAGGATGCACTGATCACGATTAATAAGACCTGCTAAAGCAGACCGCAGAAACAATGCATCACCAGTAGCTCTTCTTGCTTTCGCAGATCTTCAACTGTAATAACATACCCTAATAATATTAAAGCTTTGCCATCCCAGATATTTCAGATACAAATATTTAAACCTTGGGTATAAATAAGAAAAAATATATAAACACAGTAGCAGATTTCAACTAAGATATTAAAATAAATGTACAGTATGTGCTTAAAAAAAAAAACTCAACACACCCTCATGGGCAAAAAAAAACACAAGAGACTTGTAGAAACATAAGGGCTAGGATAAAGCACTGCATTTTTTTGCGCATGTTTCTAGAATTTATCTATAACTGCTTTAGTTTAATAAACGTAGAGTGTTTCAAGATAATACTTCCGGTAAAAAAAATTAAATATTATTCATTCAAGCAAGATTAATTTGTATTTGTATCACCACCTCGGAAATCATTAAAAATGCATTTTTAATGTTTTTTATTTGCTGTGGTGTTTCCTTGTAGTGCCAAACACTCCTCAGTTATTCAGTGCTGAAGTAAACAGTGCATCTTGCTAATTTCTTCAGCCCTAATTTGGTAAATTTTGAACTGAAAGACTCTGACGCACTGACGCCCTTACTATTTTATTTATTTTTATTAATTTTGTACTTATTATCAATAATTCCTAATACTGAAGCAAACGGCGCGCTGAATGACTCGACAAAACTTCGATCTTAAGGGGCTATACCAGTGTGATAATTTCAAAAAAATCGATTTTTTTTTTACAAATTTCGATGCTTCTATATGTATAGAATAAGAGGTCGAAGTATCAAAGTCAGCCTAAGTTTATTTTTAAAAATACAGCCGTCGCTAGGCACGCTGCTCGAGGAGCCATAAACTCGTTCTTGGAAGCGTAACGCGAACCGGAGCAGGTATTAAAATTCCAATGCCGTGACATCATCACCTAAGTGAAAATTAAACATCTAATAATAATCCTTGAAACCGTCGTTTTTTGCAAATTTCCGGCATTTTTCTCAAAATTACGACGCGGTAGCCAAATTTAGACAACGGATTCGTGTTCGGCAGGTAAAAATACGTTGAAAGTGACTATTTGCATTCATGTAATCGAAAAATTTTTCAATTTGTTGTCTAGTATTTTGAAATAATCATCTTTACGCTTTATCGTGCACTTTCATATACTGAACATATATTAATCGTACATTATGTGTATTAAGTTTGAAGTCATTCCAATAACAAATGTGGAAGTTATAAGCAAATGACCGAAAAATAACGCATTCGCCCCATTGTGTGCCGGTCCGATCGCTACCTGAGTTTCGCGCCGACTCTCTGCCGCGCTCACTTCTAATTGCTATAACTTCGGAAATAATTTAAATTTTGAAACGGTTAAACGTTTAAAATATTCTTAAAAGTATAAACACTTCATCTAGCCAAAAAAAAATAATTCCATTTTTTGAAAATCTCAAGGTGGTGTAACCTCTTAACCAATGAAAATTTTTAACTAAAAAATTATCACCAACGAGAGTGATTTATGTTCGTTTGTCACTGTCACTCTTGTTAATTTATTTTGATAGCGGTCTAAGGATGCACTGGTCACGATTAATAAGACCTGCTAAAGCAGACCGCAGAAACAATGCATCGCCAGTAGCTTTTCTTGCTTTCGCAGATCTTCAACTGTAATAACATACCCTAATAATATTAAAGCTTTGCCATCCCAGCTATTTCAGATACAAATATTTAAACCTTGGGTATAAACAAGAAAAATATATAAACACAGTAGCAGATTTCAACTAAGATATTAAAATAAATGTACAGTATGTGCTTAAAAAAAAAAACTCAACACACCCTCATGGGCAAAAAAAACACAAGAGACTTGTAGAAACATAAGGGCTAGGATAAAGCACTGCATTTTTTTGCGCATGTTTCTAGAATTTCTCTATAACTGCTTTAGTTTAATAAACGTAGAGTGTTTCAAGATAATACTTCCGGTAAAAAAAAATAAATATTATTCATTCAAGCAAGATTAATTTGTATTTGTATCACCACCACGGAAATCATTAAAAATGTATTTTTAATGTTTTTTATTTGCTGCGGTGTTTCCTTGTCGTGCTAAACACTCCTCAGTTATGCAGTACTGAAGTAAACAGTGCATCTTGCTAATTTTTTTAGCCCTAATTTGGTAAATTTTGAACTGAAAGACTCTGACGCACTGACGCCCTTACTATTTTATTAATTTTGTACTTATTATCAATAATTCCTAATAACGAAGCAAACGGCGCGCTGAAGGACTCGGCAAACTTCGATCTTAAGGGGCTATACCAGTGTGATAATTTCAAAAAATCGATTTTTTTACATATTTCGTTGCTTCTATATGTATAGAATAAGAGGTCGAAGTATCAAAGTCAGCCTACGTTTATTTTTGAAAATACAGCCGTCGCCAGGCACAGCTGCTCGAGGGGCCATAAACTTGTTCTTGGAAGCGCAACGCGAACAGGAGCAGGTATTAAAATTCCAATGCCGTGACGTCAACATGTACGTGAAAATTAAACATCTAATATTTCAGTGAACTCAAAATAGTCACAAAGGTAGGTACGTGGCAAGAGATCGTTATTTATGTGTTACACGTTACGTCATTCCTTAAATACGTTTTTATCAAACTGCACTTTTTAAATTTGCTGCCGCTGTAACTCGAAAAGAATTTATTGTATCGACTTAAATTTTTTCTTGCATGTTAAGGACATGTTTTGTCGTACCACGAATCATGGTACGGAAAATTATACCTATTTTAATGATCATTTTGTTTTTTTTTTTGATTCCAGGCAATGTGGAAGCGCCAATCAGGAAGCAGTGGAGATACTTTTTTTCACCTGTCCCGTTACGGGGGCATAAGTCCCGTAAATTTAAATATTCTGGTCGCAGAAAATTTGGGTTTATTTGTTAACAAGTAATAAATATGTACCCAACATTTTAAAACATTAGACGCAATAGTTTTCTTTAAAAAAATTCTAGAAAAATATCCTTATTTTTAAGTAGTTACACTGGTACAGCCCCTTAAGGAGACTCGAAATGATTGTTTCGTTTTTGCAGGCCAAAAAAAGGTTAACACACAACACAAAGTGTACGAGTATCAATTGCAAAGCAGGTTTAAAAATTGTTGCGTAAACAATAATTATTTTCGGGCGCTAATTGCGTACAAATTCCTAGTTCAAACACTTGCTAAGACGCTGTCATGAAGCCTATTTGCGGACAACATCAGAATAAACTACTCGGATGCAAGTTTATTTATGCCTAAATGAGAGAGAGAGGTTGCTTTTAAAGCGCACTGAAAAGAGATGACAAACCAGTCCGGCAGCTGTCAAAAATAATACGTTTTGTTTAAATTGTGGAATGTTCTGCTCTTTTGTGAAATATTGCAAACTCATAATACAAAAAATTACTTAGGTGCTTTATTGATGTTGCCGAAGTTTAGAAACAATTAGGTTTTATCATAATTTGCTTAATTAAATTAAAGCAGTAATACTCTTACGTCATATCTAATTTTTAATTTGTACCTGTAGAGTTTAATGCATTTCCTACTATGAAATTTTTAACTGTTGAGAAGGAACACCTTGTTCGTTACTTATTTCGAAGCACGAAACTAATTTAAAATAGAAAAGGTGAAGGAACGGAATTCAAATACAAATACGTAGTAGCTATATCCAGAAACATGCCTTTTTTCCATTAAGTATACTTTTTATTGGTCTCGTATGTTATTTAAAAAAAAAGGGTGCGCCTGTGCCAAAGCACGTACCCCAAGAGGACTGACAAAAATTAACAATTCTTAAAAATATTCATATGATCAGCTAACAGTCTTAAAATAAGTTCTCGGTGCACCGTCAATGGCCCACACTATTCAGAAATAGATGCACAAAGAAAATCACTATTTATGTGACAGAAGAAAAAAAATTAACAGAACATACATTACTTATAATGTGTTTGCTTGAGACACAGAGTACTTCACTGTATTCGGTGTCTCAAAAACGAATTTTACCATGGGGAAATCAAAATTATCGGTATACATATTTGGCTGAAGTCTTACCTAAATAAACAACTATCTACCATGTGAGCGAAACTAAAATGGTTTCCCTTTTAGAGCCGTCATTTCAAAAATATGCAAAGAGGACTAAACTGCAGAAAGTGGTCCTTTTGACGTTGCTATACAGATAGCACTAGTGACGTAGTTTGATAGCAACCGCTAAATTATATTGATTTGCTTGCCGATTGGCATTCGCTCACATGAAACAGTGATCTCGGGAGTTAAGTTTTAATTTGGCCCACAGGGTATAATTACCTTACAAGTTCAATATCTCTCAACACCATACAGTGATGAATTCACCATTTTATTTTTTTTAATTAATTCCATGCCTGGCCTGGTCAAAAACAAGGAATTCGCAAGATTGCCGAACGATGTAACATAAGAAATAGAATATAAATTATTATAATTGCTTTCAGGCAGGCAGATTACATTACGTAGATTAAATTATATTTAAGTCATTGTTTATTTACGGTATGACAAACAATCGAGTTCATTTTATGTATTGATATATGGCCATATATTACCAAAATGTGTTTATGTAACCGATATATTGGTATGCAGTAATGAGGTTTATGTAACAGAGATATGTTGGTTCGCCCTAGTAATTATAGTTTAGCGCGCCGAAGAAGATGATTGTAATCGTTAATAAAAGTAATTGTTGCCCAAAAGAGTTTAATTTCAAATAAAAGCTAACATATTATATTATATTATTTTATTATATATATATATATATATATATATATATATATATATATATATATATATATATCCCAAAATCGATACAAATAGAATCCCGAGCCACTTAACAACTTATCTTCTTAAAGAGAGTGAAAAGTTATTTTTGAATTTAAAGAATTTTTAGTTGTTGAATAAGAAAGCAAAATGGTGAACGCGCCACTGCCACAGACATTTAAAGTGAAATTATTTCTATTATTGAATTCAAGAGAAACTAGAATAAAAATAGAATTTAAATTATTATAATTGCTTTCAGGCAGGCAGTTTACATTACGTAGATTAAATTATATTTAAGTCACTGTTTATTTACGGTATCAAATGACAAACAATTGGGTTTATTTTAAGTATTGATATATGGCCATATATTACCAAAATGTGTTTACGTAATCGATATATTGGTATGTAGTAATGGGGTTTATGTAACAAAGATGTTTTGGTCTGCACTAGCAATTATAGTTTAGAGAGTCGAAGTAGACTGCCAGCTTTGTTAGATGCCTGATTGCAGTTGCTAATAAAAGTGATTGTTGTCGAAATCATTCAAAAGAGTTTAATTTCAAATAAAAACTAACATCCCAAAATCGATACAAATAGAATACTGAGCTACTTAACGACTTATCTTCTTAAGAAGAGTGAAAAGTTATATTTGAATTTAAATAATTTATTTCAGTTTGTTGAAAACAAGTTGTTAAATAAGAAAACAAAATGGTGAACGCGTCACTGCCACAAACATTTAAAGTGAAATTATTTCTATTATATTCAGTGGTGGATCCACCAGCGACCGTGCTTCCCTAATTTAGATAAAGCAATTAGAAAAAGATAACTTACAAACGGTGAATCCATCTGTGAATTCAAGAGTTTACAGAGAAACTAAAATAAAAATAGAATATAAATTATTATAATTGCTTTCAGGAAGGCAGTTTACATTACGTAGATTAAATTATATTTAAGTCACTGTTTATTTACGGTATCAAATGACAAACAATTGAGTTTATTTTATGTATTGATATATGGCCATATATTACCAAAATGTGTTTACGTAATCGATATATTGGTATGTAGTAATGGGGTTTATGTAACAAAGATATTTTGGTCTGCACTAGCAATTATAGTTTAGAGAGTCGAAGGAGACTGCCAGCTTTGTTAGATGCCTGATTGCA
Organism: Pachyrhynchus sulphureomaculatus; assembly: GCA_019049505.1. Classification (NCBI taxonomy): domain Eukaryota; kingdom Metazoa; phylum Arthropoda; class Insecta; order Coleoptera; family Curculionidae; genus Pachyrhynchus; species Pachyrhynchus sulphureomaculatus. The sequence goes on from CM032451.1 coordinate 122,936,723, forward strand.
ATTGCTAATAAAAGTGATTGTTGTCGTAATTATTCAAAAGAGTTTAATTTAAAATTAAAACTAACATCCCAAAATCGATACAAATAGAATACTGAGCTACTTAACGACTTATCTTCTTAAGGAGAGTGAAAAGTTATTTTTGAATTTAAATAATTTTATTTCAGTTTGTTAAAAACAAGTTGTTGAATAAGAAAACAAAATGGTGAACGCGGCATTGCCACAAACATTTCAAGTGAAATTATTTCTATTATATTCAGTGTTGGATCCACCAACGACTGTGCTTTCCTTATTTAGATAAAGCAATTAGAAAAAGATAACTTACAAACGGTGAATCCATCTCTGAATTCAAGAATTTACAGAGAAACTAAAATAAAAATAGATATATAATTATTATAATTGCTTTCAGGCAGGCAGTTTACATTACGTAGATTAAATTATATTTAAGTCACTGTTTATTTACGGTATCAAATGACAAACAATTGAGTTTATTTTATGTATTGATATATGGTCATATATTACCAAAATGTGTTTACGTGATCGATATATTGGTATGTAGTAATGGGGTTTATGTAACAAAGATATTTTGGTCTGCACTAGCTATTATAGTTTAGAGAGTCGAAGGAGACTGCCAGCTTTGTTAGATGCCTGATTGCAATTGCTAATAAAAGTGATTGTTGTCGTAATTATTCAAAAGTTTAATTTAAAATAAAAACTAACATCCCAAAATCGATAAAAATAGAATACTGAGCTACTTAACGACTTATCTTCTTAAGGAGAGTGAAAAGTTATTTTTTTGAATTTAAATAATTTATTTCAGTTTGTTGAAAACAAGTTGTTAAATAAGAAAACAAAATGGTGAACGCGTCACTGCCACAAACATTTAAAGTGAAATTATTTCTATTATATTCAGTGGTGGATCCACCAGCGACCGTGCTTCCCTAATTTAGATAAAGCAATTAGAAAAAGATAACTTACAAACGGTGAATCCATCTCTGAATTCAAGGGTTTACAGAGAAACTAAAATAAAAATAGAAAATAAATTATTATAATTGCTTTCAGGCAGGCAGTTTACATTACGTAGATTAAATTATATTTAAGTCACTGTTTATTTACGGTATCAAATGACAAACAATTGAATTTATTTTATGTATCGATATATGGTCATATATTAGCAAAATGTGTTTACGTGATCGATATATTGGTATGTAGTAATGGGGTTTATGTAACAAAGATATTTTGGTCTGCACTAGCAATTATAGTTTAGAGAGTCGAAGGAGACTGCCAGCTTTGTTAGATGCCTGAGTGCAATTGCTAATAAAAGTGATTGTTGTCGTAATTATTCAAAAGAGTTTAATTTAAAATTAAAACTAACATCCCAAAATCGATACAAATAGAATACTGAGCTACTTAACGACTTATCTTCTTAAGGAGAGTGAAAAGTTATTTTTGAATTTAAATAATTTATTTCAGTTCGTTAAAAACAAGTTGTTGAATAAGAAAACAAAATGGTGAACGCGTCACTGCCACAAACATTTAAAGTGAAATTATTTCTATTATATTCAGTGGTGGATCTACCAGCGACCGTGCTTCCCTATTTTAGATAAAGCAATTAGAGAAAGATAACTTACAAACGGTGAATCTATCTCTGAATTCAAGAGTTTATAGAGAAACTAAAATAAAAATAGAATACAAATTATTATAATTGCTTTCAGGCAGGCAGTTTACATTACGTAGATTAAATTATATTTAAGTCACTGTTTATTTACGGTATCAAATGACAAACAATTGCATTTATTTTATGTATCGATATATGGTCATATATTACCAAAATGTGTTTAGGTAATCGATATATTGGTATGTAGTAATGGGGTTTATGTAACAAAGACATTTTGGTCTGCACTAGCAATTATAGTTTAGAGAATCGAAGAAGACTGCCAGCTTTGTTAGATGCCTGATTGCAATTGCTAATAAAAGTGATTGTTGTCGTAATTATTCAAAAGAGTTTAATTTAAAATTAAAACTAACATCCCAAAATCGATACAAATAGAATACTGAGCTACTTAACGACATATCTTCTTAAGGAGAGTGAAAAGTTATTTTTGAATTTAAATAATTTATTTCAGTTTGTTAAAAAAAAGTCGTTAAATAAGAAAACAAAATGGTGAACGCGTCACTGCCACAAACATTTAAAGTGAAATTATTTCTATTATATTCAGTGGTGGATCCACCAGCGACCGTGCTTCCCTAATTTAAATAAAGCAATTAGAAAAAGATAACTTACAAACGGCGAATCCACCTCTGAATTCAAGAGTTTACCAATATTTTACAGACAAACTTTGACACATGTAATAAAACACTTTCGTTTCTTATAAAATCTAAGTACTAAAATATATTTCAAAGAAAAAAAAATTGTACACTTGCAAATTTTACAATTATCCCTCTAGAGCTGAAAAATGTTATCGAATTTTATGGCGCCATTGACTGTACACATTTTTACATACTGATAACTGAAAAATAAAGTTAAAAAAAAATATGGACGCAATTCTGAACCGTTGCTCTGACACGTGTAAAGTTTTGCTATTTATAAATATATACAAACACAGCCTATATAATCAACGATATCGTGCCCCGTGATAAACGTGGACATTATATTTTTTTTGTGTTCAAGTAGTCATAAAAATGAAACCAAGCTAGCGATGTTACTGATAAGTGCTGGCAGGTTTCTTCCTCCTTTACTTCTTCTAATTTTAATTTAAAAGAATTTACGATAAGTCAAACGGGCGTTTCCCAAACCACCAAGTTCTTGGTGAATGACTCGTCGTCTCCTCCTCTCAAACTTTTAAGACTTTTTATTATATATAAAAAAAAAACCTCTTAAGACTTAGTTTTTAATATAAAAACCTTTTAAGACTTAGTTTTTATTACAAAAGAAACGCTTTAAGACTTAGATTTTATTATAACTTCTAGTTTCATAGGGTGTTATACTTTGTAAAACTTCCGGTTTTACAACAGGAATGTTATCTTTAAAGGGGGAGGAGTACGACCAATGCGGCGTCGACAAAGACGTTACGAAAAACGTACTGCTTTTTATGACTACTTCAATTTTTTATGTGAAACCGGGGCACATAGAACTAAACTGCATACAAATGTTATCTGTTAGTTTAACATTTTGCAAATTTCAGTGTGAAAAACATGTCGACTAAATTCCTATCGATTACGAAATTTATCCTATAATAAATAAAACGTAATTAAAAATTTTGAAAAACAATCATTAAAAACGAAAAACAAACGCTTGTTACGGTTAATTTTATAATAATTTATATTCTACGCGTAGCGACAATTTACAAATCAAAAATCATACCTTTTCATACGAAAAAATAAAAAATTAAATGTTGGCTATTCGCGGTCAAAAATGTTGTACTTCCAGTCAAATCGGAAGCCGATATTTGCAATGCATGCCTTGTTAGGGATGCTACAGACTGTTAAAATGTGATTGTTTCGGACGTCAACATAGTATAGATCGTTCTATCCATCCGGGTTTGAAAAGAACAGTTTTTTTAACGTCTCGCTATTTGCAATTAAAACACTTCCAGTCAAATCGGAAGCTGACATTTGCAATGCCTGCCTTGTTGACATGGTACAGACGGTTAAAATGTAAAAAATGTAATTTTCCAGACGTCAGTACCTTACAGAGTGTTCCATTCAACCGGGTTTGATAGGAACAATCAGTTTCCCGTATTCGCGGACAAAAATACTATACTTCGGCAAGTCGGAACCTACATTTGCAATGTGTGCATTAATCGGATGCTACAGATGGTTAAAATGTGAAAAATGTAATTTTTTTCTGACGTCATCACAGTATAGAACGTTACATGTTAGGGCTCTTTACAAGTTAAGGCAACATTACACTTTCTCGGATCGGAAAAATCGACTTTTTAGAAAGTATTACATTTCAATAATACTCTCCGAAAATTTCAGAAGGAAATTTCAAATACTTTCGAAGTTATAGACGATTATAGCGCCAACTGTAAGACGGGCCAAATCGACCGCGCGGCGTGCCAACTTACCTTTCGGCCGTTTACAAAGGTTTTGTCCTACCTGCTGCTACTTTTATGATTCTAAGAAAAATAGAAGCAGCTAAAAGGAGAGCTTATTATAATGGGTATAATATCTTTTCAGTTTGAGGCAAAACTGTAGCTCCAAAGCAAACGATACGCTGGCCTGCTTAGTTCGAAAATATCGCTCGCAAAGCTAACATCACTCAGTAAACGTTTCGGCTAACAATGTGCAAAATGGAAAATTATATGAAATTAAAAGACGTTTCATTTTTGTAATGAGATTACTCGGCTGTGAAATCGCTAAAATGAACAATTTCTGCGGCCTGATGGATTTAGGAACGGGCTTTTATGAAACAACTTATAAAATCATCAAAAATATTAAAATCGCACGGAGACACGAAAGAACGCTTAAGAACGAGGCATCTGAGGAGTCGGAAGGAATTTTGCATGCAGGGCTCAAAAATTTTTTTTTTTTTTTATTAATCTCATAAAAATTACTAAAATTTTCGACCAAGGAAGTGTCATGTTACCTTAAATAAAAAAAACTATTTAACATTCACATTTTTCGTTAACAGTATCAACTTTTGTCGTGTAGCCAACATTTATTTCCTCCAAACTGTTCATATCATAATTTAAAAAAAAAAGAACAAAGTAGTACCGCCAAAACAACCCTATATGCGAGCCGAACAAAACGATATGCGATAATCTACTATTCTACGAGAACTTATAATTGTCACCGATTAAAATCTAACTACTCTCTGCAGCCTTATTTTCACCAAAAATTAAATTCGTTTCTGACCATCACATTCTGTATTCATCCTAAATACGTATCCCTTTTCTATCGAATCCTGCATTACCGAATGAAAATTTCTAAAAAGCCTGGTTTCAGAATTGCTTTTCGACCCCTTTTTTACGATTGTAGAGGGCACGTTGAAGTATCTTTGGTGTTCTGATATCAAAAAGTGGAAGACTTACAAGGTGCCGCGTACAATCGTTGGTAAAGCTTCGAAAAGTAATTTTGTAGCAATAAGAACTTTTTTCCTACGTATTTTTTTCTTTCAAGTCGTAAAATTAACAAAAAGCATTAAATATTTCGTATTTATACAATTTTAACGCGACTTTCTATGTACATTTTTCATGTTTTTTTTCTAAAATCCTCGGGCTCAAGTGACTTACTTTATACTAAAAAATCGCATACTGGGATAAAGGAATGTCACTCAAACCCAAAGGTGAAGTTCCTTCATACAAGCTTCGTCGACAACGTCATACTTAGGGTAACGAGACGCTAATATTTCGCAGTCAAGTTAGGTGGTCCGCTGAGATTTTTACAATATCGCGGGAAGCCTGGCTCAATTTTATCATTACTCAAGATCGTTTGAGATAAAACGAACCTGATAGGAACGTTGATGGTTTCAAATTTAAGAGGCCATACCAGTGTGATAATTTCAGAAAATCGATTTTTTTTTTACATATTGCGATGCTTCCATATGTAGAGAAGAGGTCGAAGTATCAAAGTTATTTTCGAAAATACAGCTGTCGCCAGGCACAGCTGCTCGTGGGGCCATACACTCATGTTTGGAAGCGCAACGCGAACTAGAGCAGGTATTAAAATTCCAATGCCTTGAGATCATCACGTAAGTGAAAGTTAAACTTCTAATACTTCAGTGAACTCAAAATAATCATAAAGGTAGGTACGTGGCAAGAAAATCGTTATTTATGTGTTACACGTTAGTCATTCTTTAAACGCGTGTTTTCCCAAAACTGTATTTTTTTAAATTTGCTGCCGCTGTAACTCGAAAGGACATGTTTTGTCGTACCATGAACCACAGATTTTTGATTTGACATGCAAAGAACGGACACACACAAGTTTTTATACTTTTTTAAACGCTGCTATTCTTATAATTTTTAATATTTTTTAAATGATGATACGGAAAATTATATCTATTTAATGACCATTTTGTTTTTTTTTTTTTAATTTCAGACAATGTGGAGGCGCCAATCACGGCAGCAGGGCAGCTAATTTTTTTTTTTCACCTGTCCCGTTACTGGGGCATAAGTCCCGTAAATTTCAATCTTTTGGTCGGAAAAAAATTTGTATGTTTTTGTAAACAAATAACAAATATGTACCCAATATTTTAAAATATTTGATGCAGTAGTTTTCTTTAAAACAATTCTAGAAAATTATCCTTATTTTTAAGTAGTTACACTGGTATAGGTTCTTAAGCTCGAAATGGTTTAACACATCCCGAACAAAACATCTCGTAAGGTTAGTCCATTAATTTTATACTAAAAAATGTTAACTTTGGGTTTGACGGGAACAATCAGTTTTTGGCTACTCCATGAGGAATGTCATTTTGAGACGGCATTATAGTATACAGTGTTCCATTCGTCCGGATTTGGTAGAAACAATAAGATTCTTTTTTACTTTCCTCCATTCCCAGTTAAAAATATTATACTTCCAGTCAAATAGGAAGCTGATATTTATAGTAGATTGTATTCGTCGTATGTTACAGACGGTCACAATGTGAAAAACGGGTTTGATAGGAATAATGAGTTTTTTTTTAACTTTCTGTTATTTCCGGTTAAAATATTATATTCCCAGTCAAACATGAAGCTCACATTTATAATCTATTTATTGTTCGGGTGTTACATACGGTCACAATGTAAAAAACGTCATTTTTTAGACGCCAGTACAGTATAGAGTGTTCCATCCATTCGGGTTTGATAGGAGCAATCAGTTTGTTTAACTTTCCGTTATTCCCGTTAAAAAACCTCCAGGAAGCCGATCCAATGTGAAAAACGTCATTTTTCAGCCGTCAGCACAGTATAGGGTGTTTCATTCGTCCGGGTCTGATAGTAACGATCCGTTTTGTTAACTTTCCGCTATTCTCGGTTAAAAATATTACACTGGCAATTAAATCGAATTCGAATCCTATAAAAAGTCAAAGGGGGAAGAAATGTAATTTTCAGACATAAATACTGTAAATTAAAGCAAGTTTGCTTCATCGCGTATTTTTCGGACACCCTGTATATACAAGTTTACTGGTTTCCGGTCGGATATATGGCATAATAGTGCCGTAATACTAACAATGAAATTTGTTACGTATGAAAAGTAACAAAACAGGCCTGTTAACTTCGCTGTCCACTTTTCCACCTTGAAAAAATCGTAATATTTTTAATGAGCGTTTTCGAAAGTATACGTCATGAAAAATGTTGTCCCAAAATTTTACAAGGAGCCAAGCATTCCTCCTATATATTTGAGGACGGTCTCCGAACGCTCGCCTCTGCGCGCGCGCTCGCTCTGCTCCTCTTACTCGTTTTCTACTTTCCGAAACAGAGCTGCTCCCTACTATAATTATAAACTATTATTCACAGTATGAGGCCTTTCTATTAAATTTTTCGAAGCAAAACAAGACCTTGAAGCCTAGCCAGACTGTTATTTCGAAGCGTTTCGAAGTTGAATAGTTCAGGTTAGTTTTTAAACGCGTTTTTTTTTTTTCCCGAAACAGGCGTCGTTATAAGGAGCCAAGCATTCCTCCTATATATTTGAGCATGGTTTCAGAACGCTCGTCTGCGCGCTCGCTCGCTCTGCTCCTCTTACTCGTTTTCTACTTTCCTAGACAAAGCTGCTCCCTACTATAATTATAAACTATTATTCACAGTATGAGGCCTTTCTATTAAATTTTTTCGAAGCCAAACAAGACCTTGAAGCCTAGCTAGACTGTTATTTCGAAGCGTGTTTCGAAGTTGAATAGTTCAGGTTAGTTTTTAAACGCGTTTTTTTTTTTTTTTTTTTTCCCGAAACAGGCGTCGTTGAAGTTTTTTTCGAATCGATCTTTATGAAACTTTTACCGCATATTCAGCACATGAGTGGTTACGTCCGGAACTAGAAAGAGGTCAAAATTATCATTTTTACTATTTTTTAGCGTAAAAAAACAGCAAAAAAACACATTTTCACAATATTTTTTTTTAACATCCGCCATTTTGTTATTTTTGAATAAAAGTGAATAATTCTAGTTCGGACCGTAGCCACAGTCCTACAGTTTGTAAATATGTTTGGTTTTTGTATTTCAGAGCAGCCAAAGCTGAAAAAATGACAACGCCATGGACACACCTTTTTTTTGACATACTATGTTAGCCTCGCATTTTTCATCAGTAAAAATTTTTTTCTTATATTTCAAGAGTGTATTAATACAGCCCAAAAAGAATTACTTCAATATTTACATTAGATATCGCTAAAAAAATCCGCAAAAATACCTTTTTTTTCTTTCGGGCATCTAAAGTAGACTGACCCCTTAATCATATTCCATTTACATCTTTGGACGATTACGAAAAGTATGACATTGTCGACGTATTAGTTCGTCTGCCTTCATGCAATTTGACTCGCAGAAGGACTCCCATTTAGGAAAAAAAACATTATTGCTCCCAAAAACACACGCCGATCCTTACTTTCTCGAAAATAAAAAAAAAACACCCATCCGCACTAAACCTCTATAACCCATACTGTGCAAAACTGCCAGTTTACGTAAATATGAAGTGACTGAGCAACAGGCGGAATGCGCTTCATTAATTCGCTACAATATGAAAAAGAAAAACCCAACAACGATTTTTTTTTTGTTTTAATATACACTATTATACCTATAATCCCATCTATACAGCTTATACAAGTAAATTGGTAATAATAATAGTTATTTGTCAAAAATAATCTTTAAACATATTAATTATGTATTCAGCCTGTACAACACACGCGCATACACACTCATTAGTTAAATGGCGTAGAGTTCGGAAAATAAAAATATTAGCCGCGCGATTTAAAGCGACAAAGTCGGGGAAAAACTCTCGATTCTTCTTCTTTTCGTTAAAAAAAAAACTTTAGCATTCCAGTAAAAATAACCACAAGAATCCGAAGCTAATTAGATCATGACACAACCACGGTTCTAGAGTGACTCTCCGACGTTTCACGTACGATTAAACGATAAGGTAACGGTCCACGTTATGAGACGAAGTACGTCTTTATGAGACATTGAATGAAAAATACTATTTTAAAAAAGTAAGAGCATGTAACTCTTAAAAAAAAAAATATGATAATATTATTCAGAAAATATTATAATAAATTAATTAGTTTTAATATTGATTTTAACCAAACTTATCAAAAAAAAAAATTATAAAAGTTCGTGTCCCGTTGTTTGCGTCTCAAGCTACGGTCAGATGTGTGAGTGAAATGACGACTTAAATGGATCGCTTTATATTGTTTTATTGAACAATTTATACTATTTTTTAGTATAAATTATATATTATTTGAAGGCTTTTGAGCTGCAGATTTTATTTTTGCACTTATTTTATCGATTTTCATAACTAGACAAGGCGAAATCGGCGCCATCGTTGGAAAAAATTTTCTAATTGAATTTTTTTTCATAACCTTCTCCAGGAGATGCCCCTGAAAGAGGATCAACATGTTGCCGGGCGGTAACCTGGTCCGAATTTGTTTAAACAAATTTTTTTTTAAACAAAGTCCAAAAATTGAAATTTTCGCCCCGGAACAAGTTTTTTTAGGTAAATTGGACCATTTTGAACAAAAAATGTCTCTTGTGAATTTTCTCTAAAATGCGCCGTTTTCGAGATATCGGCGATTTTAGGTGCGAGAAAACGCGAAAATGGCCACTTTCACCTCCCAATATTGGGGTCAAAAATTAAAATTTTCAATGTTGCCAAGTGTCCAAATTAAAGTTTGAGATCTCTTCTACAAATTACCGTAGGAAATATTGCAATATCTTTATTTTTAAACATTGTTTTTTAACAGTTAACAAATTGCGTTCGAGCGCCCGCGGCCGCATCGAAACTGTATACATAGATATATACGCAACGCCCGTACGTAGGCGCGAATATATTTTATTCAAAAACTGTGATACAAAAATTCCAAAAAATATTAAAACTTTAATGATGAATACAAATAATAAGTTTCAATTGGTTCAATATTTATCTAATAATGCTGTAAATTACGTTGCATTAAGTCACACTCAACAATTAATAATATCAGGTGGATTCTATAACATTGAAAAGTGCTATTGTATACAGGGAAATAATATACATGAAATTATTGAGTTAGAAAACAATCACTTAGAGGCTGATACAAGGATATTTTGTCATGCTCGATATATGTTACCTTATAATTCTGAAATAATAATTCATTCCGTTGATACCGACGTTTTTATATTAGCAATTCATTATTGGAGCTTTTTCAAATTAATTGGTTGTACAGGATTGTATCTTAAAGTAGTTGGTCAGAAGCCAAGATTATTGTCTTGTAATGTAGCTGCTGAATATTTAACTAGTCAAGTTTGTCAAGTTTTGCCTGCTTTACATGCGTTTACAGGCTGTGATACTACTAGTAAAGTAGGTACTAAAAATAAAGCTTTAGATTTAGTCTTTGATTTAGATACTCAAAATGCATTAACCCCACTTGGTACTGGCTTACAATTAAATGCCATGGAATTCAATGCATTAGAAAAATTGTATTTGAAAATTTTGAATAAAGCTGGAGAAACAGCAGATAATGCTAGACAAATAATTTTAGAACGTTCTTGTGGGATGGGTATTAATTTTGGAAAAATTCCATGTACATCCGATGCTTTAAAATTGCACATTTCACGAGCTTCACTACAAACGTACATATGGAAAATGTCATTGTATTCTCGGTATCGACATTTAGATGCAACAGAATTTGGTTACACTATAGAAACAGGTGAATTGTTACCCAAATTCATGTTAAAAAATTCGATACCAGATTCGTTAATTAGGCAATGTAAATGTACAAAAAATTGTAAAACTAATGCATGTAATTGCAAAAGCAACAACGTAAGTTGTATACTCATGTGTGGGTGTAATTTAAATATTTGCGAAAATTCTATTAAATATATATAAGTTATATTTCATAAAATTGTTTTAATTCTTCTACCATCCTAATCGAATATTGAATTTTTATTTATATTCATTTGTTATAATAATTAAATTTGATATAACAATTACTCTTTAATAAATAAATATTTTTTTACATACTTTTCAAATATATTAATTTTAATAAGAAATCAAGAAACAAAGCTTTATAGAGCATCGCAGTGCGTATACAGTTCCGTGCGCCTACGTACGGGCGTTGCGTATATATCTATGTATACAGTTTCGATGCAGCCGCGGGCGCTCGAACGCAATTTGTTAACTGTTAAAAAACAATATTTAAAAATGAAGATATTGCAATATTTCCTACGGTAATTTGTAGAGGAGATCTCAAACTTTAATTTGGACACTTGGCAACATTGAAAATTTTAATTTTTGACCCCGATATTGGGAGGTGAAAGTGGCCATTTTCGCGTTTTCTCGCACCTAAAATCGCCGATATCTCGAAAACGGCGCATTTTAGAGAAAATTCACAACAAGAGACATTTTTTGTTCAAAATGGTCCAATTTACCTAAAAAAACTTGTTCCGGGGCGAAAATTTCAATTTTTGGACTTTGTTTAAAAAAAATTTGTTTAAACAAATTCGGACCAGGTTACCGCCCGGCAACATGTTGATCCTCTTTCAGGGGCATCTCCTGGAGAAGGTTATGAAAAAAAATTCAATTAGAAAATTTTTTCCAACGATGGCGCCGATTTCGCCTTGTCTAAACGATAATAGTTTTAATTTGAGTGTCTCGATAGACCTGCATTTATGAATTCGGACGTACCCCCGTATGAGACGCTATGTGATCTTCGCTTGTACCACTTCGATGAGACAGTGCGTATTTACAAATTTTGAGACTGATATATATAATATTTATTATTTAAATCGTGTTATTATATCATAAAAACTATATTTTATTTGCGAGATTCAAATTATAAGCTGTAAGTATGTGCAATATTGTCTAAAAGTATATTAATGTTAACATTGATTATGTATGCTTACTTATATTATACTTACAATTTTTACTAAATCTTTTAAAAAAGTTTTGAACTTGCTAACGTGTGAATTCACTTATTATTTGTTTTAGAAAATAATAGCTACACTTAATAATGGGCAAATTCAAGAATAATATAAGAATAGATGAAGCAAAAAAAACAGACAGTAAACTCAAATTATTGAAAAGAAACGTGGTCCACGTTAATTTTGAGTGATGATAATAAGAAGAAGATTAAAAGATTAAACTATTGCCCTGAAAGCATGAAGAATGCTTTAGAAACAATGCAGGAGAGTGGACTTTCTGTCAGAAAAGCAGCTGCTGCCTACGGTGTACCTGCATCGACGTTACACGGAAAAAAACATCTTGATCCTGAAAGACAGAGAAAAAAATCAGGAACAGGAACAGTTATCCCACTGAAAGAAGAGGATGATATTGTCAATTGGGTGCTGTATAGATCACAAGTAGGAGCACCTGTCTCAAAATCGGAATTATTTGATTGTGTACAAAAATTAGTTGAAACTGTCCAAGTCGACACTGGTACGAAGGGTTCAAAAAGCGCCATCCAAACTTGTGTATTAGAAGACCACAGCATTTAAGTTGCAGTAGAGCAACTGTAACTCGTGAAGAGCTACAAGAGTGGTTTAGAGAAATAGAAAAGTATTTAGAGGATAGAAACTTGTTAGATATTTCTTCTAATAGATATTTTAATTGTGATGAAAGTAGTATAATGCTATGTCCTGATGCTGAAAGAGTACTGGCTGAATAAAAAAAAGGGTCTCGTACAGTATATAAAATAGTCGATGGTGGGAGAGAAGCCTTAACAGTTCTATTCATGTTTAGTGCTGATGGCACACGTGCTCCACAGATGATCATGTACCCTAGTTTTTTTAAAAAAGATTTACCAAAGAGAATTGTGAATAATACTCCTACAGGCTGGGGTATTGGTGTATCCGACAGTGGCTGGATGACAACAGAGACATTCTACGAATACATTACTAATATATTCTATCTATGGCTAGTGAAAGAAAATATTGAATTTCCTGTTGTTGTTTTTCATGGATAACCACTCGTCTCACTTGAATTTACTACTGGTAACTTTTTGCAGAAAAAAGCAAATAGAATTGATCATGCTGGCTCCCAATTCCACTGACATCATGCAACCTTTGGATATAGCATTTTTTCATCCCTTTAAAGTGGCATGGAAAAAATGTGTGCCTAAATGGAAAAGTCAACAAAGCATCATGCGTATAAAAAAAGAAGATTTCCCTCACGTGCTGAAATTTACTCTCGACAGCATGAGAGATGAAAGAAATATCATCATAAGTGGATTTAGAGCATCAGGACTTCATCCATTTAATCCTAAAATGATAGACTTTGATGTCTTAAGAAAAGGCAAAAAGACGAAACATATTGTTGAAGAAAAGAACGATTATAATTTAGAGATTGAAGACCAAAAGCAATTCTTCCAAACAAATGAAAAAAGGTTACCAGCAGATAAGCTTTCTAAATTCACAGAAGCAGCAATAAGTGGATCATGGACCGGTGATTTGGAAGATAACTCATTGTTTAATTTCTGGTTTGAGGAACATAAGAAATTTACCTTTAAAAGAAATATATACACTGCCAATCGAATTCCTGCCAAAGAAGAAGAAAAATGAAAGTTGAAAAATCAGGAAAACCCAAGTTACCATCTGTGGGACATCAGAGGCATGGATAAAGAAAATATTAAAAAAATCAAAGAAGAGAAGCAGCAAAAAATATCAAGAAAATGCAAGAAGACAAAAAAAAACTAATGGAGCAAGTAAAAGAGCTCCAAAAGAAAATAAAACAAGAAAAATAGGTTATGATCTTTATTTATACTGAAGTTTGTTTAATTTATGAAAAATTTATTACTTTGTCTTGAAAAATGTTATTAATTACGTGTTCTATGTTTAAAGTATCTTTACAATAAAGAAAACTTATTAAAAAAATAATTTTCATGATTTTTTACTGTCTCATAAGAGGGACATATACTATGAGATACCATGGACATATGCCTTCAGAGTGTCTACTAAATAGGCTCATGGAGACGACCTCTTTTAAACGCCTATTCTCCCTTATTTTAAACTTTAATTATACAAAAAAAAATGAATTTCAGTTCATTTCATGCAGAAGTACTCATTAAATACAAAAAAATTGTGTTTTCCACCTACATATATTTGGAAATATTAGAAAACCAAACGCCTGCGCAATTGGCGTCTCATAACGTGGACCGTTACCTTATATCTTGAGGGACAATATTCTATTGGGCGCTTTTTACTACAGAAATCTATTTCAAACGTTCTCTATCGACAACCCTTCGGCTATTCTCGAGATCTCTCGGTATTCCTTTGACATATCAGATAAAACTAAGGTTAAGATTTCCAGCTCGAACTTAGATTACGACCTGTCCCAGCATCTGGCCCCAAGTCGATCACTTTATCAAAAGGAAACGATTTAAGAGCACACCGAGTACCAGCGGTATAGAAACCAGTTCGCTCCCGAGTACCGACGCCGGAGACATTCTAGTAAAAATTACCACAAGAATCCGAAGTTTAATTAGATCATGACACAACCACGGTTCTAGAGTGACTCTCCGACGCTTCACGTACGAGTTAAACGATATATTTTGAGGGACAATATTCTATTTTGTCGCTTTTTACTACAGAAATCTATTTTCAAACGTTCTCTATCGACAACCCTTCGGCTATTCTCGAGATCTCTCGGTATTCCTTTGACATATCAGATAAAACTAAGGTTAAGATTTCCAGCTTGAACTTAGAATACGACCTGTCCCAGCATCTAGCCCCAAGTCGATCACTTTTATCAAAACGAAACGATTTTAAGAGCACACCGAGTACCAGCGGTATAGAAACCAGTTCGCTCCCGAGTACCGACGCCGGAGACGTCTAGTGGAATCGGAGGTGAAACGCTGATAAGTCACTCCACTTTGGCACGGTCTAATTTCAAAAACCATGATTTACGTACGTCGCAGATATGTACATACGACATACGTGATACAGATTAAACTCTTTAGACAAAAAGAAAAGGAAATAATAAATGGCAGTTTTGTGGGCGTGACCTAGTAAGGACGTACCTTATTGTGGGCACTGTCGAGTCTAGTACACACCTACGCGGTGTCGTATAATCGGATTTCCTTCAATCGAGGAAAATTCAGTTCGAATTTTTACCCCTCCCGGTGGTTAATGCAGTTTTCGAGATTTATTCGCATAAAAAACGACGCTACATCAAAAGTTATTTCCCCGACTCGACGCTCACAAAATATTCTTTTTATTACAAATTAGTTTTAAACATTAGTATTAAAGAGCTCGACCAATCACAGACTCACAACGCGGGCTGAAATCTGACAACAATGCCGACGCCAACACCCTCTATCGAAAAGTTTTTTTTTTTTTCGTTTATTTATCATTTCTTTTTTTAAAATTTTCGGCCGGCTCTAGGAACAACACTTAAATATTTTTTCGCTTGTCTCGCGCACGAGACGAAACAAGTCTTTTTTTTTTATCTGGGAAAATCTGAGAGTCTATGTCGCTCCGTGATTTGAAATTATCTTAGTGTGTGTGTGGTGCGGTGGCGTGAAAGCGGGAGCGTGTCTCGTAGTTTGTTCGACTTCAAAGTTGTAACAATGAAAAAATAAGTGTCGATTTTAAGCGTAGGACTCGATAATTCGATTTGCCTACTGACGAAACTAGACATCTTTTAATCAAAAATATTTTTCAAAAAAGTATAAAAAACATAAGTTACACCTCTTCATAAGCAAGTAAACATGTCTTCAACGAAGCTCGAGTTTATTTAAAAGATGTAGTTTCCATTTTATAGGCATCAGCATCAATAAAGTACATAAAAATTAGCATTACGTAAAAAAAAACCCGGTTTATATAATTCTCCCTAGAAACTTAAGTGACGTTGCGTCTGCAAGCTCCTCCTATTTTGGGTGGCAGCGCTCGAAGCCCCGCCCTTGTGGGCGGTCCCACGTAGTTCGAATCACCGAGTACACAGAGCTTCTGTTATAAAATCAACACTTCGTATGTAACCATTGCCACTTATATGTAAATATAGCTGACGTGACATTGGACATCTATTTACTGTCATAACTGACTTATTAGTTTAAATTCTTAGATGTAACATGTGCATACATAATTCTAATAGAAGGATATTATGACGGCGATTTAATGTCGAAAATTACACGTCAAATTTGTTAATAATAAGCATTCTCCGACGATCGAACAAACGACGTTGACCTCAGCATATATGTCTCACGCCACGTACCAAAATATTATTTTACACAAATTGCAGTTTCTTTTTTTTAGACTAAAAATGCCTTCGTTTTAGGCAGTTGCACTAGTAAAGTCAACGCGCCGCGCACTCAACTAACTATTTTCGACACGTAACGCGTTCGTGTAGTGTCCAAAATACGCCTACCTAGGGGGCGGTTCCTAGGCGCACGGCTTAGTCCGCGTTCACTAAAAGACGTGCGAGCAGTCCAAAAGGCCAATAATAGCACTAACGCCCACGCATAGGGCGTGACTAAGAAGGGGCGTGGTTCATAACGGCCTACTTGGGCGACCGGGGTGGGACGAAGTCGCGCAGTTGCGACTGTCGAGCCTCGGGTTTCCTACGCGAGGGCCTGTCGTGGGCGCCCTGTCGATTATTCACGCTGCGGTTTCCAGATCGGGAGCCCTCGCTTTTGTGGCCGATATCTGCGAAAAAAAGTATTAAACATAAAATGAGAAAATCATAAATTTTATATTTTCAGGCACTAAAGAAAGGATATTCGTACCAATATGACCTGTCAAAATTTTCATTATTACAAATATTCTTAGTGCCTGAAGATGTCCTACTGTCGTATCGAAACATGTATTTTTCTGAAGATAACAAATCATAACATCGTTTTCTTACCTCGATTATCCCTAACACTACTATCACGTTCGGCCTGTTTGAGTCTGCGAGCTTCGCCCACCTTGGGTGGCAGCGTTCGAGGTCCCGCCCTTCTGGGCGGTCTGGATTGGGGTATTGGTCGCTCCGGTTTCGGCGATCGATTTATCGCCCTGGGGCGTGGTCGAGGACTGTTTGGCGGTTTTTGATTGGTTGTCCTTGTAGTGTTGCGCCACCTGAGCGTAGCTCATACGTGGTGGGTGACCCTGAATGTCCTGGTAAGCAAAAATAAGTATCTTTA
>CM032451.1:122958927-123054582 GCA_019049505.1 Pachyrhynchus sulphureomaculatus
AGGGTCCGCTAATTGATGATGTCACATTGGGATACCAGAACTTGCTCATGACTAGAGACCGGAATATATGCAACATAAAAATCTTGAAATATGCATGCAAAGTAGTAATTTTTAGTTTTTTTATTTCAAAATTAGCATAAAATTAACAAGTTATCGACGATGTTTAAATTTAATTAACAATTATTTAACATTTTTTAAAATATTTAACATTTGTATTCTTGTACACGTAAACAATAAGGTATTGTTCCAAATGTTGGGTAGTAAGATTGTGTCTTCGATCACTTAAAATATTTTTATAAGTGGAAAAAGACCGTTCCACATCCACTGAGGTAACTGGGCAGTATTTGAATTTGGGTGCTATGTTAGCACTTATTGTTTCTGGCAAAAGTCCACCCGTCCCGTTAATAAAACTATCAATTTGACACAAAGGTTCAAAGCCTGGGCTATTGCACAAAATGTTTTCAAACTTTTCTTTAACTCTACCCGGGAATACCTCTGGCAATGTGGAGTTTATTTGACGGATTTTATTCATTAACTGAATTGATTCGGTCAACGCCAAACCTCGAGTTTCAAGTTTTTTAATACCCGCAGGTATTATAGTCACAAGTGACGCTAATTTTGCCAACGATTTCCCTGGATCCTCTGAATTCACCGATTAAGCCATTTCGACGACTGCGGAGGTCCTTGTGGTCTGTACTTTCAAACAATTCTTCCTCACAGGCATCCGCAACTTTCGTCAGACTGTTTTAAAGCCGTATATGTCGGTACAACGTCATAAACGATTGATCCTGGGTATTCAAATAACCGATTATTTCCGTGGCACCCAATGCGAAAGCTTCCGATAACCGCATTACATTCTGCACTCGGTTTCAACATCGCGGTAATTTCGAAGTTTTTACTAATGTTTACTAGAAACATCAGATTTGCCCTGACGCCAACAACGACCTCTGGCGAAGGTACAATACGGCGGAAAATGTAAATTAAAACTTGACCAAATATTGCTGACGAACACAGTATAACCAAAATTTGTTCTAGCGTTAGTTCAAGTTATTGTAATCGAGGTTGAAACTGAGATTGTTTATAAATTAAGTGATAAAAGGAGCCCAATGTTAAAGCTTTGATTTTTTTAAGTAAATATTTATGGACAGGAAAAATCCCACAGATTAGGGTACTAACACGGACCAATTTCTTGGCTACAAAAATCATCACACCGAGTTAGCCCTCAAGGTGGTGCCCTGAGTGGTTCTCAAGGGAGCAACGGTATCGCAAAACAGAGAGCAAGCATGTCAAGGATTCGATATCGTGGCCTGGAAGGGTATGGCTTGAACTGAAGCTCGCTAGAGGTATACGTGTCCTAAATCCTCTTGTGGAGATTCTCACAGAATCTTATAAGAAGGCATTTAGCATTGTTAGGTCTGGAAGGACGACCGGGCATGTCCAGATGATGGCTAGATGTCTCTTAATTTTATCTGCGCCTGTGTGTCACTGAGTAAACTCAGACATTAGATCTTAGGATCGGTAATGCTTCGGAGGGAGGAGGTTAATACCCTGGAATGGAATGATATCCTTGCTTTTTATAGTTAGGTCGGAGAGATTCCACTGAAATAGTGTTGGTTAGTATGATTGGGGGTAATTTTTAGGGTTTGTCAAACTGATCTTTCTGGTTTGTCTCCTAAGCGCTGGGTCTCACTACCGCTTCTACTACTATGTTTTCGTAGAAAACTTTCGAAAGAAGTTGATCCGTCGATAGCAACGGAAAAAGGCATGAACACTTAAAATATATTAATAATAATAATCAGGTGCAGGTAAAAGTAATTCCCTAACATAGATAACAACCTGTCCGCTTTGCATAAACCTAATAAACGAAAAAATCTTCACCCATACCTGTTGCTCAGTACTAGTAGACTGCTGTTGCTGCTGTATACTTCTCTGTTTGTTCCTGGGCCTGGTTTGCGCCGTCCTGTACGTCTGGTGCTTAAAAGGCTGCGGGGCGAGGCCGTTCACCTGAAACACGCTGCTAATATCGAAAAAACCGGTGGCCGAAGGCGGCCAAGCGGCCACGTAGGCATTGGCGAACTGCTGTTGCTGGTACGGACTTGGCTAAAAAAAAAAAAACGCAAGATTGTTATCGCACGCAAAACAAATCATTCAAGTTTAGTACTGATCGAGGCGTTAAAACAACGATACTTACGTATACCAGCTGATTATAGGGCGGAGGCGCCGCCGCTGCCACGGGCTGCCCGGGCGCTCCGTTGCGTAAACGAATCTTTGTTGCCCGGGCGGGAAAGCCGCGGGATCGAACACAGCTTGGGGAGGAGGCGTGGCCCGGAATCCGTTCTTGGGCGGAGGCGGGGCCACAACTGGAACCATAGGCGGCCTGCACATCGGTTTGGCCTTGATTCTGGCCATTATTGGTCGACCCTGTAAATTAAAAAGAAAATAAAAGTCAACGGGAAATAAATCTTGTATCAAACCAAATTATTTACTGGGATGAAGTTTTATATTTATACTAAATGGGTTGATGTTTGAGTTTTTAGACGTTTCGGTCGGCGGTTCCAGCCACTCTGCGGACTGTTGGACTCAGGCGCGTAATGGTGGATTCATGTTTCATTTATAGTCCTGAATCGTCGACACGTTGCTGCTTTCGATCAAGCGCATTTAAATTCACTAAATCGTCGACATATAGTTGCTTCCGACGAAGCAGACGTGCCATAATACTTCTCAAGCCATTCTTGGGTTCTGGCTGTATTTCTTCCCAGTAATGTTTGGTCATTACACGATATTCTTTTTGTTCAAATTAATAGGTACAATGCCATGAAAATTTTACACGAATCTTCTGAGAGTTGACACTAACTGAAAATCACATGGTTTTCTGGTTTGTGCTGTCATCTCTCAGAAAGTCTAGCGACTTTTCATCCCATATATTATTGCCTAAAACCTCCAAAAAAATTGGCTTTTTATTTAAAGTAGTTCTAGAACTTTGCGAACGCACTGTATATAAAACCGTTCTGTATTTCAGCAAGATAAAATAATTTTCATTTCCGCCTTCTGTAGGGGGCTGTTTCAAGCCACAGACCGATGGAGGAATTGTTTAGCAAGTCGCTAACAATTACCGCTAGGTGGCGTGATTGTTACGGTTCTACCCCACGTAAATAACCATCAATACCGACGACTAAAATTGAACGAAGTGCGAATTTCAACAGTTATTTACTGTTCTCTCATTCGTCAATGAATCTTGGGATGTGTTTCGTCGTATCACGCCTCATCACCCGAGTTAGGATCGACAGAAAAAATAACAAAACTTAAAAGTATTTATCACAGTACTAACGCCAAAAATCATGTAACAATTTACATTTCTAGCTGCTTAAAGTCTAATTTTGAAGGAATACCCTAAACAGCTCTCCTAACAGAGGGCAGATGTTTCCAAAATAAAACTTACATCCGCCAGACAAGCAGATTGTTGTATCTTTCGGATTCTTTGCGCTAGTTCTCTAATAAGAACGTTGAGTTGTCCTCTTTTCACTGTCGATCCTAGCTAAGCTGATTCGTGATAAGACGAAACGCGTCCCTCAATGAACTGGCAGCTGAGAGAACAGTAAATAACTACCGACTTTGTGCAATATTAGACTTTTTGCATTTCTTTTTCGCCTCCGCCAGTACATCCGGTCGAAATTTACCTGGAATTCTCTAACTTCTTCCCTGAGGAATCGGTAGGCCCTCTGAGCGTCCTCGTCAGACTCGAACGTGACGTACCAGGAGCTGTTGTGAGCAAACTCGCAGGAAATGAAGCGGGGACAGTTCTCTCCCGAGAACAAATTCTAAAAGAAAAAAAAAAAATGGAAAATATTAGCAGGAAATTTACATATACATCCGAACGTGACTGGAAATGATTAAAATAACATTTAAATGAAAACTTTTTTTTAACTTCTTAATGTTCCTATTATGACGAGGACATTCTGCAGCTCTTGATAGACGTCTTAATGTATTCTAAAAATTAATTTTTCGCTAAAAATAATTTTTCGCCACTTATGGGTGTGGTTTCTTGCCTTAATAACATATAATTTTACTCTAAGGTAATTAAAAAAAAGATTGTTGATTAAATGTTAAGAAAATTAATAGGAATTTATAAATAATATACTTCCAGTTAGTTTCGGAAATACTACGTGGGGTAAAAGTGCCGAGACTTTTGAAAAAAAATAAAGTTTTGACCAAAAATCGATTTTATTCTTTTTAAACATAATTTCCTTCAAGTGCAATACACTTATTCCCTGAAGACAACTTTTCAAATATTGGAAAGAGGTAATAATCACTGAAGGCCAGACCGGGTGAATCCGGCAGATAAGGAAGCAATTCACAGGTCAATTGGACCAATTTTACCATCAATTTTTGGGAGTTGTGAGTTGGTACTTTTTCTTCGTTAAACGCGGCCTCTTTTTTTTTTGCGGTCGCCATTCAAAATATCCAATAGACTAACGTAATAGTGTCCGGTGATTGTTCACCCTTCTTAAGATTAATATTGTTCCACCCCCCCCCCAACCCCCCACCCCCCCCCATGCGCATGTGTGTTTTTGGACTAGTCACAGAGCGATAAATGGAGAAAAAATACCTGAGGAATGGTCAAAAGCCTATATAGTATCTATATTTAAAAAGGAAGACCGCAGAAAACGCACAAACTATAGAGGCCTAAGCATAATATCAACTATGGGGCGTTTGTATGGAAAAATTATTAAAAATATCATAGAGGAAAATATAAAAGGTAAAATTGGAGAAGTAAGAATAACACCAGAAAAATGGAACCACTATTTTACAAATATGCTAACAGAAGATAGACCAGAGTTCAAAAGTACCCAACATGGAAACCCAAATATAGTTATATGAGGATCCCCAATAAAGATAACAACATCAGAAGTTAAAAAGTATGTAAAAACGCTAAAAAAATGGTAGAGCTCCAGGACCAGGAAACGTCCCAGGAGAGATAGTAAAATACGGAACTGAAAAGCTATTTAGCGCTTTGAGGAACTTATTCCAAAGATGTATTAACACATCAGAAGTACCTGAGGTATGGAAAATATCATACATATCAACAATTCATAAGAAAGGAGACAAAAATAATTGCGATAACTATAGGGGAATAACGGTTACAGGATCTATTAGCAGAATATACGGAAAAATACTTAAAAATAGAATAGAAACGGAATACGCGGACGTAGAAGCTGAAGAACAGGCAGGCTTTAGAGAAGGAAGATCCACAATAGACCATCTCTTCTCACTGACTCAAATCCTAGAAAAGAAAACCGTATTTGATCAGGAAGTCCATGTCTTGTTTGTAGATTTAAAAAAGGCCTACGACAGCGTGCCCCTAATGAGATTGTGGGAAACACTACAACAGAGTAATGTAAGCACCGAAATAATTAAAATCGTAAAATTCTTATACCAAGACGCAAGAAGTAGTGTGAAAACCAAATATGGTATAACAACACGGTTCCAGGTCACAAAGGGTCTCAAACAGGGCTGCTCTATATCCCCTACGCTATTTAAAATCTATTTGGAGAGTGCACTAAAGAACTGGAAAAGGAAATGCAGCAGTATGGGATTACCACTGGATGACGATACTACATTGTACACGCTATCATTCGCAGATGATCAGGTAGTAGTCGCTCAGGACATCGATGATATGGAATACATGACACGAAAACTTATGGAGGAATATGAAAAATGGGGCCTAGAAGTCAATATTAAAAAGACCGAGTACATGTGCGTCGGAGGACAACAGCAGGACTTGAAACTGGCCACAGGACACACCATCAAACACTGTGCCAGTTATAAGTATTTGGGAACGAGAATATCTAGGGACGGAACACTGGAAGAAGCAATATTCGAGAGGAATATCCAAGGAAGAAAAGCGATTGCAATGCTTAATAGTATACTATGGGACAAAAACATAACCATTGAAAATAAGAAGAGAATTTACAACTCAACAGTGAAAAGTATAATAACTTACAGCTCCTAGGTGTGGCCATTAAAGGAAAGAACAGAAAAGATACTAAAAGCTACAGAAATGGATTTCTGGAGACGAGCAGCCAGAAAATCCAGAAAAGACCGCATACCAAATGACACGATAAGGCGAGCTTTAGAAATAAAGCACGATATAGCGGACGAAATCAGAACCCAACAGTTGGTATGGTACAGACATGTACAGAGAATGTCACAAGACCGACTACCTAAAAAGATTTTAAATTGGAACCCTCATGGAAAAAGAAAGCGAGGAAGACCACGCCAAAGCTGGAGAGCAGGAAGCAACAAGGAAGTACTAGAGGGAGATCTGGAGGAGGAGGGATGGAGAAACCGAGAGGAGTGGAAATTAGGCATCGGAAGACGTTATAAAACCGATTGATATATATATATATATATATATATATATATATATATATATATATATATATATATATATATATATATATATATGTATATATATATATATATATATATATATATATATATATATATATATATATATATATATATATATATAAAATTGGAGAAGACCAAGCAGGCTTTACGGCCGGAAAATCATGTACAGAACACATATACACTATAAAACAAACAATGGAAAAAAACTCGTAAAGAATAGAGAAGTTCATCTAGCCTTCATAGACATAAGAAAGGCCTATGACTCAATACCAAGACAAAGATTATGGAACGCAATGAAAGAAATAGGCACTGACAAAGAACTAATATAGACAGTAAAAACTCTACGAAAACAACACAGTAAACATAAAAATAGGACATAAAATAGGGAAGAGACTCCAAACATCAAAAGGCCTAATACAAGGATGCTCTACATCTCCAACACTATTCAAAATATACCTCGAACAAACGGAAATGGAAGCAAAAATGTAGTGGAATGGGTGTCCCAATACAAGAAGATTACTTATATACTCTAAGTTTCGCAGACGACCAAGTAATCATACTGCAAGACGAGGAAGACCTCAATGGTACGGTAAGAAAACTGAAAGAAGAATACACTAAAGCAGGATTAGCAATAAACTTTGATAAAACGGAAAGACTGGGAAGACAGAAACTGATGGAATCAAAGGCCGAGAGAAAAAAGACAGCGTCAACTGTAGAAAATCCTAGATACGTGGGTAAATCAAATATAAACGGTAATTTTGCTATTCTTCTTAGAATGCAGTTCTTAGCTAGATGATGTTGTGTGGAGTAGATGTTTGGTTTGTGAGGAGTGGGGGAACCGGATGGGTGCGCGCGCCAATTCGTCTTTGTCGTCAGTACACTCATGACCGAGCAAGAGGTACCTTCGTCTGTTGCGCAACGTATTATCATCAAGTTTTTAACCAATGAAGGCGTTAAACCGTCAGAAATTTTAACCCGTTTGAAGGCACAGTTTGTGGACAGTACACTGTCTCAGAATCGTGTGTATATGTGGGCGAGAGAATTTAAGGGCGGACGAAAACGGGTTGAAAACGAAAGTCATGATCGACGCCCTAGGTCAAGCCTTACAGATGACAACATCCGTGACATTAGACACCTTATCGAAGGTGATCGCCGATTAACCGTTGAAGAAATATCCTCAGAAGTGGGTATCAGCTATGGAAGTGTTCAATCCATAATTACTGATCGACTCGGTTTCAGAAAAATTACTGCTCGATGGGTTCCAAGGTTGTTGACGGGAAACCAAAAACAGGTCAGGTCGGAGATCGCTGAAAGGCTTCTGAATCGATTTCAGCAAGAAGGGGAGGCCTTTTTAAAACGCATAGTGACATGTGATGAGAGGTGGGTACATCACTACACTCCCGAGTCCAAAATGGCAAGTAAGGAGTGGCGAAGAAAGAATGAAGGTTCCCCAGTGAAGACCAAAACTCGTCTCTCTGCTGGAAAAGTCCTTGCAACGATTTTTTTTTGACTCTAGGGGAATTTTACTGATCGATTTCCTGAACGATCCACGTACGGTGAATGCTGCTTACTACTGCCAGTTGTTACGGTTGGCAAAAGCCGCCTATCGAAAGAAAAGACGGGTCATGCCCATCAGAAATGTCATTCTCCTCCAGGACAACGCCAGGCCTCACACTGCGGCTTTGGCAAGGGATACATTGGAAGAAATGGGCTGGGAAACCCTCGAGCACCCTCCTTATAGCGCTGACTTATCCCCCTGTGACTATTTTTTGTTTGCGCCTATGAAAGAATCACTGGGAGGACAGGGATTTGGAAGCAATGAAGAAGTCGAGGAACACGTGCGCAATTGGCTTACAACCCGCCCTCAAACCTTTTATGACCAGGGAATACGAAACTTCCAAATCGGTGGCAAAAGTGTGTAGATCACGCAGGTGGCTGTATCGTAAAATGTTAAATCAATGATTTGTGTATAAGTTTATTCAATAAACGTACAAAAAAAAATTACCGTTTATATTTGATTTACCCACGTATATACGAGGCTGGTTTGAAAAGTCCGTGCAAAAATAAAAACTACTTATGTGTTTGGGGTAAACCTTTTTTATTTTTCGACATAGTCTCCTTTTAGGCTTATACACTTCGTCCAACGATGTTCTAGTTTGTTGATCCCTTCCGAATAATAGGATTTTTCCAAGTCTGCAAAATATCCATTAGTGTTTGCAATCACCTCCTCGTTTGAATAAAATCTTTGTCCCGCCAGCCATTTCTTCAAATTGGGGAACAAATAGTAGTCCGAGGGAGCCAAGTCTGGAGAATAGGGGGGATGTGAAACGAGTTGGAATCCTATTTCCATTAATTTTGCGACCACAACTGCTGAGGTGTGTGCTGGTGCGTTGTCGTGATGGAAAAGGACTTTCTTGTGGGCCAATCGCGGGCGTTTTTCTTGCAGCTCGGTTTTCAAACTGTCCAATAACGATGAATAATATTCGCCTGTAATAGTTTTACCCTTTTCCAGATAGTCGATGAGGATTATCCCTTGCGAATCCCCCAAAACAGTCGCCATAACCTTTTCGGCCGGACGAACGGTCTTCGCCTTTTTTGGTGCAGATTCCCCCTTGGTAACCCATTGTTTAGATTGTTGTTTGGTCTCAGGAGTATAGCAATGTATCCATGTTTCATCCACAGTGACGAAAACGACGCTTAAAGTCCTCCGGATTCTTCTGGAACAGCTGCAAACCATCCTTGCAACACTTCACACGATTCCGTTTTTGGTCAAGCGTGAGCAATCGCGGCACCCATCTTGCGGATAGCTTTCTCATGTCCAAATGTTTATGCAAAATATTATGTACCCGTTCAGTCGAGATGCCCACAGCACTAGCAATCTCACGCACCTTAACTCTTCTGTCATCCATCACCATATCATGGATTTGATCAATGATTTCTGAAGTCGTAACCTCCACAGGCCGCCCAGAACGTTCAGCGTCACTTGTGCCCATATGGCCAGTCCGAAAATTTTGAAACCACTTATAAACTGTTCTAATGGAAGGTGCAGAGTCACCATAATGTTTATCAAGCTTCTCTTTAGTCTCCTGAGGCGTTTTGCCTTTCATAAAGTAATGTTTAATCACCACACGAAATTCTTTTTTCGTCCATTTCTTGAAAATCACTCGACTTCCTTGATTCACACGAATGCCAAACACAAAGAAATAGACCAATATGGCTGAAACTTGGTGTGCGTTCATTCAAGAGATGCTACTAACTAAACATGACCTCGATACGCGCCGGTGGTGCCATCTCTCGGACTTTGCACGGACTTTTCAAACCAGTCTCGTATGTATTCCGAGGACTGTCTGTTCGACTCAAGCGTGTAGAATTAGATCCATTTTTCGTCCATTACTACGAATCTACGCAAAAATTCCTTTGAATTACGCCGAAACAGTGACAAGCGGGATTCTGAATCTTTGATACGTTGCTATTTTTGATCAAATTGTGAGATTGCGCGTCGCCCGTCGCTTTTTCATATGAAAATATTCGTGCAAAATATGCCTCACGCGTTTTGTTGATATCTTCGCGATGTCAGCTATCTCTCTCACATTCACTTTGCGGTCATTGAGAACAATATGGTGAATTGTTTGTGCTTATACTGCAAACCGGAAAACGAGAGAACAAAATTCTACGAAAAACTACAAGAGACAATTGATGCAGTCCCAAAAAGAGAAGTAATTATCATATTGGGGGACTTTAATGCACGAGTAGGGAACATGATAGTACCGGGAGTGAAACAGAGGTTCAATGCAAATGTGACGAATGAGAATGGCGAATCTGAGAATTGACACTAACTGAAAATCATATGGTTTTTTTGTTTGTGCTTCCATCTCTCGGAAGGTCTCGGGACTTGTCACTCCATGTAGTATACTAAAGTAGTAAGTAAATAAACAAGTATATGCATACAAGTAAAAAAACCCTCTTACCTTAACCTCTTCCAAAGGAGTATTATCGGGAATCTCCCTCAGTATAACTATGCACCGTTTGTGATTGGGCCTCACTTTGACCCCCTCCTCGTCCACTTGTACGTTGGGGGATTCCCGCAACACTTCGGTGATCAGCTTAATATCTTTCGTGAGTTTTTTCACCTGGTTGAAATTCGCCACCGTCCATATCGGCACATACTGGTCGTTGTCCATTTGGGACAGCAGGTACGTGTCGTTCGCTAAATTTTCGCTGAGAAGGAGAAGGATTGATTGTTAGAATGACAGTTGCCAGTTAATACGTCAAAAATTAAAACGGGTGTTGGTACTACTTAACAGTTATCGCCGCTACACCAAACACTCTATTTTACTTGACTTACCGTGAGAAATAATATTCCAATTGTTGAGAGAGCATCTGTTTGAGCTGCGGCAAGGGGTAGGCGGGGGGTTGTTGATGAGACTGCTGGGGTTGTGGCTGCGGAGGGTGAGATGGCGGACCGGGAGTGTCCGGTGGCCCCATCATGGGTCCGTCGCCGACCTCGGCCACTCCGTTAACGACCGGGACAGCTTGTACTGGTACCTAAGACATAAATAGGATTGTTAGGGTCAGAACAACTTGAATTTCAACGTGACTAATGCAATTATTCTTTTATCCGTTTATCTATAATATATATATATATATATATATATATATATATATATATATATATATATATATATATATATATATATATATATATAAAATGTAACGTCTCTCTGTCTGTCCGTTAGTGCGCTTATCATGGAGAATCACTTATCCGATTGACGTGCTTTTTTTTTTACACATACATAAGTTATCTGGCCAGGTTATAGGATATATTTTATTACCTTAGGTAACATAAGAAATAAGTAGCAACGATAATAGTGAATCAAGTCGAAAAAAAGTTTGCCGCTGGCGCGTTCTCTTGCAATACACTGCCTAAACCATTAAATAGGGAACAATATCATGTAGCAAAGAATATCTATAATGTATATAAAATGCAACGTGTCTCTATCTGTCTGTCTGTCCGTTAGTGTGCTTATTACTCGAGAATCACTAATCGGTTTACGTGTTTTTTTTTTTAATTCATACATTTGTTCTCTGGCCAGGCTATCTATAATCTTCTATAATATATATTAAATGCAACGTCTCTCTCTCTGTTTGTCTGTCTGTCCCTTAGTGCGCTTATCACTGGAGAACCACTTATCCGATTTACCTGCTTTTTTTTAAAACATACATATGTTCTCTGGCCAGGTTATCTGTAATATACACTACCGTCAGAATGTATTTGCCCACCTAGATTTCTCAATGTAACTGCCAAAATATAATACCTAATTATACCCTTTTATTATATTTGGTAAATTTAATTGTTCTTAACAACATCATAAAATTGTTTAGATAAGCCTTTTTGGTGAAATCACAAATTAAGAACCAATTAGAACAAATTTCCAAGTTTTCCATGATAATCGTTTTTGAGGCGATTTCTGAGAATTCCAGTTGAAGTGAAAACTAATTTCAACTTTCTAGGGATTATGGAAATTCCTAGTGTAATTTTATGATAAAAACTATGCTATAAATACCATTGCCCTTTTGGAAATTAACCATTCCCAAACAGTACTTTATCATTGATACAGGCTCAATTGTTTTGTGAAAATGCCAAAAAACGAAAGAAGTTTCCGTTGAAAATCGGGCTCTGATAATTGCGAGACATTAAAATGGTCTATCGAGTCGACCTATCGCGAGTGATATGCGGATGCCAAGGAAAACGGTGGGCTACATCGTAAAAAAATTTTCTGCGGGACATGGACTTCCTAACCAAAAAACATTCAGGAAGGTCTCGAAAAACGACTTCCGCTGAAGACACAGCTATAACAATGTGTAGCAGGCGTAATCGCCGCCTAACCGCACCAGAAATCAGGGCTCAAGTAAACCTGGAGTAGCCTATCCCCATCAGCGTGACAACCGTGAAGAACAGGCTAGCAGAAGGTGGGTTACACGGCAGAGTTGCAGTGAGGAAAACACTTCTTAGGCAAGTGAATAAACATGACAATTGGGCATCAGAACAATGGAATTTTGTCCTTTGGAGCGACGAATGTAAATTCGAATTTTTCGGTTTAAAATCGACGAGTTTACTTGCGGCGGTCAGCTGGAGAGAGAATGTTGGAAGCCTGTCAGTTACCTACAGTAAACCATGGTGGAGGTTCAGTAATGGTTTGGGATTGCTTTGGCAAAGGTAAAGTTGGAAAAATCTTTAGGATAGAAGGAATCACGCGAAAAAAAAAACAGTATCAAGAAATTTTGCTAACTCAAATGCTTCCTTCTGGAAGAGATATTTTTCAGGGGAAATTTATTTTTCAGCATGACAACGACCCTAAAACATTCTGCTAAACAAATTAGAGAACTGTTAGATCAATGGAAATCCGATGACGTCCTGGAAGTGATGAATTGGCCTCCACAATCACCAGACTTGGACCCCATCGAATTGCTGTGGGACCATTTGGACAGGTGTGTTCGAAAACTCAAACCAACATCAGAAAATCACTTGTGGGGACTTTTACAAGCAGAATGGGTTAAAATAACCGACGAAACTCTGAGGAAACTATTGGACAGAATGCCGAAACTCTGTAAAGCGGTAATTAAAAACAAAGAATGTCACATAGATGAGAAAAATACTGGAAATTCATGAATATTTTTCTGTAAATAATGTAAAAATAAATAATAATTCATTAAAATTTAAAAAAAAATATATATTATCTGGGTTTTTGTTGTCTTGGGACTGAAATAACTAGGTGGGCAAATACTTTCTGACGGTAGTGTATAAAATGCAACGTCTCTCTGTCTGTCTGCCTGTAGTGCACCTATTACTGAAGAACCACTTATCCGATTTGCGTGCGTAATAGCGTCCTTGCATTTTTGGATAAACCAATGCTTGCCATTGAAAGGGCATTTTTTCGAAAAAGGGAAAGTGTCCATACCAGCCAAAATAACATCGGAAACCTCCTTAGTGCAGTCAGATGGGTCGTCGAATCGGAAATAAACGTCTAAAAACGTCGAAAATATTCAATGAGTTCTTCCCAGTGAGCATATTTGTAGTACCAAATCTTGCGCGGTTTAGGCGCCTCTCTGTCACGGATTGGATAGGATACTCGATGTCGAAAGCAGTTTATGGTTGGAAGAACCTGACGGCGGATTTACGCTGATTTGGTGGTTAAAAACAGATCAAGAAGACTGCCGAACTCTCCGTCTCGATCAGAGGTCCGGGGAATTATATAATTGCTACGTTCCTGGAACCAAGATTTAAAGATGCATATTTTCCTAACAACGAGCAGGTTAAAGAAGACATTTTTAAAATACATCAAACAAACAATACCGTTAAAAGTAAATATTGGACCCGATGACGATGTGGTATCAATATCGAAATCAGAATCCTCGGACGATGTCCCACTTAGTATTTTAAAAACCAAACATAAGAAACAGGAGCAGACATTCTGGGATATATTCTCTAATATTGATCAAACCAGACATAAAGATAAAAAGGTCTCCTATGGAATAGAAAAGGTAGAAACAGATTTCAATTCTTACTTAAGTTTGCCACAGATAGATCGCAAAGCAAGTCCGCTTTTATGGTGGTAGATTAAATAAATAAATAAATATCACTTTTATTAAGATGTGAATAATGTGATGTGAGTATATATTACCCACACACATCGTGTGGTAGAAGAGGCGAGATTTAATCATTGGGTATTCTTACATCTAACCTCCTCAACACACAACGCGCTTACTACTAAAAAATCAAACAACAATTATGGACTAACATAGTAAAATGTAATTAATAATCGAGAGAAATTAACTACAACTGAGAATTCTGCTTATTCAACAGCTCTTCCCTATATAATCGACGAAATTGGCCAATGGTACACGTTTTCAGATCTGGATTAATGATATTGTATATATTTACTGCATTATATGTAAAACTGCCATTAAAACAAGGCAGTGTGATGCTAAGGCATAGTCCAGCGATCAGGCCGTCTAATATACCTAACATGCACAAAATTTAGGGACACTAGCTTCTCCCTTAAATAAATTGGAGCTGAGGTTCCTGAGAGCCTCATTAAAAATACCACGAAGTGCGGTTGCCCAATGTTTGCAAAATTTAACCATTTTAACTGATTTATTTTTAAAGAATACATGATCGTATTTCCTCAAATGCAATATAAAACCTACAGCAAACATTCTGTACATACTGTAATCGTCTTCTTGAAAGCGCATCCAAGCAAGGATAGTACACAATACTACAATACTGAAATGAAGACAAGACCAAAGACTCACAATTTTTTCTCATCTTAAAATTAAGGATAAAATGATTTACATATAAAACCCCCATTTTTGCCTAACACAGGGGTGCTCAAACGGTCGATCGCGATCGACAAGTCGATCGCCAGTGCTTTTTGAGTCGATCTCGAGAAAAAAATTCCGATATAGAACTATTCACAGATTTTGTTTTAGGTAACTAAAACAAAATGTAATGAATAAACTACTAAAATTTATTCGATCCACAATTAGGCCAGAATAACCCCCTCATCACTTTCTTTTATCGTAATAACCCCCTGCTAGCGGCAAAAGACGGCTTTATCAAAGGAACGCGCGGTACTTGTCAAAGAAAAGCCGCGTTTTTGATTCCCGCCGATTTATCTAGAAACTTCGGTCGGCGTGTTTGACGGGAACATTCGAGAGTGCATTTGGCATCATAAAACGGTTCATAAAAACTATGAAAAGGATTTTCCGTCACAGAGTGAATTAAGAAAACGAAAAGTACGTGATTTGATAATTTGTTTGAAAAAAAAAGAACAAACCATGTTCACAAGACCAGCCAAACAATCAAAACCTGCAACGATCGCGTCATTTAAAATATCTCATATATTGGCGAAACACAAGAAACCATTTGATGGTGGATTGGTTGTGAAGGAAGCATTTATTGAAGCGGGTGAGACTTTATTTGGAGATTTTAAAAATAGAGATTATGTCTGCTATTAGAGAACTAAACATGATATCATGGAATGTACATACTTTTCTTTACAGTTCGACGAATCCACCGATATGACAGACACTGCCCAGCTGTGTATTTTTATTCGAATGGTATTCAATGACATGTCGGCTAAGGAAGAGTTTTTGACAATGATTCCTCTGAAAGGAAAGACCCGTGGCGAAGATATATATGAAGTTTTCTTCAATTTTGTAACAAACTACAAGCTACCAATATATAAACTAGTGTGCATTACAACCGATGGAGCACCAGCAATGACTGGAAACAAAAACGGTTTTGTGGTATTGTGTCGAGCTAATGATGAATTCCCTTCATTTTTCTCCTTCCATTGCATTATACATCAAGTTTTGTGTTCAAAAGTTCTAAACATGGAGGAGATTATGGGCATTGCAATAAAAATTGTGAATTCTATCCGTGCACGTAGCTTGCAACGACGGCTCTTTAAATTGCAGTTGGAAGATAGTGAGTCAGCTGAACACACTGATTTAGTTCTTCACGCGGACGTCAGGTGGTTGAGTCGCGGAAAATTCCTAGAAAGGTTTCAAGAATTATTGCCCGAAATAACAGCTTTTCTGGACGAAAGAGGTGATGACACTCAGATGCTGAAAAACGGAAAATGGCTGACTGATTTGGCATTTTTGACAGACATCACAATGCATTTAAACACAATTAATTTGGAGCTTCAAGGTAAAGGAAAAATTATTATTGAGATGATTAGCGCAATAAACGCATTCAAAAGTAAATTGCAACTTATGACAGATCAACTGAAAAGAAAGGATCTGAAAAATTTTCCGTCTTTGAAAGCAAGGATCCTCAGTTGAATTATGATATTTATGAGGCAAAATTATCAAATATTTTGGGCCAATTCAAAATACGTTTTTATGATTTCAGTAAATTGGCCAATATCGCATCATTTATGAGTTATCCTTTTTCGTGTAAAAACATTGAAGAATTAGCTACTGAAATAGCAAGTCAGTTTAACATGGACTCATGTTCTGTTGAAAATGAGTTAGTGCAGATTATATCAGATATACATCTCAAAGCCACAGCATCTGATACAAAATTTTTGGTGTTTTATATCTGAAGATAAATATCCAAATCTAAGGCAAATCGTCCTTCAACTGACGGCAATGTTTGGGTCAACTTACTTGTGCGAGTCTGCATTTTCTGAAATGAAGATAATTAAGTCAAAATATCGCAATCGACTAACTGACGAACATATGTCATCATGCTTGCGATTAGCACTCGGTAATTACGTACCATCTTACGAAAAGTATGCTGAGGACATGCAGTGCCACGCTTCAACATCCAAAGTCACTCTTTAGTTAAGTTTAGACACTAGAACTCGTTTCTTTTGTAAGAACCAATAAACTCGCAATTCTGAATAATGAGTTTTTTCATTGACATTATAGAGCAGACCTACACTTACCTTGACTAAAAAAATGCATATTGTGCGGAAAACTAATATCTATGTAACGATACACCCTACCTAGACGACAATCTTGCATCACATTTACTTGCAGCCTCTCAGAGTCGATCGATCGTAGTCAAACAATATTGAGGTAGATCGCCAGCAGTTCAAGTTTGAGCACCCCTGCCCTAACATGTTCCCTGAATCTAAGATGTGTATCAATGCAAAGACCCAAATTCTTGGCACAGTCAGAAAACAGCAAATTTTGATCAGATAGCCACAGTTTCAAAGCCATGCTCAAAGTTGGTCGCCGATTTTCCT
Source organism: Pachyrhynchus sulphureomaculatus (assembly GCA_019049505.1). Lineage (NCBI taxonomy): Eukaryota > Metazoa > Arthropoda > Insecta > Coleoptera > Curculionidae > Pachyrhynchus > Pachyrhynchus sulphureomaculatus. Next base: position 122,976,099 of record CM032451.1, read on the forward strand.
TGCAAAACAATAAAACTTGCGTCTTGTCTGGATTTAGCCTCAAATTATGTTCATCCGAGTAAGCTGACAAAGCCATGAGATCCGAATTTAATTTTTCAGCTGCAGACTCAGGATGGTTCAAAGAAATGAAGCAACTGTGTCTCATCAGCATACGACTGAATATGCAGCAATTTGGAATATATCAGAAACAGAAGAGGCGCCTGGGGCACTCCCGAGATAATTTTACTAACAGTTGAACAAACATCTTTCATTCGCACCCTCTGCCGCCTACCCGACAAATAGCTATAGAAAAATTGTACGGATTGATCAGCGAAGTCCAAATAGTGCAATTTAGCACAAAGTAGATTATGATCCAGCACATCAAAGGCCTTCGAAAAAATCTAGCGAGACTGATATAACAGCCATATTTTTGCCAATAGCTCCGATTATGCTATCAGTTAAATTCAATAAAGCCGTTGATGTGCCCCTCTGAAAGCCAGATTGATGCAAGAGGAGCAACTCATTAGTCAAGAGATATTCTGAAACCTGTGTATGCACTACCCTTTCCAAGTCTTTTGACATAACTGGTAACAAGAGGTAGCGATAGACGAAGAGGAAATGGAGACCATAAGCGAGGAGGAAATGGAGGAAGCAATAAGAAGAATAAAACTAGTCAAAGCTCCCGAAAAAGATAATATCACACCAGAAATGATAAAATATATCGGAGGAGAAGGAATAAACATGAATGAATGAATGACATTCTGAAGAAAGCAACAATACCCAAGGACTGGAAAACAGATTATATTACCAATATATAAGAAGGGTGATAAGAACAGAAGTACACAGGATCTTATATTTACGATTAGGCAAGTGAGTGAAAAGTTATTAAACAAGAACAGACAAGCACAAGTGTGCTTCATAGACATGGAGGAAGCCTTCGATAGAGTGCGAAGAAAGGAGGTGTGGGAGACGCTAAGAGTAAGAGGAGTAAACCTAAACATCATAGAAGTATTAAAAGATATGTACAAGGGAAATACGAACAGTTAGAACAAACAATGAAGAATCAAAATAATTCGAAACAAGACAGGCGGTCAAACATGGATGTGTATTGAATGAAGAAAGCCAAGAAAAAGATAAAAACGTTGACATTAGGGTACCGACGAATGAGACCCACACAACTAAATGAACTGATATTTGCAGATCAGATGGCCTTCATAGCAGATACCGGGGAAAATCTACCAGGTGTACAAGTATGAAATGCAACTAATGCAAACAAGTAGATCATTTTAAGCACCTGAGTGCGACTATAGAAGAGAACGGGAAAATGGACAGGGAAATAAACGAAAGAGTGTGAAAAGCAGGAGGAATATTCAATACAATGAAGACAACATTTTTAGGAAAAAGAGAAGTACCAAAAAATATCAAAATGCTAGAAAAATGTATCTGTACGCTCTTTAATAAATGCCTACAGGAAGGGAAAGTTCCGGAAAGCTGCTTAGATGCAGAAATCATCTTGCTGTTTAAGAAAGGAGACTCAGCAAACATAGAAAACTACAGACCGATAAGTTTATTGTCCCACTGGTACAAACTATTTACAAAAATTATTACCAATCGACTTGCATCAATTTGTCACATACCAACCTGTGGAACAGGCTGGTTTCCGAAAGGGCTTCAGCCAAGTGACCATTTGCAAACCATAAGGTCCCTTATAGAGAAAACAACTGAATCTAACGTACAAATACACTTAGCCTTTATCGATTTCCAGAAAGCCTTTGATACAGTCGAAATTGGATACATGTTAGTGGCCATAGACCGAGCACGAATTAACACTCGATATACTACACTGATCGAAAATATCTACAAAAAAGCTTCTCTTCATATAAAAATAGATGAAGAGATGAAAACCAATAGCATTAAAGTCGAAAGAGGCGTTCGTCAGGTAGAGACCATATCACCAAAATTATTTACACTTGTACTCGAGGATGTCTAAGAAACTACCATGGGAAGATAAAAGAATCATAATTAATGGACTTTATCTCCGATTTGTGGATGACATTGTGTTGATATCAAGTGACTTGAATTAATTGGTATCAACGCTTCAACAACTAAGTTATGAATCGAAACAGGTTGGCCTCAAAATGAATTACTCGAAAACATAAATAATGAGCCTAGAAGACCCACATATACCGATTGAGAACCAGGACATAGAGAATATTAGTGAATACAACTATTTGGGCCATTCAATCACTCTAGGGAAAGAGAATCGGTACAGGGAGATTACCAAGCGAATATAGCTCTTGTAATGAAAGACTGAGTTTGTCAAATTTCCACTTTATTTAGTTTCACTGAAACTGTATGACGCATTTCGCTATACTATAGCTTCGTCCGATATAAAAAGTATAGTATAGCGAAACGCGTCATATAGTTTCAGTGTTCAAGTTGTTATTAAAGTGTGCGAATATAGCTTTCCTGGGCAGCATTTAGGACACTCTCCTTTGCCAAGAGATAGCAGTATCCAGATTAATTTAAAAAGGAAGGTTTTCGACGCCAGTGATTTACCGGTAACAACATACGGAATGCAAACAATGTGTCTAGCGCAGAAGAACGCGAATAGATTGGGAGTAATGCAGAGGGCCAGGAAAAGATCAATGTTGGGATTGTCTCTGAGTGAGAAAATCCGAAATGAAGAGATCCGTCAAAGAACAAGACTACGGATGTTGTAGAACTGAAGTGGCAATGGACTGGACATGTCACAAGACAGCAAGATGAAAATCATACAGTGACGAAACAAAACGAAGTAGAGGTAGACCCCAATGCAGATGGATGGATGATATCAAGCAAATTCTAGACAATCAATAGGATCTTCTCGATGTTTTTCAATCCACTGAGTCAACGGTCGCCCATCATTTGAGTCATATCTATATTCTTTTCTTAAAAATCCGCCATGCTACTGACTCTTTGCCAAGCCATATGGATAAAGTTTATAGCGTCCAAGAGAGTTACAGAAAAAATGTTACCTTTATCGATCGTCTCTTAACATTTTCACAAGTAAAATCTTTCTATAATGACATTTTAAAGAATGTATCACACCTTGATCCATAGACTGGAGCTTTGCACTTGTGTTTGGAGGCATGAAAACCAATTTTATTTGCTGTAGATCAACTTCAGGGTGCGCTGGACAGTTGTCAATCAAAAGTAATATTTTTCTATTTGTGAATTTTAATTCTTTGTCCCATTCGATTAGTACGTTTTTAAAAATTTCTGATGTCATCCAGGTTTTACTGTTTGGTTTGTACTTTACTGGTAAATGTTTGTTTTTAAAACACCTGGGATTGTCGGACTTTCCTATCACCAACAATTTTCTTTTCTCTGTTCCAGACATATTTGCAGTTACCAACACAGTAATCCTTACTTTTGATAATTTGCCACCAGCACAATTCTCTCCGACAAACTTTAATGTCTTATCAGGTGTCATCTTGTAAAATGAATTTCCGGCCATACACTGATCTAAACTGATCAACAACAGTCATATCTACTTCTGCAGTTTCTCCTACTATCTTACCCCTACTAATATTATATCGCTTTTTAAATCGTTCAATCCAACTTCTAGAACAGTTACACTCGGCGTTCTCTATTTTCCTCCCCAATTCACTAGCTTTCTCTTGTAAAGTATAGCTAGTAATAGGAACATGCTCGTGTCGTTTTTGACTAAACCATTTAAGGAGTCCTTTATCAACTTGGTCATGTGTAGATTTTCTTACTTTTTTACAACTAAAGTTTCTTTTATCTAGATCAGTGATTCCCAAAGTGGTTCAGGTGGACCCCTGGGGTCCACGGGAGACTCGACGGGGTCCACGTTGGCGTGGAAAAAAAAATGGGGGTTCACAAGTTGTAAGTGGGGGTCCACGAAAATTTATCTGGTTTCGATAGTAAAGAACAAAAATGTTGGCTTGGCTTTACCTATCAATGTAGGCAGATAATACATTACTCAAAAAAAATTAAGGGAGCAAAAAAAAATTCCCAATTTTTCGGTGATTTTTGACAGGCTGTATTTCGGTGAAAAATGGTCGTATTGAGACTTAAAAAAAAAGCATTTTGAATCTTTAAGATTCTAATTTTCAGATTTTTTTTGGCTAAAATTTTTAGGAGCTACGGTTCTCATGCAATCCTAACAGATAGCGCGAAAAAATAATATTGCAAATATTTTGCTTTTTTTTTTGGTCCACGGTCTTGAAAAAAATTTTTTCAGTTAGACCGGCATATGGATCAGATAGCCTGTTTATTTAGCATTAATTTCCTTGTTTTAAAACCTCTCTTAATTTTTTTGAGTAGTGTATTTTAAGAAGGTTAGCAACTGTTACTTGTAAAAACTTGCATATTCGATATTCAGTACAACGCGCGTCGAGACTTGCAAAGCGCCGCCCGCAACGCAACCCGTTCAGACGTGCAAAGGGACGAAATACGACTTGTGCTGTGCTTGCAATCTTGCATGAACTTGTTTGATTCTTCACCAATATAAATACGAATGCCAAGGACAAACGTTACTCATTTGTTTCCGGAATTTTGAAAAGAAAAGTGTGAGTGCATCGATGTCAGTGTTTACCAGTGCAGGAAAAAGTAAGTACCTGCCTATTTGTTATTCATACTTTTATTTTATATTGTAATATTATATTTGTTATGTTTGTGTGTAGTAGGTACGTAATAAAAATTAAATACTGAACAGGGCCATTATTCGATACTTCTATAAAAGAACAGAAAGCCGAGAAAGATTGAACTTTTAGTACTTTTTATTATAAAATTATTTATTTACCCGACTGTGGTGATTCACTAAAGGAGAGATATATGATTGACCTGCATGTTTGTACATATTTCAGTGCCCTCGTAGTTGCTAATGCTAAATGACTAAAAATATTTTCATAAATTGTACGTGTCTTTATGTACCACTCGTAAACGTACATCAAAGTAATAAATAAATCATTAAAATCGCGGAGTTTTGATGTCAAAATATTCTTTAACAGTATTTTCTCTCGAATTTACAGAAATGTATCAAAATATAATTAATCAAGAAATATTTTATATTACATTAAAATAGGTTCAGCCGTTTTGTGAAAACCTCTATATGGGTCTTAGCAGTTTATTGCTTTTAATAACTAAAATCAGTTTTGCCGTCGGCATTTTGGTTTTTTCATTGCAATAATTAATTAGTCCTATTTCGTTCTGTTAAAATAGCCATATCCTGTTAAAGTCGCCTTATAATTACTAAAACAAACATTTTTTTCTTTACAGGTAGGTAACTGATACGAAACATGGCTGAATCTAAGAAGAAATGTCGACAGTACAGTGTCGATTATTTGAAATTTGGTTTTCTTCCATCAAAGGCAGACAAACGATTGCCCATATGCCTTTTATGCAACAAAGTTTTGAGCAATGACTATGAAACCATCGAAGCTCGAAATCATCTAAGAAGGTGTCATCCTGATAAAATTGGTAAAGATTTAAAATATTTTCAAACATTGAAGGAAAAATATGAAAAAAGACCCACCGTACACAGTATGTTCGCTTCAACGTCTCAAAGTAACGATGATGGCTTGCGGGCATCTTACAATATCTCATTGCTTATAGCGAAATCTGGAAAACCGCACACCATCGGAGAACAGTTAATTTTACCCGCTGTTGAAGAGGTTTTAAAAACTGTTCTGCACAAACCTCCATTTGACGTACTCAAAAGAATTCCTTTGAGTAACAACACGGTACAAAGACGTATTGATGAAATGAGCTCTGATATTGAAAGCTTCTTGTGTAATTATCTGCAAACAACTCATTTTTCTATTCAACTGGACGAGTCAACTTTACCTGGTAATGAAGCATTATTATTGGCATATGTTCGATTTGTTATGGTCGAAGAAATCCATGAAGAGCTGCTATTCGCGAAAATTTTGGAGACGGACACTAAAGGCGAATCAATATTTAATATCCTGAGTGATTTTTTTAAGGAAAAATCGATTCCATTTACAAACATTATTTCGGTGCCATCTTCGGGCGATATCGTGGGTTTATAAGCCATCTTAAAAGAATTATACCAGGAGTAACTGCAATTCACTGTGTCATCCACTGACAACACCTGGTAGCGAAAAATTTGAGTGATAGGTTGCACCAATCGCTTCAATTTATGATTAAAGCAGCTAACAAAATAAGAAGCAATGCGTTGAATACCCGTTTATTTGCACAATTGTGCGACGAAAATGATAAAGACTTCCAACGATTGCTCTTACATACTAAAGTACGCTGGTTGTCGAAAGGTGCATGTTTAACAAGATTTTACTCACTTTTGGAATCAGTTTTAGAGTTTTTGGAAAGTAAAGATCCAGATTTAAAAAAAAAAAACCTGATCAAATTGAAAGCAGACATCGCGTATTTGACAGATTTGTTCAAAAAATTTAATGACATTAACTTGCAGTTACAAGGGGATAGCCTAAATTTAATAAAAACAAAGGGTGTAATTTCGACTTTTCTTGGAAAATTGAAATTTATGAAGCAAAATATTAGTCGGCGCGAATTCTCCCAGTTTCCAAACTTGTCACAGGCAGAATGTCTTGATGAGGATATTCAGACATACGTTCAACATTTAAATGCCGTGCATGATTACTTCAAAAATAGATTTGAAGATATTCTATCGATGGAAATACCACCATCGATCATAAATCCATTTGATGAAACGGAAGTGGCGAATATGGTATTACAAGAGGAGCTACTCGAGCTTAGCACCAATGAGGAGCTGAAGGTGAAATTTAAAAAAGGCTATCAACCATTTTGGCTGCAGGCAGAAATACCCGAAAAATATCCTGGGCTGTGGGAAATTGCGAGAAAACTTTTGATAGCGTTTCCCTCGTCATACCTTGTCGAAAAAACTTTTAGTGTCGTTACAAACCTATTAACAAAAAAAAAAGGAGCAGATTGAACCTCACAGAACGGGCAGATTTACGGTTATTCCTTACAAAACTGAAACCAAATATTGATAATTTGCTGTCAATCCATCAAGTACATCCCTCCTATTAAAATTATGATTATTTTTTTTTAATTGTTGATTTGCATTGTTGAAGTTACGGTACGTTATTAATGTTTAACTTTAATTCTATTAAGTCTGAAATCATATTATTTTAATAAATAGAACACAAGAAAATATATTATTTTTCTTTTTATTTTTACCACTCCGAATTTAGGGTTGGAACTCGGCCACGACGCAAATTTCCATCGTTAGATCTAATCTTCACATTTTTTGACGAGTTTTGGGAATATGGTAGAAATGTAGCAGCAAGGGGTCCACCGAAACCAGTAAAATTTTGAAAGTGGTCTACGAGAAAAAAAAGTTTGGGAACCTCTGATCTAGATTGATAAGATTTCTTGCCTCTTCTTCCATATGGTAGAAACTGTAGATTTAGTTAAATTCAACTGTTTGCAAACATCACTTTGTTTAACTCCATTTTCTATTTTCCTTATAATATGGTGTTTGTCTTTTAAAGTAAACGTTTTACGTTTTTGTGTACTCATTTTAAAATAAAAACAATAAAAACTTAAAACATTCACTTTGCTACTACGATCAAATATGCATTAGAACCGCATAACACAACAAGTGAATTGAAAATAATACTGCTCGAACTAGCGACGCGACGGAAACAAGTAGAATAGGGCTTTCCAGCGAGTTTCGGTGAATTCCCTAGATCAAGTTGCGCGACGTCGAGCGCAGGGAGTGGCAAGTTCGTTATAAACGGACATAAAACATCCAAATTGGTTCGCTTTATCCCGAAGTTCGTTATAACCGATAAAAATTTCCATTGTCTTACGGGAGTTTTTTCGTGCATTATAAAATAGTTCGTTTTAACCGGAAATTCGCTATTTCTGATAGAAATGAACATATAGGTACTCACCGTCGATGGTCCAGGAGTTGGGGCTATAAATTCATGTGGAAGGTGGTGATGGGCTTGATGGGGCGCCGGCGCCGCGCCGGGGTGTCCCGCCATCGGGGCTCGGACGGCTCAGGGACGGCGCCCGCATACGCCGCCCCCGAGTTGAGTTTGCCAATGTCCCCATTCATGTACACGTAGCCTAAAAATAAAATTATTTTATATAATGGATACACGAACGGTACACTGTGATATACAGAGAATCTATACTGATAAGATAAACGGTACTTGAGGGTTCCAATAACCTATGTCATGTGACCGTGTCTCCATCTCTATATCGGAACTACTTATTTTTCGAGATTGAATTTCTACGTAAGTTCACGTCAATGCATTTCCTGAAATACTGATTACAATTTAGGACTCTGAGATGTAGTACGATTGTTTTTACTCGTATCTTTATCGGACAATTAAACGTCCATTTTAAAATGGATTTTTAAGTTCGCTTTTCGATTTAGGATTGCTAAGAATTAAGAAAAGAAATTAAAAGTCACGCGTTAATTTTTATGCTGGGTATCCCACAAATAGGTCCAAATTTGTTTGACGTTGAATCCTAGAAATATTAGTGTAAAAGACTAATACTCTTAAAGGTGAAGACTAACCATCTAAGTTAAAGATTTGATTCTTGGGTGGGAATATAGATACTGTCGCTTATTTAGCAGGAAAACTAGCTTCATCGTAATTTTTGGATACTAATTTCAAAACGCAAGAGACCACACAAAGAGGTTCACGATCTCTTTACGAGTACTTGGGGATCTTCAGTAGGCATCTATCTTTTTGTAGAACAAACTTATGCTCCGTAGTTTCTTCTTCTTGAAGTGATATATCCGATACGGGAATAGACGACCATCTCGCCTTTGCCTATATACGAGGCATGTTTTTTAAGTAAGTACCGTTTTGCGATTCCGCCGCCGCAGCGATACGGTCGGCGTTCCGCGCATGCGCGCTGGTAACCTACATCTCATGTCTACGCACTGACGCCATTACAGTCTGATTCTTCATTGTATACGTTGTTTACTGAGTGTTTAAGATGCCTCCGACAATCGTGAGTCCCGCCGATTGTGAAGTACGGGCTGTTATACGATTTCTTAGTGCTAAAGGCGTAAAACCGATCGATATTCATCGTGAGATCTGTGAAGTTTACGGACAAAACATTATGAGTGATGGAATGGTAAGGAAATGGGTGAGAGCATTTAAAGATGGCCGCACAAATGTGCATGATGAAGAACGGAGTGGGCGTCCTTCGGTCGTTAATGAAGATTTGGTGCAGAAAGTGGACTACCATTTGTTCCTGCACTTGAAGAAGCACCTGGGTGGTCAGCGTCTTCAAGACGATAACGAAGTCAAAACATTTGTGATACAGTGGTTAACAAGTCAGGCGGCAGAATTTTATGAGGAGGGTATTCAAAAACTGGTGCCACGTTATGACAAGTGCCTCAATATTCACGGAAATTATGTAGAAAAGTAGATTAAGGTACAGGCTTTCATGTAAAAATAAAATTATAGCGATATCTTTGCACGTCTTTTTTTAATTCCAAAACGGTACTTACTTAAAAAACATGCCTCGTATTTAAATGACACAAGACAAGAAGACCTACAGTTTATAAAGCTGGTTTTGAACGGCCAAAGTGAGAGGGCTTTACTGGGCATATTAGGGGTGGTTTGCCCTTGCTTTTCCGAGAGAGGCGACCGTCACGTTGAAAAGTTCTTTTTTTAAATTTCATTATTTTCAGGTCTCCGGCGTACCAAGTAGGTACCTTACCCCCCACTACGTTATGGTCGTCTATTCCGTAGCTTGGAGAGTACCAATAACGTGGAGCACGCGGCTTAGCTACTCATGCACGTCCAACAACAGAAAAGACGTGCTAAGCAGTGCTCGATAATTTCACATTTGCTTAGAAAGAGTGTTGGGAACGGAATTCTTTCTAAGGCGCTGCCTTTAGATCTTTGTTTATTTTTATTTTCCAACTTTCTGTTCTGACGCCTATTGACTTAGCAAAATTGGAACTACAATATTGAAGCTTCAATTACAAACATTACAAAGATGTGACACGGAATTATAAAAACAAATAAGGTTTAAATTAAATCAATAAGAATGTGCGTTATTCTAGCAACTAGCTTCGTTCACGGAACCCCCCGTTGTATGCGACGTTATTTTTACCGGATTTTTTTTTCTACGTAAACTTTTTACGGAGGCAAAATCAATAATAACCATCTTTAGTTGGATAAAATATGTAATGTGTAATTATCCTGTGTAGCATGCTTTATAGCCTAGTCGTCAGAGGCAAATGTTGACGAAAAGCTCTCATTAAATGTTAACAGGCTGCATTTTGGCATACAGGTAGTTTTTTGGACGTAGAATACGAAGAAAAAAATTTGGTGCTCTAAAGTGTACGGTAAGCCTATAAAATCGAAAATAAAATAAAAAATTAGATTTTTCGCAACTACCTCTAAAAATAAAAAAAAATATCGAAAAATTAATAGCACCACGTCAAAGAACGGGAAATTTTACATTATATTTTGATTTGTCCGGTTTCATAGATCTTGTTAAATAATATTACCGATTAATAAATGGGCACAACACTAAATTCTGAATTATATTATCAAGGATATCCTTAAGGAACCCTCATACAGACAGCTTGTCATATCCGCTGGCTCTCCGTTTGTCCCTATAATTTTGCTTGTTCTCTTCACTGGCGTTGGTCAGCATTTTTTGTCTTGCTATTCTTTTATCTTCTGCCAGGTCTTTGTATCCTTTATTGAACCATTCTGCCCTTTCTGTCTTTTCGATCTGTTGACAATGATTTCTCTGCTGACTCTCTCTATTACTAATTTTATTTCTTCCCATCTAGAGTCAACTCCTGTATCATGTGCAACGCTCTGCAATTCCGCATTCATTTTTTCCCTATATTTTCTTCTGATCTCTTCGGTTTTTAGCCGGTCTACATTATACTTTCACGTGCTTATATTCCTTGCCATTTCCCGTTTCTTTTTATTAAATATTTGTAATTGACTGTATGCTCGTTAAAATCATGCAAACAAAAATTTCGTTTTAAGTTTTACAAATTATAAAGCAACAAAAATAAAAACTATCCGTATCATCGGAAAGCTGAAAGTTTCCTCTCCAAAAAGCCATCTTTTAATTTTTTTTTACACTCTGAAAACAAATAATATCGATTAACCTTCGAGCGGTGCGTGTAGACTTTCAAATTAACCTGTTTGGCGCGCTACCCTTTTTGACTCGCCTATCCGAATTTTTAATTAATTCTCACGCTAATAACAAAAATCTATAATACAATTTTTTTTTGTAAACTTTCCCGCCCTTTCACGTGGTGCTATTGGTTTTTTCTTTTTTATTTTTCGAGATATTACCGAAAAATTGAATTTTTGATTTTATTTTGGATTTTGTGGGCTTAGCGTACCTCAAACTTTAGCAAACTTTTTTTTATCGTATTCTACGTCTAAAAAAGGCGATTTCTGAGAATTCCAGTCGAAGTAAAAACTCAATTCAAGTTTCTAGGGAATATGGAAATTCATAGTGAGATTTTATGATAAAAACTATGCTATAAATACCATTGCCCTTTTGGAAATTAACCATTCGCAAACAATACTTGGCACTGATACAGGCTCAATTGAAAATGCCAAAAACGAAAGAAGTTTCCGTCGAAAATCGGGCTCTGATAATTACGAGACATCAAGATGGTCACTCGAGTAGACAAATCGCGAGTGACATGCGCATGCCAAGGAGAACGGTGAACTACATAGTAAAAAAAAATTCTGCGGGACATGGAATTCTCAACCAAAAACGCTCAAGAAGACCTCGAAAAACGACTCCCGCTGAAGACAGAGCTATAACAATGTCCAGCAGACGTAATCGCCGCCTAACCGCACAGAAATCACGGCTCAAGTAAACCAGGAGCGGCCCATCCACATCAGCTTGAAAACCGGGGAAGAACAGTTTAGCAGAAGGTGAACTACACGGGAGAGTTGCAGTGAGAAAACCACTTCTTAGGCAAGTGAATAAACGTAAACGTTTAGAATGGGCCCGAGAACATGAAAATTGGACATCAGAACCATGGAATTCCGTCCTTTGGAGCGACGAATCTAAATTCAAAATTTTCGGTTCAAATCGACGAGTTTACGTGCGGCGGTCAGCTGGAGAGAGGATGTTGGAAGCCTGCAGTAAAACATGGTGGTTCAGTAATGGTTTGGGGTTGTTTTGGCAACGGTAAAGTTGGAAAAATCTTTAGGATAGAAGGAATCATGCGAAAAGAACAGTATCAAGAAATTTTGCTAACTCAAATGCTTCCTTCTGGAAGAGTGACAACGACCCTACACGTTTTGCTAAACAAATTAGAGAACTTTTGGACCAATGAAAATCGGGTGACGTCCTGAAAGTGATGACTTGGTCTCCACAATCATCCGACTTGAACCCATCGAATTGCTGTGGGGCCATTTAGACAAGCAGACTGGGTTAAAAAATAATTGAAGAAACTCTAAAGAAACTAATGGGCAGAATGCCGAAACTCTGTAAAGCGGTAATTAAAAACAAAGGAGGTGACATAGATGAGAAAAAACCTGGAAAATCATGAATATTTTTCTAATTTTCTATACTGTAAATAATGTCAAAATAAATAATAATTCATTAAAATTAAAAAAATATACGAGGCTGGTTTGAAAAGTCCGTGCAAAGTCCGAGAGATGGCACCACCGGCGCGTATCGAGGTCATGTTTAGTTAGTAGCATCTCTTGAATGAACGCACACCAAGTTTCAGCCATATTGGTCTATTTCTTTGTATTTGGCATTCGTGTGAATCAAGGAAGTCGAGTGATTTTCAAGAAATGGACGAAAAAGAATTTCGTGTGGTGATTAAACATTACTTTATGAAAGGCAAAACGCCTCAGGAGACTAAAGAGAAGCTTGATAAACATTATGGTGACTCTGCACCTTCGATTAGAACAGTTTATAAGTGGTTTCAAAATTTTCGGACTGGCCATATGGGCACAAGTAACGCTGAACGTTCTGGACGGCCTGTGGAGGTTACGACTCCAGAAATCATTGATCGAATCCATGATGTGGTGATGGATGACAGAAGAGTTAAGGTGCGTGAGATTGCTAGTGCTGTGGGCATCTCGACTGAACGAGTACATAATATTTTGCATAAACATTTGGACATGAGAAAGCTATCCGCAAGATGGGTGCCGCGATTGCTCACGCTTGACCAAAAAACGGAATCGTGTGAAGTGTTGCAAGGATGGTTTGCAGCTGTTCCAGAAGAATCCGGAGGACTTTAAGCGTCGTTTCGTCACTGTGGATGAAACATGGATACATTACTATACTCCTGAGACCAAACAACAATCTAAACAATGGGTTACCAAGGGGGAATCTGCACCAAAAAAGGCGAAGACCGTTCCTTCGGCCGGAAAGGTTATGGCGACTGTCTTTTGGGATTCGCAAGGGATAATCCTCATCGACTATCTGGAAAAGGGTAAAACTAATACAGGTGAATATTATTCATCGTTATTGGACCGTTTGAAAACCGAGCTGCAAGAAAAACGCCCGCGATTGGTCCACAAGAAAGTCCTTTTCCATCACGACAACGCACCAGCACACACCTCAGCAGTTGTGGTCGCAAAATTAATGGAAATAGGATTCCAACTCGTTTCACATCCCCCCTATTCTCCAGACTTGGCTCCCTCGGACTACTATTTGTTCCCCAATTTGAAGAAATGGCTGGCGGGACAAAGATTTTATTCAAACGAGGAGGTGATTGCAGACACTAATGGATATTTTGCAGACTTGGACAAATCCTATTATTCGGAAGGGATCAACAAACTAGAACATCGTTGGACGAAGTGTATAAGCCTAAAAGGAGACTATGTCGAAAAAATAAAAAAGGTTTACCCCAAACACATAAGTAGTTTTTATTTTTGCACGGACTTTTCAAACCAGCCTCGTATGAATTTCTGTTGTCTTGGGACTGAAATAACTAGGTGGGCAAATACTTTCTGACTGTATATACCAGGGATCTTCGGACATTTGGAATACCATACCGATTAGAATGATTTGTCGAGCACTCTAAAATAAGCCTCAGATTCCCATGTAATTTGATCATCAAATGACTTTTACTGAAGCACCATTTTCAAATTTGGAATGAGCAAATAAACGCTGGGAGACAGACCAGGAGAAAACGGCGTAAGAGGAAGCAATTCATAGCCCGATTGGTCTAATTTCTCCATCGATTTTATGGAGTTGTAAGCTGGTGCATTATCTTGGTAAAACAACACTTCTTTCGTCGCTAAATACAATCTTTTTTTTTCTTGATTTCACCACTGAAACGATCCAATAAACGAACGTAATAGTCTCCGCCCCTTCCCATAGATAGTCGATCAATGTTATTCCATTAGCATCCCAAAAAATACTTGGCAAAACCTTTCCAGCTGATGTTTGTGTTTTTGGACGCTTCCGTTGACTTTTATACGATTCCAGCCACTCTGCGCACTGTCTGTTGGACTCGGGCGTGTAGTTGAGGATCCATGTTTCGTCCATTGATACGAATCCACGCAAAAATTACCTTCGATTACGCCGAAATAGTGCCAAACACCGTTCGGAATCGTCGACACGTTGCTGTTTTTGATCAACCGTGAGTGTGCGGAACCTATCGGGCACATAGCCTGTTCATATGCAAAGATTCATGTAAAATATGCCTCACCCATTCTATTCATATCTTCACGATGTCAGCTATCTATCTCTGTTACTTTCACTGTGCGGTCCATAGACCCAGAGGATGGACTGAGCATTAACCTCATAAAATTGACCACTTTCTAGAAAGAGACAAAGCGACTGTGCGGCCAATAACTGTCTCTTTTCTGTAGGCCTGTAATAAACAAGGCGCAGTACCCTGAGACGGAATTCAAGGCGAGAAAAGCCCCTACCAGATTTTAGTTCAAATAAAACACTCAGAAATATTATTTTCAAGAGCCCCGTAGCTTAGCGGAATTCTAGAAAGAGACAGCTACTGGCCGTTCATTCCCTTTGTCTCTCACACTTTTGCATGTCTGTGGTGCGGCCATTCAAAACAATAGAGTGGATTTTTTTTGTATTTTTTCGTTGTGCAGATGTGCCCATAACACTTCTCGAGCCATTCTTGAGTTCTGGCTGTATTTTTTCCCATCAAAGAGCAACCTGAACTAAAAATCACACAGGTTTTTCGTTTGTGCTGCCATCTCTCGGAAAGTATCGGGACTTTTCACACCATGTCAGTATTTGACAGGCAATTACGAGAAGGAAAATCCGGAGGAAGAAACTGTTTACGATAGAGCGGCTTGAAGAAGGAAAAAGGGGGAAATTAAAGGAGAACTGTTCTGACTATGAATCGATAAAAATCCTTTAAAACAAATTAAATACCTCGAGAAACGCTAGGGATTTAAAAGTGACCAAAATTTTATTAATCTGCTTTTTTTTTGACCGGGGAGTGTATATTTACAATATTTGTATGTAATTCTAATAGATAAGAAAATACCATTTTTTTTCAAATATTATTATCGCAATCCATTCAATGTACTTTACATTCATTCACTAATGTCTCGTTTAGATAAGGTATCTATTTACACTGAGTGTTCAAAACAATTTCATAGACAAACGGTAAACTTGTTTTTAATACATCAGTTTTCAGAACATTAGTTTTAATTAAATGCTGATCTATTAAGAAAAAAATATTTTGGTTCTGAAAAGATATAGAGGATGAGCAAAAAATACGATATAACTAAATCAAAAGGGCCTGATACTGACGTGTTAGAAACATCGGAAATCAAGAGGATCGTATAAAGATTTTTAAACTCTACAACTCAATAATGATTTTTAAACTTTAATGCTTCAATTTGCTGCTGTGCTGACGACGCCATGCTGACAGCGGAGAATGATGAGAATCTTACAAAACATTAAGCCCGTTTCTTAGAATATTGAAAAGAAAATATCAGGAAAAAAATGATGGTGCGCGCAAAAACGCTGAGCTCTGATTAGTAATTTTACAACCCGCTTACGAGAGTATCGGGAACAAATAATTTTCAAGAGCGTAACACAGTAACGTTTAGTTTTTTCATTGATCAATTTGTTTTTTTATCATAAATATAGTGAAATTAAAGTTCTTTATGGGACACCTTATATTTAAAGCTATACCGGGTGCGTCATTTTAAAAAAAACTTGCCTAATCTAATATATATTTTAAAATACACCTTCAGTGTACACATAAAGGGCGTAATAATTATTTTTTAGTGTTCCGTACGGAATACTTATTAGATCACTTCGGTGTCTGTCCATCTGTCACACCCGATTTTCTCCGAAACATAGAAAGTTGAAATTTGGCACTAATATAGAAATTGATGGCCCCATCAGAGCCGTGTAGTTTTGAAAGTGAAATCGTGACTTAAAGGATTAGTTTTGAGGGATGAAATCGGAAGTGAAAAAAAAAATTTTACCCGGTCATTGAGTGGGGTGTTAAATTAAAGCTTGTGAAAACTGGCGCCCACTTTTCTTTATATTATATTTAAAAAATTGCCAAAGATCGCTGTCCCCCCCTTATCTCGAAAAGTACTAATAATTTTGAAAAAATCCTGGAATATTCTCCACAGGGTGTAGATTGAACGAAAATTATCACGAATGCATTACCCTTAATAATTTATCTGGTATATATAAAAAAATTTTAAGTTTATCAGTTTTCAGTAAAGATCGGAAAGAAACTTTGTTCAAAACTCATTTGGGGTGTGATTTTTACGACGAAATAAGAAGGACCACCGAACGGGATCTTTGTCATTACACATTGGTGACAAGGATTTTAACGCCAAGATAGGCGGTCAGGTTGACGCAAGTGAAAATAAAATAGGTAATTTCAGTTTAGGAACAAGGAATAAACGTGGTCGAATGTTAATAAACTTCTTAAAACAAACAAAAATTATTCGCTATGAACACCTTTTACTACAAAAAAAATAGCCATGGGTAAGTCCAAACGGAGTGGTAAAAAACGAAATAGACTACATATTATCATCAGAAAAAAATATAGTAAAGGATGTAACAGTTATAAATAGGATAAACACGGGAAGTGAGCACAGAATAATCCGAGGAAAAATAGAAATGAATGCATAGAAAGAAAAAAAAGTCATAACAAGAAAGAAACCAAAAAATTGATACACACATCTTAAAAGTAAAAATAGCGGAATACCAAAATGAAATAAGAAAAGAATTAACTAAGACCGATGATCTTGATAACAAAAACATAAACGAAATTAATGAAACACTTACGAATATCTCATCATACAGGAAATGATTACTTAAATACCAAAGGTAAGACTACTGCTGAATAAATATAAGACAAAACTATGACAAACGAAGACAGGGCAAGTAATAAAGTGTGGAAAAGCAAATCAAACAGCAGAAGTACAGAAAATCATCAGACTGGCATGAGCAGCATTTCGCAAACAAAGAAATATATTAACCAACAAAAGAATTCCTCTGAAACTAAAAAAAAATATATTCGATCAATGCATTCTATCGGTTCTCACCTACGCGGCTCAGACATGGACATTCACTAGGAACATGATGGACCAACTGAGTAAAACACAGAGAGCAATGGAACGCCAGATGCTGAATATAAGATTATAAGACAGAATCAAAAACGAAAGTATAAGACAAACACATAACGTTTCTGGACCTCTTGCATAGTGAGTTGCAGCAGAAGCAAACAAGATTAGCGCACAAAAAGTTACTCCTTTACGAGAACAACGCTCCTACTTACACATCGGCCGTTACAATGGCAAAAGTGCAAGAGCTGGGCTTCGAAATAGTTGCCCCCATTCACCCTATTCCCCAGATTTGACCCTAAGTAACTTTTTATCATTTCCTAACCTCAAAAAATGGTCTGGAGGACGAATTTTTTCGTCGAATGGCGAAGTTATCTGTGCTGTAAATGAGTGTTATGCACAGTTCTAAACAATTTTTTTCTGAAGGAATAAAAAAATTGGAATCTCGTTGGACCCAATGTATTGGGCTTAATGCTGATTATGTTGAGAAATAAATTTTTGTTTCTGCAGAAGAATGTTATTTACTTTGTTTTTCCGGGGTTTTCAATCCATCCTCGTATATATCAAGAACATTTAAACAAGTTAATTCTTACTAAATTCAATAAAAGAAGTTTTCAAGGTTTCTGAATTCCTGTAACATATATATATATATATATATATATATATATATATATATATATATATATATATATATATTTTCTACATTCAAAGTTATATTACGTAGACTGAAAAGTTTTTGGTCTGACACATAGATGTCGCCCTTTTCAAAAAATCCATAGATTTATAGGAAGTACCAACCTTCAAATGATACGTGTCAAAATTTCATGACATTTCGACAATTAGTTCACAAGTTACAGTGGTTTTAGTGACGCTACTTTTAATATTTTCAAAACAATGGAAAAAAAAAAAATACCATTTAAGCAAAGCAATGGCTTGATAAGTGTTATGGGGACTGCCCCTGGCAGTCAGCTGAGTGGACAACAGCCAGTGAAAGCCGTCCGAAGCGACCAAAGACACAACAGTCAGCTGGGAAGGTTTTAGCCTCTGTATTTTGGGATGCGCATGGAATAATTTTCATCCATTATTCTGAGGGAAAAAAAGGGAAAAACCATCAATAGCGAATATTATATATAGTTATTGGTGCGTTTGAAGGCAGAAATCGCCAAAAAACGGTCCCAAATGAACAAAAAAAAGGGCTTTTTCATCAAGACAATGCACCGTGTCACAAATCAATGGTTACGATGACAAAAATTGCATAAATTGAAGTTTGAATTGCTTCCTCATCCACCGTATTCTCCAGATTTGGCCCCCAGCGACTATTATCTATTATATGTTTGGCTAAAATCTTTGGAAATGTCTGTTGAATTTTCTGTTCAAGTGCAACATTCTAAATGATAGGCAGTATGGTTTCATGCAAGGGCGTAGCACCACAGACGCTCTATACAATTTTACACCTGAAATAACTGACCATCGAAATTTTTGTGAGAAGTCCAAAAAGGTATTCATCGACCTGGCTAAGGCATATGATACGGTCTCACATGAAAAATTTCTTGACACACTGGAACAATATGGTATCAGAGGAAAAGTGCATGAATTGATGGTGAACTATTTTGGAAACAGACAACAAATGGTAAGAATTAACAATGTAGTAAGTAATGCAAGCCTAATTAAGATCATTACTTAAATTATATGTTCGTGGCTCTATAATTTCTTATGCAGATGACACAGCACTAATCTTCAAAGGCAAGATTTGGGAAGAAGCATGAGAAAACTCTACAAGGAGACTTGTGATTATCAAAAATTGTTTGGAGACATAGAAATTAACCCTTAACATAACCAAAACAAATTACATAGCTTTTTTAATAACAAAAGCGGGATGACCAAATTTCTCAAGTATACCAGTAGATGACACTCAAATAAGCGAGGTTTTGCAAACTGAGTATTTGGGTGTTAATATTGATCGGATTCTTAAATGGCAGCCACATATTGACTACCTGGCTGACAAAATAAGAAAACTTATATACAAGTTTTATGTAATAAGAGAAATTCTAAATATGACAGATTTGATTTCGGTTTATAGATCTCTTACTGAATCATTAATTAGGTATGAAATATTGGTATGGGAAGGATTGTATAAGAATACACTCTACAAGTTGAACATAACACAAAAATATATATTAAAAGTTACTTTTAGAAAAAATAAAAAGTATCCCTGAAGATTCCTGTGTACTGAATACACAACTTATATACAAACAATATACATAACGCCCCTGTTTAAGGTTTAAAAACACTACAAACAATTATGTAAGCCATGTCTACAACACCCGCTCAAGGGCAAACAAAAACCTAAAGATTCCAGACAGTAAAAAAATATAAATTTAAAGTATCTGAATTACCTTGCCCCAAAGTCTTACAACTTGCCTCCAGGACATATTAGAGAATTAAAAAGTAAAAAGATATTTGATAAGGCCTGGACAAAATAGATTTATGTAAACTACAGCACCTTTGCGACATTCTTCAGATAGATAGTCACTGAAATTTGTTTTTCCACAGTCTATGAGAGGCAAAATAGGTATAAATGATGATTATGTTTGGTCTGAATATTGTTCGGACTCTTTTTTTTTTTCTGAAAAGTGTGACTGTTTAATAGATGGTAGGGACTAAAATGGGATTCATACAGGCATACTTTTTGCCTAGGCATCATTAATATGGAAAAATGTAAGATTAGTTACAGTAATTTCACTGTATTTCTTGATAAACGGATAAAATAAATAAATAAATTCAAATGATAAAAAAAGACTAGTTCTACTAGAGACAGAACATTGTTAGATGATGTGTTTTGCAATTTTCCTAATGATATACAAGTTTCCACTGTAGAAAGGTTTTTTAGCCATCACAAACAAGTGTGTGTCTAAATCCCAGATATTGATTTTTGAAGACTCATTTGAGGTGTGTTTTGTGAAGTCAGTGGTGACTGTATACCTCCGTAATAACCAATTTTTATTTTAAAAGCAATCATGGTACAGAATATGGTAAATATTTACCATGCACGTGGGACTGCAATTCTAATCAACATCAAAAATTTCTCCATGTATTGAGGATCTTTTCTAAAGCTTCAAACATAAATTTTAAGACAGGAAAGACACATTTTCTCTAATCTGAACTATTTACATCTAATTGATCACTCACATACATACATACATACATACATGCATACATATATACATATAGGCCACACATATATCAGGTCTGGGAAAGTTTGTGGCGTTTTTCCCGATAGATGGCGTCAATTGCAAATAACTCAAGAAACACAGATCGCAGCGACACCACTAAACGCTCGTTGGAAAGGTGACACTTCGAGCGTATAAATATCGAAACTGGTGCAGTGGTTGGAAAGTTGTTTGCGTTTGAAAATGGAGAAAAGTAATGAAAAATTGCGCTATATTTTGCAATATTATTACGACAAAGGGAAGAACGCTGCGCAGGCTTGTGAAAAAATTTGTGCTGTGTATGGTGAAGGTACTTTATCAAAATCTGCTACGCGGAAATGGTTCGCTCGTTTTCGTTCTGGTAATTTTGATGTGAAAGATGAGTCACGCTCTGATCGTCCAATCACTGAAAAAGCTGATGAATTTCTTGAAAAAGTCCAGCAAGATAAGCATATCAGCAGTGTTGCTATTGGTATGGAGCTAGGCATTGACCACAAAATGGTTTTGAACCATTTACACAAAG
This sequence comes from Pachyrhynchus sulphureomaculatus, assembly GCA_019049505.1. NCBI lineage: Eukaryota > Metazoa > Arthropoda > Insecta > Coleoptera > Curculionidae > Pachyrhynchus > Pachyrhynchus sulphureomaculatus. The sequence continues at coordinate 122,997,344 of CM032451.1, forward strand.
CTGGCTATAAAAAGAAGTTCGATGTATGGGTTCCTCATGAGTTGAGCGCGAAAAACATGATAGACCGAATTAACATCTGCGATGCGCTGCTGAAACGCAATGAAATCGAACCATTTCTGAAACGTGTCATAACCGGTGATGAAAAATGGATCACGTACGACAATCGGAAGGGGTAAAAGATAGTGAACAAGGGATGGTGAGCCGTCACAAGCGTTCGCGAAGCCAGAATTGACGCCGAAAAAGGTGATGATGTGTGAGTGTGTGGTGGGACGACTGATTCTCAACTCTACTGTGGACAACTAGAGAGATTACGCCAGGCAATTGAAAGAAAACGGCCCAAATTCATTAATAGGAAAGGTGTTGTCTTCCATCATGACAACGCCCGACCACACACTTCTTTGATGACCTGTCAAAAAATGCGAGAGCTTGGTTGGGAAGTTTTGATGCATCCACCGTATAGTCCAGACATAGCACCCTCTGACTATCACTTGTTCCGATCTCTGCAGAACTCTCAACGGAATTAAGCTGCTTTCAAAAGAAGCCTGTGAAAACCACTTGATTCAGTTTTTCAACCAGAAACCACAGAAGTTCTTCACCGATGGCATCATGGCTCTACCAGAAAAATGGCGAAACATTGTTGATAATAATGGAGCTTATTTGGTTTAAATAAATTCATTTTCACACTATAAGAAAACCAGTTGAATTTTTACTAAAAACACGCCACGAACTTTTTCCCAGGCCTGATATTTATTTTTTTCAGGTTACAAGCACCTTACTGTCAACCACTCCAACAATTTTGTTGATCCTGATTCAGGAGTATACACTCAAAATATTGAGAAAGTATGTCATCATTGTCTCTCACATCATATCAGTAACGGGCCTTACAACAACAACATTCACACCACACTTAGAACAATTAGGACTCAACATAAACATACACAAAAACATTCAAAAGTCATTGATTTTGAAAACATGTAACATTTTCAGGCCATTCCTTAATACACGATGGTAATAGGATTTGTGCTGACTTGGCTTAGGCCCGTCAGCCAAACTTGGGACCACATTGACCAAATGTGAGAAAGAAGAACAAAAAAAAAAGGATAACCATACATACTTAAAAATAAAGATTACAAGCTCTACTGGGACATCAATATCCATATAGATAAAACAATCCCCGCCAAGAGACCCAATATTATTTTTCAATACAAAAAAGGAAGTCATTTATCTAATTGACATAGCTGTCCCCAATGATACAAACATCCAAACAAAATACACAGAAAAAATCTCCAAATATACAGACCTTGCAACCAAAAGGCTAAGGAAACAAGAAAAAGTCATCATTGTCCCCCTCATCATATCAGCCTCAGGCCTTACATCAACAATAATCACGCCACACTTAGTATAATTGGACTCAACACAAACATACACAAAAACATTTAGAAGTCAGTGATTCTGAAAACATGTAATATTGTCAGATCATTCCTTAATACACAATGGTAATAGGATTTGTGCTGACTTGGCTTAGGCCCCTCAACTAAACATGGAACAACACTGACCAAATGTGAGAAAGAATAATATAAAATAATGATGAATTTCATTTATAAATAAGAATATATATTTTTGGATTTTTGAAAAGTTGCATTTTTTAAACAAATATAAGCAAAAAAAAACCTTCCCCGCCTTAAAATGCATATTCTTATATATAAAAAAAGGTCCTTAATAACTGGAAAATTTTTTGAAGTCTATTAGGGCTGGAGCCCCACTTGTAAATATTTACCCAGAATACTAATTGCACAAGTCTGATTTGCACTTGGCCAGTTATTTTTTGCACATATGCATTACCAAAATTTATATAATTCAAGTAATTCCATGTTAAAACTACTGGAATGTCAGATACTTCCTGAAAATTTTTGGCACTGGTAATGCAGTTTTGTTAACTAATACTGTTTTTAAATGTGCAGCCACAGGAAATACGTCAAGTACTTCCACATTTCACATAATATCATTACAACATATACATATTCGAGGAGTTCAACATTCCTGAAATACAGTTAGCTAAAACCTAAAATCAGGTAAATTCTTAACTAACGAGAGTGATTTTTGTTCATTTACTTTCGGTGTCACTATTTTTAAGTTAAAAAAAGTCACATACACTGAGGCAAATCAAGATAAAAATATTAAGAAATAACCACTCCAGCAAAAACAGGTAGTTCATACAGGTTCCCTATTAAGATGAAGTTTTACAGTTAGCAGGTTATAGTGCTCATTAAAATCAATCCCTGCCATACTGAGTATAGCTCTAGAAACAGTGCCTAAAATGGTAACTTCTTATTGTATGATGTTAGCAAATAGGCACTACAAAATTTCTTGTAACAAAACGATTATTAGAGAAATAAAAAGTAAAAAGATATTTGATAAGACTTGCACAAAATTATTACTGTTCAATAAAAAAAAAGGCAGTCACCTATCTAAGGGACATAGCTGTCCCCAATGATACAAACATCCAAACGAAATACACAGAAAAAATCTCCAAATACACAGACCTTGCAACCAAAAGGCTAAGGAAACAAGAAAAAGTCATCATATCAACCTCAGGCCTTACACCAACAATAATCACGCTACACTTAGTACTGTTAGGACTCAACACAAACATACACAAAAACATTCAGAAGTCAGTGATTCTGAAAACATGTAACATTGTCAGGTCATTCCTTAATACACAATGGTAATAGTATTTGTGCTAACTTGGCTTAGGCCCCTCAACTAAACATGGAACCACATTGACCAAATGTGAGAAAGAATAACAACAATAATGTAAAATAATGACGAATTTCATTTATAAATAAAAATATATATTTATGAAGAGATTGCATTTTTTTAACAAATATAAATAAAAAAACCTATCCCTGCCTTAAAATGCATTTCCTTATATAAAAAAAGGTCCTTAATAACTGGAAAATTTTTTGAAGTCGATTAGGGCTGGGGCCCCACTTGTAAATATTTACCCAGAATACTAATTGCACAAGTCTGATTTGCACTTGGCTGGTTATTTTTTAGCACATATGTATTAGCAAAATTTATATAATGCAAGTAATTCCATGTTAAAATTACTGGAATGTCACATACTTCCTAAAAATTTTAGACACTGGTAATGCAGTTTTGATAACTAATACTGTTTTCACATATGCTGCCACAGGAAATACGTCAAGTACTTCCACATTCCACATAATATCATTACAACATATACATATTCGAGGAGTTCAACACTGCTGAAATAAAGTTAGCTAAAAACCTAAAATCTGGTAAATAAGTTTGGTATTCTTAACTAATGAGAGTGATTTTTGTTAGCTTACTTTTGGTACTCAAAAAATATAAAAGTGAACTAATACCAGTTTTTGGTAGGTTTATTAACTCATCCCACAGAAAATAATTATTTCCGCCTTGCTAGAAATATGCTCGAGAAAAAATTATACTTTAGACTGCAACATAGGTACCAAGAGATTTCAAGTGTAATAAATCTGGAGAAAAAACAAAAACGCTGAATTACTATGAAAAAATTTTGGACCTTGTATACCATTTTAATTTTTAAGAATATTGAGGTAACAAGAAATCAAGTATAATATGGAAATGTAGAAAGATACTATTTTCAAGTTAAAAAAGTCACATACACAGAGGCAAATCAAGATAAAAATATTAAGAAACAACCACCACATCAAAAACAGGTAGTTTTATACAAGTTCCCGATTAAGATGAAGTTTTGCAGTTAGCAGGTTACAGTGCTCACTAAAATCAATCCCTGCCATACTGAGTACGGTTCTAGAAACAGTGCTTAAAATGGTAACTTCATATTGTATGATGTTAGCAAATAGGCACTACAAAATTTCTTGTATCAAAACGATTATTAGAGAAATAAAAAGTAAAAAGATATTTGATAAGGCTTGTACAAAATTATTATTGTTCGATAAAAAAAAAGGAAGTCACCTATCTAACGGACATAGCTGTCCCCAATGATACAAACATCCAAACGAAATACACAGAAAAAATCTCCAAATACACAGACCTTGCAACCAAAAGGCTAAGGAAACAAGAAAAAATCATCATTGTCTCCCCCATCATATCAGCCTCAGGCCTTACACCAACAATAATCACGCCACACTTAGTACAATGAGGACTCAACAGAAACATACACAAAAACATTCAGAGGTCAGTAATTCTGAAAACATGTAACATTGTCAGGTCATTCCTTAATACACAATGGTAATAGTATTTGTGCTAACTTGGCTTAGGCCCCTCAACTAAACATGGAACCACATTGACCAAATGTGAGAAAGAATAACAACAATAATGTAAAATAATGACGAATTTCATTTATAAATAAAAATATATATTTATGAAGAGATTGCATTTTTTTTAACAAATATAAATAAAAAAACCTATCCCTGCCTTAAAATGCATTTCCTTATATAAAAAAAGGTCCTTAATAACTGGAAAATTTTTTGAAGTCGATTAGGGCTGGGGCCCCACTTACCCCCATTTACCCAGAATACTAATTGCACAAGTCTGATTTGCACTTGGCTGGTTATTTTTTTTAGCACATATGTATTAGCAAAATTTATATAATGCAAGTAATTCCATGTTAAAATTACTGGAATGTCACATACTTCCTAAAAATTTTAGACACTGGTAATGCAGTTTTGATAACTAATACTGTTTTCACATATGCTGCCACAGGAAATACGTCAAGTACTTCCACATTCCACATAATATCATTACAACATATACATATTTAAAATGGTAACTTCATATTGTATGATGTTAGCAAATAGGCACTACAAAATTTCTTGTATCAAAACGATTATTAGAGAAATAAAAAGTAAAAAGATATTTGATAAGGCTTGTACAAAATTATTATTGTTCGATAAAAAAAAAGGAAGTCACCTATCTAACGGACATAGCTGTCCCCAATGATACAAACATCCAAACGAAATACACAGAAAAAATCTCCAAATACACAGACCTTGCAACCAAAAGGCTAAGGAAACAAGAAAAAATCATCATTGTCTCCCCCATCATATCAGCCTCAGGCCTTACACCAACAATAATCACGCCACACTTAGTACAATGAGGACTCAACAGAAACATACACAAAAACATTCAGAGGTCAGTAATTCTGAAAACATGTAACTTTGTTAGGTCATTCCTTAATACACAATGGTAATACCATTTGTGCTGGCTTGGCTTAGGCCCGTCAGCCAAACAGAACCACATTGACTAAATATGAGAAAGACTAACAACAATAATGTAAAATAATGATAAATAACCTATTTTATTTATAAATAAAAATATATATTCCTGGATTTTTGAAAAGATTGCATTTTTTTAACAAATATAAATAAAAAACCCCTTCCTCCACCTTAAAATGAATATTCCGGAGCCCCACGTGTAAATATTTATCCAAAATACTAATTGTACAAGTCTGATTTGCACTTGGCCAGTTATTTTTTAGCACATATGCATTACCAAAATCTATATAATTCACTTAATTCCATGTTAAAACTACCAGAATGTCAGATACTTCCTAAAAATTTTTGGCATTGGTAATGCAGTTTTGATAACTAATACGGTTTTTACATATGCAGCCACAGGAAATACATCAAGTACTTCCACATTCCACATAATATCATTACAACATATACATATTCGAGGAGTTCAACACTGCTGAAATAAAGTTAGCTAAAAACCTAAAATCTGGTAAATAAGTTTGGTATTCTACTAATGAGAGTGATTTTTGTTAGCTTACTTTTGGTACTCAAAAAATATAAAAGTGAACTAATACCAGTTTTTGGTAGGTTTATTAACTCATCCCACAGAAAATAATTATTTCCGCCTTGCTAGAAATATGCTCGAGAAAAAATTATACTTTAGACTGCAACAAAGGTACCAAGAGATTTCAAGTGTAATAAATCTGGAGAAAAAAACAAAAACGCTGAATTACTATGAAAAAATTTTGGACCTTGTATACCATTTTAATTTTTAAGAATATTGAGGTAACAAGAAATCAAGTATAATATGGAAATGTAGGAAGATACTATTTTCAAGTTAAAAAAGTCACATACACCGAGGCAAATCAAGATAAAAATATTAAGATAAAAAAAAACCTCTGAGGTAAATAAACTGCAATGGAATGACATTCTGCAAATAAAGGATCCTAATCTAGCCACAAATTATTTCATTGAAATGTTACAAACAGCCCAAAATAAAGCTACCCACAAAAAGAAAAAAAATGGTAATAAATATGCGCCAAGGAAAAAATGGATAACCCGAGGTATCATGATATCTTGTTCAACCAAGGAAACATTGTATAATTTATGGAAAAAAAACCCAACACAGGAAAGCTTTAAGACTGATTACAAAAATTATGTTAAGGTATTGAATAAAGTAATTAAACGAACAAAACACTATGAATCGGCTAGGGTTCAAAATGTTTGTAGTAACAATAAATTGCTATGGAAATATATACAACGAAAAATTAGGCCCAATGTAAAAACAAACCCAAATGAAATATCGTTTATTATGGATAATGATGAAAAGGTTGAAAACCCAAAAGAAATAGCAAATCTTTTCAATTCTTATTTCTGTAATGTGGGCTGCAATTTGGCTAAAAATATTGGAAAACCGCAGGGAGCGTCACTTAACTTACCAAAAATGAATAGAAACTCAATTTATATCAAATTAACAGACCCTCATGAAATCCGAGCAATTATAAATCGGTTAAAAGAAAAATGTGGAGGAGTCGATGGAATACATGTAAAAATTATTAAGAATATTGCTGATAAGATTATTGAACCTTTAAGTCATATTTTTAATTTAAGCATTAATACATCTGTTTGGCCAAATGCATTAAAAACTGCAGAGGTAGTGCCCATTTATAAAGCTGGTGTAAAACATGATCCAATAAACTATAGACCTATCTCTTTAATATCTAATATAGCTAAAATTTTCGAAAAAATCATACACTCTCGCTTATACAACTTTATTAAGAAAAACAAATTAATATCAGAACACCGATATAGTTTTGTCAAGGGTAAAGGAACTAAAGATGCTTTAAATTTCTTGAGTAATACAATTTATAATAATTTAGACCTAAATATTCCAATAACTGTAACATTTTTGGACTTAGCTAAAGCTTTTGACACAGTGAACCATGGAATTCTTTTAAAAAAACTATATCATTACGGTATTAGAGGTATGGCTCATGACTTAATTAGAAGTTATTTAAATAATAGGATACAGACTGTCAAAATAGCAAGTACTGTCAGTGCCCCTAAACAAATTACATGTGGAGTCCCACAAGGAACAATCCTTGGACCTCTATTATTTATTTTATACGTAAATGACATGCTTGAAATTTTGGAAAAGCAGTCTGTGATGTCATATGCGGATGATACAGCCATTATAAGCACTGAAGAAACTTGGGATAAAACCCAAAATAAAATGAATGATCTTTTAAAAACAGTAAGCACATGGTTAGCATTAAATCAGTTATCTTTGAATATTTCAAAAACAGTCTTCATGATTTTTGGTGTGTATCGTGATAGCATTTGGAGTGATGTAACTATTAATACTAATCACAGTAGAGTAAAAAGGGTTGAATTCTGTAAATATTTGGGCATTGTGTTTGATTGCCATATGAGATGGGATAAGCATGTTGAGAATGTAGTAAAAAGAACGAAATATCTGCTATTTGTATTTGCTAAATTATCAAGAACTATGTCGACGGGGACTCTATTAATGATTTATTATGCTCTTTTCCATAGCATTTGCTCTTATGGATTGATTGCGTGGGGTGGAGCATATGATAATGTTGGAATTCGGTTGCAGAATTTGCAAAATAGGATCTTAACGATAATCTTGAAAAAACAAACTAATTATTCTGTTCCATTAAATATCTCACAGATACATTAGAGTCATTGTTGCTTTATTATGCAGATATGCGAAAGGAACATGCAGAATCTCATAGTAAGACTAGAAACAAAAACCTTTTATTGCCAAAGATAAATAAAAGAATATAATTTAAGAGCAGTAAGATTACTGCTATGAAGGTGTTTAACAAACTGCCCGGGGAACTGAAAAATTTAGAATTAAGAGGTAAGACTGAAAAAAAAAGTTTAAAGGTTGGATTGGATCATCGGATATAAGTGTTTCCACAATATAATTAATGGAAAGTACGTTTTTTTTTTGTTGTTTTTGCTTTTTGTTTTCTGAATTTTTCTGTATCTACTGCCACTGTTGAGCAACCAATAAATTTTCATTTTGTATTTTTTTTTTAAATTTAAGTTTGTGTATTTTAGTATAGTTTATTATAATTGTGTATAGTTCTTAAGGATTTTTGTCCACCAGTCCTATTGTGCAGATAACTTGTGTTATCTTTATAGGTATTGCATATTTTGTATTGAATTGTAATAAGTCTGGTTCAAATAAATAAAAAAATAAATAAACAAAAAATAAATAAATAAAAAATAAATAAATAAAAAATAAATAAAAATAAAACCCCGCCAACAAAAACAGGTAGTTTATACAGGTTCCCGATTAAGATGAAGTTTTACAGTTAGCAGGTTACAGTGCTCACTATTTAATCGTCCATGACTAAAATTGGGAAAGGTAATACTTATAGAATCAGCTCGATGTCTGCCTGTCTGCATATTCATTCGGTCTTTTTTCTTTCATTAATGACACTATTATATCGAAGTGCAATGACTGCCACACATAACATTCATTTATGTTTAACACAAAAACTGCACTTTTGGAACATAACAGCTTGGTTTCACATGCAAATGACAACAAAATTATTGCGACTATAAGAAATGCTGTCAAATATTCAAAATCCCTACCTTTTATAAAATATTACTTTTGGTTGTTTTAAAAATAGTCCCAATCAGCCAAATTAGGTTCTTAAATAATAGAACAACATGAAAAAACAACAGTTTGTATCAATCAATATGGAAAACTAAGCCAAGTAATAAAATAATTCCGAAATAAAGGTCTACAATAACATGAGATAAATCTGTCAAATCATTCACTGATAGATTTGCACCATACTTTTTCAGCTGTAGAATAAAATATATAGAAAAAAGGCCGAGTTATTTATTTCTTATAAATTCATTATGGAAAGTGCACTCTTATTCATTGATCTTACCGTCCAAAGAGTGAGGACACGTATATTCTGGATGCAAAGCCGACTGGCAATGGTCCCAGCCGTGGGCTTCCAAATTTACATGAGAATCTAGTCCACTTGGTTCGATTTCGTTAAAAAAGGCACTGGAAGTGGACGGTCCAGCCAGGGGCGGAGGTGCAGGCGGCCCGGGTGGATTCACCTGAAAATAAAAATAACAGACACGACACTAAAAAAAATGCAAATTGCACTAATTTAGCAATACACAATCAAATATAGTAAACGTACAAGCATAAATATAGCTCTCTGAACGTAAACAAACTTTTCGTCGACTCTCGCGATTATTGGCATACTTAACAAACTGAAATTATTATGCGAACGAACATATTTCTATCTAGCCAATCGGTGTAACAAGGGAAAGTATATGTTGAACTTCCTGCTTCGGAATCTAGTCTATTTTTCCTTATTTTAAATTTATTTGGGTGTGTATAATTTTTGATTATAAAATAATAATGTTGGCTCAGGCTGACAAAATATCAGGTTTTATTCAGAGATCCAGCGAAACCTAAAAAAGTGTAAATTTTTTAAAAAATTTATAAAATCGGTATTTTATGAAGGCTTCTAATATAGGGTCGCGCATAAGTAACGTTATGATTTAATAAGTAAATAAATTTTTTGTTAACGTCTTTTTTTATTTTTTTTTCCAGAATTAACTTTGAAAATCTTGGGAAATTTATGATGGAAAGACTCAGCACAGAACAAAGAACCAAAGTTGTTCAATTTTATTATGAAAGTCAGCATTCGATTACACAGCCCCACAAAAAAAAAGTGGGGTATACTTTTGATGCGATATATCAGATCCGTAGTATTTTTGCCCGCTGATCACGAATCTGACGTCAGAATATCGCCATCATATCTCAATTTTTTTTCTAACCTCAAAAAATAGGTAAAAATTAAGAAAAATATACTCCTAAAAAATTGATTCAAGCTTTTTCATGAATCCAAAGATGTATTAATATGTATTCGGACACGCTAAGTTAATATTCATCGGTTGGATTGAGCCATACAGTTCTGTTTTCTTTCTAACCTCAATAAATCAGACAGATATAGTGCTTCTCGAATGCAAAAACGAATTCAAATTAAAATTCAACCGATCCTTACCAAATTTGGTACACGGGGATATTTTGGGTCGCTGATCACGAATCTAAGGTTGGATTTGCAAAATTCAAGATGGCAGATGTTTTCGCGCCATTTTGAACGCCGAGAAAATTCATCGGTCGATTTTTATTCTTCTACCTGCGTCCAGGGCACCTCCACGTGGTGACGGTGGGCAACGGTGTTACTCCACTAGCCGGCAGAGTCCCTGGATAACGGCTTAGATGCCGTCATGGCAGGTAGAAGAAAGAAAATAACGATGCAGGGACTCGGAAACCCAGCATCGGCGGTTGGTCAGGGTGGGAAAGCGGGCCCGCAGCCGTCGTCGTCCAGCGACCGTAGCTCTTCATGTGTGGGTGACTTGGCTCATGTAGAGTATAATGCTACAAGAAAACGGTCTCACGGTACAAGGACTTTTCATAAGTGCGATAAAAACAGTGATTCATTTTGTTATATTTGCTGTCAACACGTATTGAGTAAAATGGGGTCACCGATAACGGATAAGATTAAAACCTTATATAAGGATTGTTTTAACATTGAAATACAGCACCAGGTTACAGATTGGGTTCCCCACATCATTTGCAGTTCTTGCAAAATAATGTTGTACATCAATAAGAAGGCGATTAAATATTCCAGACCAGCAATATGGAATAGACCATACAGTGAAAATGATTGCTACTTTTGTATGAATGTTGTATCTAGGCATAACCGAAAAAATAAAAGCACTATTACTTATAACGATGTTTCGACAGTAACAAGACCAACTAAACTAATTTCGCCTCCTGAACCACTTGATGCTGATGTTATGGAAACAAATGATTTCACCTTATCAGTTCATGCCGAAAACATTGAGACTGTCGAAAAAGATTCAAACACTGTTACTAATGAATGTTTCTAGTGACAACCTATCATATACTAGTGACACAGATAAAGAATTTCTACCATACAACCGTAAACCAGAACCAATACTCGTATCACAGTCAGAACTTAGTGATCTAGTCAGAGATTTAGGCTTATCCAAAGATGGTTCAGAGCATCTTGCTTCCTTTTTTAAAGAAAAGACATTTACTTAAGCCAGAAGCTACGATTTCTTATTATAGAAACAGAGATGAAGAATTTCGAAAATATTTCACAATGGACGAGGAATTGTCACTTTCATATTGTACCGATGTAAAAGGTCTAATGGATGAATTTCAAAATAACTCATACGATCCTGAAGAATCGATTCTTCTAAACGGAACATTAAGGCAGTTTTGCTGTATAATACCAACGTTTACGCTCCCATTCCGATTGCTCATTCCACAGTTATGGAAGAGCAATATGAAAAAATGAAGCAGCTTTTGATAAAAATAAAATATGCTGATCATAACTGGAAAATTTGTGGAGATCTGAAAATTGTAACAATATTGCTTGGCCAACAGTCAGGGTTTACACTTTATCCCTGTTATAAATGTCTGTGGAATAGCAGAGACAGGGAACGTCATTATAAGAAAAAAAATTTGGCCAACAAGAGAATCGTTCACTCCTGGTGAAAATAATGTATTGTTTCCACCATTGGTAGATCCAGGAAAAGTTCTTATTCCCCCGCTTCACGTTAAGCTTGGACTTATGAAGCAATTCACGAGAGCATTAGATACAAACGGCCCATGTTTCAAATATTTGCATAAAAAATTTCCGAAATGTTCTGAAACTAAAATTAAGGCAGGCGTATTTGACGGGCCACAAATAAGAAAATTGTTTCAAGATTCATTATTTGTTACTAAAATGAATAAAGTTGAAAAAGCTGCTTGGCTTAGTTTTAAAGAAGTCGCAACAAACTTTTTGGGAAATAATAAAAGTCCTAAGTACAAAGAAATAGTCGAGAAAATGGTAAAAAATTTTCAAACATTAGGTTGCTTAATGAATCTAAAATTACATTTCCTGGACTCCCACATCGATGATTTCCCAGATAATCTTGGTGACTACAGTGAGGAGCAAGGGGAACGTTTTCACCAAGATCTGAAAATCATAGAAAATCGGTATCAAGGACGATGGGATGACCATATGCTAGCGGACTATTGCTGGTCGCTAAAAAGAGAAACAAGTCCTCAAAAACGTTTGGGCAGAAAGCCTTTGAATAGGTCATTCGCGGAAAAAAGAACAACATACAGCTAAAAAAAGGAAAGTTAGGCGCGGGTCTAACCTTCGCAATTCTAGAGCTTAAGGGTCTACTATTTGAGAGTATATGGTTTAAAAGTCCTGGTTTTGAGTTTATTGGGTCTCATTTTTAAAGTTACAGGGTTATTGAGGTCTATTTTTTGAGGTTACAGGGTGTGGGAGAGTCTAAGGTTTCAGGGTTTAGGGTTTAAGAGTATCAGGTTTGAGGATTCCCCAACTGTATACCAAATTTGGTAGGAATCGGTTGGTTTTCAAAAATTTTGTCCGCCATCTTGGATCTGCCATTTTGAATTTTGCAAATCCGACCTCATATTCATGATCAGCAACCCAAAAAACCCTGTGTACCAAATTTGGTAAGAATCGGTTGAATTTTAATTTGAATTCGTTTTTGCATTCGAGAAGCACTATATCTGTCTGATTTATTGAGGTTAGAAAGAAAACAGAACTGTATGGCTTAATCCAACCGATGAATATTAGCTCAGCGTGTCCGAATACATATTAATACATCTTTGGATTCATGAAAAAGCTTGAATCAATTTTTTTAGGAGTATATTTTTCTTAATTTTTACTAATTTTTACCTATTTTTTGAGGTTTAAAAAAATTGAGATGTGATGGCGATATTCTGACGTCATATTCGTGATCAGCGGGCAAAAATACTACGGATCTGATATATCGCATCAAAAGTATACCCCACTTTTTTTTTGTGGGGCTGTGTTATTCAGACACAAAGATCATATCGAAATTTCTTTCATGTTCGAAATGCACCTAGCGCTCCAACAATTTACCGATTTGTTCAGCGTTTTCGGCAACAAGGGGCTGTCTGTGATCTTCCGCGTGCTGGAAGACCTCGTGCAGTTCGAAATGATGTGAACATTGCTCGGGTGCAAGCAAGTATTGAGGAAAACCCCGAAACTTCCACCAGGCGACGTTTTCAGCAGTTGGTGATGTCTAGGCGGTCTTTGCAAAGAATTTTACATAATTTACACCTTTTCCCATATAAGATTCACTTGGTTCATGAGTTAAAAACCAAATGATGCACAAAGACGCATTCAATATAGTCGCCGTTTGCAAGAATTGTGCTTAGAAAACAACGAGTTTATTCATAAATTCATAATGAGCGATGAGGCCCATTTCCACCTCAATGGTCACGTGAATAAACAAAATTGCGGAATATGGGGCACCCAAAATCCAAGAATAATTGTTGAACATCAAATGCACCCACTTAAATGCACTTCAGAAAAGATCATTGGACCATATTTTTTCGAAAACGACGAACAAGTTGCGGTTAATGTGAATGGCATTCAATACCGGGCAATGATTGAAAATTTTTTAAGGCCCGAGGTAGAGAACAATCCAGAATTGTGGTTCCAACAAGATGGAGCCACAGTTCACACAGCTCGTCCAACTATGGCTCTCCTGCGCGAAATTTTTGCCGATCGAATAATATCGCGTTTTTCTGATTTTATCTGGCCACCGCGTTCGCCCGATTTAACGACTCCCGATTTTTTTCTTTGGGGTTACCTAAAGAATAAGGTATATGCCAATAAGCCAAGAACCATCCAACAGCTTAAGGCGAATATCCGAGAAGAAGTGAGGGCGCTGGGACCTGAAATTCTAAGAAAAGTTATGGGAAATACTCTGGAAAGAGCACGTCAGGTCGAAGCAAACAATGGGCACCATTTAAAAGATATTATCTTCAAAACATAATGTGAACATATTTCCAAACTATATTCTAAATTTTAATAAACGCCAACGTTAAATAAAATCAGAAAGAAAAAAGTTATTCATTAAATAAATCATAGCGTTACTTATGCGCCACCCGATATAATTGAATTGTATTACTATCAAGGCATATCGCCTTGAAAATATCCAGGTAAAATCTATTGTTCGATACAAGGGTTTCATTAATGGGGTTAATTTAAGCCATCTTGGAAACTATGTTATACCTAGATTTATTCATTTTCCTTCCAGAAGGGAGTACTCTGGCGTTTATTATGCATATCAAGTTGTAAATAAGTTCATTGAAAACCTTAAATTCTTAGAATATCTTTGCATGCATATTATATCTTATTAAACAGGTAAAACCCATCAAGGGTACTAGGTAAAGTAAATCCCAAGATATAAGATCCTGCCTTTTTGCTTTTTCAATGGGGCAATAAAGGACCCTATTAAGGTTTTGTGCATAGTTGCCAGGTATTACGATAAAGATATTTTTATTTTACCTACTTTGCACCTGCAATCATATTGGATCTATTTTTACCTATATATTTACTAGATGGCAACCCGGTTTGGGGCCCTTTAAGAATTTGATAATATAGGCCTAGTGACCAAGGTCCCTATTAAGATTCGAAAGATACTTTTTATTATTTTTATTTTTAGTTTTACTTACAACTTACAACGTAACGGTTCTATTTTAATTATGTGGCGTCCGCAAGAGAAAACATTTATCACTTGACGCTAAACAAATAGTGAAAAATGTTTACGACAGTTTGGCAAAAAGAAATTTGAATAAACAAAGAGCAGTGAACTAACAAAAGCCTCAATTTCTATGATTATGGGTATTGTAGGAAAACCATCACTCAGGAACAGGAAAAAACGGAAAGATTTTCAAATGTACCATGTAAACGATTGTGAAAAAGACGTCATCAGGAGAAAAATATATTCTATGTATGAAGAGCAGTTGGTGTCGACACTAGACAAAGTAAAATTAAGACTGGTGCAGGATGGGATCAATATACATTGTGGTCGATCAGCCCTTCACAGAATTCTCTTAAGAATGAGATTCACGTTCCGAAAAATCAACAAAAGACAAGTAGTGATGGAGTCACGAAGATTACGAATCTCGTGACATACTTATTTACAAGAACTTAAAAAGTATCGATCATAGAATTGGCCAATAATTTACCTTGACGAAACATGGTTCGATACCCATGACATTGTTCAAAAAGGATGTGTTGACAGCAGTACAAAATGTCAGACTAACGCACCTTCAAATAAAGGAATCCGAATAACCATTTTTGCATGCTGGATCTGAAAAGGGCTGGGTTTCAAATTGTCTACTATTATCTGCAAAAAAACATAAAAGATTCTAGTTTGGACTATCACGAAGACACGACCGCAGGACTTTTTGAAAATTGGTTTCAAAATTCCCCTTTGCCAGATGTTCCCGAAAAAGAGTGTTATAGTTATGGACAATGCAAATTACCGTAGTAGCCTACTAAATAAGATTCCTAACGCAGCCAACACCAAATCGGAAATATAGGAATATATGTTAGAAAATGACATTTATTTTGACTTTAGTTATAAAAAAAGTGATCTTTTGTAAGTCCCCTCTTGTAAACTCCATTCATTCAAACTGTATGTTAGTACTTCTTATCCATTTGTTTTTACATGCATCTATAAATAAACATCTCCAAAAACACTTATAATTTTATTGATTTGCATTAATGAATAAAATTCTTAAGCCCATCTCTGCAACCTATCATAAACAAAAGGTCCGAATTTTTATATTGCCCACGTAAAACGGCAAAAACCAGGATCTTATATTTTGGGACAAGCTATACCTAGATTTATTAATTTATCCTTCCAGAAGGGAGTACTCTGGCGTTTGTTATGCATATAAAGTTGTAAATAAGGTCATTAAAAATCCCAAATTCTTAGAATATCTTTGTATGCATATTATATCTTATTAAACCGGTGAAACCCATCAAGGGTAATAGGTATTTATTTTACAATCCTGTAAACTGAATAATTATCAATTTTAATTCGACTACCTGATGCAAGCTTAGAGTCCTTTCCTTTCTTTATTATCGAAAAAGAAAGACAGAACAGTGAGTTGCTAAATATCTGCTACGGTAATTTGTATTGTGAAGACTGCTTTTAGGGTATCATTACGAAGGTTCCAAAATTCAGACAATGAAGTAATTTATGTTAATTAACTATTAGTGTTCTTATCTTTTATATTTTTGTAAATCAATAAATAAAAACTTAAATCAACGTTATGCCTTATTCCTAGACTTAATTGGTATGACTTTGTTGTAAATAGGGAAACATTTTTTATGTTGCACAGCCAAGTTGGGATTAGAAAATAATGCTTCTTTTTTATTGAGGGTTCTTTCTTCTTTCTTTTTTTTAGAACATGTTCTCCCCCCAATCAACATTCAATAAGGTGACGTTCCGTTTTGTGAAAAACGCCCCTTCTTCTAAAACATGTTCTGCCCCAATCATCTTTCAATAAGGTGACGTTCCGTTTTGTGAAAAACGTCCCTCGGTCTTCAATTTTTAAATTGGGTGTAAATTCTTAAAGTTCTACTGTATAAAAGGATCCTTTTTTGTTAAAAATCCTCACCCTAGTGGTTATCGATTTTTAGTTTACTGTGTTTGGACGGGTTTAAACCTTTAAAATCCCATTTAAGAGGATTTTTTTTCGTCAAGGAGTTTTCACCCCCCCGGTTGTCGTTTGCGCCCCTTTGTTTGTCGATTGACGACCTCCCCCTCTATAAGCAGCATCGCTTTACCGTTTTTTTTTTCCTCAAGAAACACCCTTTGTATTCAAATAACATCCGAACGAATTAAGATATCAAGTTCAAATTTGGTATACATATAGCACTTGAACTGGAGAAGGAACCCATCGTTTTTGAGCGATGTCGTTTCGGGAGAATATTGTACAAATTCGATAATGTTATAGGAATCGTATCTGTTTTTTTTTTGGTTGAGGGATGAATAAGTTCCTTCTCCTTTCATCAACAAGACCGGACTCTCATTAGTTACACCTTATACTGTTTAATAAATCTGCTGTTCTATAGTTTGATAATAAATAATTATCCACATTTTATCGTCTTTACTGTATTATATTCGTAATGCGTAATGCTCACAGACAGTAATGTTACTGTCTGTGAGCGCAATAACTTCCGAACGAATTGAGATATCAATTTCAAGTTTGGTATACATATAGCACTTGAACTAGAGAAGGAACCCATCGTTTTTGAGCGATGCCATTTCGGGAGAATATTGTACAAATTCCATAATGTCATAGGAATCGTTTCTGTTTTTTTTTTGGTTGAGGGATGAATAAAATTCCTTCTCCTTTCATCAACGAGACCGGACTCTCATTAGTTACACCTGATACTATTTAATAAATCTGCTGTTCTATAGTTTGATAATAAATAATTATCCACATATTATCGTCTTTACTGTATTATATTCGTAATGCTCACAGTCTGTGAGCGCAATAACTTCCAAACGAATTGAGATATCAATTTCAAGTTTGGTATACATATAGCACTTGAACTGGACAAGGAACCCATCGTTTTTGAGCGATGTCGTTTCGGGAGAATATTGTACAAATTCGATAATATTATAGGAATCGTTTTCTGTTTTTTTTTTGGTTGAGGGATGAATAAGTCCCTTCTCCTTTCATCAACGATACCGGACCGATATCTGCTGTTCTATAGTTTGATAATAAAAATAATTATCCACATTTTATCGTCTTTACTGTATTATATTCGTAATGTGTAATGCTCACAGACAGTAATGTTACTGTCTGTGAGCGCAATAACTTCCCAACGAATTGAGATATCAATTTCAAGTTTGGTATACATATAGCACTTTAACTGGAGAATGAACCCATCGTTTTTGAGCCATGTCGTTTCGGGAGAATATTGTACAAATTCGATAATGTCATTGGAATCGATTCTGTTTATTTCTGTTTGAGGGATGAATAAGTTCCTTCTACTTTCAACGAGACGGGACTATCATTAGTTACACCTTTTAGTATTTAATAAATCTGATGGTCCATAGTTTGATAATAAATAATTATGCTATTTTTTCATGGCCCCAACCAAAAACTAGGGAAAAAATTCTAATAATACTATTAAAACTATAAAAACTTTATCGTCTCTACCTCTTTCAGCCCCTTCTAGAGGAACATTATCTAAATACTGTAGGTTCCCATTTTTACTTCAAGGATTACATGTGTGTACCAAATTTGAAACCTATTTCGCATTTTATTCGAGAGTTGTGCCAGCGGATAGACAGATACAAAAAGATAGTCAAACAAACCGATAGATCAGCGAAAATTACAAACTATGTTTTTCGTTATCTACTGAGCACGTGAACAAGCTCAGAAAATTCCGGACAAAACAAAATATTAACTTTGCGCTCAAATAAAGAATGGTTAAATGTTACGTCTGGTCGGCCCTTTTGAACCGTGCGGGAGCATGGACGCTTCTAATTTCTTTCTAACACCTTCACTATCAACGCCGGTGTGCCCCAAGGCTCCATACTGTCTCCTACTATCTTCCTCATTTACATTAACGATTTGCTGGAAAAGACCGGGAATCCAATCTACAGCTTTGCAGATGACAGTACGCTTACCTCTTCATTCACTTTGAACGCTCGGACATCGGCTACTCAGGCGATTATACGCAGACAGCAGGAGGTCGTTCAACTTAACAAAGACTTGGAAGAAATTCTATCTTGGGGTGACAGTAACCAAGTGGAATTTAACGCTACAAAAACCCAGGCGGTAGTTTTTTCTAAAAAAGTTAACATTGCTGAACCCGACATAGTTATGTCGGGGCACTTTACTCCTCTAACATCGTCTCTCAATTTGTTGGGCGTTAATTTGGGAGCAAATATGTCCTGGCATGAACATGTTGCAGGCATAGTAAGGAGAGCTTCTCAAATAATGGGAATATTATTTCGAACCAATTCTTTACAAAGCTCAAATTCGACCAACTATGGAATACTGCTCCTATGTTTGGATTCTATTTAGAGAAGAGCTCTTCGTCTGATTGGAGACCCTGAACTGATCGGCGGCCTGGAACATCGAAGAACGGTTGGCGACTTGAGCCTATTCTACAAGTATTTTGATGGAAAGTGTTCGAAGGATGTGGCCCGCTTAATTCCTACCAGAGCAGTGCATGTTAGAAATACACGTCGCCCTAATACTTCACATGTGTATGAGGTTCAGCTTGTTACTCCTCATATAATGCTTTTCAAGCAGTCTTTTATACGGAGAACATCATCCCTTTGAAATAATTTGCCCAGGACTGTGTTTCCCACTGAGTACAATTTACAGCGATTCAAGAGCAACGTGAATCGCTTTTTTCGCACACGTGTCGCTCCTGTAACGCTTTAGGGAGTTCCCTGCAGTACGGGTGCTAGACCCATTAAAAAAAGTTAAAATGTAGGTAATAAGACCGATGCTCAAAATATCGTGGACCGATCACGTCAGGAACGAGGTTGTGCTTAGAAGAGCTGAACTGAAAGATTGAGACCTCTTCAAGCATATTAAGACAAGAAAAATCTCCTACCTCGGCCATATTCTACGTAGAGAACGACATCATCTTCAACGCCATATTTTAAAAAGAAAAAGCAAAGGTGGGAAGCGACAGGTAGGAAAAAAATTATGTTTGCTAGTCAACGGACAGGGGGGGGGGGAAATCCAGGACTTTCAATCAATAGGTGGAACAATATGATGGGATAACGTAGGAGTCAGCGCAGGAATCTGCCTGGCACTCTAAGAAGAGGAAGAAGGATCTGGACAGTAAAGAAATGCACAAATCTCGGAAGGTGTTTTCTCACCTCTCTCATCCGTACAACACACCCAGTGAGATCCTTTAGAACGTAACTTATAAATATTATTCTAGGGGACGAGCATGTTCAAAATTGGTTGTGAATAATATAATACTTGTCGATCAATAATTATATTTAGTTACTATCAGTGCCCGCGGCTCCACTCGCGTGGCTTGATTCATTACTATCGTCACTGCTTATTCCTTGTGTTACTTAACGTAATAAAACATCTGCCATTATTTCTCCTTATCTCCCATTATCTCTACATAATTTCCATTATCTAAGCTTATCTCTGCTCATCTCCCATTATTTCTCCTTATCTCCCATTATTTCCCCTTATCTTACCTTATCTCCGATTATCCAGGCTTATCTCGACTTATCTCGCAATATTTCTCCTTATCTCCCACTATTTCTTCTTATCTCCCATTAAACTCACCATAACTCCCATTATCTAGACTTATCTCTGCTTATCTCCCATTATTTCTACTTATCTCTCATTATTTATACTTATCTCCCATTATCTTACCTTATCTCCCATTATCTAAGCTTATATCGAATTATATAGAACATATATATATATATATATATATATATATATATATATATATATATATATATATATATATATATATAAATTTATAAAAACACGTAAATCGGATAAGTGGTTTTCAAGTGATAAGCGCACTAACGGACAGACAGAGAGACGTTCCATTTTATATATATTATATTCTTTGCAATATGATATTGTTCCATATTTAATAGTTTAGGCAGTGTATTCCAAGAGAACGCGCTAACGGTAACCTTTTTTCCGACTTGATTCACTATTATCGTCACTGTTTATCCTTTATGTTACCTAAGGCAATAAAATATATCCTAAAACCTGGCCTGAGAACATATATATGTTTTAAAAAAAAAGCACGTAAATCAGATAAGTGGTTCTCCAGTGAGAAGACGGACAGACAGGCAGAGAGACAGGCAGACAGACAGACAGACAGAGAGACGTTGCATTTTTATATATATTATAGAGAGAAGATTATAGATAATCTGGCCAGAGAACAAATGTACGAATTAAAAAAAAATACGTAAATCGGATAAGTGGTTCTCGAGTGATAAACGCACTAATGGACAGACAGAGAGATATTGCATTTTATATATATTATAGATTATAGATATACTCTGCTACATAATATTGTTCCATATTTAATGGTTTAGGCTGTGTATTGCAAGGGAACGCGCTAGCGGCAAATTGTTTTCCGATTCCATTCACTATTATCGTCACTGCTCATGCCCTATGATACCTATCGTAATAAAATATAGCCTATAACCTGGCCAGGGAACATATGTATGTTTTAAAAAAAAGTACGTAAATCGGATAAGTGGTTCTCCAGTGATAAGCGCACTAACGGACAGACAGACAGACAGAGAGACGTTGCATTTTATATATATTATAGATGAAGGTTCATGTGAAGTATCGACTAGTGATATCGATACTACATGAAAATATCGATAGTTTAGTTCAGTTAAACCGCCCCCTCGCGCTGCCAAAACAACACTTATCGATCCATCGAAATAAACACGGCGTTTACCGCCTCCTCCCTTTATTTAAAACAGATTCATAACAAACACTAAACTATCTTAATATTTACCTAGAAAATTAGCAACTAGAACTTTTTTCCATATGGAAAACTCGAATAAATTGGAAAACCTATGAAGATGTCGCCCAAAAAATTGAAAATTTAGAATAATCATTTCGTTTTTTAAATAATAAACATTAAATTTTACTTTAAAATTAACAATCGAGCAAAATATTTGTAAGCAGAATGAAAAACGGACCTGGGGGAAATAACCCTATGGAGAAGCTGTTCAGAAATCTAAATGTAAAATGTAACTTGTATTACTTATGAATAAATATATAAATATTTATTGAAAATTTGAAAGTGTTTTGATAAAATAGACTCGATAATACTGTATTTCACTAAAATACATTGAAAAATCTCTACGAGGCCCTAGGAAAGCCCACAATTACATCCCCAAAATTGACCTAGTGGGAAGTAAACATATGGAAACGTACCTTCTGAATAATGTAGCATCTTGGATTAAAAGCGGTGCAAATATAGGTACCATCCGCGTCTAAGCAGGCCGTCAAGGGGTCACCGGGAGGCCTGCTCGGGTTCCGACACGGCGGCGTGGGGCCTTTTCGCAAGGGCATCTGGGTTAACGCGGGGCACTAGATCTAAGGCATGCCGACCTGTTGAGTCGGGGGCGAACTACAGCTGATTGGGAGACGCGCCGGCGTCGTGTGACGTCGCGGTTCCCGGATTTAGACGTTGGTGACGACGCCTTCGCGTTTTCTGATTGGGAAAGCGTGTGGGACGTAGATTTCCGAGTAAAAAGTGTCGATATTTTTGTTTTGAAGCGTGTATGTTGTAGGCAGCCGTATATTACATAAAGAAATTTGTAAAGTTATTTTCTGAGTACTTACCCCGCAAATATAAATTGGAAAAATACCGATTTTGACTTGACGAAATAAAAAACCGGCTCGGTATATCCAGGAGTTCCTGGTTTTTTTTAGATGGGAGCTCACTTGTCCGTTGCCCTCTCCCTAGTCTCCAATTTTATTATTATTATTCTGAGGAGTGGTTAAAATATTTGAGAGACTTGCCGTTAATAGACATTTTTCGGAAAGACTCTTAATGTCAGCCAGAATGACATTAGGAACCTCTTTAACTTAATATGATAAAACTCATAGCCAGGGGAAGGTTAAAAAAAAAATACCGTCTGTTTTTCTCCTTTCGTTGACTTGTAATACTAAATCTTGTGCCGTTTAGACATTTCTTTTTCATCGAGTAGTAGAACACTTAATATTGCAACAAGTTTACTGACGGTCAAAAACAGATCGTGAATACTAGCATACTCAATCATGATCAGGAATCAGTGTTGATTTCTGAATAAGCTGAATAAGGTAGCATAGTTCGCTGGTGTTATTTAAATGCTTAAGACAGGTGATGTTGTGGACACTAAGGTCACCTAGAATAGTAATTTCGGCACTTCAATAATTAACTTGTAAAAAATAGATGCTTTTTGCAAGAGGGGCGAGAAGGAGTCTAAAATTATTCTCACTTAGTCGATAGAGGCAGCAGATGACCCTTGTGCTTTAAGTTGTTATTTTCAACCACATAACATCAAAACCCCCGGGTTCTAGAATCGGAAAGGTCACTTCCCGTAAAAAAAAGCACATTTTTTAGTTTTATTAAACCTTCTCTAGACTTCTTTTCCTACTTTTATGTGTGGAACCGTGCACGAATCGTGTCGGACCAAATTTCTTTGGTCAGTATAGATAAATATCTGCAAAAATTCCGCTTATGGGAAAGCAGACCAACTTTAACATTAAAGTTATATAATTTTAAATTAATTTAATTTCGTTTCGTTAAATTAACCAATTTAAAATTTAAAAAAAATATTAGTGTGTAAGTGCTGCCCTCTCTTATATATTAGGCAATAAACGAAATATCGTTTAAGCGGGAAACTGTAAATAGTACGAAACTTTTATGTTGCTTGGCAAAAATTTATAAAAGCGGTAACTGTAACAATTGGGCAATGTGC
The DNA here is from genome assembly GCA_019049505.1 of Pachyrhynchus sulphureomaculatus. NCBI lineage: Eukaryota > Metazoa > Arthropoda > Insecta > Coleoptera > Curculionidae > Pachyrhynchus > Pachyrhynchus sulphureomaculatus. The sequence continues at coordinate 123,021,010 of CM032451.1, forward strand.
GCTTTTGTCAGTTATCACCGTCTCTTTTTATCTCATTATAATAAGATATCTAATGACTTAGTCATTTATCTTCATATAGGCGAGTACAGCACAAATCACCAATTGAACACGTTTTTTTTTATTATTTGTCACTGCCACAAAAATTAAGGTTATGTCATTTTGTTTATCTTTAAATGTTATTTTTATCATTTACGTGTTTCCCACAAAAATGATATTTACTCAGTAACTTAAACCCAAAATAAATAATGTTGTCAAGAGCTTAAACATGAAATGTTTTTGCATTTTATAAGAACCAAAGCCACTTGTTCGCAAAACATCATGAACGCCATAAGAACATTCGTTTTTCTCGATCTGGAAACCACGGGGTTGCCTTATCTTGAAAATAATAAGACGAAAATTACGGAGCTTACATTAGTAGCTGTAGAGAGCGAATATTTGTCTTTGGGGGTTTTACCGAGAGTACAAAATAAGCTTACTTTGTGTTTTAATCCTCGACGAATGGTTTCGATTGATAGTGAAAGAATTACAGGTAGGTTAACATGCTTCGATCTTAGAAAATTAGTAGCAATCCTATTAATGAATTATACAACTTTTAAAATAGAAGTTAATTCTTTTCACCTGACATGGAACGGTAGTTTTCAGGATCTCATTAGATGAGAAATCTTGGTTCTTGCTAGTAGATCGTGTTAGTTTGAAGTAATTTTTCGACGTTTTGCCTACGATTGCATGAGGCATCCTAAAGGACTTATTTTTTGGGATAAGAACACTGAACGAGCTAGAAGAAACACATGAGGTTCTATCCCCGATTGTCATTTGGTGTTCTCTTTTTTTTTTCCTCGAAGAAACACCTTTAAATCCATATACCTTTGTGCTCCTTGAATCTAGCTATGCCACTGTACATATATATTTTTATATACTATTTTTTGTTTTTAGGTTTATCTAACTTTATTTTAGAAAATATGGGGTCCTTTTCAGCAAGTACCACAGAAAGTATTAACTTATTTCTCAATCACAATCCCAAACCGATATGTTTTGTAGCTCATAATGGGAAAAGATTTGATTATCCAATATTGCAAACTGAAATTCTAAAGTCAGGTGCTTCTTTAATAGATGGTAAGTAACCCCTTTAAACTATTATTTACGCAGGTGAGACAGCAATAAAAGAGTTTCTATACAGTGTTTAATAGTGTTGGCTTTTGAAAGTTAAATGAGGAAAATGGGTTTGATCTATGAACTTTTTCTTTTTGAAAAATATACATGAGGATACAGTCATTTACAGCATTGATAGAAGCTGGATTATAATATGTAATAATAGTGACTTAAAAAAATTGGTAAAATGATTTACCCTTTTTTCTTGCAAACATGCTGTTCTAAAATAAACACCAAATTGCAAACTTATCATAGGACAACTTGACATTTTGTAGGTTACTATGTAATCAGTAGAGACTGGATTATATGCATTTGCATATTTAGACCATTCTCACCAATTATTGCATATTTTACCCAAAATCTAGTAATGATGCATATTTTCCCTATATTTACAATATTTCTCGGTATTACTAGGCAATTGAATTGCTCAGGGTTTTGTTAATGTCGCCGTCTGGAACCGATCTTATCGCCGGAACATTACCTGCAATAGTCTAAACATCGATTAGGTTGTAGTGCCAAGGGAATACCCAAAATTACGATGGTATTTTATTCCTTTGTTTCTTGGTCAGGATATTAAGTGATAAGTAGCTAGTTTCTAAGAATATTTGTTTGAGCGTGGATCAAATAAACAATTTTCTCAAAGACAAAAAGATATCAGTATTAACATTATTGTTGACGCGCTTGCATCAGTGTAGCCTTTTTGCAATTTTTAACATGTTGTGTATATTTCTCCTTATTTCCCATTATCTTTACATAATTTCCATTATCTAGGCTTATCTCTGCTCATCTCCCATTATTTCTACTTTTCTCCCATTATTTCTCCATATCTCCCATTATCTCACCTTATTTCCCATTATCTAGGCTTATCTCGACTTATCTCCCATTATTTCTCCTTATCTCCCATTATTTCTCCTTATCTCCCATTATTTCTCCTTATCTCCCATTATCTCACCATAACTCCCATTATTTAGACTTATCTCTGCTTATCTCCCATTATCTCTCCTTATCTCCCATTATTTATACTTATCTCCCATTATCTCACCTTATCTCCCATTATCGAGGCTTATCTCGACTTATCTCCCATTATTTCTCCTTATCTCCAATTATCTCACCTTATCTCCCATTATCTAGGCTTATATCGAATTATATAGAACATATGTATAAATTTATAAAAACACGTAAATCGGATAAGTGGTTCTCGAGTGATAAGCGCACTAACGGACAGACAGACAGACAGAGAGACGTTGCATTTTATTTATATTGTATTCTTTGCTACATGATATTGTTCCATATTTAATGCTTTAGTGAGTGTATTGCAAGAGAACGCGCTAGCGGCAAACTTTTCTCCGACTTAATTCACTATTACCGTCACTGCTTATTCCTTATGTCACCTAATAAAATGTAGTCTATAACCTGGCCAGAGAGAACATACGTATGGTTAAAAAAAAGCACGTAAATCGGATAAGTAGTTCTGCAGTGATAAGCACACTAACGGACGGACAGACAGACAGACAGACGGACAGAGAGACATTGCATTTTATATATATTATAGATATTCTCTGCTACATAATATTGTTCCATATTTAATGGTTTGGACTGTGTATTGCAAGAGAACGCGCTAGCGGCAAACTTTGTCCGACTTCATTTACTATTATTGTCACTGCTCATTCCTTATGCTACCTATCGTAATAAAATATAGCCTATAACCTGGCCGGAGAAGATTGTATGTTTAAAAAAAAAAAGTACGAAAATCGGATAAGTGATTCTCCAGTGATAAGCGCACTAACGGACAGACAGACAGACAGAATACGTTGCTTTTTATATATATTATAGATGTAATAAAATATATACCTATAACCTGGTCAGAGAACATATGTATGAATTTAAAAAATCACGTAAATCGGATAAGTGGTTCTCGAGGGATAAGCGCAGTAACGGACAGACAGACAGACAGACAGACAGACAAACATTGCATTTTATATATATTATAGATATAGATTATTTTTATTATTATATAACCTGGCGAAAGAATATATGCATGAATTTAAAAAAAAGACAGGTAAATCTGATAAGTGGTTCCTGCGTGATAAACGCACTAATGGACAGACAGACAGACAGAGAGACATTGCATTTTATATATATTATAGATTATACATATACAGATACATAATATTGTTCCATATTTAATGGTTTAGGCTGTGTATTGCAAAGGCACGCGCTAACGGCAAACTTATTTGCGACATCATTCACTATTTTACGTCACTGCTCATTCTTTATGCTACCTATCGTAATAAAATATAGCCTATAACCTGGCCAGAGAACATATGTATGTTTTTAAAAAAAAAAAGTACGTAAATCGGATAAGTGGTTTTTCAGTGATAGGCGCACTAACGGACAGACAGACAGACAGACAGACAGAGAGACGTTGCATTTTATATATATTATAGATGTAATAAAATATATATCTAAAACCTGGTCAGAGAACATATGTACGAATTTAAACAATCACGTAAATCGGATAAGTGGTTCTCGAGGGATAAACGCATTAACGGACAGACAGACAGACAGACAGAGAGAGGTTGCAATTTGTTTATATTATAGGTATAGATTATTATTATTATTATATAACCTGGCCAAAGAATATATGTATGAATTTAAAAAAAGACGTAAATCGGATAAGTGGTTCTCGCGTGATAAACGCACCAGTGGACAGACAGACAGACAGAGAGACATTGCATTTTATATATATTATAGATTCTAGATATTCTCTACTACATAATATTGTTCCATATTTAATGGTTTAGACTGTGTATTGCAAGGGAACGCGCTAGCGATAAAACTTTTTTCCGACTTCATTCACTATTATCGTCACTGCTCATTCCTTATGCTACCTATCGTAACAAAATATAGCCTATAACCTGGCCAGGGAACATATGTATGTTTTAAAAAAAAAAGTACGTAAATCGGATAAGTGGTTCTCCAGTGATAAGGTCACCAACGGATAGACAGACAGACAGACAGACAGAGAGACGTTGCATTTTATATATATTATAGATTATAAAGCTTGAACTTATACTTTTTTATGAATTTAACTTCAAAATTTGTCAGGCCGGAAAGACAATTCTGTGTTCTATTCTACAATTTTTTCTACTCTGGTCTCTAACTTTTGTCTTTTATCTCCTCTAATGGACTTTTTAATGGTTTTGTTAGTTTCTACAAACTGTATAGTATTTCTCTTTCCCTGGGCTAGCTTCTTCAAACAGTTCTTCCGTTTTTGTGCTCCATATTTTTGTTTTGTTGCTCTTCTTTCTAGCTATTTGTGTGTTATTAGTGGGCATCAATATGGATATTCAAGATCAACGTGAATCGCTTTTTCCGCACATGCGTTGCCCCTGTAGAGCTTTATGGATTTCCCTGCAGTATGTATGCTATGCCTATAAAATAAGCTTGTTGTAACTCAGTATCCTCCATATAAAAAAATTCAGGTTAGATGTTGATAAAAACTTATTTAATAGAACAAAAAACCATTCTTTTCTATCGAGGCTGTCCCCCAAAATCTTAACAATACATCATCTTTTTTTATAGGGATTCTATATATAGATTCATTAGAAGCATTTAGACAACTTCATTTGGAGGCAACAGAAAAAGAAAACCAATCAGTGACACCACCGGACGAAACAGACTCCGTGCCCCTAGAGTTTCAGGATGGTTTTGACGAGATTTTATGTAAAGCAGTGGAAGAGTATGAATTGACATGTGAAAATCAAAACCAAAAAATAAGCCCGATTAACGCCGCGTTAGCTAAGGCATTGGAAGTAAAAAAAAATTAACGAAAACAACCCCTATCAAGCAAATCATGGCATTAAGTGATAATTTTCTTGAGTCGGCAATTGAGAAACAGTCTGAGAGACAAATTGGTAATGGAGATGTTTCTAAAAGACGGAAGGATTCCAGTGGGGAAATAGCAGGGACTAGTAACAGTAAAAAACCTAAAGTTGCAAGGTCAAGGATGCGATTAAATTTTGGGTAAGTAAAATATTGGTTTCAAGTGCAATAAATCAATATTTGACATGATAAGATAAAATGTGAAAATTAATTTATTCATTTGTAACTTAAGAGGTTCACACGATTTTTTTACCACGGTGTTTCCAATCTGTAAAATTTAAGTTTTATAATTATCCTATAACATATATTAAATCATCGCATGATATATATATATATATATATATATATATATATATATATATATATATATATATATATATATATATATATAGTCCCTGGCCAAATTATTAGACGCACTGCAAGATTTCATGTAAAATATTAATTACCGAGTGATATTGTACCGTTTTATTATTTTAAATTGATTTGTTTTTTATTTTTATATTATCCAATCAATTACCTATTTATTTGACATAAATAAAACAGCATTAATTTAGAAAAGCATAAGTTTATTAAGTTTTAAAGAAAAGTGAAATTAATGTTAGTAAAAGTCAATATTTAGTTGAGCCACCTTTAGCCGCTATCAAAGCTTTAATTCTGCGCGGCATGCTATCAATGCAAGATTGTACTGTCTCCTGCATTTGAGGATGATGATTCCACACATGAATAATCTTTTCTAGGAGCTGGGTTTTGTTGGTAATCACATCTTTAGCCACTTCTCTTTTTCATCAGCTCTCACACATTTTCAATGGGGTTCATATCAGGGCCAATCCAACAGAGGGATATTTTTTTCTGCCAAAAAAGCTTTAATAGACCGAGCAGTGTGGCAGGGAGCTCCATCTTGCATGAAAGTGAATGGTTCCCCATTTGGAAACCATTCTCTGAGCTGCGGAATCAACCGATTTTGTAATACTTCTTTGTACTGATCTTGCCTCATTATTCCTTTGACGACGTACAGACGTCCAGTGTCCTTGCCGCTGATGACTGACCAAATCATCACTTTGGTGGGATGTTTAACCGTCGGGACGACACAATCAGGATGAAACTTTTCTCCATGACGACGACTCACATACTGAGCTTTATTCTGCAAAATTTCGAATGTGCTTTCGTCACTGAAGCAGATCTGTCAAAAATAGGAAAAATATATAAACTTCCATGTTTATTTGCTTTATTTAACTGAAAATGATAATAATGTATCAATTATTGATTAAATTGCTGTATCTTACCGATCTCCAGAAGTCCACATCTTTGTCTTGCCATTGTTTGGCCCACTTCAGGCGCTTTGCTTTCATTGCAGCTGTTAACTTGGGCTTCCTGGCGGGGCGACAGACCTTAAAATCTAATTATTTCAATTTTCTTCGAACAGTGCGCTCAGAAGCATTTACGCTAGCATCCTGGAGTTGTGATTTTATTACCTTTGTGGTAGCAAATCTGTTTTCTACACAAATTTTCTTCAAACATCTCTCTGTCCGTGGAGTGAAAATTGGTTTTCTACCGCATCTTTTCTTTCTTTTCGGGCTTAATTCCTTCCCTGACTCAATTTTCTTTTTTATGCGTCGTACACTAGCTTCAGAAACCTCCAATCTTCGTGATATTTCTCGGTTTGTAAATGTTTTCGCAATCACAAGGGCCTTCACTTCAGCTTTTTTACGTGGTGAAAGATCGCCTTTTCTACCCATAATGAAAATAGTCCAATTACTTTTTTAAAACACTGCATACAAAATAAACTAATAACTGAGTAGTATAAAACTGTTAAACAAACAATCACAGTCCATAAAGCCACAGAAACACGTCCGTACCTGACTCGATTCCGATCGCGACTGATACAGGTTTGTACTTATTTATGTTCATGTATCACTTTGTCAACACAGTGTTGCCATATGTTAAAAATAAATACAAATATGTAGTCTACAACAATTCTTTTAAATAAAAATCAATAATATTGTAGTTTAAATATACCATTATTGCATAAAAACTCTTAAGAAACATAAAATTACTAAAAAAAAACAGTGAAATAGGTATCTATGCGCTTCTGTTTCATATTGCATCTTCTTTTTCTCGCTGCAATGTTTCTCCATCTATTAAGAAGAAGCAAATCCGCTGGGGTTGTCTCTGGTTGTTGTTCGATATACCTCAAAACCTTCTGAGAGATCTTAGTGGGAGACTCTTCATCCACCGCCGCTTCATCATCGTCATCTGATTTTTCGGTTTCCTGAAAGGTATTCGTTATTATTATAAAATAAGGCGTACTATGTACTTGAGAAATTCTACAATGATAGACTAGAATAAGCATATAACAGTAGTTGAGTGGTTGGAATTTGGGTTGACATATGTGTAATTTTTATTTCTTTTATTTTGTATTTACTGCATTGACTACTAATCTTGTTCTGTTTCCTTATTTTTTTCTTTCTTTGAATTTGTGTTTATTAATATAATAATAATTTAAGTTAAGCTTGCTTTGTCAACAAATACTTTGTATTTTAGGACAATAAAGCATATTTCTATTCTATTCTATTTCTTCAATACTCATTTCTTCTTCTAAATCGTCTGCTGTAATCCATTCAACAACATCTTCTCTTGTCACATTTTCGCAACCTTTTAATTTTTGCATTAAATCAAATAAACTTTTTTCTTTTTCTTCTATCTCGCTGTCAAAATTTGAACAGGACATTTCTCCATGGCTTCTCAATTTCAAAGCTAATTCATTTAATGGAGTATCATCTTCACTGTCATTATAGTCCTCAAAATCAATAACTTTTGACCAAGATTTTTGAAGAGTGGTAGTACGCACAGAATCCCAAGCTTGACTTACCCAGTAAATAACATTTTACAGTGTAACCTTTCTCATCCCATTGATAATATCCTCCTTTTCTGTGTATTCTAACAGATGTGGAAGAAATAAACGCCTATATATTTTTTTAAATGTTTTCCAGGATGCCTTAATCCAGTGGTTGCATTATGCCGGTAACATTTGGAGGAAAGAATTTTACAACAATTTCGCCCACATGAAGTCTTTCTCCAGGGTGAGAGGGGGCATTATCCATTAACAAAATTGCTTTAATAGGAAGACGGTTTCTGTTCAAAAATTTAGTCACAGATGGCACGAACTCTTCTTCAAACTAGTTAGTAAATAAGGTCGCATCCATCCATGCGCTCTTCTGACTTTTGTAATATACTGGTAGGGCTTTGGGTGAGATATCTTTTAAAGCTCTTGGACGTGCAGACTTGCCAATCACCATCAGTAGGATTTGTGCTTGCCAGATGCATTGGAACATACCATTATAGTTAATCTTTCCTTACTTCGTTTGTGCCCAGGAGCTGATTTTTCCTGTCGAGATGCCAATGTTTTTTTAATTATATATAATTCAGACCAGTTTCGTCACAGTTGTAAATTTGATCACATGTGTATCCACAATCTTCGATTTGCTTTTTAAACTCTGCTTAAACTTTTCAATTGATGACACACCAGCAGAAAGTTTTTCACCACATACAGTCAGTATCGTTTTTTCTAGCGGTCAAGCCATCCAGAACTGGCGGTAAACTGATCTATCTCTGGGAATTGTCTACTAATCATTATTGCTTTCTGTCTGTTGTAAAATTGGACGTGACAGAGGCACACGTTTTGTTCTTTGTTGGTAAAACCACATGAATAAAGCTTTGTTAACCTTTTCATAGTCGCCGGTTTTCATTGATTTTCTTCCTGAGGACGAGGAGGCTTGATTTATACACCACTCTTCTATTTTTGTGCGGTTTCTTTTCCAATCTCCAACTGTTACCTCACCTACTCCATCATTTCGTGCAACAACTTTAATTGTCTCTCTTGCTTCAATTCTTCTGATGACTTTTAATCTTTCTTCAATAGGAACGACGATTCTTTTACGCTTGTTTTGCTTCATTATAATACGATAAACAAAAATTCAAACAAAGCAGTTCATATTAATTACACTTAACTACCAGAACTCCAACCAAATAAATTATGTGAGTATACTCGTACTTCTCCGTAGTAAACGGTATACCGCACTGCATTCACGCAAATTTACATGCTGAAAGAGTCCAAAAACATAATTAGGGGAACCATGGGCCAGGGGGATTCCCCGAAGGCCCCGACGAATTTAAATGGACATATGTACATACATATTTTAGAAGCTCGGTTAATACGCAGCATAAACGCGCGTACCTCGGATAATCAGGTTCTTAGATTGGCTCGGTTAATCCGGAGCTCGGATAATCGCGACTCGGTTAATCGGGGTTCTACTGTGTATATATATATATATATATATATATATATATATATATATATATATATATATATATATATATATATATATATATATATACACATATAACTTCGATAACTCCGATTTGGTCTGCCTTACACCTGACGCTATAATCGCCTATAACTTCGAAAATATTTGAAATTTCCCTCTGAAGTTTTCAGACAATATTATTGAATATAATACAATACTTTCCAATAGGATACTTTTCTAAAAAGTCGATTTTTCCAATCCGAGAAAGTGTAATATTCCCTTAATATCCCCTAGTTTTTAGAATTTACTCCCGATTTGCTCCTAGCTAATCTTTTTTTTTTGCAGCGTAAGTTTCAAACTTGTCGACGTTTACCAGAGGTTGACGAGTAAAGAGGCTGTCGACGCGCACCGAGCTGAGGGAGATGTACAAATGCTTCTCACGTGCGCAGCTACTTTAGGAGATAGATTTAATAATTGGGCCAATCAGAACGCTAAAAATTTCTGTGATATATCTCCTATGACACCCGGGAGGAAAACCGTAAATTAAAAGTTAACCAAAGATTTCATTTAATTTAGTACAGTTTACATTTTTAAAGGGATTAACATTGGGTTTTTTAAAAATATGTTTGCACAGGTTTCTAAAATTGAGTTTTTTTCATTGTGTTGTAACTTCTACATTACATCATCACATGATATTACTTAAAAAATAGAAAATTAAAAAGAGGGGATATTTTTTAACCGACTTCAAGAAAAGAAGGTTCTCACCTGTACATGTATGTAATGTTGTGTAAATGTCATAACATTTATGTAGGTTAGTTTTATATATGCTTCTGGAACGACATAGAAAATCATTTAAAATCGGTTTTGTAGTTTAAAAATTATCATTATAACAGTAATTAACTCGCTTTTGAGAGTAGTTTGTTGGAATATATATATATATATATATATATATATATATATATATATATATATATATATATATATATATATATATATATATATATATATATATATATATATATATATATATATATATATATATATATATATATATATATATATATATATATATATATATATATATATATATATATATATATATATATACATATATAAATATATATAAATATAAATTTTCACGTTTTTCACTAATTGGGGAAGTACACCTGGCAGAAACGTAATCTCTTAATAAGGCACTGTACTCCAACATGCAAGCATTAAAAATACCAAGTGAGACCTTGGCGAAACGTCTGCAGAATTATTTTTGAAATGTGTCAAACGGACGGATGTATTATCGGATTACCTTTACTATACATATCTTCATCCGTAAATCATTGGCTTATTCCATCCATAGTCGGATGTAACCTCCCCAAGTTGTCTTCAGTGAGCTCTGTCGTTTGCTTTTTGCTTCCAATCGTGTCCCGCCAATCTTTTTATGTCGTCCGTCTATCTTATTTGCGGTCTACCTCTGCATCTTTTATTTCTCTACGCCTCCATTCAACCATAATATACATATTCGTTTGTATTACGTCTGTTACTTTTAATCTTCTTCGTATTTCGATGTTAGGCATATGATCTTGGTTTTTCTTTTTTTAAATTTTAGTTTCATTTCTTTTTAGTTAAGAAGGGTAAGTTGTCGGTTCGGAAGATTAAAGTACGAGGCTCGTTTTTAGAGTAAATATTTTTTTTTAAACAATTTTATCGTTACATGAACGGCCGTCTGATCTACTTTTCAACTAAATGTCCATCTATATTAAGGCACTTGGCGTGTCGTAAGACCAGTTTCTGTATTTCATCCTCGTAGAAATCTGGCGCCTAGTTTGCTAATTACTGCAGCAGCACGGTCGTTTTGGCGTCGTTGTCGGTGTCGTAACTTTTTTCAGTGCAGGAACAAATGCTAGTCACTGGACGCTAGATCAGGGCTGTACGGCGGGTGATCAAGTTGTCCCCAGTCATATCACGCAATGCGATCTTGGGCTCGATGAGTCACGTGTGGACGAGCATTGTCGTGGCAGAAAATTGTCTTTCTACTGAGTATGCCACGCGTTTTGTTTTGGATTCCAGGACCTAATTTATTTAGGGTTGCACAATATGTCTCAGTATTTACTGTATCCTCCCGAAGCAAAAAAATCCACAAGCAACACCCCCTGCTTGTCCCAAAAACACACGTCATCCCTTGCAGGCTTGTACGGCCATCTTTGAATACTCTAACCCATTTTTTTTTATCATTCATCGCTCATAGCGTTTTCGCCATACACTTCCCCAATCTGCCGATGAATTTCGGCCGCTTCCACAAATTACAGCTTATATTTCACAATCCGCGGGATTTTCAATGGTCGGAGGCATTTTAAACACGAGTGCTTCCGTAATGGCGTATGTGGCTTGCCAATAGATGCAGATATACGGGCGGCACTTGCAACGCTGCAGCGACTATATTTTAAAAACGCTCCTCGTACATAAATATTTGAACAATATTACACACACCGCCTTTTTTGAAATCGGTTGAAAAGTTGCTTTAGTCGACCTTATCCTGTATGGAGTCCAAAAAGAAATAAATAAAGAAAAAACTTAAAAGTGGAGCGACATTTTCCTGATGGTATACAGTGAGCGCAAAATCGGTAGCAATGCAACACAGTGGAATAAATAATTTTGGAAATCAGCAGACTATTTTACTTCATTTACAAATTGCATGACAGATGCGACGAAGTACAAGTGTTAGTATTTTAATCCATATTTTATTTTTATTACCTTTTTTAATCTTGTGGCATGCATAACCGTACGGAAAATATACTTTCCGCACTAGTGCTCGAAAGACTATTTTTGGTTTACAGAACTGATTAGAAAGTTGTAATTTTCCGAACGGGTGCATTCAAATTAAATTATTGTTAGGTGTTTAGTGATCTTTAGATACATGTTTTTATAGCTTGATTCCCTAAAAAGACCTAATTTTGAAACTGATGGAATTAGCTCTTAGGGGTTTACATTGACAATAACGTTAGTACTCCAGCTAAAAATTATGAACCTGAGCAGTACAAAATTCGTTTTTATTAGGATTAAACTGATAAAAATGATTTTTTTTTTAAATTATAAAAATCTATTAAATTTCCTACCTGTTCCAAAGGGTTATTTTCCGACTTTTATTTTAAATTTTCTCCTAAAACCCATTTCTTTGCTGACTTCTACCATATGAAATATTATCGAAGAGATATACATACCTATACTTTATCTTTAAAAGGTGCAGAGCAGAGGTTCTCAAACTTTTTTTTTCTCGTAGACCACTTTCAAAATTTTACTGGTTTCGGTGGACCCCCTGCTGCCACATTTCTACCATATTCCCAAAACTCGTCAAAAAATGTGAAGATTAGATCTAACGATGGAAATTTGCGTCGTGGCTGAGTTCCAACCCTAAATTCGGAGTGGTAAAAATAAAAAGAAAAATAATATATTTTCTTGTGTTCTATTTATTAAAATAATATGATTACAGACTTAATAGAATTAAAATTAAATATTAATAACGTAACGTAACTTCAGCAATGCAAATCAACAATTCAAAAAAAAATAGTCATAATTTTAATGGGAGGGATGTACTTGATGGATTGACAGTAAATTATCAATATTTGGCTTCAGTTTTGTAAGGAAAAACCGCAAATCTCCCCGTTCTGTGATGTTCAATCTGCTCCTTTTTTTTTGTTAATAGGTTTGTAACGACATTAAAACTTTTTTCGACAAGGTATGACGAGGGAAACGCTATCAAAAGTTTTCTCGCAATTTCCCACAGCCCAGGATATTTTTCGGGTATTTCTGCCTGCAGCCAAATGTTTGATAGCCTTTTTTAAATTTCACCTTCAGTTCCTCATTGGTGCTAAGCTCGAGTAACTCCTCTTGTAATACCACATTCGCCACTTCCGTTTCATCAAATGGCTTTATGATCTGTAATACCACATTCGCCACTTCCGTTTCATCAAATGGATTTATGATCCTAAATTTACAATGCATACATCTCTTTTTGTATCGAGAGGGAAATCCCAATATAATTTAAATTTGTTAGATAAATAAACAAGATATTTCTTGGGTACTTCTATTTATTTTCCATATTAAAATTTATATATAATAATAATTAAAACCACTTTGGTACGTTATTATGAAAGGTATGCCATAAAAATAATTGAATTTTGAAATATTTACAGCTAAAAAACTTTATTGTATATGAAACTATAATCCTTGGAAGGTTATTCATCTTAATGTGCATTGTTACGTTGCCCTCACCCTCCTAAGCGAGTGAAAAACTAATGGCTCATCACTCGGGTGTCGTTCCTGTGTTGACTGGCATTTATCATATTACCGGATACATTGTCTTAATTGTTCTAGGAAGGATTGTTACTATAAGCCTTAGTTTTAATATATATTACCATGAAAAGTCCCTCGGCGTGAATCAGGGCTATGCGAGTGTCAATTTATGTCACATTCTTGGAAAATCAATTTATTCGGAAAAATTTTTTGAATGAGATTGTTTGAAGTATGTGATATTACTCTACCTTACTGAAATCACATTCTCTGGTTACAACCATCAATATTTTGTAAAGCAAATGTGAACTGTATATCACTCTGAATTAACAGTTGTGAGGTTTCGGTCATCTTCAAAGAAGTACGGACAGATTATTCTACATTGCGACCCAAGCTGCCACTTTAAGGGCAATTTTCCAAGAAAAGCCGAAATTACACCCTTTTTGTTTTTATTAAATTTAGGCTGTCCCCTTATAACTGCAAGTTAATGTCATTAAATTTTTTGAACCAATCCGTCAAATACGCGATGTCTGCTTTCAATTTGATCAGGTTTTCTTTTAAATATGGATCTTTACTTTCCAGAAACTCTAAAACTGATTCAAAAAGTGAGTAAAATCTTGTTAAACATGCACCTTTCGACAACCAGCCTACTTCAGTATGTAAGAGCAATCGTTGGAAGTCTTCATCATTTTCGTCGCACAATTGTGCAAATAAACGGGTATTCAACGCATTGCTTCTTATTTTGTTAACTGCTTTAATCACAAATTGAAGCGATTGGTGCAATCTATCACTCAAATTTTTCGCTACCAGGTGTTGTCGATGGATGACACAGTGAATTGCAGTTACTCCTGGTATAATTGTTTTAAGATGGCTTATAAACCCACGATATCGCCCGAAGATGGCAGGAGCTCCATTTGCTGCCACCGAAATAATGTTTGTGAATGGAATCGATTTTTCCTTAAAAAAATCACTCAGGACATTAAATATTGATTCGCCTTTAGTGTCCGTCTCCAAAGTTTTCGCGAATAGTAGCTCTTCATGGATTTCTTCGTCCATAACAAATCGAACATATGCCAATAATAATGCTTCATTACCAGGTAAAGTTGACTCGTCCAGTTCAATAGAAAAATGAGCTGTTTGCAGATAATTACACAAGAGGCTTTCAATATCAGAGCTCATTTCATCAATACGTCTTTGTACAGTGTTGTTACTCAAAGGAATTCTTTTGAGTACGTCAAATGGAGGTTTGTGCAGAATGGTTTTTAAAACCTCTTCAACAGCGGGTAAAATTAACTGTTCTCCGATGGTGTGTACGGTTTTCCAGATTTCGCTATAAGCAATGAGATATTGTAAGATGTCCACAAGCCATCATCGTTACTTTGAGACGTTGAAGTGAACATACTGTGTACGGTGGGTCTCTCTTCATATTTTTCCTTCAATATTTGAAAATATTTTAAATCTTTACCTATTTTATCAGGATGACACCTTAGATGATCTTCGAGCTTCGATGGTTTCATAGAGTCATTGCTCAAAACTTTGTTGCATAAAAGGCATATGGGCAATCGTTTGTCTGCCTTTGATGGAAGAAAACCAAATTTCAAATAATCAACACTGTACTGTCGACATTTCTTCTTAGATTCAGCCATGTTTCATATCAGTTACCTACCTGTAAAGAAAAAAAATGTTTGTTTTAGTAATCATAAGGCAACTTTAACAGGATATGGCTATTTTAACAGAATAAAATAGGATTAATTAATTATTGCAATAAACTGCTAAGACCCATATAGAGGTTTTCACAAAACGGCTGAACCTATTTTAATGTAATATAAAATATTTTTTGATTAATTATATTTTAATACATTTCTGTAAATTCGAGAGAAAATACTTTTAAAGAATATTTTGACATCAAAACTCCGCGATTTTAATGATTTATTTATTACTTCGATGTACGTTACGAGTGGTACATAAAGACACGTACAATTTATGAAAATATTTTTAGTCATTTAGCATTAGCAACTACGAGGGCACTGAAATATGTACAAAAACATGCAGGTCAATCATATATCTCTCCTTTAGTGAATCACCACAGTCGGGTAAATAAATAATTTTATAATAAAAAGTACTAAAATTTCAATCTTTCTCGGCTTTCTGTTCTTTTATAGAAGTATCGAATAATGGCCCTGTTCAGTATTTAATTTTTATTACGTACCTACTACACGCAAACATAACAAATATAATATTATTACAATATAAAATAAAAGTATGAATAACAAATAGGCAGGTACTTACTTTTTCCGGCACTGGCAAACACTGACATCGATTCACTCACAGTTTTCTTTTCAAAATTCCGGAAACAAATGAGTAACGTTTGTCCTTGGCATTCGTATTTATATTGACGAAGAATCAAACAAGTTCATGCAAGATTGCAAGCACAGCACAAGTCGTACTTCGTCCCTTTGCACGTCTGAACGGGTTGCGTTGCGGGCGGGCGGGCGGCACTTTGCAAGTCTAGACGCGCGTTGTACTGAATATCGAATATGCAAGTTTTTACAAGTAACAGTCGCTGACCTTCTTAAAATACACTACTCAAAAAAATTAAGGCAGATTTTAAAACAAGAAAATATATATATATATATATATATATATATATATATATATATATATATATATATATATATATATATATATACATACATATATACATATATACATATATATATATATATATATATATATATATATATATATATATATATATATATATATATATATATATTATCACAATTTCTTAGAAACTCATATCACTCCCAATAGCCTTAATGCTTATTATTTCTGTATATTTACTAAATGAAAGTAATAAAGATGAAAGTAGCAATCTGATAGTAGGTATATCTATGGAATTTGTCTTATTTGGTGATTTATTACTCCACGACTTTTAAAGATATAGTATAGATCTTACACTTCCCTTTACTTCCACTGTTCCAATTTAATTGAGGGGTTAAATCTCACGATAATAGATGGCGTCACGTCCAATCAAAGTGCATCATTTAAGAGAGTCAAACCTTGTTGAAGCACTGTTTACGCGAAAAAATCAAAGTAAATCAAAAATTCAACGATCTATGATGTGCAACTTGTGAATTAATTTTGAAGTCATTACCTACTAAGTATTTTTGCTTTTAAAAAAATTTTAGCTTAAGGCTTTTAAAAGTATTCAGGTTCTAAATAACAGATGGCGTCCCATGTAAACGAGACATACTTTTTCGGCAATTAAGCAATGAAGATATGTTTGTATCTATGATATTACAGTATTAAAGGCAGAAGTCATTGAACAGCTAGGCGGTTTTAATGCCATTACAAAAAGATCGGCTGTAAATTTTAGAGACTTTAGTATACCTTGCTAGTAATATTTTTATAATGTGAGGTTTTGTAAGAAAAAATATTATATAAGTTTTATGATTATTGTAATTTTTATACAGTATATTTTTAATTTATTATGAATAAATTGAATCTAAATATAAAATAACATACAAGCAAAAGTCTATTTAAATATTACCCGGTTAAACTCCTATTCCCTGTCGTTGGACCCATAAACATTGAGGATGGACTGACTGAGCGTTCTGTATTCGGCTGTGAAGTAAATATGGACGCAAAAGTGTAAGAAGGAATGTGTGGCCAGTAGCTGTCTCTTTTTAGAATGCCGGGAAGCTATGGCGCTCTTGAAAATAATATTTCTAAGTTTTCTATTTGAACAAGAATCGGGCGGGGACTTTTTTCGCCTTGAATTCCGTCTTAGGGTGCTGCACCTTGGTTATTACTAGAGACCGGATTATATGCATTTGCATATTTTCATATGCATTTGCATATTTAGACCATTCTCACCGATTATTGCATTTTTTACCCAAAATTTAGTAATGATGCATATTTTCCCTATATTTACAATATTTCTCGGTATTACTAGGCAATTGAATTGCTCAGGGTATTGTTAATGTCGCCGTCTGGAACCGATCTTATCGCCGGAACATTACCTGCTATAATCTAAACATCGATTAGGTTATAGTGCCAAGGGAATACCCAAAATTACAACGGTATTTTATTCCTTTGTTTCTTGGTCGGGATATTAAGTGATAAGTAGTTAGTTTCTAAGAATATTTCTTTGAGCGTGGATCAAATAAACAATTTTCTCGAAAACGAATTTTTATTTTAAAACAAGATATCAGTTTTAGCATTATTGCTGACGCGCTTGCATCAGTGTAGTCTTTTTGCAATTTTTAACGTGTTGTGTTAAAGTTTAACGTGTACCGTGCCACCCGCAAAAAAAAGTGACTCTTCGTGGGTGGCTGATTATCCTGGAACATTTACATACGACGGAAATGTTTTATATTGTCGAGTTTGCGAGAAAAATGTTTCGTGCACGAAAAAGTTTCAAATTGACCAGCATGTCAAGACAAGTCTTCATATCGCAGGATTGCAAAAAAATGCCCACGACAACAACTTATAACAGCAGCAAGTAGCAGTGATTCCACTTCTATAGGCAAACAAAAAAACCACTTTAGCATGGATTTATGTGAAGCATTGCTTGCAAGTAATATTCCTCTTCACATCCTTACAAATCCTACATTCAAAGATTTTCTGCGAAAATATTGCTTGAATCAAAAAATACTAGACGAATCAACACTGCGTAAAAATTACATACCAACAATTTACCAACATGTTCTGGAAGAAAACGTAATGAACTTAAGAATGACATTATTTGGATTTCAGCTGATGAAACTACCGACACACAGTGGGGAAAAACGAAAAATCGTGTTTCAAAATTGTCTAGAGCCTTCAATTTTCGTTCGATTTGGACGATTTTTTTTTTTTAAATTGAAGCTTATTAAATTCCGAACAAAGTATCGGAGCCGATTTTACAATTAAACTTCTGTTTCAAAATGGCGGGACGTCTTCAAAATGGCGGTTTCTGATTATATTGCGACTAAGACACAGAAAACTCTTACAGTTTCAAACCAAGTTGTGCTAAAATGCGTGTATGTATGTTTTTTTATGTCGCAGATAATATATCTAATATCACAGTTACAAGATTAATAATAATGAACCCAAAATGGCTGCCATGAACAATAAAAGTATTATAAATATGAATAAACGTACCATTATTATTTTATATCCATAACATTTGCATAAATAATTTCTTTAAGGTTGTTAATTATAAAATATGTTTCAACAATTGACTTAAAATGACAAATCAAGTATGGCGGATGCCAAAATTGAATCGAGCAAGAAAGTTTCTCTGTGGCATTTAGACTGTGGCAGTCAGATCATTCAAGTTATTCAAGTTTAGTTGCGGGATTTAAATTTTCATGCAGTTATTGCTAGAGTATTGCTGCTGTAAATTTTAAGTATCGTAGGCAATTTTCTAGCAGATACAAAAAACAGCGATACACGCAGAAAAGGACAGCTCACACAGCTAGAAAATAGCTACAACAGCTAAAACGTTTTGTTAAAATAGGGCCAGTTAAATATTTTGCTGCATTAGCCACTGTTTAGCAACAGCAGCCACTTTTTTGCTACAACAGCAAACAATGTGGCTAGTGCAGCAAAATATTTAGCTGTCCCTATTTTAACAAAACGTTTTAGCTGTTGTAGCCATTTTCTAGCTGTGTGAGCTGTCCTTTTCTGCGTGTATCGCTGTTTTTTGTATCTGCTAGAAAATTGTCTACGATACTTAAAATTTACAGCAGCAATATTCTAGCAATAACAGCATGAAAATTTAAATCCCGCAACTAAACTTGAATAACTTGAATGATCTGACTGCCACAGAGAAACTTTCTTGCTCGATTCAATTTTGGCATCCGCCATATTTGATTTGTCATTTTAAGTCAATTGTTGAAACATATTTATAATTAACAACCTTAAAGAAATTATTTATGCAAATGTTATGGATATAAAATAATAATGGTACGTTTATTCATATTTATAATATTTTTATTGTTCATGGCAGCCATTTTGGGTTCATTATTATTAATCTTGTAACTGTGATTTTAGATATATTATCTGCGACATAAAAAAACATACATACACGCATTTTAGCACAACTTGGTTTGAAACCGTAAGCGTTTTCTGTGTCTCAGTCGCTATATAATCAGAAACCAACATCCGCCATTTTGAAACAAAAATTTAACTGAAAAATCGGCTCCGACAACTTTGTTCGAAATTTGATAAGCTTCAATTTAAAAAAAAAATCGTCCAAATCGAACCAAAATTGAAGGCTCTAGACAATTTTGAAACACGATTTTTCATTTTTCCCCACTGTGCTGCGGAAACAAGTCTAATGTGGGTTCCCAGCGAGTTTTCGTGAGTTCTCTAGATCAAGAAGCGCGACATCGAGCACAGGGAGTGGCAAGTTCGTTATAAACGGACACAAAACATTCAAATTTGGTTCGCTTTATCCGGAAGTTCGTTATAACCGGGTTCGTTAAACCGATAAAAAATTGCATTGGTCTTATGGAAGTTTTTTCGTGCATTTTTTTTTTTTTATGGGTCTAGCACACGTGCTGCAGGGAAGTCCCTAAAGCGCTCCAGGAGCGGTATGTCTGCGGAAAAAAAGCGATTCACGTTATTCCTGAATCGCTGTAAATTGTACTCGGTGGGAAATACAGCGCTGGGCAAATTATTCCAAAGGGACGATGTTCTCTATATAAAAGACTGCTTGAAAAGCGTTGTACGCGGAGTAACAAGCTGAACCTCATACGGATGTGAAGCACCAGCGCGACGTGTATTTGTAAGATGCACCGCTTTGGGAGGAAATAAGCGGGCTACATCCTTCGAACACTTTCCATGAAAATACTTGTAGAAGAGACTCAAATCGCCAACCGGTTCGGTTTAACCGGAAAGTCGCTATAAACGGGTTCGTTTATAAGAAGACGGCACTGTATAAAAAAGTGGTTAACCCCTTACCGCATACTGTCCCAAATTTGTCACACATCAAATATATTTTTTTTCTAAGTCCCTGAGTAGCTTAAGGATCTTATTTCAAATTGTTCCATATCCGGCACGTTCGCTGCTCTGACGTAAAACGCGCAGACTCCACCGCAGTCAAATCTCGACGCCAGGAAAAGCCATTAGTCCAGTGGCGGCTTGTGACACGCTATATCCTGTTTTGTGGTTTTTTAGATCAACAGTTTTCATACTCTCTTGTGAATAATTTGTTGTGAAAAAAATATTCTTATAAAGGTAGGTGTCTAATTTTGCTACTAAGGTAATATCATAATTATAATTTGACGTATTGAAGACAAAATATGAGTTTGTTTACCTGTGCCATATTTGGAACAGTTTTATATAAAGACATGATAATTTATAATAATAATTACATCTCTTTCTTAGATGGACTCCAGTAAGTTTTATGGCACCAGAAATTTCCGAATTCCAAATGGTGACGTTAGTGACAATGAAAATTTATCCTCGGGCGATGAGCATCAAAGAAATGACTTGTTGGGTCCTAGAAAGTCCGTTCTCCTATATGAGTCAGACAGTGAAAACGAAAGAATCGTTTCGACAAACGAAGATGTTATTATTGACGAAACCGATATAGAAGATGATGATGATGACATGCCATTGTCCGCATTAGGGCAAACTTTTATAGATCATCAGAAAGTGTTACCATCGACATCGACTAATAAACCGACCAAAGAGAAGCCGAAAAAAAAGCAGAAGCAAATCATTGATTGGGAGAATAAATTTCTAGCTGTCTCTGAGGAATTTGTAAAATTTCAAGGTTGTACAATTCTTCCTGATTTCATAAAAGAATTAGAAGATCCTATCCATTTCTTCAATTTCATTTTTACTGAAGAACTTTTCGTTTACATAACTGAACAGTCAAATTTGTACGGGGTTCAAAGTAGACCTGAAAAGCCACCCAATATATCCAAGGAAGAAATTCGTGTTTTTTGTGGCATTTGTATATATATGTCGATTATTCAGTTACCATCGACCAGGTCTTATTGGAATAATTCGTTGGAAATTCCCAATATCTCCAGTGCTATGACATGCAACAGATTTGAAGAAATCAAACGATTTCTGCATTTCAACGACAACACACTGCAGGTTCCTCAGGGTCAACCTGACTATGATAAACTTTTTAAAATACGTCCCTTTCTGAACAAGATTCGTGACAGATTTCTACTTGTTCCTAAAGAAGAACATATGGCCGTCGATGAACAAATCATCCCAACGAAAGCACGCTCAACTCTAAAACAATATAATCCCAAAAAGCCCCATAAATGGGGATATAAAGTTTTCGTTCTAAGCGGCTTGTCTGGTTTTTCTTACGACTTTGATGATTTTTACTGTGGAACTACGGTGCTTGAGAATAATCAGCCTGATCTAGGAGCCAGTAGCAACGTTGTAGTAAAACTTTCAGAATCTATTCCGAAAAATCTAAACTACAAACTCTTTTTTGATAACTGGTTTACAAGCATTCCCCTGCTAACATATCTCACCAAAAATGGCATTTTACCATTAGGTACAGTAAGAGCTAATCGTGTACCATGCTTGCAGTTTCCTAAGGAATCGGAAATGAAAAAAAAAAGGTAGAGGTACATTTCTGGAAAAAGTGGCAACTGTCGATGGTGTGCAAATATCTGCAGTGTCCTCGTATGATAATAAAGTTGTGAATACCGTATCAACCTATGTTGGCAGTCAGCCTACATCAGAAGCAACGAGGTTCTGCAAAAAATCAAATACCCATATAAAAATCCCCCGTCCCCAAAGCGCTGCTGTATATAATGCTTATATGGGAGGAGTAGATCTCCTAGATAGCATGCTAGGATACTATAGAATCCAAATTAGATCAAAAAAGTGGTATATGAGGGTATTTTTCCATTTTCTTGATATGACTTGCGCTAACAGTTGGATACTGTGGAGACGAAGTTTGCAAAATGATAACTTATATTTGTCGCTCTCAGAATTCAAGCTTGCTCTTGCAGAAGTATTAACGAAATCTGGCGTGAGTCAGAAAAAAAGGGGAAGGCCAAGCACCTGCCTACAGCCTCAGCTAGATTTGAAACAAAGAAAGTATCCATTTTCACAAATACCAGCCCAGGAAGTTAGAACTGATAACTTGAGTCACTGGCCAGAAGTAAATGAAGATCGCCAAAGATGTAAATATCCTGAGTGCAAGGGAAAATCTCATGTGTCTTGTAACAAGTGTGTGGTATTTTTATGCCTAAATAAAGACCGAAACTGTTTTTATAAATTCCATACTGAATAAACTTTGTATGACACGTTTAACATTTTTACCGAAATTTATTCTCTAGTTTAATTTTTTTCCGTTTTCCCAATTTGTGCCAAATTTGGCACATGTCAAAAGGTGATTCATATCTTGATAAAAAAGTGACCAATTTTTTTTTTAACATTTATTTCGTGTATTTAAAAATATTATCTAACATATATATATTTTTTTGCAAAAATAAAACAAGTCATGCAGTAAGGGGTTAAAATGACTCCAAAAATTTTTTGTTAATGGCATCCCGCCAAAAGCAATGTTTCATTCAACACACAAAATTGTTTTTCCATCGTTCTGTAAAACATCTATAACTTGCAAACTAATAGACAGAATGTCATAGACATTTTACACGAATCTTCTGAGAGTTAACAGTAACTGAAAATCATAGGGATTTTTTTGTTTGTGCTGCTATCTTTCGGAAAGTCTCAGGGTTTTTCACTCCATGATAGTGTGATGTGAATGCTGTGGTTCGCCACACTTTTACTGATGAGACTGCGAGGCAGCTACTAAACGTATCGAAAAAAGAACAGAGCCACAGTCACAGGGAACGCTAATTCCTAACTACTTTTAAGGGAGCGGTATTAAAAAATGCAGTCTGGATCGTGAAGATTTTTATTTTACGCACTCTGATATTTACAAATAACACGTAGGTTAAAAAGTTTTTAGTCTAGCTACTTAAAACACACTTTTTTTTTGCAAAATTCGACTTTATTCATCAACATAGTCTCCTTCAAGAGCGATACAATCAGTTCAACGCTTTTCTAAACATTTCTGTACCTTTCTTGTAGAAGGATTTGTCTTTGCCTTCAAAATAGGCCGCAGTTTCGGCGATAACTTCTTTAGTGGAGCCAAATCTCTTTTCCACGAGCATTGAATAGATAATACCAGGTGTACAAGTATGAAATGCGGATTTCAGATTACAGATGGTGCACCAATGCAGTTTGTGCTATAAAGATTTGACACTGCGCCATTTTGTTGTGTCATCAACAAGTGTCAGACGCGCACGAGTGATAAATTGGAAAAGTGCGTGCATAGTATTGTGTAGTTGTGTTCAATATGTCGAAATTTATACCGAACAAAGAGCATTCGCGGAGAGCATTAATTTTTGTTTTCATTTGAAGAAAACTGCTTCTGAATCATACCGATTACTTCGAGAAGCTTATGGTGAACATGCTCCATCGCAAGATCCATGTGAACGATGGTTTCGGCGTTTCAAAAGTGGTGACTTCGATGTTGCAGACAAGGAACGTGGAAAACCGCCAAAAAAATACGAAGATGTGGAATTGCAAGCATTCTTGGACGAACATGATTCGCAAACACAAAAACAGCTCGCAGAGCAATTGGGCGTTAGTCAACAAGCTGTTTCTAATCGGCTACGAGAGGGAAAGATTCAGAAGACCGGTAGATGGTACCACATGAGTTGAACTACAGAAAAACGCAAAAACACGTGTGACATTTTGCTCGCTCGGTACAAAAGGAAGTCGTTTTTGCATCGTATAGTTACAGGGGATGAAAAGTGGATTTATTTTGAGAATCTCAAGCGCAAAAAAACATGGGTAGACCCAGGCGCACCAACCACATCGACCGCAACACCGAATCGCTTTGGCAGAAATACGATGCTCTGTGTTTGGTGGGACCAGAGGGGCGTGGCCTATTATGAGCTGTTAAAACCTGGGGAAACGGTTAATACTAAACGTTACCAACAACAATTGATCGATTTGAACCGTTCGCTGCTTGAAAAAAGTCCAGAATACCGAAAGAGGCAACACAAAGTCATTTTTCTTCATGACAATGCTCCATCATATACGGCAAAACCAGTTCGCGACACGTTGGAAGCACTCAGCTGGGAAGTTCTACCTGATGCGGCTTACTCACCAGACTTGGCTCTTTCCGATTACCACTTGTTTGCATCGATGGGTCACGCACTTACTGAGCAGCGCTTTGGTTCGTACGAAGATGTGAAAAAATGGCTCGAATAATGGTTCGCAGCAAAAGGGGAAAATTTCTACTGGCGTGGTATTCACAAGTTGCCCCAAAGATGGGAAAAATGTATAACAAGCGTTGGAGCATACTTTGAATAAAGCACTTTTTATCATTCTTCCAAATTTAACATTTTTTTTTAGAAAAAAAATCCGCATTTCAAACTTGTACACCTGGTAGTCGCTTTGGTCGCTTTGGACGGCTTTGATCGGGTGCTGTCCACTCAGCTGACTGCCGATTTGATTCCGGTGTGTAGTGGTGGAACCATGTTTTATTCGTTGTCACATATCGCATGAAAAAGTCCTTTTTATTGCGCTTAAACAGGTCTAAACAACGCTCGGAATCATCAACACGTTGTTATCTTTGTTCCACTGTGAGCAAACGCTGTACTCATTTCGAACAGAGCTTTCTCATACCCAAATGTTCACGTTTTTTTTGAATTTTTAGGGTGTCGGTTATCTCACGTAATTTTACTTTACTGTCACCCAAAACAATTTTGTGAATTTTTTTGACTTTTTCCGGTGTACGCACCCTATATGAGTGATTTTCCAGGTGCAGAGTCCCAGTAACACTTATCAAGCCATTGCTATACTTGAACGGTATTTTTTCCCATTAAAAAACAGTGTTTAATCAACACACAAAATTCGTTTTTAGTGTTCCGTACGGAACACTTATAAGATGACTTCGGTGTCTAATCTGTCTAAATACGAGGCTGGTTTGAAAAGTCCGTGCAAAGTCCGAGAGATGGCACCACCGGCGCGTATCGAGGTCGTGTTTAATTAGTAGCATCTCTTGAATGAACGCACACCAAGTTTCAGCCATATTAGTCTATTTCTTTGTGTTTGGCATTCGTGTGAATCAAGGAAGTCGAGTGATTTTCAAGAAATGGACGAAAAAGAATTTCGTGTGGTGATTAAACATTACTTTATGAAAGGCAAAACGCCTCAGGAGACTAAAGAGAAGCTTGATAAACATTATGGTGACTCTGCACCTTCGATTAGAACAGTTTATAAGTGGCTTCAAAATTTTCGGACTGGCCATATGGGCACAAGTGACGGTGAACGTTCTGGACGGCCTGTGGAGGTTACGACTCCAGAAATCATTGATCAAATCCATGATATGGTGATGGATGACAGAAGAGTTAAGGTGCGTGAGATTGCTAGTGCTGCGGGCATCTCGACTGAACGGGTACATAATATTTTGCCTAAACATTTGGACATGAGAAAGCTATCCGCAAGATAGGTGCCGCGATTGCTCACGCTTGACCAAAAACGGAATCGTGTGAAGTGTTGCAAGGATGGTTTGCAGCTGTTCCAGAAGAATCCGGAGGACTTTAAGCGTCGTTTCGTCACTGTGGATGAAACATGGATACATTACTATACTCCTGAGACCAAACAACAATCTAAACAATGGGTTACCAAGGGGGAATCTGCACCAAAAAAGGCGAAGACCGTTCCTTCGGCCGGAAAGGTTATGGCGACTGTCTTTTGGGATTCGTAAGGGCTAATCCTCATCGACTATCTGGAAAAGGGTAAAACTATTACAGGTGAATATTATTCATCGTTATTGGACCGTTTGAGAACCGAGCTGCGAGAAAAACGCCCGCGATTGGCCCACAAGAAAGTCCTTTTCCATCACGACAACGCACCAGCACACACCTCAGCAGTTATGGTCGCAAAATAATGGAAATAGGATTCCAACTCGTTTCACATCCCCCCTATTCTCCAGACTTGGCTCCCTCGGACTACTATTTGTTCCCCAACTTGAAGAAATGGCTGGCGGGACAAAGATTTTATTCAAACGAGGAGGTGATTGCAGACACTAATGGATATTTTGCAGACTTGGACAAATCCTATTATTCGGAAGGGATCAACAAACTAGAACATCGTTGGACGAAGTGTATAAGTCTAAAAGGAGACTATATCGAAAAATAAAAAAGGTTTACCCCAAACACATAAGTAGTTTTTATTTTTGCACGGACTTTTCAAACCAGCCTCGTATATAATAAAAGACTGTTTTTAGTCAATTTCCACTGGTTTATTTAAATTGCGATGATGCGTTTCGCTGTCGATGCAGCTTCTTCAGATCTACATTTTACACTGTCAAGTTAGGTTTAATATTCACAGTTTTATATAAATTCTTAATTATAATATTACACCTAATTAAATTACATTGATAGTATTGGAAAATCCACACAGATTTGGAGTTAAGAGAATAAATTCAATAATGGTAAATTGCTTAAATCTACCTGGTCGTTGAGTAAAGTACCTGTAGTCCTTAATCGATTTATTTTCATAGTCTCTAAAAGGTTTAGTTTTAAACCTTTTTGTTGTGTGTGTAAAATTTTGAAATTCTTGTTAAATGTGTGATTTTCTGTTAATAGATGATTAGCATAAGTTGAATTAGATTTTCTATGGATGAAACTTTTTTCGTGTTCTGTAATTCTTTGTCTAAATGTACGTCCAGTTTGTCCGATGTATGTTTTTAGGACATGACCCACATGTTTAATTGATAAACCCCTGATTTATTGTCTTTATTGATTTGTGGTTTGTAGTTTTTAAGGTATTTCCCTATAGTATTGTTAGTCTTGTAAGCTATGTTGATATTTTTTTGATTTAAAAATTTCCCCAGTTTTTCCGTTGGTTTGCCGAAAATAGGTTAAGCATTTAAAAGTGGTATTTCTGTCCTTAAAACGTGGGTATATTTCTGAGATAGCCTTGTTTCTAAGTTTTTTCTTAACGATACTATTGATTAAAGTAACCGAATAACCGTTGTTAACGGCTACTTGTTTAATGTAGTTTAATTCTTTAGTAAAATTTTCTTCTGATAAGGGGATATTAGTTAGTCTATGTATAAAACTATGATAAGCGGCAAGTTTATGATGGTTAGGGTGGTGAAAACTATTGTGAATTGTGGTATCTGTATGACAAGGTTTGTGATATATTGCAAATTCATGTTTTTTTCCTGGCTTTACTGATTGTTAAGTCTAGGAAATTGATTTTCCCTTCGACTTCTTCTTCCATTGTAAAACTGATATTTCTATGTAAAGAATTAATATACTGTTAAAAGTGAGTTAATTGTCTGTCCGTACCTGTAAAGCATACAATTATATCGTCTACGTATCGATACCAGTATAGGCAATTACTACTATTGTTGTTATGGTTGTTAAATATCATTGTTTCAATACTGCCCATGAAAATTTCGGCAAGTAATGGACTCCTCATAATAACCCTTCCTTACTATTGTAGAATATATTGTTAAATGAAAAATAATTTTGTCTTAGGCACGTTCTTAATAAATTAATTATGTCCATTTTTATAACTTCATTTACTTTGTTTTTTGTTAATAGGTTCTCTATTAAAATTATTGTTTCGTCTGGAGGAACATTTGGAAATAAGTTTTTGACATCGAAAGAGACTAATTTAGAGTTATCTGGAATTGTTATATTCTTAACTTTATTCACGAGTTCGCAAATAAATCGATTAAGGACTACAGGTACTTTACTCAACGACCAGGTAGATTTAAGCAATTCACCATTATTGAATTTATTCTCTTAAGTCCAAATCTATGTGGATTTTCCAATACAATCAATGTAATTTAATTAGATGTAATATTATAATTAAGAATTTATATAAAACTGTGAATATTAAACCTAACTTGACAGTGTAAAATGTAGATCTGAAGAAGCCGCATCGACAGCGAAACGCGTCATCGCAATTTAAATAAACCAGTGGAAATTGACTAAAAAACAGTCTTTTATTATACGAGGCTGGTTTGAAAAGTCCGAGAGATGGCACTACCGGCGCGTAT
Organism: Pachyrhynchus sulphureomaculatus; assembly: GCA_019049505.1. Lineage (NCBI taxonomy): Eukaryota > Metazoa > Arthropoda > Insecta > Coleoptera > Curculionidae > Pachyrhynchus > Pachyrhynchus sulphureomaculatus. The sequence continues at coordinate 123,049,702 of CM032451.1, forward strand.
CGAGGTCATGTTTAGTTAGTAGCATCTCTTGAATGAACGCACACCAAGTTTCAGCCATATTGGTCTATTTCTTTGTGTTTGGCATTCGTGTGAATCAAGGAAGTCGAGTGATTTAACATTACTTTATGAAAGGCAAAACGCCTCAGGAGACTAAAGAGAAGCTTAATAAACATTATGGTGACTCTGCGCCTTCGATTAGAACAGTTTATAAGTGGTTTCAAAATTTTCGGACTGGCCATATGGGCACAAGTGACGCTGAACGTTCTGGACGGCCTGTGGAGGTTACGACTCCAGAAATCATTGATCAAATCCATGATATGGTGATGGATGACAGAAGAGTTAAGGTGCGTGAGATTGCTAGTGCTGTGGGCATCTCGACTGAACGGGTACATAATATTTTGCATAAACATTTGGACATGAGAAAGCTATCCGCAAGATGGGTGCCGCGATTGCTCACGCTTGACTAAAAACGAAATCGTGTGAAGTGTTGCAAGGATGGTTTGCAGCTGTTCCAGAAGAATCCGGAGGACTTTAAGCGCCGTTTCGTCACTGTGGATGAAACATGGATACATTACTATACTCCTGAGACCAAACAACAATCTAAACAATGGGTTACCAAGGGGGAATCTGCACCAAAAAAGGCGAAGACCGTTCCTTCGGCCGGAAAGGTTATGGCGACTGTCTTTTGGGATTCGCAAGGGCTAATCCTCATCGACTATCTGGAAAAGGGTAAAACTATTACAGGTGAATATTATTCATCGTTATTGGACCGTTTGAGAACCGAGCTGCGAGAAAAACGCCCGCGATTGCCCACAAGAAAGTCCTTTTCCATCACGACAACGCACCAGCACACACACCTCAGCAGTTATGGTCGCAAAATTAATGGAAATAGGATTCCAACTCGTTTCACATCCCCCCTATTCTCCAGACTTGGCTCCCTCGGACTACTATTTTGTTCCCCAACTTGAAGAAATGGCTGGCGGGACAAAGATTTTATTCAAACGAGGAGGTGATTGCAGACACTAATGGATATTTTGCAGACTTGGACAAATCCTATTATTCGGAAGGGATCAACAAACTAGAACATCGTTGGACGAAGTGTATAAGTCTAAAAGGAGACTATATCGAAAATAAAAAAGGTTTACCCCAAACACATAAGTAGTTTTTATTTTTGCACGGACTTTTTAAACCAGCCTCGTATACGGATTTTTTTCTTTATATAGTGAAAAACTTTCTAGAGTGAAATTTCGGTCAACATTTTTTGGTCTTTCACTATATAGAGTGTCGACTGTATAATGTAATACTTGCGCGCACTTTTCTTTGTATTATTTTTAAAAAATTGCAAAAAATCGCTGTCTACCCGCCTTATATCGAAAAGTACTTATCAAAAAATTTTGAAAAAAATCTGGAATATTCTCCACGGGGTATAGATTGAAGGAAAATTATCACGAGTGCATTACCTTTAATAATTTATCTGGTATATAAAAAAAAAAAACAGAAATTTCAAGGTCATCAATTTTCAGTACAGAAACAAACTTTGTTGAAAAACTCATTTGGGGCGTGTTTTGTGAAGTCACTGATCGTTTTATACTTCCGTTACAACATTTTTTATTTTAAAAGCAATCAACGTACGGAACACTAATTGCGCAAGTTCAACTTGCACTTGATCAGTTATTTTCCATTGTTTTGAAAATATCAAAAGTAGCGTCACTAAAACCACTGTTAACTTGTAAACTAATCATCGAAATATCATGAAACTTTGACCCGTATCGTTTGAAGGTTGGTACTTCCTAAAATCGTATGGATTTTTTGAAAAGGGCGACTCTATGTGTCAGACCAAAACCTTTTCAGCCTACGTGTTACATCATCTGATTTAGGTACATGTGATATTTAGTTGAAACATTGAATAACCTTGAATATTCTTCCTTTACTGAAGTCCGTGTTGAGTTTTCAGGGCCAGCACTTCTTTAGGTGATACTACAAAAAAAAATCGGTAAAGTAATTTACTCAGTATTTTCGTTGCAAACACGCTGTTCGCCTAATATGATATCGCTCAAAAACTATAGGTTTCATTTCTATTTTAAGTATTACACACACAAACAATAAAAAAGACCTATAACATCATATACTATACTATATAAGAAGCAACCTTTTTCACCTCCCTACCCGACCTCCCTTTACATATTTTACTATAAATAATGTGTTCAAAAAAATTGTAAATATTGCAAGACGCTATTTAAATTCTACAATATTAAATAACCCCCGCCCCTTCCTAGATTGAAACTGAGAGAAATGAAACCTAATTTTAGAACTTCACGATTTCAAAATCTAAAAAAGGACAGTGTTCCGTGTACATAGAGTTACTCTACTCAGTATATATCACCACTACACCAAACATTTTATTTTTGCACTCAACGCGCGTTTCGCTAACCATGTTAGCTTCATCAGGAGCGATGATTGACTAAAGCTAAACTACAAATCTACCCTATTTATACTTAGCCTAACCCTTGAATTATTCAAGCGGAACTAATGACATAGGCAAGGCCGTCAGTTTCCGGTCAAGTAACCAGTAGAGAGGACTATAAGAAATAGGCCCTCTGTCTTTATTTAAACTACTTTTACATTTTATGATTTCCATACTTTCGTATGCGTTCAACAATCTCCTATCAGATACATTTTTTATTAATTTTAGATTATCTAATGTTACAGTATGATCAGCTTCAAGGGCATGTTCGGCAATGCTAGACTTTTATGTTCTACTGTATTTTAAGTGTGCTAAATGTTCTTTAAATCGTGTTCTAATTGACCTTTTAGTTTGCCCAACATACTTTTTGTCACAATCATTACAACTAATTTCATAAATTCCACTTTTCTCACAATTAGGAATCTTATCTTTGGGATTTCCTAAAGATATTCCTCAGATTGTCTGATGACTTATAGACTAAGGTGAGGCCTACCTTATTAAATACCTTATTGAGTCCCTTGCTATATTTCGATTATATGGTATGGAGACATACTTGGTGTTATTTTCTTCGCGTGTAAAAAAGGTGGAATTCTGAATATTAAACCTAAACTTATGTCTATTTATTAGCTTATTTACTAAGTCATCGTCATAACCATTAACTCTAGTTATATTTCTAATACGATTCCTTTCTTTATTAAAGTTTACTCTATTCAGAGGGAAAGTGACCAAACGATGAACTAAAAAATGTAATGAGGCTAATTTATGTTGTATGCAATGAAATGAATCATTAGGAATATATCTATCTGTTACTGTGTCCTTCCTATAGATATCAAATTTTAATCTATTATTATTTTAATAATTAAAATATCTAGAAAAGGCAATTGTCCTTTGTTCTCAACTTCGTAAGTGAATTTAATGGAATCATACCGGCTATTTAATTTAGAAACAAAATCATCAATATTTGCTTTCTTCTTTGTATCAAAAATCGCGAAAATATCATCCACATACCTATACCATACCCTTGGGAAATATTCGAATTCTTGACTGGCTTCGATTTCAAACTTACTCATGAATAAATTGGCTATGAAAGGTGATAAGCAATTACCCATAGCTGTTCCTTCTTTCTGAACATAAAATTGATTGTTATATTGGAAATAATTTTGTTCCATACAAAGTTTAGATAATGTTAAATATTCACGAATAATTTCGTCTTCAAAGTCATTCATTCTAAGTAATTCTTCGAGATATTGTACAGTTTTTGTGGAATTGGCACACTTGGGAACAAAGAACTAACATCAAAAGAAATTAAGACTTCACCTTCATTGAGAACTAGATTTTTTGTTTTATTAATGAATTCTAACGAATTCTTCACTGCGAAAGTATTTAATGGTAAATTCTCAAGTTCTTTTGATAACCATTTGGATATTAAATATGTGGGTGATCCGACCGACGAAACAATGGCTCGCATTGCTTTTCCAGGTTTGTGAATTTTGGGTAAGCAATACAATTTTGGTATGGTCTAATTGTAAGAAAAGTGGAATTTATGAAATTAGTTGTAATGATTGTGACAAAAAGTATGTTGGGCAAACTAGAAGGTCAATTAAAACACGATTTAAAGAACATTTAGTACACTTAAAATACAGTAGAACAGAAAAGTCTAGCATTGCCGAACATGCCCTTGAAGCTGATCATACTGTAACATTAGATAATCTAAAAATTAATAAAAAATGTATCTGTTAGGAGATTGTTGAACGCATACGAAAGTATGGAAATCATAAAATGTAAAAGTAGTTTAAATAAAGACAAAGGGCCTATTCCTTATAGTCCCCTCTACTGGTTACTTGACCGGAACTGACGGCCTTGCCTATGTCATTAGTTCCACTTGAGTAATTCAAGGGTTAGGCTAAGTATAAATAGGGTAGATTTATAGTTTAGCTTTAGTCAATCATCGCTCCTGATGAAGCTAACATGGTTAGCGAAACGCGCGCGTCGAGTGCAAAAATAAAGTGTTTGGTGTAGTGGTGATATATACTGAGTAGTGTCATTGTGCCAAAGATTCCACATTCCCAACTTAGCATAGAGTTACTGTCCATTTCTGGGATAAAAATATGACCGTTTAACCCAACTCACCTTAGTCCAAAAATTCGTATTTTTTGAGATACAGGGTGTCAAAGTTATATTTTTATTTTAGTTTTTTCTTAAGTAGGTTTTTAACAATTGTAACCGTTTATACAAGATTCGGCGCTAAGGGGTTTTCTGAGATGAAAAATCTAAATCAGCTCACAGTTTTGTTGTAAATTGTAGGGGGCGCCACTTATTGCACTGTGAATACTTTTAAATTGTCATAATTTTTTTATACCATTCTGTATGATATTTCTAATTAAATATTTATATTCTCCGCCTTCCCCTGTCTAAAA